>CP125976.1:514339798-514939798 GCA_030063025.1 Avena longiglumis
ATTACTTGGCCTTTTGCAGTATGGTGCCTAGATATGGTAGGACCATTCAAACCAGCAGGAGGAGGTATGACTCATATCTTGGTCATGATTGATAAGTTCACCAAGTGGATAGAAGTGAAACAATCAAGAAATTGGACGGTAAAACAACTGTCACATTCTTACGGGATATAATCCTCAGATATGGTTACCCACACAGTGTGATCACTGACAATGGCACAAACTTTGCCGAAGGAGCTTTTGCTCGCTTCTGTGGGAAACACCGAATAAGACTCGATGTAGCATCAGTCGCCCATCCAGAATCAAATGAACAAGTTGAATGGGCTAATGGCTTAGTTCTATCCGGTATAAAACCCCGCTTAATGGAACCACTCCAGAGATCGCCTGGTTGTTGGATAGAGGAACTACTCTCAGTACTATGGATCCTAAGAACAACTCCGAATCGGTCAACTGGTTATACGCCATTTTTCATCGTATATGGGGCCGAAGCGGTTTTGCCTGCCGACATAGAATATGACTCCCCAAGGATAAGGAAATACTCAAAAGCCAAGGTAAAAGAGGCCCGAGAAGATGGAGTAGACTTACTCGAAGAAGCAAGGGAACTGGCATTCTCCAGATCCGCTATATATCAAAAAAATCTCCGACGCTACCATAGCCAGAAAGTCCAACCTCGTGTTTTTCGAGAAGGAGATATGGTGCTAAGGCTGGTGCAACGCACAACAGGAATGCATAAATTATCACCTCCATGGGTGTAGGGGTTCGTAGCATGGAAAACAAAAATTTTCTATCGCATACAAACAAACAAGACAAGATCTATCTACTAGATTGTAGCAACGAGTCGATGGAATAACTCACCCTCGAAGATTCCAAAGCGGTTAACGAGAGCAGATTCTCGTGGGTGATGTAGTCGTACTCTTTCCGATCTCAAGATTGCGTGGACGATCCTTGGCGCTCGGCAGCGCTTCCAGATCGGTCACACGTTGACTCAACGAAGACCTTCCTCTCCCTTGTTCCAAAGCGCGGAGGTTGTAGCACTCTCTCGCGATTCCCAAAGACAACGTGGTACCGAAGCAGAGGGAGATCCCGAGGGCTTGTAAGCCGGAGCGAGTATGGTGGATTATGAGAGAGGGATATTAGTGGTCTTAGAGATTAGACACACCAATTAGAAGGCTCTAAACCGCAGGCTAAAGCAATTAGAAGCTCTAAACCAGAACGGCTCTAAACCGGAGATTAGAGGTAGGAACTTGTGTGTCTCAAGGAGGAGCCCTGCCCCTCCTTATATACGTGGAGGGGCTAGGTGCGCCAGGGAGGGAGGGAGTCCCTCCCCAACTCGGCCTAGGGCTTGGCGCCCGAGGAGTGGGACTCCTCCAAGTTGGTTCCAACTCCTCTTGCTTGTTTCCCAGTTTCTGCTTCCCACGCTTCTGTTTTAGCCGCTTTGACTTTCAAACTGGCAATTTGACTTTCATGTTTTTGGAACAGCAAGAACACTTAGTACATGATGCAATCATTCAATGACACACTCATGTACCCTCCCCCCCCGGAGTGCCGGACAATCCGGAACCTTCTACAACATTTCCCGAGGAAAACACGAATCATTCCCGAACTCAAACGGGACTTTCCTTATATGAATCTTATTCTCGGACCATTCCGGATCACCTCGTGATATCCCGGATCCCATCTGAGACTCCAAACAACCTTCGGTCTCTTTCTCATAATACCATAACTACTCAAAACAACGTCGAATCCTTAAGTGTGTCTCCCTACGGTTAGTGAATTATGCGGACATGATAGAGACACTTCTCAACAATAACCAATAGAGGAATCTGGAAATTCATATGGCTCCCACATATTTCTACGATTACTGCGATCGAATGAACCACTTACATATGATACCAATTTCCTTTGTCTCACGATAGTTTACTTATCCGAGGTTATGATCATCGGTATCTCGCATACCTAGTTCAACCTCGTTCGATAAGTACTCTTTTCGCTCCCGTGATATGTGATCCCTTATGATCCAGTCACATGCTTGCAAGCTAATTGGATGACATTCCACCGAGAGGGCCCAGAGTATAGCTATCCCATATGGATGGACAAATCCCACTCTTGATCCATGTGTTTCAACCAATACTTTCAACACTCAATGCCACTTTTATAGCCACCCGCCACGGTGTGGTGTTTGATGTCATCAAAGCATCCATCCGTAAAGGTGATATGCATGATCTCATGGTCAAGGAATTAGGTTACTATGTATCGAAAGCATATAGCAATTGAACTATTGAAATGACTTGATCTTTATGCTACGCTTATCTATAGGAGTATGTCCATCACATCATTCTCCTAATGATATGATCCTGTTAATAACATCTCTATGTTCATGATCGAAACCACGATCATATATTAACCAACAAGCTAGTTTAACAAGAGGCTTTACTAGGGACTCTTATTTTAGTTTACAAATCACACAAGTATTAATGTTTCGGTTAATACAATTATAGCATGGTATGTAAACATTTATCATAAGTGTGAAGATATGATAATAATCACTTTATTATTGCCTCTTGGGCATATCTCCAATCTCCCACTTGCACTAGAGTCAATAATCTAGTTTCAAACCTTTGTGTATTCAACACCTATGGCTTTCTAGTGTTGAATGTACACGATTGCTAGTGGTCAACCGATCTCGGATCCGACACTTCCAGTCCGTGTAATTGCATGTCTTTGCGTCTTTACGCATCACTCATTCTCTAATGAGATGGCTTTGTATAATTTTGGTCTTTCGGTGACCTTTAGTTCTTTGGGGTTAAAACATGTTGATAATATTGTCGCACAATATATCTTCATAGTATTATCCCATCATGAACTACACCTAGTTTGATAACAAACTACTTGACACAAATGCCCTCTTTTGCTGCTAAAATAGCAGTCATATACTTATCCTTTTGTTGTAGTATCTGTCACAATGTCTTAACTTTGGAACTCATCCAAATCCATTATGGAACTCACTTTCCATTATATTGTGCCACCCTTAGTTTAGATTGAGATAAACTTAATTTGTACTTTGTGACAAAGCTAGTATCAATGAAGTACTTTTACAATGAACTAACCATCTATTTGTCACTTCTACAAATAATATACTCTTAGTTCTTCCAAAAGATCATAAAAATATCCTTACTATTGTCCAATGATCATCTTACGAATCATTCTGGTATATGCTCACAATATTTAGAGCATAGGACATATCTGGATTTGTACATATCACAGTATGATTGATATAAATATTCTTTGTGATTTCATACATCAAGTATCAATATATACTTGATTATTTGTTTCACTTTACTAAATGTCAATACACTTGAATATATCATCAATATTGAACTCATTCAATCCTTTCTGTGCGACAAGAACCTTTCTTGTAGTTTCTATATTGAACTCATTCAATATCTCGTCTATGTACTTCGGCACAACCATATTAGCATCTATTGATGCCAAATATTTAGGTTTTGCCTAAGTCTTTCATCGAGATGAAATTCTTAATATGTGTTAATAAAAGATACATCATTTCCAATCAACAATATGTCTTCCACATAATGTATTAGAAACATGTCTTAAGCGCTCCCACTTAATTTCTTGCAAACGCAAGCATCTTCATTGTCTCTCGATGAATTAAAACTCTTTAACAATTTCATCATAGTGAAGATTCCAACTCATGATGCTCACTTCAACCATTGAAGTTTGCATATGCTTTTAGCATCCTTTGAATTAACAAAACCCTATGGACCGTGTCATGCACACGTCCTAGGTAACGATTCTATTAGAAGAACTTGTTTTGTTTATTCAACTACCATATAACAAATTATATGTAGTGGTTGCTACATTAATCCGTCTAGATTAAATATCGCTATGAAAGATCAGATCTTGTCATAGTCAACCTTTGAACATTGTTGTGAACTCTTTCCCAACATGTCGACTATTTCATAGATGTGCAACATCCATGTCTATTTATTTATAGATCCAAACACAACTGTAAGGTCTTACACCTTTCTCGAGGGTCCTTCAAGTTCAAAACTTGATTTCTCGTGTATGGAACTATCACGGATTTTATGGCTTCAAGCCATTTGACGGAGTCAGGGCCCATCATCGCTTCTTTGCATGTAGTCGGTTCATTATTCTCAAATAATGATTCAACCCTCAAATCTTGGTATTTGATTGTTTACCCGATCTACTTGTTTCAATAGGAACTTAGATCTCCGTGACCACAACCTTTGAGGCACGTGAGCCATGAGCATTGTTGCTGCCTCCGAAACACTTTTCGGCGCTGCGCAACTCTGCACATATAGCTAAGGTTCTTTTAACCTTATCAAAGTTCTATTGTCCTCCCACTTAACTTTTCACGAAAAAATTCCTTCTCAAAGAAACTTGACGTTCTAAGCAACAAACACTTTTGTCTCCGGTGTTTATGGAGGAATACTTAACAGTTTATACAAAGACAGGTTCATCCGACTTTGGTTGCACACATCTTTCTTATGCATAGCATACCAATGTTTAAGAAAGGACAACTTGGGTTTAATCCCAAACCATAACCTTATATGGTGTCATTTCAACGGATTATGATGAAGCTCTTTTCAGTGGAAAAACGGTAATCTCTAAAGCTTTTAATCTTTAAAACATAATGGCAGTTTTATGAATTACACCTTCGATCTTACCATGTCAAACAAGGTTTAATTACATATCTCGAACACTCCATACTCTTATGGTGTTTCGGGAAAATGCAAATCCACGGAACGATTCCTTTAAATCTTAGGTATTATGCTAAACTTGTAACCCAAATATCTTCCTTTATGATCTTATCATAAACTATTTATATTCTTGTTACAATGATTTTGCACTTCATCTTGAAAGTCCTTGAACTTTTCAAATGTTTCACACTTCATCCTTATTAAGTAAATATTCATATATTCACTCAAATTTTCGGAGAAAGCATGAAGTTGAAATCCATCGCTCTTGACTATACATAATGGACTTCATACAACAATATGTACAAGTTCCAATAAGCTAGTCTATCGTTCCTTTGGCCTATGAACGAAGTTTTAATTATCTCTAGGAAAGTTTCACAAGTCATTTGATCAAAATCAAATAGACTCCAAAATTCCATCCATATGGATTTTCTTCATGTTTTCTTTCCAATATAATTTAAACGGCGATGTCACTTCCTAAGTGATCTTTCAATCAATTTGTCTTTCGACATCTTTAGCACTAGTTTTATGGATGTGATATCTCCAACGAGATTTGCAAATCATCCATCTTTTATAGATTACGACAATTATTTGAACAACCCTTTTGTTCTCATAATACCTGATAAAACAAATCTTGAAGGCAAGCTTTGATGTTTAACGAGCAACACAATAACCCTTTATTTTGTTCTCGATGAACATCATCACATATTATTTTGCTAGTTACTTAGGCCATTGTAGTTCATGAATTGTGTTGTTTCGTATGACGAATCACACCAACAAATTCAGTATCAAATACTTAATAACCACATTGTTTAATAAGCAAAGAATATAGCCATAACATGTATATCATCTATATACTTAAACTGAACAATTCTAGTCTTTTCTTTTCTGCCATATACTTATGAGATTCTCTTCAAGATTTCCTTCGCATTTGAAAGAATCTATCAACATCAATTAGTGGAGTCATTCATATGACACATAGTCCAAAGCGTGTATAGTTAAATACCAATGTCTTTGGACTTGCACTTTGAAGTAGATCACCATCATCAAATGTTTGGTGTTCTTTCAAATTCCTTTCTTTAGTAATCTCTTGGTGTAGTAAATATTTTACCTACATCAAATATTCACCCTTATCATGGAATTATCCATGATCAAGCTACTATTAGCTTGTAACGGTGAATCGTGAGTACAATGTTGCTCTCCCAAAAACTTTTGGAGGTTTAGGACAACTAGTGTCTCCAACCTTTTGCAAATTCTCATCAAATATGAGAACATGACTTTAGCCATATTATACTCTATCATGTTGCAACCAAAACTTTGTTTCAGACATCACAATATCTTTCACAAATCATGGTTTCTGAAACAACTCTTTCAGATCCTTAGATAACCTTGATATTAGGAGAATCCTTTGAATATCAAGAATCATGGAGACAAACATGATACTTATATACTAACACTTGGAATTGTTACTCTTGATTTAATACTAATTATCAAACTTCATGGAGTAACCTGAACTTACTGAAAGTTTGCAATAGGACTTTTAAACTTTAGATTAACACTTCAAAACAATACGATACCAGTTCGTAAAGTAACTAACCAGAATTCTATAGTTCTATCATCTCAATTATAACTAAGCGCAAGGTGGTAAACGGATGCCAATGACTACAACAACTATGCAAATTCACTTTGATTTAGTTTATGATAAATTGAGTTCTAATTAATAATTAAATTAATCTAGATGAACTCCCACTCAAAACAATATCCCTCACATTGTTTTAGTGATCACACTAACCAAATCCACCACATCAAAACCGATCATCACGAGAGTTGATATAGCTTCAATGGCGAACAATCAACATGTTCATCATATCTACTATATGACTCATGCTCTACCTTTCTAATCCGTGTTCCCGAGGCCATGTGCATGCATGCTAGGCTCAAGATCAAACCTTAGTTTCGCATGAGCAACTGCTTGCTCACGTTGTATACACTTGTAATCTAACACACCCGATCATCACGTGGTGCTTGAAACAACAAGCTTTAGCAACGGTGCTAACTAAGGGTGAACACTTTATGACTTGAAATTCATGTGCATGAGGGATCATCTTATAATGCTACCGTCTACTAAGCAATACAAGATGCATAAAGGATTAACATCACATGCAATTCAATAATATGTCATATGATATGGTTTCTTCTTTGTGCTTCCGATCTCCATCTTCAAGCACGAACATGATCTTCATAATTACCGCATTGCATCAAGGTCAATGACGCTGCTCCATGGTTGTCTTCCACCGCTTCAACTATTACAACTACTTTGAATAGACACGCTGGTCTTAATAAATTAAAGACAACCATATGGCTCACCGCTTGCCGACTTACAATAAGGAACATTGCATACATCATATATAATCACAATCATGGCCATATCACATCAGCTCACCCTCGCAAAACAAAGTTAGACGCCTCTACTTTCTTTGCATATTTTACGTGGTTTGGGGCTTTCAATAAGTGTCGTTCTAACTTACGAACAAGAACCACAACATTGATACTAGCATTGTTGATAACCCGTTGTAAATTGGATCTTAACTATGCTAGGAGAAACAGCACCATAAAGCCACTTATGCAATACAAGTTGTCAAGCGTGGAGCAAGTCTCATGAACGATGTCATGTAAGGTTAGCCCAGGCCGCTTCATCACAACATACCGCAAGATGCAAAGTACACAAGAAGCAATCGACAATAAAGCATCAACGCCCACAATGACCATTGTGTTCTACTGCAAATGATCTACATATAGACACGGCTCGATACCCAGTAGGGGTTCGAGTATGGAAAACAAAAATTTCTATCGCATACAAACAAACAAGACAAGATCTATCTACTATATTGTAGCAACGAGTCGATGGAATAACTCACCCTCGAAGATTCCAAAGGTTAACGAGCAGATTCTCGTGGGTGATGTAGTCGATACTCTTCCGATCTCAAGAACGTGTGGACGATCCTTCCGGCCATGCTCCGCAGCGCCCGAATCGGTCACACGTTCGATTACTCAAGACCTTCCTCTCCTTGTTCCAAAGAAGCGGAGGTTGTAGCACTCTCCTCGCGATTCGCAAAGACAACGGGCGTGGTACCGGAAGTAGAGGGGAGATCCCGCAGGGCTTCGCCTTAAGCCGGAGCGAGTATGGTGGATTATGAGAGAGTGATATTAGTGGTCTTAGAGATTAGACACACCAATTAGAAGGCTCTAAACCACAGGCTAAAGCAATTAGAAGCTCTAAACCAGAACGGCTCTAAACCGGAGATTAGAGGTAGGAACTTGTGTGTCTCAAGGAGGAGCCCTGCCCCTCCTTATAGGTGGAGGGGGGCGCGCCGGGAGAGGGAGTCCCTCCCAACTCGGCCTAGGGCTTGGCGCCTGGAGGAGTGGGACTCTCCTCCAAGTTGGTTCCAACTCCTCTTGCTTGTTTCCCACAGCCTGCTTCCCAGCTTCTGCTTTTCCACAGCTTTTAGCCGCTTGACTTTCAACCGCAATTTGACTTTCATGTTTTGGAACAGAAGAACACTTAGTACATGATGCAATCATTCAATGACACACTCATGTACCTCCCCGGAGTGCCGACAATCCGAACCTTCTAGAACATTTCGATGAAAACACGAAATCATTCCCGAACTCAAACGGACTTTCCTTATATGAATCTTATTCTCCTGACCATTCCAGATCACCTCGTGATATCCGGATCCCATCCGAGACTCAACAACATTCGGTCTCTTTCTCATAATACCATTACTACTCAAAACAACGTGAATCCTTATGTGTCTCCTACGGTTCGTGAATTATGCGACATGATCGAGACACTTCTCCGAACAATAACCAATAGAGGAATCGAAATTCATATGGCTCCCATATTTCTACGATTACTGCGATCGAATGAACCACTTACATACGATACCAATTTCCTTTGTCTCACGATAGTTTACTTATCCGAGGTTATGATCGTCGGTATCTCCGCATACCTAGTTCAACCTCACCGATAAGTACTCTTTTCTCGTTCCGTGATATGTGATCCCTTGTGACCCAGTCACATGCTTGCAAGCTAATTGGATAACATTCCACCGAGAGGGCCCAGTATATCTATCCGTCATATGGATGGACAAATCCCACTCTTGATCCATGTGTTTCAACCAATACTTTCCAACACTCAATGCCACTTTTATAGCCACCCGCCACGGTGTGGTGTTTTATGTCATCAAAGCATCCATCCGGTAAAGGTGATATGCATGATCTCATGGTCGAAGGAATTAGGTTACTATGTATCAGAAAGCATATAACAATTGAACTATTGAAATGACTTGATCTCTATGCTACGCTTATCTATAGGAGTATGTCCATCACATCATTCTCCTAATGATATGATCCTGTTGTTAATAACATCTCTATGTTCATGATCAGGAAACCACGATCATATATTAACCAACAAGCTAGTTTAACAAGAGGCTTTACTAGGGACTCTTATTTTAGTTTACAAATCACACAAGTATTAATGTTTCCGGTTAATACAAGTATAGCATGGTATGTAAACATTTATCATAAGTGTGAAGATATGATAATAATCACTTTATTATTGCCTCTTGGGCATATCTCCAACAATGGGAAGGTCCATTCATGTAAGCAAAGCATTGCACAATGATTCCTACTATCTCATAGACGCTCATGAAGCGCAAAAGAACAAGGCGGACAGGTCAGGAGATGAAACCAAAAGGCCATGGAATGTGGCACTGCTTCGTCCCTTCTATACTTAGGAGAAGCAGTGCATGTATCACTCGAACTCTCATATGTTGGACATGTTTGCCAGCGATGTGCTAATAATAAAATGGTATGATTTGAAAAACTGACTCGGGGACTACCCATTAAGTTTTCCATTTCAATTATCTTATGTCGGCTGGCGTGATACCCGAAATTTATCTCGGAACAAGTAGTGTTTACTCGGAAGAAATCAACTCTTCGACTATGCTTTTGTCCGAAAACACGGCTTCATGGCAAGAAAGAGAAAAAGATGTAAGACGGGTAAACACGAACGCTGGATATGTACAAAGGAGAAACGTGAGTCGGCTTTAGTTTTTGCCTAACTCTTTGCAGGTTGCGTTATACTACGTGTCGAGTAATCTTGGCCAAGTTATCCAAGTTTCATACCCGCTAACTATATCCTTCGTACTTTGAGACCCTAATGTCGAACACCGAAAAAGGTATACAAGGGACAAATGCAAGGAAAGGTGACATGGCAAAATGAAACTCGGGGACTTGCCTTGAATGATTCGCACTGAGAACATAACGCAAACATATAAAGATTATCAAAAGGCACATAATCAAACTTAGAAGTGCAATGTATGTTACATAAAATATGTACCCGGCATACCGGGGATCTTATCAAAGTTTTAGTGTTGGTTAGCCTAGGGAGCAGAAGAACTCAGAGGAGCATTCTCGGAGCCAGGAGTGGTGCTTGGAGCATCGGCCGGGTGAGGGGCATCTGTGGCCGGGTCATCTAGATCATCTGAATCGGTTGCTTCGCTGTCTCCACCCTCTTCATCAGCAACTTCGATGAGCGGGTCGCCAAGGTCGAGGAAGCTAGGCCCTTCACACCAAGCGTGCACCATGGTGTACTCGATCATGGCATAAGCTCGCTCCTGGCGCTTCTTGATCAGCTCCGGGTCATTCAGCCATTAGCCATCCCCCCTTATGCGAGCAAGAACATCAAGGTTGATGTCCTCTTACCATGAAACCACGAAGGAGAGAGCCTTGTCCGCGGCAGCTCGGCTAGCCGACTCATGCCATTGATCCAGCCGCTCTTCAATAAGGAGTAATCTGTCGGCAAGTGGATCGATGAGTTTGGGTGGGTCTTCATCCGGCCAGAGCATGCGAAACGCATGGATAGCCGACTTGAGTATGTCCACACCGCAAGACCTGAGGTTCTTGACCCGTTCATACACCGCTGCAAGGAGCTCCTCCATGGACACCTCGCCGTCAGTAGGAGCACCAGCTTCGGCTCTCACTTTCTTCATGGCTCGGATGGCAAACATGTTGGCCTCAGGAAAATTCTCTAGAAGCAAAAAGAGAAAGTTAGCAGATAACAAGGGCAGATGGAAAAAGTCCAGAAGGACTTATACGGTGCGTAAAGAGTAAGAACTCACTACCGAGAAAGAAGTTGATGGCAGCGAGTTTGCTATGCCAAGTCTTGGCCTTGGCTTGAAGGGCATCCGAGTTCAGATTTGACGACTCGACCGATGATTCGGCCTCGTCGAGCAGCCTCTTGGTCTTCTCGGTGCTGGCGGCCTGCTGCTCATTCTTCTCAACAAGTTCTTCCTTCAGCCCTTTCACCTCGGCCAAGTGCTTCTGCTCCATCTCGGCCATCAGTTTCTTCAGCCGAGTCACCTCTCACGCTCCTTTTGGAGTTCGGCTTGGTGCATCTCTGCTTATTCAGGACAAATATTCGTCAGTACCAATAGAAAACTTTCAGCTATTGGCTTAGGGAGGCAAGAAATTTACTCTTGGCCTCACTGATTTGCGAGTGAAGATCACTGATGGTAGACTAAGCAGTGGCTGTGGAACAAGAGCGAGAGAAAAAATGATAATATGAACCAAGGTAAAATTACACCGAATAGAAAAAGGAAGAGCAAAGATATTACCTTGGTCGTGGGTGTCAGTCTGTAGCTTCTCATACGCAAGTTCGAGCTTGAGATGCGCCAGGACGAGAGCTTGGTGCACTTTGGTGCGCTCGTTATGCGTGAGCTAATCAAAGAAGAAAGAAAATAAGGAAGAGTCAAGTCAGGCAACCTGCCGAATAAAAAAGCTTAAGAGTTTACAGCCGAGTAAGTTCCTTACTCGACAGTAACCTCGAGGGCTAGGGATTGAAGCTCTAACATGAGTTTGGCATAAAGAAATCAAAAAGCTTAAGAGTTTACAGCCGAGTAATTAAGTTCCTTACTCGACAGTAACGTCGAGGGATAAGGATCGAAGCTCTAACATGAAAGCTTGGGATTCAAAGATTAAAGTGATTGGTGAGAGCTTACGGCCGAGTAAGTGCCTTACTCAATCGTAACCTCAGGGACTAGGTGATATGTATAAAGGAAATACTCAACAGTAAAAAAGAGTAAGAATTTACTTTACCTTGTTTACTTCGCCGGCGCGGGCCATCAGAGTAATGGCCTGCTGGGTCATGTCGGAGACGGCCTTGGGGCCCAGCTTCAGCTTCTTGCCGCAGTCTTGACCTCCTGCCGCCGCATTCCATGCCACGCGAAGGCTCGGTAACCAAGGCTTTTTCCATTGAGCGTCCGAGTGAGAACTTGACCCGTTTTCAGGGTGGTTCCCACAGTGGCACGGGTCGCCGCAGCAGAAGTATGGAGGGTAATAGCCCTGGAGCCATCATCTGACCCGGCAGCCGCAGATTCGTCCCGCTTACCCGTTGAAGCGATCATTGTCGCCGATGTCGGAGGCCGGATCTGAGGAGCAGAACCCGGAGCGCAGACTAGCGTAGTTTGGTTGGAAGAGGTGGATTTGCTAGATGAGAGGCGTAGAGCCTTTGGGCTGGGTCCGCCTTGACAAAATTGGAGAGCGAGCAGAAGGATTTGGAGAAGAACACGGAGCCGCCTAACTGGGCTCAGCAGTTTTGCTGGCTCCAAGATGAGGAAGTTGTTCATTCTCATCAGCTTGAGGGCTGATGCCAAAGGAACTGGTGGCAGAAGGTTTCTCGGCGCCAGATTCACGGGCAGCAAGATCAGGAAGTTTTTCCTGGCCAGCACCAGGGGCACTAGCCGAATGACCCACCAGGTCTGACTGACATTGAGAAGCGTGAGCCTCAAAAGTGCGAGCCTCAACCCGGACGGGACTCGGCACCGCCGAGTCAACTGGAGGAGGTGCAGGCCTAAGCGGCGAGGCAATGCTTGAAGCAGCCTGATTCTCCGTCAAAGGTGCGACACTGAAAAGACGAGACATATATAAGAGAACATTAGCAAGAAAAGAATGGAGCAAGAAGAGTACAAAAAGCTTACCCGGTGACAACCGGGTCACGGACGACTCGGTGTGTGACTCGGCGCCCAGCAGCTTGGCGAGTCCCACCCAGGCTAGCAGCAGCAGGGGCAGCAGGAGCTACTGGAGTGGGCTTGTTCTTCTTGGCCGACTGAGTGCTGGAGGAGGCTCCACGTTGCTTCGGCTTGGCGACGGGGATCTTGCCAACTCCACCCACGGCGAGAGGAGGAGTGTCATGTACCTGGCCAGCTACATAAGTAAATAACGGGCTTACTCAGATAAGCAAGGAGATTAAGGTCACAAGGCATATACCTCCAAAAGCGTACAATCATCATCCTCATCATCGTCAGACCAATCTTGTAAGGGATTGAGAGATTAACTCTTACCCGAAGCTGAAGCAACCGCAGCATGTGGGATGGGCATGAAGCACTCCAGGTCATACTCGACCTCATCCGAGTCGGAGCGGTCCCCATGATAACCAACAGGAGGGACAGTACTGCCATCAACCTGGTGAAGGAGATTCTGCGGAGGACAAACAGAGTGAGAAACTAAAAACTAAACTAAGAGTGGCAAAAGAGCTAAAGCCTACTCGGCGAGAAAGTGATTCGGAAAACTTACCTAGGGGACAGGCCTGACCCGGCTAAACGGTGGGCATCTCCAAGCCCAATCATCCGCCAAGTTCAATTTAAAGATTGAGCTTACTCGGCGGGCAATGGAGTCATGGGTGAGCTCCTTAGTGGAGTGCCGAGTGGGATCATGAGAGCCACTCATGAAGCACATCTTGTGGCTCCTCGCTTGGATGGGGCTAACCCGACGTAAGACGAAGATGCACATGAGGTCGGAGTCGGCGAGATGAAAGTTCTCATCCGGCGACAACAACCTTTTCAAGATTGCGTTAGCCTCGTTTACCGCAGCGTCTAGTGTTTCTTATTGGGGACCTCATCCGAGAAAGGGGAATCCAGATGTTATCAGTGGACCCGCTATTTTTGACATAGAAAAAGGTTCTATGCCACTTCTTGCAGGAGTCAATACCAGTAGCCCGAGGAAAGATAGAATCTCTCCTGGGCGTGATGCTAGCAGCACTGCACCGGGTCGGCCTCTTCTCGGATCGAGGAGCACCAGGCTGGGGAACAACCTGAACCTTAAAGCCAAAATATTTGGCCCACAAAGGAATTGTAGGCCAAATTCCAAGGTAGGCCTCGCAAGAGGAGATGAAACAAGAAAGAGAGCCAATCACATTGGCAGGGAGATGGTGGGTCTGCAGATGGAAGGTAGAAAGAAACAACGAGAAGAAGGTTCTCACAGGAAGAGCGAAACTGCGTTCAAAATGGGAAAGGAAAACCACCCGCTCGCCAGCTTGGGGCTTAGGAGAGATCTCACCAGAAGGGAGACGGCAATCCACCTGCAGCGGAATGCGTCTGGTGGATAGGATCCACTCCACCTCCTCGATGGAGACCTCCGAGCCTTCCCAGCAGCCGTGCTCGCCGGCGAGAATCTCCTGCTCCTCAGCACCATCAGCGCTGTCGCGAGCGTCCATGAGATCAGCAGAGTCCGTCTCCTCCATGGTAGGAAGAGGCTTGGAACAGCGTGGACCCGTGCTGGAATGGAAAGAAGACAGGGGCAATCGCAACGCAAGAGCAGGAAGAAGAAGGAACAACAAAGGGGGCAGTTTGATTTTGCGGGCACGAGGAAGAAGAAACGCAAAGGGAAAACTGAAAGGGCGTGGGGAAGTGGAAACCCCCAACCCCTACTTAAGGGAAGTAAAAACCCCGATCGTGGGATCTATCTGCGTTGCGGCGGCCAGCGTGGCCGGTACCGTGCCAGAAAGCCACCATCAAGCGCCACGAGCCAAGGATACACGAAAATCCCGTACACGTCACGACTAGAAGGACAAGAGGCGCAAGTCGATGGGACGCCACGGACGGGAATAATCACAGCATCATCATACGCTGTGGCTTGGAACAAAATTGAGGCAAGTAATCATGATTACCACCGCGCTGATCAAGCGCCAAAATGACTCGGAATTGGCCAAAGTAACTCGGCTCGAGGCAAGAATGAGCCAAGAAGTCAAACAGTTGACCCAAAATTGTCATACTAACCCGACAAGGTGCGAAGTTGTGACAGATAAAGACAAAAACTAAGTTCCATTCACAAAGGAACTCGGAGAAGCCTAACTTAAAGCTAGACCTCACTAGCTTGGGACTAATATCGGGGATAACCCGTAGGGTCACGAGAGGGAAACATAGCGGTGGGTTGGCTCTGAGTAAATAAAGAACCAGGCCGGGTAAGAACGGCTGGGTAAGGTAAGCGTGAAAGCCGACATACAAACTATGTCGGCCCGCATAGGACAAAGTTGTAACCCTTGCAGGAACCAACGAGCTGAGTCAACCGAGGAAAGGCCGAGTCAAGAAGGATGCGTGGCACCTTTCTGAGTAAGGTTTAGAAGGGACCATGGTAAAGCATGGTCAAAAGAGAAGGGCGATGCCGGCTGACGCCCAAAGCATGCGCTGACGTACAAAGTAACAACGTGACGCCAAAAAGAACAAGAAGCAGCGTACCAGAAGACCGTTAGCTGTCAAGCTTTATGGAACGAGCCCCTGCGATTAGGGAAAGCCCATGACCCGGCCCACATTGTAGGGACCAAGATCCAAACAGTAAACCCTAGAACCCAAAGGGGTATTAGATAGCTAGAACTTCCTATATAAGGGAGGACATAGCAGTAGTAGAAGGAGGTTGGACCAAGTAGGGAACGAGTGATGTGAACTCTAGCCTAAACAGCTCAAGGAGCACTTGTACTCTTTGGGAAATCAATCGAATTGCCAAGTCTGGAGAGTTCTTATTGTTCTTCGTGCATGGCTCGACCGTGTACTCCCTCCGTGGTGACCACAAGCACCCATTCGCCCCCCAACTTAAGCCTACCCATGTCATCTGCCGTGCCACCACCACGACATGTTTCGCTTTTCCATACTTTTGACGCATTCCACCTTGTTTCCTTTGTTGAACTATAGGATAGATGGGGCATTGGATATGGACATGATTATTTCCTTCACATAGGAAACACGTAGCTTGTGATGTGGGGCATTGTTTAGTTGGATGTTTCTCTTCACAATTAGGGCATTGATCCACATGCTCTTTGGAAGTGTGATCCATGTCTCCACAAATATTGCAAGCTTGAGTTCCTTCTATAATATCATCCTTGACATCATTGTTGTCACAAACTCCTTGGGAATGGTTGTCTTTCATGTTGATCATTTGAGTGGTCATCCCTTGCAACAATTGGGATTGGATTTCCAAAAACTTTTGCATGGTTGGGTCTAACTCATTGGGGTTGGCTAAAAACTGAGTTGTCACTTGATTCAACTGGGCTTGGGTTGCTAAAAGAATCTCTTGGTTGTTGTTGTCACCATTCTTGATGTTGGAATCTCTTGGGGAAGTCATCTGTTTGGGTTGGATTGGGATTAGAATAGGCAAAAGATTTCTAAGGAAGAAGTCTAATCACACACAAAAATTCACACAAGTAATGTGCAAGCAATCACAAACAACACTCCACTCAAGCATCAAAGTTCAAGCACATTTTTAGGCAACAAAATATTTTTTCTACACCACATAAGTTGGTAGGTTTAAACTAATTATTAGTATGGTGGTCCAACTATATGGTTCACTTGAGATCATCCTAGTGTTCTTAGGTGTTTCTTCTTGAATGAGATCATGGTTTCCTTGGAACAATTCTTGTGTCTTGGTCACAAAACTTCAAAGGTGATGATGGTTCCTTCTAAGTTGTGTTTCCTTAGTCTTCAAGTCTTGAGTAATATTTCTTGTCTCACTTGTAGTCCTTAGTGATGTCCAAGTTGAAATCCTTGTTGAAACTAAAGTTGAAGTCATTTGAGTTGGTGAAGTGCTTTTCTCAAGTTGAAGTCTTTGCTCATCGTGGAGGCTTTGTCCATAAAGTTTGAAAAGGAAGAGATGTAGAATCAAAACCAAAATGGTTGAGGAAAGAGTTTACCAGATTGTTTGTAAATAAGTTTTGGAACAAATACAACTCCTATTTTTCTAAGGGGTTTTGTCCAATCCTAGGGTTACAATCCTACAGGCAACACAAAGGTTCGATACCATCTGTACATGTCCCAACCTTTAATAAGGTAGAAATCCCTGCGTTTACAATGCTAGTCCCTGGATCAATAGCTAGCATCCACAGTTAAGATGTAATATCAAGAAACAAAGGTCATAATACAACTTTATAACCAGGAATCAATTAATTCATTACATCTTACATAGCTCATTTGGCTATCTCATTATGCAGCGTAAATAACTATATAGCATGCAATCCTTCATCTTCAAGTGCCACAGCAATCATGTTGGTCAGAGACTTGTAATCCTAATCAACACACTTCACTAACATCAAACAAACCTGCAACATAATAAGTTACAACCACAAGGGTCAATACATTTGAATTGTATTAGCAAGTGATACTATGGTAGTATAGTGGTAACTATCATCTATATGCATTTGGCTAAGTGTAGCTTAGGCTTGATTTGCTCAAAATAGATTTTCCTTATCATTTGAAAACACTAAGTTTTTGTTTGTCAAAATCACCCAAGGCATCTACCAATCAAAGATTGAAGATCCTTTAACCCTTGTTCAACGACAAGTTTTTAACTTAGAAATTAGGATGAGGAGATTCTTGATAGCTTCCATGTCTTGGTGCTCAAATTGTTCATTGCCGGGGACACGGCTAAGTACTTAGTTTCTTACTTCTACAGAGGTGGTGCACTTTCCCCACAAGACTTGATTTTCACCAAGATAGGACCTTTCAGAAGCCTTCCCTTAGACCAAAATGGACGCGTTCCAACCCTATCACCCACTACCACTAACTGTCCATTTGGCTAAGTTATTGCAACCTATATGATCTAGGCAGAGCCCATAATACCAAGTGGCTGCACTAGTAGCTTCTTAACATTTGGCATCTCAAATCCCTTTGTTCCAGGGTGGCATTCCACAAGTGAGATACACAGGGTAGACCATTAGAAAATGGGCCCTGGTAACCATTCAACCAAAAACCACCAAGAAATTACCATTCCACCCAGGTGTTTCATTCACTTAGTTGTTTTATTAAGCAAAAACATAAGTCAAAGACTTAGTAATATTTTTCCATAGCATGAATATATTCCACCCTTGGTTGCTACTAGCTAGGCTAAGCAAGATAATAGTAGGAATCTTACTTAGGGAAAATTCTACTAAGGTTTCTTCTACTAGGATTTCCCATGGCATAGTTTATACTTAGCAAAAATTCCATGCAAGTCCTACTTAGAAATAATACTAATGCATAGTGAAAATAATGGGACAAAAGTATGAAGCACCACTTTCCTTTTTGGTAGAGAATATAATTTCACTCCTTGATCTCTCAATAGTCACACTCTTCAATTTTCACTATAATTCAATCAAGGCACAAATTCAATCTACCATTCAAGCAATTCATCACATAGAATAATAAAATCAAAGCAATGCATGCAAGCATGCCAAAGATTGTTTTATTAGGAAAAGTGGTTTCTAATAGGTTATAAACATTTTAAAACACCTATTGGTCATTTATAAAAGTGGCAAAACCATTTGATATTAAGTTAGTGAAAATGGCCATTTAAATCATTCTTGTTTAGCTAGAAATGATTTAAGTCAAGTATTATTTTCTAGTGTTTGACAAATACATTTTTAAACACAAATGTTAGTGTTTTATGGTCAAGTGTTTATTAATAAAACCATTTGCAAAAGGTTTTACCTATAAACCATTTTTATACCAAAGCAATATTTTATGTTGTTGGAAATGCCTTTCAGCAAAGTAATAATTTTATAGGGTTCAACAAATATATTTTTAAAATCCTAAAAATTGGTGTTTAGGGTCAGAGAGTTTAATTCAAATCATTTCCCAAAGGTTTTACTCAAAAAGCATTTTAAAACATAAACAATGTTTTTTATTTTTAACTAGAAATGCTTTAATTCAAAGATTTATTACTTAGACTCACAAAATATGTTTTTAAAACCAAATGTTTGTTTCTATGGCCAGTAGGTTCAAAACAATCCAATTACAAAAGATTTTATCCTAAATTTTTTTAGAATGAATTTATACACAAATTATGCCTACACATGTTTCTGCAAAAACAAATAAGTTTATAGAAGCAAATCATTAAACAAAGGGCATGGTTGGATAGAATTCTTCTTGTTGATTCCATTGATATAAAATTTGCAAAATTTGGACGTGTAGATTAAAAGTTATGAATTTTACAAAATCAAACATCTACTAGAACCTTTTCTGTTTTTAAAACAATACTCTGGCCACATGGTGTGTAATGATTGGACCATACTGTTTCGTTCGGATCAAGCAATGTGGACCGCAGGATTTAAAGTGCATCGCATGGATCTGATTGAACGATACCTCTTTTATTAAATAACCTATCACACCCACTTGATCTTCATCCAACGGTTCACAGCACACCAACCATAGATTGGCGGCGCTGGCGGCGGCGAGTGGTGGCGACGTGTCTGGTGGCGGTGGTTTGGTGAATCTAGGAAGCGAGAATAGGAATAGAGGGGCTCACCAGGTTCGCGAGGTCGCGGTGATGATCAAGGTGGCCGCAGGATGGACATGGGAGCACGGATTCGATGTTGGTTGCTCGCCGGAGATGCTCCTGGCGTCGTGCACGCTCTGGCATCGTCGGGGGCGAGGTTGTGGTGCGCGCTAAGACAAACCAGGGGTGCGGTTAGATGCGTGCGAGAGAGGGGGTTGTAGCAGTAGCAACCAGTGAGGAGGGGGCGGTCAGGTCTCACCGCGGGGGGTCGCCGGAGTGGAAGCAGATGACGGCGATGCTCGGGTGTGGTTTTTGTCGAGCCTAGGTAACTCGCGCGGGCAAGAGGAAGGTGTTGGCAGATGCGCACGAGGTCGGCGAATAAGTCTGCGTGATCTAGGGCAAGGGGCGCGGTCTGGGCTAACCGGAATTCGTCGGTGAGCTCGTCGGAGTAGAGGGGGTCTCTAGCAAATTCCGAGCAGCCTTGAGGCAGATGGGAGTTGGCGACCGAGGGGAAAAGAAGGGGATACATGGGCGGTTAAATGGGCATGGTCAGGGGGCAAGAATCACGCGGCATTGATGCGAATTAACTTGAGGTTTGATTGACAGGAAATGGCGACGGGGAAAGGAAGAACAGGTCGCGGCGGGTTGAAGAGATGACTGACAGTGTGGGGTCGCGCTGACAGCGAGAGAGAGGGAGTGCGCGAGGGGGCAAGGCGTCAGCGACTTTGCGGGTTAAAGCTTTGGTGCGAAACGTTCTCCTGTGGGGAGAAGGAAATTGGCTTGCTGGGCCTGGTTTGCTGGGCAGGGTCCTTTCCATTTTTTTCTTCTCTTTTTATTTTTCTGTTTCTTTTATTCTGTTTTGAATTTGTTCAAACAATTCCAACAACCTTTTCAATTCAAATCTTTACCAAACTTTCAGTAATTTTCTATTCTGTTCAAACATGTGTTTTAAATATAATTTTGGAATATTTCTTTTATTCCCACATGGTTTAATTATTCATTTAAAATGGTCCTTTTGTCTTTATTTAAATAGGATTTTATGTTTTCCAATTTATATTTTTAAATTTTCAAATTTTACCGAATCCTTTTTCAGTAGGTTTTATTAATTTATTAGGGTGTCAAATAATACACTTTGAATTATTTGAAATATTTTTAATATGATTTATTAATCATTGAAATTAGGCTTGTCTTTATTCAAATAAAATCAATTATGGTTTTAATTCCATATAATTTTATTTAAATGTTCATTTTATTTCATTTAAGTTAATTAAATATATTTTATTCCACTTGGGCAAATTCCATTTATTATTTTCCCATGATTTAATTAATCATTTCTATTAGAGATTTTGTCTATATTTAATAGAATGGAATTTGGTTAATGCCATATAATTTTATTTGAATATTCTTTATCCATTTATTTTATTTGGATTTGGATTATATTTATTCCATTTGTTTATGGATTAGGCCATGTTTTAATTTGACTTTAAATATTCCTTATTTATTTATTTCTTTCTCTCTCTTACCAAATCCATATCTTTTTATTTATAGATCCAAAATTGGTGAATCCAATTTGTATAATTTTATTTAATATTTGTTTATCCCTTTAAATCTCTTTAGGAATGTTTTGCTCTCAATTTGGTATGGACTTTAGATAGGAGCTTTATTAGCTTTGAAATTATTTCTTTTTAACTTATTAAATTCATAAGTTTTTATCCATGGTTCCAAATTGAATAGAATCAATTTCTATGGTTTTACAATATTTCTATTTGTCATTCTTGATCATTTATAAATGCTTGCTGACAAATTTTTATATGGATCAAATCCATAGGCTTAGAGTAATCTTGGAAATGATTTTCTTCCATTAGGGTTTTAGGGTTTTGGTTTACTTTTCCAAATGTTTAAATTTCAAGGTGCATTTATGAAGAATGCATTTCACTTGATTTGATTTTAGGTGGATTCCCTTCTATTCAAAGTTTGTTCAAGATGGGTTTTTAAGTTTCCATTTAGAAATAAAAAGTTTCTTTTTACCCTAAATTTCAACAACTTTTTTTTATTTTTCACATTTCAAAATTTGGAAAATTTTGGGATGTGACAGTATTATTGTAATAAAATGATTCCTCTCTATTTCATTTTCTTATTATCCCTTTGGTTCATAATTGTAAAGATAATATAAAAATGTGTAATGTAAATAAGATTATTCTTTATTAATTCTTGTTTGTTATTTCATTATTGTAATATCATATTACATTACTCATTTACTCATTTCATTTCACTTAAATTTCCACTATCTTTCTATTTGAATAAAAGATTATACCTTGTTTATAAATAAGAGTTCACCTCTTATTTTCTATTACAATTTAGTTTCCAATTATTATTCCATTTAAAATTCTTTTAAAATTCAAATTTGAATTTTCTTTCCCTCAAACACAAAGTACAATAGAGGTCATGTCGAAATCTATCACACCTACCCTGATGTTTTCATCAGAGCAAGAGAGATCTCGATCCCCCTATATCTTCTTTAGTTTTGCGCGAAAATTCTCCGGATTTTTTGATGCATGAATGCAATGCACACATCTGGGTTCAACTTATTTCTAAGCTCTAATGCTGGGATGTTACAGCGGGTGACCATATCTTAAGATTATATCCTTTAGGAATGTGACAGCTATTTTCCATCAAGTTTTTTGATGGGCTTCACTTCTATCCACTTGGTAAACTTGTCAACCATTACTAGTATATGAGTCATGCCTCCCCGTGCTGGTTTGAATGGTCCCACCATATCCAGGCACCATAGCGCAAATGGCCAAGTGATTGGTATAGTCTTTAATTCGGATGCAGGTAAGTGTGAATTTGATGTGTAGTGTTGGAACCCGTTGTATTTTCTCACTAGGTCTTGTGCTTACATCAGTGCACTTGGCCAATAGAATCCATGTCGGAATTCCTTGGATACTAATGCTCTTGACGAGGCATGATTCCCACATTCTCCTTGGTGAATATCCAACAGTATCTCTTGGCCTTGTTCTGAACTTATGCAACGTTGCAACACACTTGTCACACTCCTCTTGTACAGTTCCTTGTTAATTATCGTGTATGCTTTTGCTTGTCTTTCTGTTTGTCTGGCCAATATATCATCATCAGGCAAAGTTCCATCTCTTAAGTAATTGAATATTGGTTGTGTCTAGGCTGGTATTACTGGTGTTGGATCTGTTTCCTCATCAATTTCCATTGGCTCAGCCGACATAGTTTCTGCCGACATAACCTGAGGAGTCCTAGAGTGTGATTCGGCAACCCCTGGGTTAGATGGAACAATTCCCAAGTTACTTGATGGCTTGCCGGGATGAATATTGACTCGGATTCGGGTGACGCTTGATTGATGGTTTTCTGAGATGTTCCAATGCTACTCCTGGCGGGATTTCTTGTCGAGATGAGCCTAACTTGGATAACACGCTAGCTGCCTCATTTTAAGCTCTAGCTATGTGATGAAATTCACAACCATCAAAGTATCCCGAAATATGCTGCACATGGAAACGATAAAGAGCCATATTTGCATCTAGAGCGTCCCAATGCCCAGATACTTGCTAAATAACCGAATCTGAGTCACCGAAACATATGATCCTTTTGATGCCAATTTCTTTGGCCACTTTTATGCCATGGACAAGTGGTTCATACTTGGAAACATTATTGGATGTGGCGAAGTGGATTTGCAACACATATTTGAGCTGGTCCTTCTTAGGTGAAGTAAGAACTATCCCGACACCCTGGCCCATTTTCGATTTGGACCCGTCAAAGTGCATTCTCCAGTAATTCGGGTCTGGCAAGGGTGGTTCATATTGCATTTCCATCCAGTCCACGAAAAAATCCACCATAGCTTGAGATTTAATTGCATCTCGCCTATCGTATTGTGGATTATATGGTGCTAGCTCTATGGCCCATTTTGCCACTCGGCCGATGGCATCTTTACTGCCCAGTATGTCCGAGATAGGTGCCTTGCATATTAGCCGAATTGGGTGTTCTTGAAAATAATGCTTCAGCTTCTTTGCTGCCATATACACCCCATATGTCATTTTGTGATAGTGAGGGTAGTTTTTTTTTATGTAGAGAGCAGTTCGCTCAGGTAATAGACTGGTCTTTGGACTGATTTGCCCTCTTCTCCATGCTCTACCACTATGACCTCACTAACAACTCTATTGGTTGCTGCGACATAGAGCAGCATTGGCTCTTTGGATAGTGGTGAGGCTAGTATTGGTACCGTTGCCAACATCTTTTTGATTTCATGGAAAGCGCTATCAGCTTGCTATGTCCATGTAAATTTGTCTGATTTTTTCATCAGTTGATATAATGGTAAGGCTTTTTCTCCTAGTCGACTTACAAACCTACTCAACGAGGCCAAGCATCCTATAAACTTCTGGACATCATTGAGTGTTTACGGCAATTCCATTCTTTCGATGGCTCTGATATTTGTCAGCTTAGCTTCAATTCCCCGGGTAGATACAAGGAATCTGATTAACTTTCCAGCCGGGACACCAAAGGTGCATTTTTCCTGGCTAAGTTTCATCCGGAATCTTATTAATTTTGCGAATGTTTGATGCAAGTACTTGATTAGAGTATGACTTTGTTTGTTTTTTATTACCATGTCATCGACGTATACTTGAACATTTTTGTCAAGTTGATCTTGCAAGCATTTTCGCATGCATCTTTCGTAAGTTGACCCTGCATTTCTCAACCCGAACAACATAATACGATAGCAATAAGCCCCTTACGGGGTGAAAAAAGCTATCTTTATTTGAGCATCCGGATTTAGTGGTATCTGGTGGAAACCAGAGTACGCATCGACAAATGACAACAACTCACACTCGGCTGTAGAGTCGATGACTTGATCGATCCGTGGCGGTGGAAATGGATGTTTTGGACACGCCTTATTAAGGTTCGTGTAGTCAATACACATGTTCCACACCACTGCCATGTTTGGGTCATCCTTCTTCTCGTCGACCAAGACTGGATTCAAAAACCAATCTGGATGCAGTACTTCCATGATAAACCCGACAGCCAAGAGCCTGGCTATCTTGGCGGCTGTCACTTTCCTCCTATCTTCGGAGAAGCGGAGGAGGGGTTGATTCACCGGGTTGGCATCTGGCCTTACATGGAGAGAGTTCTCAGCCAACTCCCTCGGAACTCCTAGCAAATCCTGTGTGGAACATGCAAAGATATCCCGATTCTCACGGAGGAAGTTGGTGAGCTCTCTTTCCTATTTGTCAGATAACCCGGCGCCAATAGTCATGGTGCTCTCTAGGAAAGCCTCATCAACCTGTATCTTCTTTGTTTCCTTGGTGTCAGCATAGATATCTATGCTGCCTTGGCTAATGCTACAACTTCCATCATTTGCTGTTTTTCCTGCGTTATCACCAGTGACTCGGCCAGTCAAGATCCGGCTGAGGCGCATGCAATAGATCGCTTGTAGTCACCCTCAACTGTGATAACTCCACATGGACCTGGAAGTTTCATCTTTAAGTAGGCAATGTGAGGAGTGTCCATGAATTTCGCCATAGCTGTCCTACCGAGTAAAGCATGGTATAAACTAATAAGGTCTACCACCTCGAACTCTATGGCCTCAGTGCTACAGTTCTCCCTGTTGCCGAATAAGACATCAACCCAGATCTTCCCAATTGGCTCGCATGACAATCCCGGCACAATGCCATGGAAGGTCGTCTTAGTCGGCTCCAACATGTTCATGGTGAGGCCTAACTTGAGCATGGTATCCTTGTACATGATGTTGATGCTACGCCATCGCTTCAAGATTACTTTGGAAAACTTCATATTGATATTTGAGCCCATGAATGTTGGATCCAATACTAGAGCGTCCCCTCCCGGTGTCGGCATGATCTTTGGGTGATCCTTTATGCTCCAAGTTATCTCCTGCTTAGACCAGTGCATGTATTTTGGTATTGCTGGCATTTTCGCATTCACTTCCATCATCCGTCTCTGTTGACTTTTCTTGTCATTTGGCTCTATAACAAACGCGACATAGCTCTAGTGATGCTCTCTATACTCGTTTCTGGTCCCATGGCCGACATGAGCGCCATCACCTCTTGGGTCATGCACTTGATGTACAACCTCTCTTCTTTCTTGGTTATGATATCTCGACTACCGGTTCTCGTATCTATGCTCAGTCCCAACAACTTGAGCATTTCCACCTGTGAGCGGTGGTGAGGGAGGTGGTGGTAGCTGCTGAGTTGGCGAGTCTACTCTGTCTGGAAACAAGTGCATTGTCTAGTTGTGTGATTCGCCGGCTTACTTGGACCCGGTGTGTGAAACTTGCACGGATGATCCAACATCATCTCATAAGTATACTTTTGGCTCACTTGATATGGCTTTCTATGTTCATATGGCTTTTTTCCATCATTTTTTGGTATCCATTGCTGTTTCCCACTTGTTCTTTGACGATGGCTGCTTCCACCATCTGGATGATATTGACTTACGGCTGTGACTTAATTCGAACCGTACCTGTAATCTGGCCTCTCATCTCATATTTTGCTTCTGTACTTGGCCCTTTCCCGGCGCCTTTGCGACCCGGCTGCATTGTAGATTTGAGTCTTAGTCATCCCGTCTGCCGACATGAGCAGAGGCTGATTCGGATCTCCTAGCGCATACGAGTTAGCAATTCTTATCATTTCAGCTAAGCTTGTCAGCATATCTCTCTGTAACCTTTGCCATAACACACTTCCGTGCCTGCATACTTGTGCAAACCACGCAATGGCCTAGGACTCGATGACTCCTTCACAAGAGTTGCGCATAGTGCACCATCTAGTGAGAAACTCCCTGTCTGATACATTCGGTCTTTGATTGCACATAGCCAGTTGTTGTGGGAGATTTGGCCTTTTGTAGGTGCTTGTGAAGTTGCTCACAAAAGCTTCTTGGAAATCAATCCAGCTATTGATGCTTCCTGGTGGCAAATTCTCGAGCCACACCCGCGCTGGTCCTTCTAGCATTTGCGGTACATACCGCACTGCCCATCTCAAGTTTCCCTATGCGATTTTTACCACAGTTCCATAATCGATGAGCCAATCCTTAAGTTTCGTGCTTCCATCATAGGTATTTGTTCCTCTTGGTAGCTGAAAACTTGGCACCGGTGGTTCTCTCATCATCCTTGGGCCAAAACATGGTGGACCCTGTGGACCTTGTGATTCGATAAGCTCTTCCATCTTTATTTGGTCAAGCTTTAGGCTTGCATCATCCGGCTGGAGATTTCTGCCTCTGATTCTGGATCCCATAGCTTGATACACGTGATCTGGCAATTCATACCTGTTATTTACCATTGCTGAGTAACCACCATTGTATCTGTTGGCTTTCGGGTCTGCGGCTTGTTGCATTGCTTTTCCCACACTTTGCTGTCTCTTTTTGGGTTGGGCCGGTGGAGGATTCGGAGCTGGGTTTCCTCCTCCTGCCGAGTGAATCCCACGCCTAGGCTGAGGTGCAAAGTTCTGGCTTACATTGTCATTTCTTTGTCCTGCTTGCTTTTCTCGGCCAACATTTTCTTGGTTCTCATTTCCTTGAGCGGCATTTTTTCTTGTACCCTGGGCATAGGCCGGTTTCCCTTGAGCCACTGTTGGATCATAGGCAACCATCTGCTTGTTTCTTCCTGAATACACACTATTTTCTTTTCTCTGTCTCGGCACTGCTCTTGGCAAGGAGGCCGTATGCCCTGCTGACCTTCCCAGGATTTTAGTTGCCGAGTGAATGAGTTGTTACCTTCCAGCTATACCCAGATTTTCCCTGTAGTAAGCTTCATTCAGCATCTCTGCTGCTCTCACCAACTCTTTTACTCATTCTTGTTGCTTTTTGTTTGCCTCACCCGTCAGATGGGGTAACTCGGCCATTGTCTCCTCTACGGCTCTCAAGTTTGTTGATGCCGTGTTGTATGTCGGCTGCATGGCTGTTTCATTTCTGGACTCTGGTGTTATTTTGGATGTAGCATCCGCCATCTCTTCATTGAGGCTCCTTCCTCTCATCCTTGTTGCATCAAGTCGGGTCTTAGCTCCCTTGACTCGATTTGCCGAGTTATACTCTCGGATCATGATATCCATATCATGCTGCATCTAGGCTAATTCCTTTGCCTTTTCCAGCACTTTTTTCTTGGTTTCCTCTAACTCGGCTTGTATGCACGCCGAGTCAGCTACTGGTGCCACTAGCTCTGCTAATTTTTCTATTTCTTCCTACAACTCTTTGGCTCTTTTACTCCTAGCTATGTTCTCTGGCTTCTCTAGTGTCGCTTTCGCAGTTCTTGTTGCCCTTGGCGTTGCGTCTAGGTTTTCTCCCTCAGCATTCTCATTCACTATAGGAGATACTGGAGGTGCTGGGGGACGCGATGGATCTGGAGCTGTCATCATTATCTCGGTGGAGACGAGCTGATGAAGCTTTCCCGCGGCCCGAACCGCAGGTGGATCCGGTGCCAAGATGAAGCGCTCTAGGTATGCACGCTCCATGCCCACCGCGACATAGACTTGGTGCTCGCCGAACTTGGTGAAGCGACCGTCCCTTGGAAACGGCTTGGTCTCGAAGCAGCCGGCGTTTTCGCTGACGAAGTTGAGTGCCCCAAACTTCTGGATGAGGCCAGAGTAGACGCGCTCGCCGATTGTGGCGATGATGTTGCCCGTCCAGATGAAAACTCCAGAAAGCGCGTGCTTCTGCCCCACGGTGGGCGCCAACTGTCATGGTGGTGTCACGGTAGATGCCATGGGTAGGCTTAAGTTGGGGTCCGAATGGACGCTTGAGGAAACCGGGGATGGAGTGCATGGTCTAGCCGCACACGAAGAACATGAAGAACACTCCACACTTAGGATTTTTATTCCTCCAAGAAGTTTACAAGTGCTCCTAGAGCAGTTTGGGCAAAGCCTTGGGGCACTAGTTTCCTACTTGGTCCAACCTCCCAAAACCCTAGCTATGCCCCTCCTTATATAGGCGATGGCCAGCTAGGTTAAAAATTTGGTTCCTAGGGTTACTGTTTCTATCTTCGTCATTACTGTGCGGTCCGGGTCATGGGCTAGCCCTGAGCCCCTGACCCAATCCACAAAGATATGCAACCAACAGTCTTCCCGTACGTAGGCGCCAACTCTTGAGCGTCATGTGGTGCCTTTCTACATCATACCTTGCTTTTGGCGTCACTCGGTTCCTTTTATGTCACACGGCGTCACACTTCTTTTTTGACCATGCTTTACCATGGTCCCTCCTAAATCTCACCCGGAAAGCTGCCACGCGTCCTTTCTGACTCGGCTGTCCCTCGTGAGACCCGGCTCGTTGCTTCCTGCAAGGTAAACGGATTTTTCCTATGCGGGCTGACATAGTTCTTATGTCAGCCACACATAAGCTTCGTATCCCGGCCGCTAAGACCCGGGAGAGATTTCTTTGACTCGACATAAGCCAAGCTGGGCAATGTTTTACCCCTTATGACCCTACCAGGGGTTATCCTCCCGACAATGATCTGAGCTACACATCATCACAGGTCTCCATGATCAGCAAAAGGTCCAGGAGAACCGCCTCCTTGTGGAGCAGAAAGCCTCAATGGAGGTGAGGGAGAAGCTGGAAGCAGATCTTCAAAGTGCCCAAGCTGACCTTATGAGAGCAACGGTGGCACGAGTCTAGGTATCCAGCAAGATGGATTTGCTCTAGGCTGAGCTCAACAACGTCATTGAGGAAGAATGCTGCCAACTTCTAGGCCTAGCTGGTAAGCGCATTGTCAGTAATCTCCTTCACCTTAATGCCAAGCTCGATCTTTCTGCCATGCTCAAACCCGTGGATCCTAGGATGGCCGATGCGCTTTTGACGGCAACTCAGAAGCACGTGGACTCCCTCTTAAGCTCTATCAACACAAGGTGACCAACAACGAGGCCTTTGATCTTTATGTCGAGGATGTCCTTTACATGGAGATAAGCAAGGTGATAGGCAAGATCGCGGAGGGTCGCGCCTCGCGGGAGTAGGCTCTTAGAGCGCATGGTCCGAGAGGGACCAACCTGTATTCTATGATGTATGTAACAAACATGTGCTTGTTAAGACACCGCCCTTGTGGGATCATTAGTGTAATACATGTGTTTTTTATGTTCCACCCATTCTTGGTCCTTTGCTCTTAACTCCGAACCTTCACGAAGCATGGGACGAGAGAAAAGAGAGGAGAGTGACGCAAAGTAGATTATGCTTAGCTTCCACAAGTAGTTGTTCCTGCGAGCTAGGCCTTGTTGAGGGCACCTTGAGGGCCCTGGGAGTTGCCTCTCGCAAGGATTTGTACAAAGGTCTCTTAGGATACATAGGCAAGTCCTCGGTGAGGGCACCTTGTGGGCCTCTAGAGTTACCTCTTATGAAGCTTTGGAAAAAGGTCTCTTGTGAGACATGGACGAGGACACCTTGTGGAGTGCATATCGTGATGGCCTCCCTAGAGATAAGTCTCTTTTGAGACCTAGGCGAGGGCACCTTGTGGGCCTTGGCGAGGCTCCCTCATGAGGCTTTGTGGAGCACACCTCGTGGTGCCCCCTGAGGACTTGCATCTGCTCTGTTATGATAACATAGGAAGCCCTCGATGAGGACACCTTGTGGGCCTCAGAAGGAACCTCATATGAGGACCTTAGCTACATCTTTGCAGAGTAGGACTAAGTTTGCGGTCTGCTTAGGATTATGTTTGCGGTCTGCTTTATGGGCATCGTAATGCCAACAGGTTTGCAAATAGGATGAATGTATGCGATTTTGTGGTTCAAGAATGTGTGTTACACGAGGAGTTCAAGCGCCAAGGACCTTGGCGAGGTGACATGCGCTGGGTGATCAGTCACTTGGGCTTTGCTAATGAGGCAGACCAAAGAATGCACTACAAGAAAATTTGGATTTTACAATGGAGGGTTCTCGTGGTTGAAGGCCCGTTTTTCATGGTTAAAAGTCTTCTACGATAGATGGTTTCATTTGTAAAAGCCTCCTCACGAAATAATCTACAACGGTTTTTTCGTGACCGTGGCAGATCGCACCCTTCAGCCATGGAAACTCGTGTGATCGTATATCTGTTCGCTAGCCCCTTGACTGCTAATGTCATGAAAATTTCCACATGGAAAACGCCATTAACGGCCAGTTACCGCCGTTAACAGTCAAAAACCCATGGTAGAAGCCTGGCCCAATCGATTCCTTATAATTATTAAGTGGGTCGACCCATTAGGAGAGCCCAATAAGAAGATGACACATTACTGTTTTGGCCTACCGGAGTCCTCCACTATTTGAAATGGGCCCATCACTTTGTAGCCCAACTGGGGCTTGTTAACTTTCCGGTCTGTTACTACTTTGGCCTACATAAGACCCATCTTGGTCCAATATTGTGTGGCCTATTAGCGGCCTGCACCACGTCGGTCTGATGTACCTATATGCCAAGCAATTATAGATGGCATATTAAGAAAATATGTGTAACAAGATAACTAATATGTGGTTGGTCTGAAATATATTAGGTGCGATATATACTTAATTATTCATTGATATCAATATTGTCCACATTAATAATATGTTTTCCTATCGTATCTAAAACTAATTCCATAATAACATATGGTAGATCAAATGCCATCCAACCATTGTTGATGGCAGAACAATTTATTTTAATCATGTTTTATTATCTAGCTACACCGACATGTCACGACAAATACATATATATGCAGTGATATTCAATGTATATATCTTTGAGAAATTTGTGGAAACATAAAAAATATATGAATCATTAATCAAAAAAGATATGGCGAGTATCAATATTAGTCCCCCTTTTTATCTTGGCGTGAAGCGGTGGAGATATATGCATGTGTGACTCTAGGTGATTTTCTACCGAACGGCAAATATCGACTGGCCATGGATACACCCCTCCTCTTGGTTCCCTATAAATGTCTGAGCATAGAGGGGGTACAAGGCACACAACACCAAGCCTTAATCAACAAGAGGAGAAAGAGAGAAACATCTTACTGTGTCTCTTCCATAAGCTCTAGTTAGATTTAAGGTCCTTATTCATTCCTTTTTTTCTCCCTTATTTATCATTACAAGAGATTGTTACATGTGTTATATGTGTGTATGATGAACTAGTGTGTTTTATCTATATACCATGCGGCACAAAAAAAATTGTTGTTGTGATTTTGGAAATTGTCAACCATCTATATGAATTTATATATACATGTTTCCACTTTCTATTTTATTTACTATGTTGAGGTTATCGTCAGGCAAAGTTGGGGCCATTACTCCCCCATGCTATAAATTTTTGTAAAACCCCTTTAATATTATGTGATATTTTTTAGATATGAGCCTAGAGTAACCTATATACCCCCTCCAAGTTGCACACTTCTCGATTTACCCGTATCATATTCCTAGCTCATACAACCTCATTATAATTTTGTAGAAAATGATACGGGAAATTATTTCATTTATAGGAAACACTTCTTTGTGATATCTTCACCATTATAATGTTCTTGTTATCCTCTTACATCCAAATATAATATGTCTTCTTTTTCTTGTCATGGTAAGTACTAAGAAAGTGCGTACGCCTCCTACAATAGCAACATATGATGTTTTCAGTTTATTGTCCGATATGGCATATTTTTATCAGCTGGGATATATATGAAGTGCATGCTTATATTCGAGATTTTTTATAACTAGTATTTCTTATGATTTTGTAACTACGGAATATTTTTTGGATACATAGACATGGTTGCGGTTTGCTAATTTACTTTATGATATTTTTTTTATTCTCATTGAGAATAGTTGTTAACAATCACCTTGAATTTATAAGAAATGGATTGGAAATAACCACTCTGTTTATTTTGGTAGTTCATTTAGCTGATCATGGCATCCCTCGTGAAGGTTCTTCTTGTTGAAGATACCCAAGTTGATGCCATGGTTCTCTCCACGATGCTTTGCAAGTTACACTGTGAAATTACTATGGCTATGAATGGAAAAGAATCTGTGGATCTATTCATTGAAGGGAGGAAGTTTGACATTGTTTTTTGTGATAAGGACATGCCCATAATGAGTGGACCTGAGGTACGTTTGTTGACATTCCTTTTTTGCATGAAAAATACTTATTTCATTTTGCTTGCGTATTTGTAGCCTAAAAAATTAATTGTTGTGTTCCTTGATAGGCAGTTGAGAAGATTCGTGCTATGGGAGAAAGTGATGTGAAGATTGTTGGGATATCAGCTAATAATAATGCCCAAGAGGTCTTCATGAGTGCCGGTGCTGATGTGTTTGTGCCCAAACCAATGAAGTTTGATGTTCTCGAGGCTATGATCCAGGAGGTCATCAACAAGAAGAACAACACCATGGTCTGATCATGACCCGACTTCCTTGAGAGTGTAGGGAATAAGATATTGACCTCATATATGTTTATGTCGGTCTACATTATCATGTTTGTTTAATTTTAATTCCAAGGTTCATATTAAAGATTGTTTAATTCGAAGGTTCATATTAAAGGTCGTCCTTAGCAATAAGGGCATCAGAGATTATGAATAATCATATGGGATCCATGCAATATGTCTCCTTCAATTTAAATCCATTACTTCCCTTCAATTCATGCTTCCTTGTGTGAGATAGTTATATTATTGAACTACCAATCTTTAACAAAATTTTAATAGTTTGGATTACTTGTGATAGTGGTAGTGTAACTAATGTCTACTATGACACGTCTAAGGCAAGAAAAATAATAAAAATGTTTTCCTAGCTCTAATGCGGCACTAGAAAGATTTAGCGAAAGAAAGAGTCTATAGGTATTACCCCTAAACGCATGGTTGCGGAACCTTGATGAAGCGCGTCGGGGCAGTGTAGTGCTTGTACTGCAAATCTCCCAAATCGGGCTTCAGCGAAGTATTCTCCAGCATCATCTTCCTTGATGTAGGTCGCGATGAAGCGACTAGATCTAGCACGGAGATTGCCGGAGTTCTCCAAACCGGAGTTGGATTCAAAGATCTCGAGGATGGAGGAATCCTCAAAGTCCCCAGCATTGGATACTCGCGCGATGGAGCCTTCCGGTGATGCGGCGGTTATGGATCCAGCGACCGAGGCACGGGCCGCCGAGTCGGCGTGTCGTGGAGGGCCGCTTCATCCGCGGCCGCGTCGGTCCCAGCTGCATTGTTGGTGGTCGAGTCATACTCAGAGGCGAGGTGGTGGACGATGCAGATTTGGCCTTTTGACAACAGATCACGCTGGGGTGATCCGCCGATGATCATTGTTTCCTTGAAGACGATGGTGTCCGTGAAGCTGACAAAGAGGTTTATGGTGCCGACCACCATTATGGCGTTGTGCGTGACCGGGCGCGATGCTGGGACGTAGTTGCTGGGTAATATCTGGAGGATCTCGCCGCACACGATCATGCGGCCGGTGGCGATCAACCGGTTTATTGGCAAGTAGGGTCTCGCCGCAGAACTCAGACAGAACTAGCCAGGCCCCATGGTGGGTGCCACTGTCATGGGAATGGCCACGATAGATGCTACGATTTGCAGCGAGTAGTAAGAAGAAGGGCAAGGGCGGCCAGCCATCTGTGATGCGAGATGAGGGCAGAGACACAAGGGTTTACCCAGGTTTGGCCCCCGGAGGGTAAAGACCTATTCCTGCTAGATTGTATTATCGAGTGGTTACAAGGGTGCCGAGCTCGGAGGCTAGGCAGCGAGTCAATGGGGTGTATGATGGAACGTGCATACAGAGAGTAACCTAGGGAGGTTTATATAGGGGTACCTCGCTAGGGTTTATAGATTTACAACCGAGTCAGTTAGGGACTCAGAGTACTTGACCTAATTCGACTGGGCCTAGCTACGCTTCTGGGCCTCTAGCTTCCAGTCGCCAGGCTCCTTCTTGAATCATGATCCAATTGCCGTCCTACAGGCCCACTTGCTAGGAGCTTGATCCAGTAGGAAACATCCTTCTGTGCATACCACATTCGGCATATCCCCATCAGTATAATCTGGAGATGGAGCATTGCTATAGTCTAGCTCTTGAGGCTTGTCATCTTTGTTTTCAATCCTCATCATCTTGAGGTATTCGACCGGATTTCGCTCGGGCTTTCCTGCAAATCTTGCTATCACGAGAGTTTGACTCTCCTCTATTTTCACTTCAAGAAAAGTTGGGTTTTCCAACGGATGGTTTTTGTGATTGAAGGACCATTTTTCGTGGTTAAAAAATCTTCTATGATGGATGGCTTCCGTGGAAAAAGCCCCATTACCAAAGAATCTACCACGTTTTTTTCACGGACATGGTGGATCGCACCCTTTAGCCACGGAAACTCGTGCCATCATAGATCTCTTCGCCAGCCCCATTGACTGCTGACGCCATGCAAACTGCCATATGGAAAACACTGTTAACGGCCAGTTACCATCGTTAATGGTCAAAAAACAAGGCTAGAAGCCAGGGCTAGCCAAGGCCCTCTAATTATTTAAGTGGGCCGATCCATTAGGGGAGCCCAATAAGAAAATGACATATTACTGTTTTTCCCCGCTAGAGACCTACACTATTAGAAATGGGACCATCACTTTGTAACCTAGCTACGACCTATTAACTTTATGATCCGTTACCATTTCGTCCTACATAAGGCCCATCTTAGTCCAATATTTTGCGGCTAGGAAGATATATGTGCAGCGCTCTAATAATTCTTTTATGGGATTTCTCTTTTCGTGCCCTGGTTCGTTAGCTACACTCACTTTTTCCTAGCCGCTTAACTTTTCCTCACTTTTTCCCATCTCCTTGTCCAAAACTCTGGCATTAGTCTTGAACTCGCTGTCCGTCGGATCCCGTTAGTGGACCCTCGCCGTTACATGCTGACAAGTGGGGCCACGTTCAGTCGGGCCCCGTAGTAGGACCCTCCCATGTTGGACTGCGCGTGGCCGGTTTTTTGGGAACGCGTTTTGGGGGATGTGATGTGGGACCATGTGGGGTGCGTTTGGTAGTTACATGGGCCCTATCGCCTAAATTGGAAGAATTCTCTTTGTTATTTTTATGATTGGCCTTTTTAAGAGCGCATTTTCCCCTTTTGTCGCTAACAATTGTATTAATTTTTTCCCAATAAGGTAGGGAATCTAGAGCAGCTTCTCTCTTCATTCATGGTTCCTTTTGGCCCTCGTATTTTCCCAATCTGGTAGCAAATCTAGAGCAATAAATCTAACAAGCACCATAAATACATTAAGTAAACAGAGCAGATGTAGATAAAGCTACTAATATAGGATATATATAGTACAATACTTAAACGAGGTTCGACAATTAGGCTGCTCAGCATCAACGGACAAGTTCAACACAAACAACAAAATGAAATAAGCTGCTTTACAACAGCAGCATCAGCACAAGATCAGTGGCACCTCATGGCCTCTGCTAGGAGGGCCTCCGCCTCCTTCCTAGGGCGCTTCCTCCACTTCTTGCTGCCTAGTCCCTTGACCTTGGGTGCCTTGGTATTGATTTGGGGCATGAGACCCTCCTCGATGGCCACCTTCTGGAGATTGCGGAGGTGAAAACCGAGTGCCTGGTGCTTGGCTCTGAAGGCCTAGACGTTCTTTGACAAACTGCAGGTCTCCACGTCCTCAGCATGCCTCATGAGGGAGTTGAAGTCGTTGGTGAGGCTCCTGGTGCATAAGGGGCACCGATAGATGTCATGGGCGAAGAAGTTATCATCTTGGCGGACTTGACTTCCTCCTCAAGACCAAGAATCTTGGTGTCCGTGGACTCGTCGTTGCTGCTATCCACCTGTTGGAAAAACAGTAGAGTGCAATAAGGACATGATTGATATACCTTGATTATCTAGATTTCTTACTTGCATAAATTAACCGATTGAGATCCCCTGATTATTCCCTAATCCCCAAATATCTAACCAAATCGAATACTGATCCCAACTATAGATCGATGCTAGTACTAACTAGGGAATTCATCCAAATACGAGATCTACCACAAGAGGACTAGATAATGTAAAATACCTAACATGCAACAATTGAAAAAACGAACAGTCGAGCCCTAATAACACACGATCTAGCATCCAACAATGAGAATGGGGGAAGAACAAAGGAAGGGGAGAAATCCCTAGTTACCTCCGACCATGAATCATCTAAGTGGTTATTATCGTATTCCTTATTTATGGTAAATGTTTATTTTGCATGCTATAATTGTATTAACACGGAAACGTTAATACATGTGTGTTTAATAAACAAAAAGGAAGTTCCTTGTTATACCTCTCTTATAAACTAGCTCGTTCATTAACAAAATGATCAAAGGTTTCCTGATCATGGACATTGGATGTTGTTAATAACGAGGTCACAACATTATTGGAATGATGTGATGAATATTCATCCTAAATATAGCATTACGATCAAGGTCATTGTGTTTATATTTCTATAACATCATACGAAGTAATCTTAGTCCTTAGACCATGAGATCATTTCAATCACTAACACCGGAAGAGTATCTTGATAACATCAAACGTCACACCATAACAGGGTGATAATAAAGATGGGTTCAGTGCTACGAACGTGTTATGTTGAGGCTCATGGATCAAGAGTGGAATTTGTCCATCCCGATGATGGAGAGATATACTCTGGGCCCTCTCGGTGATATAACATTAGTTAGCTTCCAAGCAAGTGATTTTATCACTAGAATGTTATATCATGGGAACAAGAAAAGAGTACATGTCGGTAACGAGATCAAACTAGGTATGGAGATACTAATGATCGAATCTCGGACATGCAATATATCACGAGACAAAGGGACCGAGTTACATGCGTATAAGGTTCACACGATCACAGAAGTCATCGTTGAATGTGGGGGAGTCAGTACGGATCTCCAGGTCCCGCTGCTGATTATTGATAGGAGAGGGGTCTCGATCATGTCTACATTATTCGCGAACCGTAGGGTGACACACTTAAGGGATACCTACACTATTTGGAGAAAATAATATTCCAGAGAAAGAAAAAGGAAAGCGTAGGAATTTATTTCACTAGACACCGAAACTGTTTCGATTGAAATTGCTGAAACTGGTTCTGCATGTGAAATTGAAATGTTGTAAGGTGTTTTATGTGAATGTTTGTTAGTTAAAGTAATTAAAAAAATTCTGAATAAATAAATAAAAGAGTTTTATTTAATGAGAGATTGCATTAAATTTGGTGGAAATTTAATAGAGGTGAGTGGAATTTTGAGTGGGTGTCTATTTATGGGAGTCGGAGCTCCACCCACATGAATGTGGAAGAGGTGGGGGCACCTCCATGGCTGCCACGCCATGGGAGGGGGCTGCCCCCCTCTCCATATAAAATGCACCCCACTCCCTCCTCTCATCTCACACCTCCTCGCGAAGGATCACTCTCCCCCCTTTAGAATTTACCCATGGTCTCGGATCAGCGAGATACATGTTCTCGGTGGCTTTTTCTGGAAGGATTTGTTTCTTCCGCTACTTCGCTGGAGTGAGGGCGCGGAGGTTGTCGAGGTACCCGGACGTGTGTGCGATCACGGATGCACCACTGCTTTGCGGTGCTGGACTAGATGGTGATGGACCTGCTCGACCGGATGGACTTCTTCTCGATCTTGAGATCGGCAAGCGTTCGACTACATCATCCACGAGTACAACCTCGTTAACACTATTCGGTCTTCGAGGTTATGTATCCTATGGATGTGTATCTTCCCATTGCTTGTATCTAGTAGATAGATCTTGGTACATAGTTGTTCCCATCTTAGGAAAATTTTTGTTTTCTATTCTGCGAACCCTACAGTTGTATCAGAGCCAGATCTATGTGTAGATGCTTTGCACGTGTACTACACATATGTATATGTGGGCATTGATGATCATTTTATTGCTTCTTAGTTGTACTTTGGATATTGGTGGCATAGTAGGATGAAGCGGACCGAACAAACTTTACATGTCCTCGCACATGAGACCTGTTCCACGCTTGACATGCAACTAGTTTTGCATAAGTGGCTAGGGGGTGTCTGTCTCTCCTACTATAGTCAATATCTAATTTGAAACGAGTTGTCAACAATTTGGTTATCCTCGTTGTGGTTCATGTTCGTAGGTAATAATGGTTCTATCTTCGAAAGCCCTAAGCCACATAAAACTTGCAATGGATAAATTAGAGGCGTCTAGTTTAGATTGTTTCTGGGCTAGTGTCATCATATGGTGATGTTGTAAGTAGAAGTATAAGTTTATACTCTTACAACACACATAACGTGTAAGTTTCATAGACCTTGGCCTTACACATAGAGGTATGATAGTGATCATACCACGATGCACATGATGGAGATCGAACCATATCATTCCACTTATAAACATGTGATGTTTGTTGCATCTTATATTGCTTGTTTGGCGTTTTATTAGCATAATAAGATGATCCCTCATTTAGATATCAAGATAAGAATGTGTTCTTCCTTAAGTATGCACCGATTATGTTTCGTCGCTCCAAGACATCACGTGATGATCGGGTGTTCTTGGATCCACGATCATATTTCGGGTGTAAGACAGTTACACACGCGAATACTAAGGTTCTTACTTGACGAGCCTAGAATGTACAAACATGGCCTCAGAACACGGACCGAATGGTTAAGCATGAGTCATATGGAAGATATGATGCCCATTTGATGCTCGCCTTTGAAGCTACACCAACTCACATGATGATCGGACTTGGTGTAGTGGATTTGGTTCATGTAATCACCAAAAAGACACGAGGGATGTAGTTTTTGAGTTCGAGTTCATTTCTAATTTGGATTAGTAGAACTCAATTCATCATAAATTAAATCGAAGTGATTTTGAATAATTTGTTTTAGTCATTGGCATTCGTTCACCACTTTATGCTTATTTGTAATTGAGATAATGGAACTATAGAATTCTGGATATTTACTTTACAAACTGGCATCGTATTGTGTTGAGTGTCAATCTAAAGTTTAAAGTCCTATTACAAACTTTTAGCGAACTCTGTTTACTCCGTGAAATTTAATAATTGGTATTAAATTGAGAGTAAAAATTCCAGTGTTAGTATCTTAACTAGCATGTTTGCCTCCATGATTCTTGATTGTTTTTAATATTAAGTTTATCTAGGAGATGAAAGAATTGTTTCAGAAACCATCATGTGTGGAAGATATAACGTTATCTAAAACAATGTTTTGGTTGCAATATGATAGAGTATAATGTATGTTTTCATATTGGATGAGAATTTGCAAAGGTTGGAGATGCTAGACATCCTAATCATCCAAAAGGGCTTTGGAAAGTAACATTATACTCACGATTCATCTTTATAAGCTACATCATCTTGATCATGAAAGTCGTCATGATAAGGATAAATAGCAGATGTATGTAAAGTGTTTACTACACTAAAATATTACTAAAGAATGGATTTTGAAAGAACGCTGATCATTTGATGATGGTGATCTACTTCAAAGTGCAAGTCCAAAGGTATTATTATTTGAATATACACGCTTTGGACTATGTGTCATGTATATGGCGCCACTGCTGATGTTGATAGATTCTTTTAAAAAGGAAAAGGAAATGCTAAAAGAGAATCTATAAAATATATTTGGCAGAAAAGAAAAAGACTGGAAATATCCAGTTTAGGTATATAGACGATATACATGTTATGGTTGTATTCTTTGCTTGTTAAACAATGTGGTTCTTGGGTATTGGATACCGAATTGGTTGGTATGAAATTTCATACAGAACGACGCAATTCATGAACCACAATAGCCTAAGTAACTAGAAAGAGAATATGTGATGATGTTCATTGAAAACAAACAAACCGTTGTTTGTATTTCTCGTTGAAATCAAAGCTTGCCTTCAAGATTTGTTTTAATAATAGTTATTTAAATCAGGTATTATGAGAACAAAGTTTGTTCAAATAATTATCATATTCCATATAAGATGGATGATTTACAAACCTAGTTGGATAAATCACATCCGTAAAACTAATGCTAAAATATCGCAAGACAAATGATTGGAAGATCACTTATAAAGTGACATCACCGTTTAAATTATATTGGAAATAAAACATGAAGAATCTCCATATTCATGGATTTTTGGAGTCTTTGATTTGATCAAGTGATGCTTGTGAGACTTTCCTCGGGATGATTAAAACTTCGTTCAAAGGCCAAGGAAGAACGAACGACTAAAATATTGGAATTTATACATATCGATGTATGTAGTCCATTATGTGTAGTCCTAAGCGATGGATTTCAACTTCATATGCTTTCTCTGGAAATTTGAGTGAATATTCACTTAATGATTTTATCATAAGGGATTTATTTGACTGGCAAGGGTAACAAGAAAATAAATAATTTATGATTTTATCATAAAGGGATTTATTTGAGTTACAAGTTTAGCAAAAACACCTAGATTTGCATCTCCCAAAACACCATAGGAATATGAAGTGTTTGAGATTTGTGATGTAACCTTGTTTGACATGGTTGGGTCAAAGGTGTTATTTATAAAACTGCCATATGTTTAAAAGATTAAAGCTTTAGAGACTACCACTTTTACATTGAAAAGAGCTCCATATTGATCTATTGAAATGACACCATGTAAGTTATGATTTGGGGTAAAACCCAAGTTGTCATTTCTTAACTTTTGGTATGGTAAGCATAAGTAAGATGTTTATAACCAAACTCGGATGAGCATGTCTTTGTAGGTTATTTCATATAACCATTGGGTATTCCTCCATAACACCGAGGACAAAAGGGTTTGTCACTTGAAACGTCAAGTTTCTTGAAAAAGGAATTTTCGCAAAATTTAAGTGTGAGGACAATAGAACTTTGATAAGGTTAATGAACCTTAGCTATATGTGCTGAGTTGCGCAGCGCCGGAAAATATTCCGAAGGCAACCATAATGCTGATGGCTCACGCGCCTCAAAGGTTGTGGTCACGGAGGTCTAAGTTCCTATTGAACCAAGTAGGTCGGATAAACAATCAAATGCCAAGATTTGAGAGTAAATCATTGTTGTTTGACAATGATGAACCGACTACATGCAAAGAAGCGATGATGGGCCCGGACTCCGTCAAATGGCTTAAATCCATAAAATCCGTGATAGTTCCATATACGAGAAATTAAGTTTTGAACTTGGAAGACCCTCCGGAAAGGTGTAAAAACCTATCGGTCGTATTTGGATCTATAAAGAAACATACATGGATGTTTCACATCTATGAAATAGTCGACATGTCGGTAAAGTTTTTATGACAATGTTCAAGGAGTTGACTATGACAAGATTTGATATTTCATATCGATATTTGGTCTAGACGGATTAAAGTAGCAACCACTACATATAATTTGGTATATGGTAGATGAGTAAAACAAAACAAAGTTCTTCTAACTGAATGGTTACCTAGGACGTGTGCATGACACGATCCAAAGGGTTTTGTTAATTAAAAGGATGCTAAAAAGGGCATGCAAACTTCAATGGTTGAAGTAAGCATCGTGGAGTTGGAATCTTCACCGTGATGAAACTGGTAAAGAAGTTTAATTTCATCAGGAGATGATGAAGATGCTTGCATTTGCAAGAAATTAAGTAGGAGCGCTGAGACATATTTCTAATACATTATGTGGAGGACATCTTGTTGATTGGAAATGATGTATTTTTTATTCACAAAGGCTAAGAATTTCATTTCGATGAAAGACTTAGGAAAAACCCGAATATTTAGCTTGAATGTCTACATAGATAGACTGTGACGCTAATATGGTTATGCCAAACGTACATATATGAGATATTGAAGGAGTTCAATATAGAAACGACAAGAAAAGGTTCTTGTCGCATGGAAAAGAATTGAATCAAGATTCAAGTGTTTTGAAATTTGATAAGTGAAACAAGATTCAAGTGCTTTGAAACTTGATGAGTGAAATCACAAGAATGTTTTGATCAATCATACCATGATATGTATACATCCAGATATGTCCTATTCTCTAAGTGTTATGACCATATACTAGAATGAATCATAAAATGATCATTGGACGATAGTGAGGATATTCTTATGATCTTTTGGAAGAACTAAGAATATATTTGTGTAGAGGTGACAAACAATTAAAAATAGTTCATTGTAAAGTGTTACATTGATACTAGCTTTGTCACAAGATACAAATTAAGTTTATCTCAATTTAAACTATGGGTGGCACAATTTAATGGAAAGGAGATTCCGTGATGGATTTGGATGAATTCCAAAGTTAAGACATTGTGACGGATACTACAGCAAAAGGCTAAGTGTATGACTACTATAGTAGTAGCAAAGGAGAGAATTTGTGTCAAGTAGTTTGTTATCAAACTAAGGTGTGGTTCGCAACATGCTAACACTAAATATATATTGTACGACAATAGTATCGACATGATTTAACCCCAAGGAACTAAAGGTCTCACCAAAAGACCAAATTTATATAATGCCATCTCATTGGAAAATGAGTGATGCGTGCAGACGCAAAGACATGCAAATACACACGGACCTGAAAGCCTCAGATCCGTAGATTATGTTAACCACTTGCAATCGCGTATATGGAACACCGGAAAGCCATAGGTGTTCAATACGCAAAGTTTTCAAACTAGATTATTGTCTTTAGTGCAAGTGAGAGACTGAAGGGAATATGCCCGAGAGGCAATAATAAAGTGGTTATTATCGTATTCCTTATTTATAATAAATGTTTATTATGCATGCTATAATTGTATTAATACGGAAATGTTAATACATGTGTGTTTAATAAACAAAAGGGAGGTTCCTAGTTATGCCTCTCTTATAAACTAGCTCATTGATTAACAATATGATCAAAGGTTTCCTGATCATGGACATTGGATGTTGTTAATAATGAGGTCACAACATTATTGGAATTATGTGATGAACATTCATCCGAAGTATAGCATTACGATAAGGTCATTGAGTTTATATTTATATAACATCATACAAAGTAATCTTAGTCCATAGACCATAAGATCATGTCAATCACTAACACCGGAAGAGTATCTTGATAACATAAAACGTCACACCATAACAGGGTGACTATAAAGACGAGTTCAGTGCTACGAAGGTGTTATGTTGAGGCTCATGGATCAATAGTGGAATTTGTCCATCCCGATGATGGAGAGATATACTCTGGGCCCTCTCGGTGATATAACATTAGTTAGCTTGCAAGCAAGTGATTTTTATCACTAGAATGTTATATCACGGGAACGAGAAAAGAGTACATGTCGGTAACGAGATCAAACTAGGTATGGAGATACCGATGATCAAATCTCGGACATGTAATATATAGCGAGACAAAGGGATTGAGTTACATGCGTATAAGGTTCACACGATCACAAAAGTCATCGTTGAATGTGTGGGAGTCAGTACGGATCTCCAGGTCCCGCTGTTGATTATTGATCAGAGAGGGGTCTCGATCATGTCTACATTATTCACGAACCGTAGGGTGACACACTTAAGGGATACCGACACCATTTGGAACAAATAATATACTAGAGAAAGAAAAAGGAAAGCGCAGGAATTTATTTCACTAGACACCGGAACTGTTTCGATTGAAATTGCTGAAACTGGTTCTGCATGTGAAATTGAAATGTTCTAAGGGGTTTTATGTGAATGTTTGTTAGTTAAAGTAATTAAAAAAATTCTGAATAAATAAATAAAAGAGTTTTATTTAATGAGAGATTGCATTAAATTTGGTGGAAATTTAATGGACGTGAGTGGAATTTTGAGTGGGTGGCTATTTATATGAGTGGGAGCTCCACCCACATGAATGTGGAAGAGGTGGGGGCACCTCCATGGCTTCCACGCCATGGGAGGGGCTGCCCCCCTCTCCCTATAAAAGGCACCCACTCACTCCTCTCATATCGCACCTCCTCACGAAGGATCTCTCCCCACCTTTAGAATTTCCTCATGGTCTCGGATCAACGAGATACATGTTCCCGATGGCTTTTTCTGGAAGGATTTGTTGCTTCCGCTGCTTTGCTGGAGAGAGGGCGCGGAGGTTGTCGGGGTACCCTGACGTGTGTGCGATCACGGATGCACCACTGCTTTGTGGTGCAGGTCTAGATGGTGCTAGACCTGCTGGACCGGATGGACTTTGTCACATCCCAAAATTTTCCAAATTTTGTAATGTCAAAAATAAATAAACAAAATAACTAATTGTTGAAATTTAGAGCGAAAAGAAACTTTTTTTTCTAAATGGAAACTTAAAATCCCATCTTGAACAAAATTTGGTTAATGTTTGAATCTAACTGAATTCAAATCAAGTGAAATACATTCATTAATGAATGTATCTTGAAATTTAAACACTTGGAAAATAAACCAAAACCCTCAAACCCTAATTGAAGAAAAACATTTCCAGGTTATCTCTAAGCCTATGGATTTGATCCATATAAAAATTTGTCAACAAACATTTATAAATGATCAAGAATGTCGAATAGAAATATTATAAAACCATATGAATTGGTTTCACTTAGTTTGGAGCCATAGATAAAATATTATGAATTTAATAAGATAAGGGAATTGAATTCCAAAGCTAATAAAGAACCTATCTAAAACTCCATACCAAATGGTGAGCAATTAATCCTAAAGGTATTTAAAAGGATAAATAAATATTAAATAAGATTATACAAATTGGAATCACCAAGTTTGGATCTTTAAATAAAAAGATATGGATTCTATAAGATAAAGAAAGAAATAATAAATAAGGAGTATTTTTAAAATCCAAATTTGGCCAAGACCATAAACAAATGTAATAAACATAATCCAAGTTCCAATGAATTAAATAAATAAATATTATGGAATTAAAATAATATGGCCTTAACCAAATTCTATTCCATTGGATTAAGACAAATTCCCTAACAAGAATGATTAATTAAATCATGGGAAAATAGTATTTGGGATTTACCTAAGTGGAATAAAAGTTGTTTAACTAACTTAAATGGGATCAAAGAAATCAACTAAATAAAATTTATGGAATTAAACCCATAATTAATTTCATTGGAATAAAGATAAATACCCAATTTAAAATGACTAATAGATCATATTAAAAATATTCCAAATAATTCAAGGTGAGTTATTTGACACCCTAATAAATAAATAAAACCTACTGAAAAGAGTTTGGTGAAAAATTGGAATATAAATAAAGGTTTGAAAATATATTCAAATCTTATTTGAATAAATGCATATGCTTATTTTAATAAAGAATAAAACATAAGTAAAATAAAATAACAATTCCTAAAATAAGTATTTAAAATACATGTTTAAACAGTATGGTAATATACTGAACTTTTGGAAAAGGATTGAATTCAAACTAAGTTTGAAATCATTTAATCAAAATCAAAACAGATAAATAGAAAAGAAAAAGGAAAAACAACCTGTACAAAAAAAATGAAACAAAGTCATTGACCCAAACAGCCCAACCCAAATGACATTGTGCCATTTCTTTCCCTCCCCCGAACCGTTTTCCACTCAGAAGCTCACCCGCACAGTGGATGACATCTGGACCCCACCTCACTCCTCTCTCTCACTGCCGCCGGACCCCACCTGCCAGCTCCCCTTCTTACCCACCACGACCAGTTCATCCCCACCCCGCCACTGCTTGGACTCAACCGATTCTCGCTTGAATCCTCTTCAATGCACGCTTAACTCGCCCAGTGATCACGCCCTGATAAAACGCCTCCCTTCCCTCTCCATTTTCCCCAGACACCACACCCCGAGAGCCACAAGGCTGCCACAATTTGAGCTCGCGCCCTCACTGCTCCGACGAACTCACCGACGGATTCCGGCCAGCCGCCGTCGCCCCTCGCCTCCTCGACCACACGAGTGCACTCCCCATCACCTGGCGAACCTCTCCGTAGCCTCTAGTCGCCCGCGCGCACTCCACATCGTCAGCAACGACCAAAGACCGAGCGCCACCGACGACCGCATCCACTCCGGCAACGTTTCCCCGTAAGCCCCGTCCTCTCCTCTCTCTCTCTCTCCCGGTGATGCTCCCATGCTCATGACTCTCTTACTCAACTAACGGCGCCTTCGGTTTGTCCTAGCACGCCCTACATCGTCGCCTCCGTCATCAAGCAGACGAACCCGACGCCGCCGCTAGCTCCGGTGAGCAATCCACGTCGAACCAGAGCGCCCCTTCGCCAACCAATGATACGACGAGCATCATCAAGACCATGCGATTCTGGTGAGCTACTCCACTCCTCTTATCTCCCCCTGTATCGCTGGCAACCTCGCTTGTCGAGCGCGCCGCCGCCAGTCGCCGCCGCCAGCGCCGCTAGTAAATGGCCAGTGCTTGTGCGCAGTAGGATTTAGATCCAATGCACATGATAGAACATAAGAGAATAGATACGTTCCAATCTGAACTGTACGTTGTAGCTTAGATCCAACGCCTCGCATCGCTTGATCCGCCCGAACCGGTATGGCCCAATGAGAAACAAACACGTGGCCTGGAATTTGTTTTTAAAACAGAAACTTGTCTGTTAGTTGTTTGGTTTTGTAAAATTCATAACTTTCAATCCACACGTCCAAATTTTGCAAATTTTATATCAATGAAATCAGTAGAACAAGTACTATCCAACCATGCACTTTGTTTAATGAATTGCTTCTGTTAAAATGGTTGTTTTTGCAGAAACTTGTGTATGCATATTTTGAATATAAAATTCATTCTAATATTGTTTTTGTGATAAAATCTTTGGCAAATGATTTTTTTTGAATCTATTGACCATATAAACCAACTTGTGGATTCAAAACATATTTTTTGAAGCAAAGGAATAAATCTTTGATTTAGAACATTTCTAGTCAAATAAAAATGTGGTTTATATGTTAAAAATGCTTTTGGAAGAAACCCTTTGGGAAATGTTTTGATTTAAACTCTCTGACCCTAAACACAAAGATTTGTGATTTGAAAATATATTTTGTGAACCCTATAAAAATTATTACTTTACTAAAGGCATTTTCAACCACATAAAATATTGATTTGGTTTAAAATGGTTTATGGGTAAAATGTTTTGCAAATGGTTTTGCCACTTTTATAATAGGATAAATAGGTGTTTTAGAGTGTTTATAAACTATTAGAAACCACTTTTTCAAATAAAACAATCTTTGGCATGCTTGCATGCATAGTTTTGTTTCTATCATTTTATGTGATGTTGCTTGAATAGTGGATTGAATATTGCTTGCTTGATTGAATTGTAGTGATTTAAAGAGTGTGAGTATTGCAAGATTAAGGAGTGAACTTATATTCTCTACCAAAAATGCAAGTGATGCTTCATACTTTTGTCCCATTATTTTCACTATGCATTAGTGATATTTCTAAGTAGGACTTGCATGCAATTTTTGCTAAGTATAAACTATGCCATGGGAAATCCTAGTAGATGAAACCTTAGTAGAAATTTATTAAGTTAAGATTCCTACTACTATCATTCTTAGCTTAGCTAGTAGAAAACAAGGGTGGATTATATTCATGCTATGGAATATTTCTAAGTCAAGGACTTGTGTTTTGTTTAATAAAACAACTAAGTGAATGAAACACCTGGGTGGAATGGAAGGAATGGTTTGTGTTGAGTGGTTATACAAGGCCCATTTCTATGGTTTACCTTGTGTATCTCACTCGTGGAATTCCACCCAAGAACATAGAGATTTGAGATGTCAAATGTTGAGAAGCTTCAAGTGCAGCCACATGGCATTATGGGTTCTGCTGGATCATATAGGTTGCAATAACTTAGCCAAATGGACAGTTGGTGGTAGGGGATTGATAGGTTGGAGCGCGTCCATTCTGGTCTAAGGGAAGGCTTCTGAAAGATCTTGTCTTGGTGAAACCAAGTCTTGTGGTGAAAGTGCACCACCTCTGCAGAGTGTAAAATCTGAGTACTTAGCCATGTCCCTGGCAAAGGACAATTTGAGCATCAAGACATGGAAGCTATCAAGAATCTCCTCATCCCAATTTCTAAGTTAAAATTTTGTGGTTTACCAAGGGTTGAAGGATCACCAATTTCTATTCGGAGATGCCTTGGGTGATTTTTGACAAACAAAATCTTAGTGTTTTTCAAAGCATAAGAAAAATCTATTTTGAGCAAAGCAAGCCTAAGCTCCACTTAGCCAAATGCATATAGATGATAGACTCCACTATACTACCATAGTATCACTTGCCAATACAATTCAAATGTATTGAACCTTGTGGCTGTAACTTATTATGTTGAAGTTTTTTTTATGGTAGTGAGATGTGTTGATTAGGATTACACGTCTACAACCAACAAGTTTGCCTGTGGCACTTTGAATATGAAGGACCCCATGCAATAGTTATTTCTGCTGCATTGTAATGAGATAGCCAAATGAGCTATGTAAGATGTAATAAGTTATTTTATTCCTGGTTATAAAGTTGTATTATGACCTTTGTTTCTTGATATTACATCTTAACTGTGGATGCTAGCTATTGATCCCAGGACTAGCATTGTAAACACAGGGATCTCTACCTTATTAAAGGTTGGGACCTCTACAGATGGTATCAGGGCACTGTGTTGCCTGTAGGATTTGTAAACCTAGGATTGGACAAAACCCCTTAGAGAAATAGGAGTTGTATTTGTTCCAAAACTTATTTACAAACAATCTTGTAAACTCTTTCCTCAACCATTTTTGGTTTTGATTCTACATCTTGTCTATTTCAACTTGATGGATAAAGCCTTCACCATGAGCAAAGACTTCAACATGAGAAAAGGACTTCACCAGCTCAAGTGATTTCAACCTTAGTCTAAAGAAGGACTTCAACTTGGATATCACTAAGGACTACAAGTGAGACAAGAAATATTGCTCAAGACTTGAAGACTAAGGAAACACAACTTAGAAGGAATCATCATCACCTTTGAAGTTTTGTGACCAAGATGCAAGGAATTCTCCAAGGATACAATGATCTTGTTCTTGAAGAACCAACTAAGAAGGATGGAATGCTCTCAAGTGAACCATATAGTTGGACCACCATATTTAGTTTAAATCAAACACACCAGCTATTGTGGTGTAGCAAAAATGTTTTGTTGCCTAAAAATGTGCTTGACACTTTGTTGTTTGATTGGAATGTTTGTTTTTGATTGCTTGCACATTGCTTGTGTGAAATTGTTGTGTGTGATTAGAATTATTTCTTTAGAAATATTTTGCCTATTCTAATTCCAATCCAACCCAAACAGATGACTACTCCAAGAAACTCCAACATCAAGAATGGTAAAAACAACAACAACCAAGAGATGCACATGAGAGAACTCATAACAACCCAAACCCAGTTGAACCAAGTGACAACTCATATTTTAGACAACTACATTGAGTTAGACCCAACCATGCAAATTTTTTTGGAAACCCAAACCCAATTGTTGCAAAGGATGACAAATCAAATGATCAAGATAGGAGATAACCCTTCCCAAGGAGTTTATGACAACAAGGATGTCAATGATGATATTCTAGAAGGAAATCAAGCTTGCAATATTTGTGGAGACAAGGATCACACTTCCAAAGAGCATGAAGATCAATGCCCCAATTGTGAAGAGAAACATCCAACTAATCAATGCCCCACATCGTAAGATACTTGTTTCCTATGTGAAGGAAATAACCATGTCCCTATCCAATGCCCCATCTATTCCATAGTTCAACAAAGGAAACAAGATGGAGTGCATCAACAGTTTGTAAACCCTCATGAAGGAACAACTTCTGCCAAGAAGGATGAAGGCAATGTCAAAACCATAAGGCCAAATCCAAAGTGACCACAAAGTGTTGCTACTCTTGTGAAGAAGAAGGTCATATCTCTAGTAACTTCCCCAAGAAGAGAGAAAGATTTCCCACCTTCGTGGTGAAATATGAAGAGCATGAACTAGAAGAACTCCTAGCTTTGGAGTGACCCAAAAAGAAGAAGAAATGCCCCAACCCTAGTAAGAAGGATATTACCCAAGAGCAATGTTACACTTGCAAAGAGATGGGACACTATGCCAATGAATGCCCAGAAAAGAAGAAGAACCAAGGAAACAAACAAGAGGCAATGATACCAAAGGAAAAGAAAGATATCAGCCAAGTGATGTGTTTCAAATGCAAAGAACTAGGCCATTATGCAAACAAGTGCCTAGACAAGATACATCAAGATCCCAAGTAAACCAAGATGTAATCTAGTTGGGAACTTTTAAGGGTGGTAGTACCCTAGTTGCTTTGAGCCAACTTGTAACCCCTATCTTTCCCAAATCTCGGGACGAGATTTATTTTAAGGGTGGTAGCCTGTCACATCCCAAAATTTTCCAAATTTTGTAATGTGAAAATAAATAAACAAAATAACTAATTGTTGAAATTTAGAGTGAAAAGAAACTTTTTGTTTCTAAATGGAAACTTAAAATCCCATCTTGAACAAACTTTGGTTAATGTTTGAATCTAAATGAATTCAAATCAATTGAAATACATTCATCAATGAATGTATCTTGAAATTTAAACACTTGGAAAATAAACCAAAACCCTCAAACCCTAATGGAAGAAAAACATTTCCAGGTTATCTCTAAGCCTATGGATTTGATCCATATAAAAATTTGTCAACAAACATTTATAAATGATCAAGAATGGCGAATAGAAATATTATAAAACCATATGAATTGGTTTCACTTAATTTGGAGCCATAGATAAAATATTATGAATTTAATAAGATAAGGGAATTGAATTTCCAAAGCTAATAAAGCACCTATCTAAAACTCCATACCAAATGGTGAGAAATTAATCCTAAAGGTATTTAAAAGGATAAATAAATATTAAATAAGATTATACAAATTGGAATCACCAAGTTTGGATCTTTAAATAAAAAGATATGGATTCTATAAGATAAAGAAAGAAATAATAAATAAGGAGTATTTTTAAAATCCAAATTTGGCCAAGACCATAAACAAATGGAATAAACATAATCCAAGTTCAAATGAATTAAATAAATAAATATTATGGAATTAAAATAATATGGACTTAACCAAATTCTATTCCATTGGATTAAGACAAATTCCCTAACAAGAATGATTAATTAAATCATGGGAAAATAGTATTTGGAATTTACCTAAGTGGAATAAAAGTTGTTTAACTAACTTAAATGGGATCAAAGAAATCAACTAAATAAAATTTATGGAATTAAACCCATAATTAATTTCATTGGAATAAAGATAAATACCCAATTTAAAATTACTAATAGATCATATTAAAAATATTCCAAATAATTCAACGTGAGTTACTTGACACCCTAATAAATAAATAAAACCTACTGAAAAGAGTTTTGTGAAAAAATTGGAATATAAATAAAGGTTTGAAAATATATTCAAATCTTATTTGAATAAATGCATATGCTTATTTTAATAAGGAATAAAACATAAGTAAAATAAAATAACAATTCCTAAAATAAGTATTTATAATACATGGTTAAACAGTATGGTAATATATTGAACATTTGGAAAAGGATTGAATTCAAACTAAGTTTGAAATCATTTAATCAAAATCAAAACAGAAAAATAGAAAAAGAAAAAGGAAAAACAACATGTACAAAAAAATGAAACAAAGTCAGCCCAGCCAGCCAATGAATAGCCCATTTCTTTCCCTACCCCGAACCGTTTTCCACTCAGAAGATTACCCGCACAGTGGATGACATCTGGACCCCACCTCACCCCTCTCTCTCTCACTGCCGCCAGACCCCACCTACAAGCTCCCCTTCTTCCCCACCACGACCAGTTCATCCCCAACCCTCGCTGCCGTTTGCTGCACTGATTCTCTGCTTGAATCCTCTTCAATGCACGCTTAAATCGCCCAGTGATCACGCCCTGATAAAACACCTCCCTTCCCTCTCCATTTTCCCCAGACACCACACCCCGAGAGCCACCAGGCTGCCACAATTTGAGCTCGCGCCCTCACTGCTCCGACGAACTCACCGATGGATTCCGGCCAGTCGCCGTCGCCCCTAGCCTCCTCGACCACACGAGCACACTCCCCATCACCTGGCAAACCTCTCTGTATCCTCCACTTGCCCGTGCGCACTCCACATCATCGGCAATGACCAAAGACCGAGCGCCACCGACGACCGCATCCACTCCGGCGACGTTTCCCCGTAAGCCCCGTCCTCCCCTCTCTATCCCGATGATACTCCCATGCTCGCGACTCTCTTACTCAACTAACGGCGCCTTAAGTTTGTCCTAGCACGCCCTACATCGTCGCCTCCGTCGTCAGGCATACGAACCCGACGCCGCCGCTAGCTCCGGTGAGCAATCCACATCGAACCAGAGCGCCCCTTCGCCAACCAAGGATATGACGAGCATCAGCAAGACCATGCGATTCTGGTGAGCTACTCCACTCCTCTTCTCTCCCCCTGTATCGCCGGCAACCTCGCTTTCCGAGCGCGCCGCCGCCAGTCGCCGCCGCCAGCGCCGCTAGTAAATGGCCAGTGCTTGTGCGCCGTAGGATTTAGATCCAATGCACACGATAGAACATAAGCGAAGAGGTACGTTCCGATCTGAACCGTACGTTGCAGCTTAGATCCGACGCCTCGCATCGCTTGATCCGCCTGAACCGGTATGGCCCAATGAGAAACAGACAAGTGGCCTGGAATTTGTTTTTAAAACAGAAACTTGTCTATTAGTTGTTTGGTTTTGTAAAATTCATAACTTTCAATCCACACGTCCAAATTTTGCAAATTTTATATCAATGAAATCAGCAGAACAAGTACTATCCAACCATGCACTTTGTTTAATGAATTTTTTTCTAGTAAAATGGTTGTTTTTGCAGAAACTTGTGTATGCATATTTTGAATAAAAAATTCATTCTAATATTGTTTTTGTGATAAAATCTTTGGCAAATGAATTTTTTTGAACCTACTGACCATATAAACCAACTTGTGATTCAAAAACATATTTTGTGAAGCAAAGGAATAAATCTTTGATTTAGAACATTTCTAGTCAAATAAAAATGTAGTTTATATGTTAAAAATGCTTTTGGAAGAAACCCTTTGGAAAATGTTTTGATTTAAACTCTTTGACCCTAAACACAAATATTTGTGATTTGAAAATATATTTTGTGAAACCTATAAAAATTATTACTTTACTAAAGGCATTTTCAACCACATAAAATATTGATTTGGTTAAAAATGGTTTATGGGTAAAATCTTTTGCAAATGGTTTTTCCACTTTTATAATAGGATCAATAGGTGTTTTAGAGTGTTTATAAACTATTAGAAACCACTTTTTCAAATAAAACAATCTTTGGCATGCTTGCATGCATAGTTTTGTTTCTATCATTTTATGTGATGTTGCTTGAATAGTGGATTGAATATTGCTTGCTTTATTGAATTGTAGTGATTTGAAGAGTGTGAGTATTGCAAGATTAAGGAGTGAACTTATATTCTCTACCAAAAAGGCAAGTGATGCTTCATACTTTTGTCCCACTATTTTCACTATGCATTAGTGATATTTCTAAGTAGGACTTGCATGGAATTTTTGCTAAGTATAAACTATGCCATGGGAAATCCTAGTAGATGAAACCTTAGTAGAAATTTCCTAAGTTAATATTCCTACTACTATCATGCTTAGCTTAGCTAGTAGAAAACAAGGGTGGATTATATTCATGCTATGGAATATTTCTAAGTCAAGGACTTGTGTTTTGTTTAATAAAACAACTAAGTGAATGAAACACCTGGGTGGAATGGAAGGAATGGTTTGTGTTGAGTGGTTATACAAGGCCCATTCTATGGTTTACCTTGTGTATCTCACTTGTGGAATGCCACCCAGGAACAAAGAGATTTGAGATGTCAAATGTTGAGAAGCTTCAAGTGCAGCCACATGGCATTATGGGCTCTGCCTGGATCATATAGGTTGCAATAACTTAGCCAAGTGGACAGTTAGTGTTAGGGGATTGATAGGTTGGAGCGCGTCCATTCTGGTCTAAGGGAAGGCTTCTGAAAGATCTTGTCTTTGTGAAACCAAGTCTTGTGGGGAAAGTGCACCACCTCTGCAGAGTGTAAAATCTAAGTACTTAGCCATGTCCCTGGCAAAGGACAATTTGAGCATCAAGACATGGAAGCTATCAAGAATCTCCTCATCCAAATTTCTAAGTTATAAACTTGTGGTTGAACAAGGGATTGAAAGGATCACCAATTTCTATTGGGAGATGCCTTGGGAAAGATTTTGTCAAGCAAAAACTTAGTGTTTTCAAATGATAAGGAAAATCTATTTTGAGCAAAGCAAGCCTAAGCTCCACTTATCCAAATGCATATAGATGATAGACTCCACTATACTACCATAGTATCACTTGCCAATACAATTCAAATGTATTGACCCTTGTGGCTGTAACTTATTATGTTGCAGGTTTGTTTGATGTTAGTGAAGTTTAATGATTAGGATTACAAGTCTACAACCAACATGTCTTCCTGTGGCACATTGAAGATGAAGGACCCCATGCTATTGTTATATTCTGCTGCATTGTAATGAGATAGCCAAATGAGCTATGTAAGATGTAATAAATTATTTTATTCCTGGTTATAAAGTTGTATTATGACCTTTGTTTCTTGATATTACATCTTAACTGTGGACGCTAGCTATTGATCCAGGGACTAGCATTGTAAACACAGGGATCTCTACCTTATTAAAGGTTGGGACCTATACAGACTTCTTCTCGATCTTGAGATCGGCAAGCGTTCGACTACATCATCCACGAGTATAACCTTGTTAACGCTATTCGGTCTACGAGGGTATGTATTCTATGGATGTATATCCACATGTTGCTTGTATCTAGCAGATAGATCTTGGTACATAGTTGTTCCCATCGTAGGAAATTTTTTGTTTTCTATGTTGCGAACCCCAAGAGGGGTTCTCACCGATGTCGTTTCTCCTCATAGGGGTCCCAGCCGTGCAGGATCTGCCGGAGACCAGCGGGGGCCTCCTCGTCGGCGGCTACAGCGAAAGCGGGTATGGGGGTCTGGATGGGGATGGCAGCTGCCTTCGATGCCTCGACGGGGGCCTGTATGGAGATGGGAGCCTCCTTGCCGGCGGCTACGGTGGAAGCGGGGACGGGGGTCTGGACGGGGATGACGGCTGCCTTCGATGCCTCGATGGGGGCCTCTACGGGGACGGGGGCATCCTTGTCGGCGGTCTTGGAGGCGATGATGGCCACTATTCTATTCTTCTCCATCGCTGGCGTGGTTGGGGTTTGCAGAAGGTGATGAGATAGTGGAGATGGTTGCGTGAGTGAGTGAGTGATGAGTGAGAGTGAGGAGGCCTCTATAAAGGTAAAGGGAGGAGACGTTTCGTTGCACCACTGTGCACCGCATAACCACGTATGCTACTGCACCGTGCACAGCCACACGCGTCCTCTACCGCCCCATGCACCACAACATGCGTACCGTGTGTCATTTCCCCCTCGTGTCTAACCTTGGCCACTTATATGTGCTCAGTTATACCCTCCATTGTAACACTGGAAGTTTGTTGTACTTAGTTTTGCCCTCCAGTACTAACACTGCCGTGTGCAATATACTCACTTTTATCCTCCGATGGTTGGTCAACAGAATGTCAACGAATGGGTTTTAGCTAGCTAATAGAGTCATTTTATGCACAACAAATTCAAAAAGATCAAAACATAGTGGCATCTACCCAAGGAGTCTTTATATGTGACCTTCAACCATAAGAAATGTATATAAATCAAGTTTTATCCCAAATCACCAACTCTCAAATCACCTACTATCTATGAAGGTTCATGGTTTTCTACTTAAGCCTCTTCCCAAAACATCCCTCCCCAGAACATAATTTGTTTGAATGAGGCAATAATTGTCAAACTGATATATATTTGAATTGCAAATAGTTTGATGTATGCCAAGATGAATTTTATTTTATAAAAGATGCATTTTCCATTTTTTAAATCTCTTTCTATTTTCTATTTGAACCCCTTCATCAGTTTTGCCCTTGGTTTTTAAGTTCTACTTAGTTTTCCCCTCTCTCTTAGTCACAAACTCTCACACATGTGCTCATCTTGGCTGCTATGCTCTGATTGGTCGAGACAGTTGTCACGCAAATTGTACCCACCAACGGTGTAGGGGTTCGTAGCATGGAAAACAAAAAATTTCTACCGCATACAAACAAACAAGCCAAGATCTATCTACTAGATTGTAGCAACGAGTCGATGGAATAACTAACCCTCGAAGATTCCAAAGTGTTTAACGAGAGCAGATTCTCGTGGGTGATGTAGTCGTACTCTTGCCGATCTCAAGATCGCGTAGACGATCCTTCGGCAAGCGTTCCAAGCGCTCCCGATCGGTCACACATTCGACTGATGAAGACCTTCCTCTCCCTTGTTCCAAAGCGGAGGTTGTAGCACTCTCGCGATTCCAAGACGACGGCGTGGTACCGGAAGTAGAGGGGAGATCTCGCAGGGCTTCGCCTTAAGCCGGAGCGAGTATGGTGGACTATGAGAGAGCCTCGGTGATCTAGGGTTTAGACACACCAAGTAGAAGGGGCTAGGCCGGAGGCTAGGGCAACTAGAAGCCCCAACCCGGCGGCTTGGGAGAAAACCTAGGCGGCGGCTATGGTGGGCGGCGGCTAGGGTTAGGGTTTAGAGTGGCAAGGTGTAGGTCTTGGAGGGGCAGCCCTGCCCCTCCTTATATAGGTGGACGGGCGCGCCAAGGGGAGGGGAGTCCCTCCCCAACTCGTCTTCCAAGGCCGGCGGTGGAGGGAGAGGGACTTCCTCCCCAAGTAGGTTTCCTACTCTCTCTCCACCAAACAAAATAGCCGTTTGACTTTTCAAATTGGCGTTTGACTTTTCAAACTAGGATTTGATTTAACCCTTTATTTTGTTCAGCGATGACACCTAGTACATGATGCAACCATTCCAACTTGTTATGACACATTCATGTACCCTTCCTCTCCGGAGTGCCGGACATTCCGGAACCTTCTAGAACATTCCCGATGAAAACACCGGAACCATTCTCCAACTCCGAAACGGGACTTTCCTTATATGAATCTTATTCTCCGGACCATTCCGGATCTCCTCGTGATATCCCGAATCCCATTCGAGACTCCGAACAACATTCAGACTCTTTCTCATCATTCCATAACTACTCAAATAACGTCGAATCCTTAAGTGTGTCTCCCTATGGTTCGTGAATTATGCGGACATGATCGAGACACTTCTCCGAACAATAACCAATAGAGGAATTTGGAAATTCATATGGCTCCCACATATTTATACGATTACTTTGCGATCGAATGAACCACTTACATACGATACCAATTTCCCTTTGTCTCACGATAGTTTACTTATCCGAGGTTTTGATCGTCGGTATCTGTGCATACCTAGTTCAACCTCGTTACTGATAAGTACTATTTTCTTGTTCCCGTGATATGTGATCCCTTGTGAGCCAGTCACATGCTTGCAAGCCAATTGGATGACATTCCACCAAGAGGTCCCAGAGTATATCTCTCCATCATATGGATGGACAAATCCCACTCTTGATCCATGTGTCTCAACCAATACTTTCCGAACACTCAATGCCACCTTTATAGCCACCCAGTTATGGTGTGGTGTTTGATGTCATCAAAGCATCCTTCCGGTGATGGTGATATGCATGATCTCATGGTCGAAGGAATTAGGTTACTATGTATCAGAAAGCATATAGCAATTGAACTATTAAAATGACTTGATCTTTATGCTACGCTTATCTATAGGAGTATGTCCATCATATCATTCTCCTAACGATATGATCTTGTTGTTAATAACATCTCAATGTTCATGATAGGGAAACCACAATCATTTATTAACCAACAAGCTAGTATTATGAAAAGGCTTTACTAGGGACTTCAAATTAGGTTTACAAATCACACAAGTATTAATGTTTCCTTGTTAATACTATTATAGCATGAATGTAAACATTTATCATAAACACAAAGATATAATAATAACTATATTTATTATTGCCTCTAGGGCATATCTCCAAGTCTCCCACTTGCACTAGAGTCAACTAATCTAGATTACATGGTAATATACCAACACCCATGGCAGTTTGGTGTTGGTCATGTTTTGCCCTGAGAGGTTTAGTAAATGATCCGCCACATTCAGATCTGTGTACTTTGCAAATATTTATGTCACCATCTTGGACATGTTCTCGAATAGCGTGGAAACGTAGCTTGATGTGCTTCATCTTCTTGTGTGACCTTGGTTCTTGCGCATTGGCTATGGCGCCCATGTTATCATAGTAGATAGACATTGGGTCCAGCGCACTTGGAACCACACCGAGCTCTGTAATGTACTCTTTCATCCATATCGCTTCTTGTGAAGCCTCCGAAGCAGCCATGTATTCCGATTCAGTTGAAGATCTCGCCACAACGCTTTGCTTTGCACTTCTCCAGCTAACTGCTACACCATTCAAAGTAAATACGTATCTAGATTGTGATTTAGAATCATACGGATCGGTGCTCCAACTAGCATCGGTGTAACCATTAACAACGAGCTATTCATCACCTCCATAAGAAAGAACCATATCCTTAGTTCTTCTGAAGTACTTAAGGATGTTTTGATCATTGTCCAATGATCCACTCCTGGATCACTTTGATATCTGCTATTCAAACTAACAGCATATGCATTGTCGGGTCTAGTACATAGCATGGCATACATTAGAGATCCTATGGCTGAGGCATAGGGAGTTTTACTCATCCTTTCTCTATCTTCTGCCGTTGTTGGACTTTGATTTTTACTCAAGGTCGTATTGGGCAACATGGGAAAGAACCCTTTATTGCTATCTTCCATTCCAAACCTCTTTAGAACTTTGTCCAAATATGTACTTTGTGACAATGATATTAGGCGTCTCGATCTATCTCTATAAATCTTTATGCCTAATATGTAAGCTGCTTCGCCAAGATCTTTCATTGAAAAACTATTATTCAAATATTCCTTGACACTATTAAGAAGGGCTACATCATTCCCAATCAACAATATGTCATCTACATATAGTATTAAGAATGCTACAGAGCTCCCACTCACTTTCTTGTAAATACAAGCTTCTCCATAAGTTTGTATAAAACCAAAACTTTTGATTACCTTATAAAACGTTGATTCCAACTACGGGATGCTTGCTTCAATCCATATATGGACCGTTGAAGTTTGCATACTTTGTTAGCATCTTTAGGATCGACAAAACCTTTGGGTTGCATCATATACAACTCTTCATCAATGTCTCCATTGAGGAACGCTGTTTTGACATCCATCTGTCATATCTCATAATCATAATATGCAGCGATTGCTAACATAATCCTCACAGACTTTAGCTTCGCTACTGGTGAGGAAGTCTCATCGTAGTCAACTCCTTGAATTTGTCGAAACCCTTTTGCGACAAGTCGACCTTTATAGACAGTAACATTACCATCAACATTTGTTTTCTTCTTGAAAATCCATTTGTTCTCGACGGCCTTCCGGCCATCCGGTAAGTCCACCACATTCCATACTTGGTTTTCGTACATGGATCCAATATCGTATTTCATGGCTTCTTTCCATTTATTGGAATATGGGATCATCATCGCTTCCTCATATGTCGCAGGGTCATCGGTGTTGTCCACCAACATGACACTCATAACGGGATCATACCAATCAGGAGTGGTACGAGTTCTCGTTGACCTGCGAGGCTCTGTAGCAACTACAACCGAAGTTTTATGATCATCATCATTAGCTTCCTCTCTTATTGGTGCAGGCACCACAGGAATTTCTTCCGGTGCTGTGCTACTTGCAAGTTCGAGAGAAGGTTCGACAACCTCGTTGAGTTCTACTTTCCTTCCTGTCACTTCTTTCGAGAGAAATTCCTTCTCTAGAAAGGATCCATTCTTGGCAACGAAGATTTTGCCTTCGGATCTATGATAGAAGGTATATCCAATAGTTTCCTTTGGATATCCTATGAAGACACATTTTTTCGCTTTGGGTTCAAGCTTGTCCGGCTGTAACTTCTTTACATAGGCTTCGCAACCCCAAACTTTAAGGAACGACAATTTAGGTTTCTTCCCAAACCATAATTCATACGGTGTCGTTTCAACGGATTTAGATGGTGCCCTATTTAAATTGAATGCGGCTGTTTCTAATACATAACCCCAAAATGATAGTGGTAAATCTGTAAGTGACATCATAGAACAAACCATATCTAAGAGAGTTCGATTACGACGTTCGGACACACCATTACGCTGTGGTGTTCCCGGCGGTGTCAATTGTGAAAGTATTCCGCATTTCTTCAAATGCTCGCCAAACTCATAAATTAGATATTCACCTCCACGATCGTAACGAAATTTAATCTTCTTGTTACGTTGATTCTCAACCTCACTTTGAAATTCCTTAAACTTCTCGAAAGTTTCGGACTTATGTTTCATGAAATAGATATACCCATATCTACCCAAGTCATCTGTGAAGGTAAGAACATAACGATAACCACCGCGTGATGCTACACTAATTGGACCACACACATCGGTATGTATGATTTCCAATAAGTCCGTAGCTCGCTCCATCATACCAGAAAATGGAGTCTTAGTCATTTTACCCATCAGACATTCTTCGCATCTTTCAAGTGATTCAAAATCAAGTGATTCAAGAAGTCCATCGGAATGGAGTTTCTTCATACGCTTCACTCCAATGTGACCAAGACGATAGTGCCACATATAGGTCGATTTATCGCTCAATTTCAAACGTTTAGCTTCAATGTTATTAATATGTGTATTTCCACTATCGAGATTCAATAAGAATAGACCATCTATCAAAGGTGCATGTGCATAAAACATATTACTCATATAAATCGAACAACCATTATTCTCGGACTTAAACAAGTAACCGTCTCGCAATAAACAAGATCATGATATAATGTTCATGCTTAACGCAGGCACCAAATAACAATTATTTAAGTATAAAACTAATCCCGATGGTAGATGAAGAGGTAGCGTGCCGACCGCGATCACATCAACCTTTGATCCATTTCCCACGCGCATCGTCACCTCATTCTTCGCTAGCTTCCGTTTATTCTGCAACACCTATTTTGAGTTACAAATATGAGCAACCGAACCAGTATCAAATACCCAGGCACTACTAAGAGTACTAGTGAGATACACATCAATAACATGTATATCGGATATACCTTTCTTCCTGATGTTGCCGTTCTTCAAATCCGCCAAGTACTTTGGGAAATTCCGCTTCCAGTGACCTTCTCCCTTGTAGTAAAAGCACTCAGTATCAGGCTTAGGTCCAGCCTTGGTCTTCTTCGTCGGTGCGATAACTTTCGTACCACACTTCTTGAAGTGTCCCTTTTGCTTAGACTTGCCTTTCTTGAATTTGGTGGTCTTATTGACCATCAACACTTGGTGCTCTTTCTTGATCTCCACTTCTGCAGATTTTAACATGGAGAAGAGTTCTGGCAACTGCTTGTTCATGCTTTGCATATTGTAGTTCATCACAAAGTTCTTGTAACTTGGTGTCAGTGATTGGAGGACACGGTAAATCCCCAAAGCATTAGGAATCACTATACCCAAGCTTTGTGTAAGGGTCCCAACCTTTAAATAAGGTAGAGTCCCCTGTGTTTACAATGCTAGTCCCTGGATCAATAGCTAGCATCCACAGTTAAGATGTAATATCAAGAAACAAAGGTCATAATATAACTTTATAACCAGGAATAACATAATTTTATTACATCTTACATAGCTCATTTGGCAATTACATTGCAGCGGAATAACTATAGTCATGGGGTCCTTCATCTTCAAAGTGCCACATGCAGACATGTTGGTTGTAGACTTTGTAATCTTAATCAATCAATCTTCACTAAAATCAATCAAACCTGCAACATTACAAGTTACAGCCACAAGGGTCAATACATTTGAATTGTATTGGCAAGCTTCACTACTATGTTGTATATAAGTGGATCCTATCATTACATGCATTTTGGCTAAACAGGGTTTTAAGGCTCATTTGCAGAAAGCAATAATTTATCCTATCTTTTCAAATGTTTTTGTTCCTTTGCCAAATATTTTCTGAACTCCTTGGAATCCACCAAGTGTCTTTGTCAAAATCTCTTGAGATCCTTGGTACCCCCATGTACTTCAAGTTTTTATCAAATTCTCTTGAGCTCCTTGGTAACCCCAAGTGCATCAAGTTTTCATCAAAATCTCTTGAGCTCCTTGGTACCCCCAAGTGCATCAAGTCTTTTGTTATCACTTAGAAAGTTTTCTTTTAGAAATTGGAATGTCGAGATTTCCCATAGCTTCAAGCTTTAGTTGCTCAGTATTGTCCATAACCGGGGACACGGCTAAGTACTTAGATTTTATTATCTTCTGCAGAAGTAGTACACTTTACCCACATGTCACAATCCCATCTTGTTGCCACCAGTGGCCACTGTATTAGTACTCACCAAGATGGAATCTTGGCATTGGGAATGTGTGAAGTCTTTCAAGGGTCCTCCCATACACCATTGCTAGCTTGTCTTCAGTATCCATGTAGGATTCAGGTCCTCATTTTCAACCTGAAGACAATGCATGGGTCTTCCCAATGTAGTAGACTAAGCGAGCCATAAATAGCATGTGGTTGCATACGCCCATACAAATGGAGAAACATGTTCAATCTCTAAGTTTCCTGGGTGTTTTTCCTTTGGAGCACAACACAAAGTGATTGCCATAGACATGGTTCCTTTTGTTGCCACCTTCTCCAAAACTCAAAGTCCTTGTCCACCCAGGTGGTTCATTGAATCCTTGTTTTATTATGTAAAATCACAAGTCTTTTTCTCAACTTCATCAATTCTCAACATGTGTCTCTTCTCAAAATATAGCATGGCTAAGCATGTAACAACTACATTGTTTTCACTAAGGAATGTATAGGGTATCCTATTAGGATTTAGCATAGCATAAGTATAGAAACTCTTTTCATGCATGTTTCAAAATCCACTAAGTAAAATGAAAAAATAGTAGGACTTTAGATGATATTGTGACTTGCCTTTCTCTTGGTAGGGAATGTTGGTTCACTCCTTGATCTTGCTAGTCTCACACTTTTCTAACTTCACTACAATCAATCAAGCAAACACAATATCAACTAGCATTCCAAACCAATAATCAATCAAACAATTCACACACATAAAACAATGGGATCTAAGTTATACATGCAAGCATGCAAGAGGTAGTTTTATTTGCAAAGATGGTTTCTACTAGGCTCTAATCTTTGTAAAGTCCAAAGTGGTCATTTTACATAGTGGCAAAGTCATTTGCAAAAGGGTTTAATCTATAAACCATTTTTAAATCCTTTCATTATTTCATGTGGTGGAAAATATTTTTATCAAAGCAACAACTTTGAGTTGTTCACCAAATAAGTTGTTGTTTCTCAAAACTTGATGTTTTGGGTCAGTAGGTTTGATCCAATTCATTTTCCCAAAGTTTTTACTCCAAAAACATTTTCATAACAAAACCAATATTTTTATTTGGCTAGAAATGGCTAAATCAAGTTTTTATTCCTAAACTTCACAAAATTAATTTTTAAAACCATGGGTTGGTTCCTAGGGTCAGTAAGTTCACCAAAAACTAATTTGCAAAGGTTTTAACCCTGAAAACATTTTTGAACAATTTTTCTAATCAAAACAAGCATACAAATGTTTCTGCAAAAACAATCTAACAGATACTATTTACTAAACAATTTGCATGGTTGGCTAGGGCTTGTTCCACTAATTACAATGATATAAATTTTGTAATTTTTGGACGTGTGGATCAAAAGTTACAAAGGTTTCAAGTTTGCAAATAAATCTGATTCAAAGCTTGTTTTAAATCAAAAACTGGCCACGCGTCATGTTCCTATTGGGCGGTACCGCTTCGTGCGGATCAGCTGATGCGATGCGTTGGATCTAACTTAGACGAACGGTTCAGATGGGCACGTACCCCTTCGTCTTGATTCTAATCTTATGCATCCGACTCAGATCTAATGGCTCCTACGTATTTGACCAAAACGTAGCGGCGCTGGTGGTGGCTAGCGGCGGCGACGGTCAGACGGCGGGGAAACTGGCGATGCAGGAAGCTAGAAGGGAGGGGAGTATGCTCACCGTGATCGCAGAAGCCTGGGGAAGCTCAACGTGGAGTTGTCTTGGCAAGGGGCACACGGGAACAGGAGGAATCGCTCACCGGAGTTAGGTCTGGCGACGGTTGCACGCGGTCGTGGTCGAGGAAGGTGCTGCGGGTCACGAGAGGCAAACAAAGAGCATGGTTATATGCGCATGGTCGAGGCGATTACGCGTGCGTGAACGAGAAGGCGCGGGGTGGTCTGTTCTTACCAGGGAATTTCGCCGGAGAAGAAGGCAAACACGGCGGAGCTCAGTTGAAGACGGAGCCGACGTTTTGGAGCGCCCACGGTTGAATGGGAGGTACAGGGAGAAGCGTGCAGGAGTGAGTGTGTGCGTGTGCTCGGGAGGCAAATGGTGACGTGGGGTTGCCGGAATCCTCGTCAGGCGTCGTCGGACGATGGCGGTGTTTGAGCGAAATTGACGGCTGAGGCGTGTTAGAGTAAGCGGGGAAATCGAAGAGGAGATCTTTGGCGCTTAAGAAGGCGATTGTTGAGCGGAATCACTGCAGCAATTAAGTGAATTTACTCGGGGTTTGATTGATAGAGAACGACAGCGAGGTTTGGGGAGCAGAGGTCGCGACGGGTGAGGAAGAAGGCTCGGGAGTGGGGCCATTTAAAGGTGAGTGAGAGGACTTGGGTCCACCAGTCTCGCAGTGGGTGAGTGAGTGAGTGTGAAGCGTTTTCTGCGGGAGGAGAAAGTGGGCTGGTACTGGGCTTAGTGGGCTTGGTCGGCTGGGCTGTGTTTGATTCTTATTTTTTTCTTTCTAATGCCTTTTCTTTTTCTATTTCTATTTTATGTTTTGAAATTCAAACAACAAATCAAGTATTCAAATTAATTCAAACTTTCACCAAACATTACAATTGAATTTGGTCATGTTTTACAACATAAACCAATTTCAAAATAAAATAATATTTTTATTTTAGAGTCCATTATAATTAAATAAAATGGACATTAGTTCATTAATCAAATGGGTTTTATTTTAATTAAAAGGTCCATTTGAAAACTAAATATTTTCAAAACCAAATCAGTAGGTTTTATTTGAAAATAGAAGATACTTAGAAAACTTGCTTAAAATAAAATTTTAGGGTCCATTAATAATTTAAATAAGATGGACCTTAGTTATTAAATCAAATAGGATATGTTTTATAAAAACCTTTATTTTGGAATCTAAAATAAAACCAAAACACTTCAGTAGGTTTTATTTGAGAATATAAAATATTTGGAAAACTTATTTAAAATAAAATAAATAAGTTTTGGTGTTTATTTAAAATGGGAAAAGCCTTTTCTTAAATAAAATTGGATATTAAATCCTTATTATTTTATTTAAATAAACCTTTAATATTTTTATCAAAACAAAATGTTTTTAATTCAAAAGTTTGGCCAAGGTTTATTTTGGCTCTATAAAATAATCTTTATTTGAATTTCTTCCTTTTCATTTTAAAACAAATCTTTTTATTAAAAGATTCAAATAGTAATTCCAAATATTTTTATTTTCCCTTTATTAAATGTTTATCTTTTTAAATCCCTTTAGGATTTATTTGACCCAAATTGGTTCGAAGGTTTCCAATTGGATTCAAAAAGTTTCTTCTCTCTCTGAAAATCAACAAAGTTTTATTTTATTCATTTTTTTTTCACATTACAAGATTTGGAAAATCTTGGGATGTGACAGGCTACCACCCTTAAAATAAATCTCGTCCCGAGATTTGAGAAGGCTAGGGTTACAAGTAGGCTCAAAACAACTATGGTACTACCACCCTTCAAATTTTCCAAACTAAATTACATATTGGCTTTCTTGGGATCTTGGGGAAACTTCTCTGGAAAAACATCTGCTCAGGGTCCTTTGTTTCCACACTTGACTCATGGGCCAAGGTTGAGATTCTCCATAGGCTTGTTCCACTTGTTCTTCATCTTTTCTGGATGGTTGCTTGCATAATTTCTTGGGTTCTTGCAATTGAAACAGTGGATATCTTTGAGTTCTTTACGTGTCTCTTGTGGACAAGTTGCTACATAGTGGCCTAGCTCTTTGCAGTTGTTGCACACCACTTGGCCAATCTCCTTATTCTTCTGGTTCTCTGGGCATTCACTGGAATAGTGTCCCATTTCTTTACACTTATGACATTGTACATGGCTTTTGTCCTTCTTTTGCTTTTTGGGTTTCTCCAAAGCTAAGAGTGCATCTAGTTCATGTTGTTCATCTGTTATCTGATAGGTAGGAATGTCTACATGTTTCCTGGGCCTTCTTTTGCACTTCACAAGCCATTTCTTTGGTCCTTTGAATTGGGTTGTTTTGTTTGGAGGCACAAGTGGACCTTTTCCTTTGTCATCAACCTTCTTGATAGACTTGGATCCTTCTTGATGGTTTGCAATCATTTGTTGCACTCCACCTTGTTTCCTTTGTTCCACAATGGAATAGATGGGGCATTGGATAGGGACATGATTGTTTCCTTCACATAGGTAGCAAGTAGCTTGAGAAGTGGGACATTGTCCAACAGGATGTTTCTCTTCACAGTTGGGGCATTGATCTCCATGCTCCTTGGAAGTATGATCCTTGTCTCCACAAATAATGCAAGCTGGGGCTCCATCTAGAATAACATTTATGTCATCCCTGTTGTCACTAACTCTTTTGGAATAGCTTTCTTCCATTTTGATCATTTGATCAGTCACCTTAAGCATCAGTTGGCCTTGAGTTTCCAAAAATCCTTGCAGGGTTGGATCTTCTCCACTAGTGTTGGCTATGAATTGAGCTGTCACTTGGTTCAACTGGTTCTGGGTTGCTATGAGCTCTTTCGTGCTTTCCTCTTGGTTAGTGTTGGTGTTATCAACCTTGATGTTGGAGTCTCCTGGAGTAGTCATTTGTTTGAGTTGAATGGAGATTAGAATAGGCAAGATATTTCTAAGGAATCAATTCTAATCACACACTTCACAATTCACTCAAGCAATGTGCAAGCATTTACAAACAAATTTTCACTCAAACAACAAAGTTCAAGCACATACTTAGGCTACAAAATATTTTTGTTACACCACATAAGTTGGTGAATTTGTCTTAACTAAGATATGGTGGTCCATCTATATGGTTCACTTGTGATCTTTCCATCCTTCTTGGTTGATTCTTTCTTGCATGAGATCATGGTTTCCTTGGGAAAAACTCTTGGTCACAAAACTTCAAGTGAAGTGAACTCCTTCTAGTTTTGCATTTCCTCAGTCTCTAAATCTTGAGCAAGATTTCCTTGTCTCACTTGTAGTCCTTAGTGATATCCAAGTTGGAAGTCCTTGGTGAATATGCTGAAGATGTTGAAGTCATTAGAGTTGAAGAACTTGAATTCATTAGAGTTGAAGAAGTTGAAGTCATTAGAGTTGAAGAAATCCTTTGCTCATGGTAAGGTCTTTGGCCATGGGGTAGGTTTAATCCATCAAGTTGAAATAGAAGAGATGTAGAGTCAAAACCAAAATGGTTGAGGAAAGAGTTTACAAGTTTGTTTTGTAAATAAGTTTTGGAACAAACACAACTCCTATTTTTCTAAGGGTTTTTTGTCCAATCCTAGGTTTACAAATCCTACAGGCAACACAATGCCCTGATACCATCTGTAAGGGTCCCAACCTTTAAATAAGGTAGAGTCCCCTGTGTTTACAATACTAGTCCCTGGGTCAATAGCTAGCATCCACAGTTAAGATGTAATATCAAGAAACAAAGGTCATAATATAACTTTATAACCAGGAATAACATAATTTTATTACATCTTACATAGCTCATTTGGCAATTACATTGCAGCGGAATAACTATAGTCATGGGGTCCTTCATCTTCAAAGTGCCACAGGCAGACATGTTGGTTGTAGAATTTGTAATCCTAATCAATCAATCTTCACTAAAATCAATCAAACCTGCAACATTACAAGTTACAGCCACAAGGGTCAATACATTTGAATTGTATTGGCAAGCTTCACTACTATGTTGTATATAAGTGGATCCTATCATTACATGCATTTTGGCTAAACAGGGTTTTAAGGCTCATTTGCAGAAAGCAATAATTTATCCTATCTTTTTAAATGGTTTTGTTCCTTTGTCAAATATTTTCTGAACTCCTTGGAATCCACCAAGTGTCTTTGTCAAAATCTCTTGAGATCCTTGGTACCCCCAAGTACTTCAAGTTTTTATCAAATTCTCTTGAGCTCCTTGGTAACCCCAAGTGCATCAAGTTTCCATCAAAATCTCTTGAGCTCCTTGGTACCCCCAAGTGCATCAAGTCTTTTGTTATCACTTAGAAAGTTTTCTTTTAGAAATTGGAATGTCGAGATTTCCCATAGCTTCAAGCTTTAGTTGCTCAGTATTGTCCATAACCGGGGACACGGCTAAGTACTTAGATTTTATTATCTTCTGCAGAAGTAGTACACTTTACCCACATGTCACAATCCCATCTTGTTGCCACCAGTGGCCACTGGATTAGTACTCACCAAGATGGAGTACTGGCAGATTGAGAATGTGACGAAGTCTTTCCAGAGGGTCCTCCCATACACCATTGCTAGCTTGTCTTCAGTACCCATGTAGGATTCCAGGTCCTCATTTTCAGTAACCTGAAGACAATGCATGGGTCTTCCCAATGTAGTTGACTAAGCCAGAGCCATAAATAGCATGTGGTTGCACACGAAAGCCACAATTGGAGAAACATGTTCAATCTCTAAGTTTCCTGGGTGGTTTTCCTTTGGAGCACAACACAAAGTGATTGCCATAGACATGGTTACTTTTGTTTCCACCTTCTCCAAAACTCAAAGTCCTTGTCCACCCAGGTGGTTCATTGAATCCTTGTTTTATAATGTAAAATCACAAGTCCTTTTCTCAACTTCATAAATTCTCAACATGTGTCTCTTCTCAAAATATAGCATGGCTAAGCATGTAATAACTACATTGTTTTCACTAAGGAATGTATAGGGTATCCTATTAGGATTTAGCATAGCATAAGTATAGAAACTCTTTTCATGCATGTTTCAAAATCCACTAAGTAAAATGAAAAAATAGTAGGACTTTAGATGATAGTGTCACTTGCCTTTCTCTTGGTAGGGAATGTTGGTTCAGTCCTCGATCTTGCTAGTCTCACACTTTTCTAACCTCACTACAATCAATCAAGCAAACACAATATCAACTAGCATTCCAAACCAATAATCAATCAAACAATTCACACACATAAAACAATGGGATCTAAGTTATTCATGCAAGCATGCAAGAGGTAGTTTTATTTGCAAAGATGGTTTCTACTAGGCTCTAATCTTTGTAAAGTCCAAAGTGGTCATTTTCCACAGTGGCAAAGTCATTTGCAAAAGGGTTTCATCTATAAACCATTTTTAAATCCTTTCATTATTTCATGTGGTGGAAAATATTTTTATCAAAGCAACAACTTTGAGTTGTTCACCAAATAAGTTGTTGTTTCTCAAAACTTGGTGTTTTGGGTCAGTAGGTTTGATCCAATTTATTTTCCCAAAGTTTTTACTCCAAATCATTTTCATAACAAAACCAATATTTTTATTTGGCTAGAAATGGCTAAATCAAGTTTTTATTCCTAAACTTCACAAAATTCATTTTTAAAACCATGGGTTGGTTCCTAGGGTCAGTAAGTTCACCACAAACTAATTTTCAAAGGTTTTAACCCTAAAAACATTTTTGAACAATTTTTCTAATCAAAACAAGCATACAAATGTTTCCGCAAAAACAAACAATCTAACAGATACTATTTACTAAACAATTTGCATGGTTGGCTAGGGCTTGTTCCACTGATTCCAATGATATAAAGTTTGTAATTTTTGGACGTGTGGATCAAAATTTACAAAGGTTTCAAGTTTGCAAATAAATCTGATTCAAAGCTTGTTTTAAATCAAAAACTGGCCACGCGTCATGTTCCTATTGGGCGGTACCGCTTCGTGCGGATCAGCTGATGCGATGCGTTGGATCTAACTTAGACGAACGGTTCAGATGGGCGCGTACCCCTTTGTCTTGATTCTAATCTTATGCGTCCGATTCAGATCTAACGGCTCCTACGTATGTGACCAAAACCGGCTACCGGTGGTGGCTAGCGGCGGCAGTCGACGAAGCGGGCGATCTGAGGAAGCTAGAAGGGAGGAGTATGCTCACCGTGATCGCAGCTTGGGAAGCTCAACATGGAGTCGTCTTGGCAAGGCGCCCAGGGGCGGGAGGAATCGCTCACGGAGTTAGGTCCGGCGCGGTTGCACGCGTGGTCGAGGCGGCGGTGCGGTCACGAGAGGCAAACAAAGAGCAAGGTTAGATGCGCATGGTCGAGGCAATGACGCGTGCGTGAACGAGAAGGCGCGGGGTGGTCTATTCTTACCAGGGAATTTCGCCGGAGAAGAAGGCAGACACGGCGGAGCTCAGTTGAAGACGGAGCCGACGTTCTGGAGCGCCCGCGGTTGAATGGGAGGTACAGGGAGAAGCGTCTGGGAGTGGGGAGTGTGCTCGTGTGCTCGGGGAGGCAAATGGTGATGTGGGGTTGCCGGAATCCTCGCCGGAGCGTCGTCGGACAGTGGCGGTGTTTGAGCGAAATTCGACAGCCTGGGGCGTGTTAGAGTGAGTTGACTGGGGGAAATTGAAGAGGAGATGCTGGCGCTTAAGAAGGCGAGATTGTTGAGCAGAATCACTTCAGCAATTAAGTGAATTTACTCGGGTTTGATTGATAGAGAACGACAGCGAGGTTTGGGGATAAGAGGTCGCGACGGGTGAGGAAGAAGGCTCGGGAGTGGGGCCGTTTCGTCAGTGGAGTGAGAGAGGGACTTGGGGTGAACCAGTCAGTCGCAGAGTGGGTGAGTTAGTGAGTGTGAAGCATTTTCTGCGGGAGGAGAAAGTGAGCTGTTACTGGGCTTAGTGGGCTTGGTCGGCTGGGCTGTGTTTGATTCTTATTTTTTTCTTTCTAATGCTTTTTATTTTTCTGTTTCTATTTTCTGTTTTAAAATTCAAACAACAAATCAAGTATTCAAATTAATTCAAACTTTCACCCAACATTACAATTGAATTTGGTCCTGTTTGACAACATAAACCAATTTCAAAATAAAATAATATTTTTATTTTAGAGTCCATTTATAATTAAATAAAATGGACATTAGTTCATTAATCAAATGGGTTTTATTTTAATTAAAAGCTCCACTTGAAAACTAAATATTTTCAAAACCAAATCAGTAGGTTTTATTTGAAAATAGAAGATACTTAGAAAACTTGCTTAAAATAAAATAACATTTTATTTTAGGGTCCATTAATAATTTAAATAAGATGGACCTTAGTTATTAAATCAAATAGGATTTGTTTTATTAAAAACCTTTATTTTGGAATCTAAAATAAAACCAAAACACTTCAGTAGGTTTTATTTGAGAATATAAAATATTTGGAAAACTTATTTAAAATAAAATAAATAAGTTTTGGTGTTTATTTAAAATGGGAAAAGCCTTTTCTTAAATAAAATTGGATATTAAATCCTTATTATTTTATTTAAATAGACCTTTACTATTTTTATCAAAACAAAATGTTTTTAATTCAAAGGTTTGGCCAAGGTTTATTTTGGCTCTATAAAATAATCTTTATTTGAATTTCTTCCTTTTCATTTTAAAACAAATCTTTTTATTAAAAGATTCAAATAGTAATTCCAAATATTTTTATTTTCCCTTTATTAAATGTTTATCTTTTTAAATCCCTTTAGGATTTATTTGACCCAAATTGGTTTGAAGGTTTCCAATTGGATTCAAAAAGTTTCTTCTCTCTTTGAAAATCAACAAAGTTTTATTTTATTCATTTTTTTTCACATTACAAGATTTGGAAAATCTTGGGATGTGACACTTTGAAGTTTGTTTGCGTGCCCAGACATCTTAAGCACATGCTCACTGACGGAGCTGCCCTCTTCCATCTTGAAGTTAAAGAACTTTTCAGAAGCCTCATAGCTCTCAACTGCCGCGTGAGTCTCAAAAGTCAGTTTGAGTTCACGGACAATATCATGTGGTGCAATTCTCAAACCTTTTACAAGCTCCGATTCCAAACCATACAAGATAGCACACTAAATCATGCGTAATGATTCTTCCGAGCGGATAAACATTCTTTACTTCATCGGTAGCATCACCGCAGGTCAGTCACCAATGGTGCATCCACATAGGTCAAATTACGGCATTGAGGACAATCCTCAAATTGCGGAACCAATCATGGTTGCTTCCATTGTTTTTCAACTTTTCTTTCTCTAGGAACGCATTAAAATTGATGTTACGGGCCGCCATTGATCTACAACATATTTTCAATAGTTTAGACTAAGTTTATGACAAATTGAGTTCTAATTAATAGTTAATTTAATCTAGGTGAACTCCCACTCAAAACAATATCCCTCACATTGTTTTAGTGATCACACAAACCAAATCCACCACATCAAAACCGATCATCACGAGAGTTGATGTAGCTTTAATGGCGAACAATCGACATGTTCATCATATCTACTATATGATTCATGCTTTACCTTTCGGTGATCCGTGTTCCGAGACCATTTCTGTACATGCTAGGCTCGTCAACATCAAACCTTAGCTTCCGCATGAGCAAATCTGGCTTGCTCACGTTGTATACACTTGCAGAATCTAAGACACCCGATCATCACGTGGTGCTTTGAAACAACAAGCTTTAGCAACGGTGCTTACTAAGTATAAACACTTTAGAACTTGAAATTCATGTGCATAAGGGATCATCTTATAATGCTACCGTCGTTAACTAAGCAATACAAGATGCATAAAGGATTAACATCACACGTAGTTCATAATATGTGATATGATATGGCCTTTCTTCTTTGTGCCTCTGATCTCCATCTTCAAGCACGAACATGATCTCCATCATCACCGGCATTGCATCAAGGTCAATGACGCTCCTCCATGATTGTCTTCCACCAACTTCAACTATTACAACTACTTTGAATATACACGCGGGTCTTAACAGAAATTAGAGACAACCATATGGCTCCTGCGGGTTGCCAACTTACAATAAGGAACATTGCATACATCAAATATAATCACAATCGTGGCCATATCACATCACATCACACCCCTGCAAAACAAAGTTAGACGCCTCTAATTTCTTTGCATATTTTACGTGGTTTGGGGCTTTCAATAAGTGTCGATCTAACTTACGAACAAGAACCACAACGTTGATGTTTGAACTATCAAGTGCCTGTTGTAAATTGGATCTATACTATAATGGGAGAGACAGACACCCGCAAAGCCACTTATGCAATACAAGTTGCATGTTGAGCGTGGAGCAAGTCTCATGAACGATGTCATGTAAGGTTAGCCCAGGCCGCTTCATCCCATCATACCGCAAGATGCAAAGTACACAAGAAGCAATTGAGCACCACCGACCACAATGACCATTGTGTTCTACTGGTGCAACAGATCTACATATAGACACGGCTCCGATACCACTGTAGGGGTTCGTAGCATGGAAAACAAAAAATTTCTACCGCATACAAACAAACAAGCCAAGATCTATCTACTAGATTGTAGCGACGAGTCGATGGAATAACTCACCCTCGAAGATTCCAAAGTGTTTAACAAGAGCGGATTCTCGTGGGTGATGTAGTCGTACTCTTGCCGATCTCAAGATCGTGTAGACGATCCTGCCGGCGCTGCGTTCTGGCAGCGCTCCCGTAGTCGGTCACACGTTCGGTACTCGACGAAGACCTTCCTTTCCCTTGTTCCAGCAGGCAGCAGAGGTTGTAGCACTCTCCTCACGATTCCGGCAGCACGATGGCGTGGTACCGGAAGTAGAGGGGAGATCTCGCAGGGCTTCGCCTTAAGCTGGAGCGAGTATGATTGACTATGAGAGAGCCTCGGTGATCTAGGGTTTAGACACACCAAGTATAAGGGGCTAGGACGGTGGCTAGGGCAACTAGAAGCCCCAACTCAGTGGCTTGGGAGAAACCCTAGGCGACGGCTAGGGTTAGGGTTTATAGGGGCAAGGTGTAGGTCTTGGAGGGGCAGCCCTGCCCCTCCTTATATAGGTGGAGGGGCGCGCCAAGGGGTGGGGAGTCCCTCCCCAACTCGGCTTCCAAGGCCGGCGGTGGAGGGAGAGGGATTTCCTCCCCAAGTAGGTTTCCTACTCTCCCTCCACCAAACAAAATAGCCGTTTGACTTTTCAAATTGGCGTTTGACTTTTCAAACAAGGATTTGATTTGACCCTTTATTTTGTTCAGCGATGACACCTAGTACATGATGCAACCATTCCAAATTTTTATGACACATTCATGTACCCTTCCTCTCCGGAGTGTCGGACATTCCGGAACCTTCTAGAACATTCCCGATGAAAACACCGGAACCATTCTCCAACCCCGAAATAGGACTTTCCTTATATGAATCTTATTCTCCGTACCATTCCGGATCTCCTCGTGATATCCCGGATCCCATCCGATATTCCGAACAACATTCAGTCTCTTACTCATCATTCCATAACTACTCAACAACGTCGAATCCTTAAGTGTGTCTCGCTACGGTTCGTGAATTATGTGGACATGATCGAGACACTTCTCCGAACAATAACCAATAGAGGAATCTGGAAATTCATATGGCTCCCACATATTTCTACGATTACTTTGCGATCGAATGAACCACTTACATATGATAAAAATTTCCCTTTGTCTCACGATAGTTTACTTATCTGAGGTTTTGATCGTCGGTATCTCTGCATACCCAGTTCAACCTCGTTACTGATAAGTACTCTTTTCTCGTTCCCGTGATATGTGATCCCTTGTGAGCCAGTCACATTCTTGCAAGCCAATTGGATGACATTCCACCGAGAGGGCACAGAGTATATCTATCCGTCATATGGATGGACAAATCCCACTCTTGATCCATGTGTATCAACCAATACTTTCCGAACACTCAATGCCACCTTTATAGACACCCAATTATGGTGTGGTGTTTGATGTCATCAAAGCATCCTTCTGGTGATGGTGATATGCATGATCTCATGGTCGAAGGAATTAGGTTACTATGTATCAGAAAGCATATAGCAATTGAACTATTAAAATGACTTGATCTTTATGCTACGCTTATCTATAGGAGTATGCCCATCATATCATTCTCCTAACGATATGATCTTGTTGTTAATAACATCTCAATGTTCATGATAGGGAAACCACAATCATTTATTAACCAACAAGCTAGTATTATGAAAAGGCTTTACTAGGGACTTCAAATTAGGTTTACAAATCACACAAGTATTAATGTTTCCTTGTTAATACTATTATAGCATGAATATAAGAATTTATCATAAACACAAAGATATAATAATAACTATATTTATTATTGCCTCTAGGGCATATCTCCAACAAACAGTTGATCCTCTGATTGATCCTCTATTATATAGCGGACAGGATAACCCCTGTATCTGTCGGGGGGCATCCTCTATCCATGCAAAATAATAAGTTTTCCACCGATACTTTAACTCCATAAACAAATGATTTTGAATATAATTTGAAGGGAAAGTTTTCAAATATGTATAATTTTTGCATTATATTTCACTCCATGAAAATGATAAACGATCAAGATTTTATTAGCACAACATTATCATAACCTAAGTGCAATTTCAAAGAGTTCAAAGGTTTATAATTTTGCCATATGCAAATTTATGCATTACATTCTATGAAAATGATAATCTCTCAAGACTTTCTTAGTACACCATTATCACGTATTAAGTCCGATTTCAAAGTGTTCAAAGGTTTATAATATTCATATACAAAAGTTTAGGGATCAATTTTCACGCTCTAAAAATGGTAAACTCTCTAGATTTTCTTTGGACACTATAATTTGAAAGTGTTCAAGAGTTGTGTCTATTATAAACACTCTTTTACATTTAGAGTTGTATAATTTTTTCAATTTGAAAGTGTTCAAGATTTGTGTCAATTATAAACACTCTTTTACATTAAGAGTTATATAATTTTTTTAACTTGAAAGTGTTCCAGAGTTGTGTCAATTATAAACACTCTTTTACATTAAGAGTTGTATAATTTTTTTAATTTCAAAGTGTTCAAAAGTTGTGTCAATTATAAACACTCTTATACATTAAGAGTTATATAATTTTTTAAATTTGAAAGTGTTCAAGAGTTGTGTCAATTATAAACACTCTTGTACATTAAGAGTTATATATATTTTTTAATTTGAAAGTGTTCAAGAGTTGTGTTATTTTATTATTTATTATACATCCATCTCCCTATTTTTTAATTATAAACACTCTTTCACTTGATTGCAGCCGAGAAATTAACTCGATAAACCAATTAAATCATCAGTACGGCTCACCGACCACATTCTCCATAGCACTGAGGGTAGCCTATTGATTGATTCAGGGTTGTTCTTAAGCTCCATAACACTGAGGGTAGTTCCTCTATCCAACAACCAGGTGATCTCTAGAGTGGTTCCATTAGGCGGGGTTTTATCCCGGATAGAACTAAAAGTTAGATCGTTAAACTTGTCCACTTGATTCTGGGTGAGCGAATGACGTTACATCAAGTCTGGGGAAGCCACACCCCCTCCAGGCGCAGCCTAGTCCCACCCGCGCGGAAGTGGGTGTGGGCCCCTCAGGCCTCCCCTCTGTCTCGTACTCTGGCTCCGTGAGTCTTCTGGTGAAATAGGATTTTTGGCATATTTTTCAGGATTTTTCCTGATAGTTGGTTTTCTGCACAAAAACTAGACACCAAGGTAATTCTGCTGAAAACAGCGTCAGTCCATGTTAGTTGTATCTAAATCACACAAGTTTAGAGGAGAAACAATAGCAAAAGTGTTCGAGAAACTAGATACGTTTTAGACATATCAACCATTGACACGCTACATAAGCAAATTAGTGATGCTGAAAGTAATGCCTTTCTCCTCATGAATCTTGTAATTGCCTTGCATTTGTGTTTCCTTATTTTCCATTTCTATCTCGGCGAGGACGAGATACATTGCTATTATTAACGGAACATACATTCCGAATAAGCAAGTCAGCACCAAGTCGAGCTCCAGAAACAGTGAGATGAGGTGACTCGACTAAAACAACAAATGGCAGAAATGGAACAGAAGCATAAGTCCGAATTGGAGGGTCTGCACCAAGAGATTGCCAAGAAATATGGGTAATACGCCATCATAGCTGAGAAAACCAATCAGTTGCTCAAGGGGGCCGAGTCAGCAGTGGAGTGATCTCACCAAGTCTTGGATTCTCTTCAGGCCAAGGAAAAAATCTGGCAGACCAAGCTCACCTTGATCAACTCTTTCCTCAGTAGCGAGTTCTTACCCTTTTTTTACTATGCTCTTGTTCTTAATTTCATCTTTTTTGGTGTTTTTGATGATCCTTCTCTTTTTTGCAGAGAACTTTCCTAAGGCCGATATGTTCGCCTTGAGAGCTATGAAGAAAGTGCGAGCCGAGTCTGGGGCCCCAGCAATTGGCGAAGTCAACATCCACGAGCACCTTGATTCCCTCTCAGAGCGCATGACCACCTTGAATTCATGCCGTGTGGACTTACTATCACATCCCAAGATTTTCCAAATCTTGTAATGTGAAAAAGAAATAAAAAAATTAATCAATTGTTGAAATTTAGGGTGAGAAGAAACTCTTTGATTTCAATTTGAAACATCAAAACCTATTTTGATCAAGTAAAATCCTAAAAGGATTTCAAAAGATAAAAAAATTAATAAATAAAGTTAAAATAGTTGGAATTACTATTTTTGGATCTTTAAATAAAAATATATGGTTTATATAAAGCAAAGGTAGAAATATAAATAAGGATTATTTTATAGAGCCAAATTAAATCGTGGCCAAGCTTTTGAAATAAAATGTTTTTATTTGATAAAAAGAGTAAAGTTTTATTTAAATAAAATAATGAGGATTTATTAATATCCATTTTTATTAAAGTAAAGGTTTTGCCATTTTAAATAAACACTAAAACTTGTTAATTTATTTTAATTAAGATTTCCAAGTGTTTTAGCTTGTCAAATGAAACCTACTGAAAATATTTTGGTATTATTTAGTTTTCAAAAAGAGTTTTAAAATAAATTAAAACATATTTGAATTAAAGACTATGGTCTATTTATTTAATTAATAATAGATCGTAAAAGAATTAAAGAATTATTTTGTTCTGGACTTTGAAATATGTTGGTAAACAGAATTAAAATTCACCCAAAGTTTGATGATGCTTTGAATTAAAATGGAGATTGAATAATAATATTAAACTTTAGTTAATTAATACTAGGGACTATTTTAAATAATTAAAAGAACCTAAAAATAATAAATGAATTATTATAAATTTGACTTTGGAATGTGTTGTTAATCAGTATATGAATCTACACAAATTTTGGTTGAGGTTTGAATTGATTTGTTGCTTGAATTATTTGTTTGAAAATCAAATCAGATTATTCAAACAGAAAAAGAAAAACCATTAGTATAAAAAAATGGAAACAAACCCAGCCCAGCCTAACTAGCCCATTAAGCCCATCAAGGCCCACCCGCTTCTCATGAATAAACGTTATACACTCAGAATCTCACCCGTATAGCGAATGACAAATGGACCCCATTCCTTCTCTTCCTCTCTCGCTGCCAAGCGACCCCACCGCCCCGTCATCGTCTTCCTTGCGTGAAACCTGCCCCCTCTTTCCTCATCGCCGTTACTGGTATTTGAAGACAGCTTCAATTCGCGTTGATGCCGCGACCATTACTCGCCGCGACTGTGCCCTATTAATCGCCCTGGCCTCCTCTCCCTTTTCCCCTAGACCTCACCCCACAGCCACCAGTTGCTAATTTTGACCTCAAGTCCCTCGCCTGACGATACTTTCGAATCCGACCAGACCTCGCCTCCCCTTGCCTCCTAGACCACGCTGACTTGTTCCCCATCAACCACTGCACCTCCCAGTGGCTTCAGCTCACTCACTGCCCCCAAATACAAGAACGACGACCAGAATACCGCTGCTCGCTTTTCTCCGACGAAACCTCCAGGTAGTCTCTGACCACGCCGCCCCTTCTCTTTGAAGCTCCCACACTCCCTACTCTCTTACGCGTCTAACGCACCCTTTATTTTTCATTGGCGCGCCTTGTAGCCTCGTCCCCGACAATGACAGTGCGTGCCCGTCGCCAGACATCTCTCCGGCGAGCAATCCACGCAACTCCAGCGCGCCCCTCGACAAACAGAAGGCACCTTGAGCTTCCCCACGCCACGACAAACTTGGTGAGCATCTACCCTCACTCTCTTGCTTCCTGTAGCGTCGACACCGCCACCGCTCGACTGCCTGCCGCCACCTGCCGTCGCTAGCGCCGCCCATCTCTGGCAAGCTTGTTGTACACCATGCGATTACAATCCAATGGCTAGGATAGAATCTAACCGAAGGGGTAAGTAGTGCCTCTGAGTCATACAATGTAATTAGATCTAACGGCTGTGTTTGCCGATCCGCGCGAAACGGTACGCACCAGTAGGAAAGCGCCACGTGGCCCTATCTGTTTGAATAAAAACAGAAATGTTCTATTTGATATGCCAATTCGAAAAATTCATAACTTTCAAACCACACGTCCAAATTTTGCAAATTTTATATCAATGGAATCAGCAAGACAAATACTTTCTGACCATAGAAATCAATTTGTGGTTTCAAAAACATATTTGGTGAAGCAAAAGAATAAACTTTTGATTTAAACCATTTCTAGTCAAATAAAAATATTGTTTATTTGTTAAAAATGTTTTTTGAAGAAAATCTTTGGGAAATGTTTTGGAACAAACTTTCTGACCCCAAGCACCAATTTTTATGATTTAAAAATATATTTGGTGAAACACATAAAATAGTTGTTTTTGCTAAAGGCATTCTCAACCACATAAAATATTGATTTTGTTCAAAAATGGTTTATAGGTGAAATCTTTTGCAAATAGTTTTACCACTTTATAAAATGACCAATAAGTGTTTTATAATGTTTATAACCTATTATAAACCACTTTTTTAAATAAAACAAAGTTTGACATGCTTGCATGCATTGTTTTGTTTCTATTATTTTATGTTATGTTTTTCTTGAATGGTAAATTGAAATATTGCTTGCTTGATTGAATTGTAGTGAAATTTGAAGAGTGTGAACATTTCAAGATCAAGGAGTGAACTTATATTCTCTACCAAAAAGGCAAGTGATGCTTCATACTTTTGTCCCATTATTTTCACAATGCATTAGTGATATTTCTAAGTAGGATTTCCATGAAATTTTACTAAGTGTAAACTATGCCATGGGAAATCCTAGTAGATGCTTAGCTTAGCTAATAGAAAACAAGGGTGGAATATATATTCATGCTATGGAATATTTCTAAGTCTGTGGACTTGTGTTTTGTTTAATAAAACAACTAAGTGAATGAATCACCTGGGTGGAATGGAAGGAATGGTTTGTGTTGAGTGGTTTACAAGGCCCATTTCTATCGTTTACCTTGTGTATCTCACTTGTGAATGGCCACCCAGGAACAAAGATATTCGAGATGTCAAATGTTGAGAAGATTCAAGTGCAGCCACTTGGCATTATGGGCTCTGCCTGGATAATATAGGTTGCAATAACTTAGCCAAATGGACAGTTGGTGGTAGGGGTTTGATAGGTTGGAGCACGTCCATTCTGGTCTAAGGGAAGGCTTCTGAAAGATCTTGTCTTGGTGAAACCAAGTCTTGTGGGGAAAGTGCACCACCTCTGCGTAGTGAAAAATCAAAGTACTTGTCCATGTCCCTGGCAAAGGACAATTTGAGCATCAAGACATGGAAGCTATCAAGAATCTCCTCATCCCAATTTCTAAGTTAAAAACTTGTGGTTGAACAAGGGGTTGAAAGGATCACCAATTTCTATTGGGAGATGCCTTGGGAAGGATTTTTTCAAGCAAAAACTTAGTGTTTTCAAATGATAAGGAAAATCTATTTTGAGAAAAGCAAGCCTAAGCTCCACTTAGCCAAATGCATATAGATGATAGACTCCACTATACTACCATAGTATCACTTGCCAATACAATTCAAATGTATTGACCCTTGTGGCTGTAACTTATTATGTTGCAGGTTTGTTTGATGTTAGTGAAGTTTAATGATTAGGATTACAAGTCTACAACCAACATGTCTGCCTGTGGCACATTGAAGATGAAGGACCCCATGCTATTGTTATATTCTGCTGCATTGTAATGAGATAGCCAAATGAGCTATGTAAGATGTAATAAATTATTTAATTCCTGGTTATAAAGTTGTATTATAACCTTTGTTTCTTGATATTACATCTTAACTGTGGACGCTAGCTATTGATCCAGGGACTAGCATTGTAAACACAGGGATCTCTACCTTATTAAAGGTTGGGAACCTTACAGATGGTATCAGAGCACTGTGTTGCCTGTAGGATTCTAACCCTAGGATTGGACAAAAACCCCTCAGAAAAATAGGAGTTGTATTTGTTCCAAAACTTATTTACAAACAATCTTGTAAACTCTTTCCTAAACCATTTTGGTTTTGATTCTACATCTCTTCTATTTCAAACTTGATGGACAAAGCCTCCCCCATGGCCAAGGACTTCACCATGAGCTAAGGACTTCATCAACTCTAATGACTTCAACATCTTCAAGTGATTTCAACCTTATTCTTAACAAGGACTTCAACCTTGGATATCACTCAGGACTACAAGTGAGACAAGAAATGTTGCTCAAGACTTGAATACTAAGGAAACACAACTTGGGAATCATCATCACCTTTGAAGTTTTTGTGACCAAGAATTTTCCCAAGGATACAAAGATCTTGTTCAAGAAGAATCAACCAAGAAGGATGGAAATATCTCAAGTGAACCATATAGATGGACCACCATGTTTAGCTTAAGTCAAACCCACCAACTTATGTGGTGTAACAAAAATATTTTGTTGCCTAAAAATGTGCTTGAACTTTGTTGTTTGAGTGCAATGATTGTTTGTAATTTCTTGCACATTGCTTGTGTGAATTGTGATGTGTGTGATTAGAATTCTTACTTAGAAATCTATTTGCCTATTCTAATCCCAATCCAACCCAAACAGATGACTACTCCAACAGACTCCAACATCAAGAATGATGACAACAACAACCAAGAGGTCAACATGAGAGAACAACTGCTAGAACATCAAACCCAGTTGAACCAAGTGACAACACAGTTTTTATCCAACAACAATAAGTTAGACCCAACCATGCAAAAGTTTTTGGAAACTCAATCCCAATTGTTGCAAGGGATGGCCACTCAAATGATCAACATGGGAGACAACCTTTCCCAAGGAGTTTGTGACAACAAGGATGTCAAGGATGATATTTTAGAAGGAACCCAAGATTGCAATATTTGTGCAGACAAGGATCACACTTCCAAAGAGCATGAAGATCAATGCCCCAATTGTGAAGAGAAACATCCAAATAATCAATGCCCCACATCTCAAGCTACTTGTTTCCTATGTGAAGGAAATAATCATGTCCCTATCCAATTCCCCATCTATTCCATAGTTCAACAAAGGAAACAAGGTGGAGTGCAACAACTGATTGCAGACTACCATGAGAGAACAAAATCTACCAAGAAGGATGAAGACAAAGGAAAATTTCAGCTTGTACCACCCAGCAATATGACCCAATTTAAAGGACCAAAGAGGAGACATATGTATTATCCAAGGAAAAGGTCAAGGAGACCAGGAAACTTTCCTACCTTTGAGATAACATATGAAGAACATGAACTAGAAGCACTCCTAGCTTTGCAGAAACCCAAGAAGAAGAAGTATAAGGAAATTAGCCAAGTGTGGTGCAACAACTGCAAAGAGCTAGGTCATTATGTGTCAACTTGTCCACAGAAGATACGTGAAGAACTCAATCTTAACACATGTTACAATTGTGGTAACCAAGGACATTATGCAAGCAATTGTCCAGAAAAGATGAAGCACAAGATGAAACCTATGAAGGATCTCAGCCTTGTCACATGTTTCAAGTGTGGAAACAAAGGACACTATGCAGATGTTTGCCCAGAGAAGTTTCAACAAGATTCCAAGCAAGCAAAGAAATAATCTAGTTGGAAATATTTTAAGGGTGTTAGTACCCTAGTTGCATTGAGCCAACTTGTAACCCTAGCCTCCCCAAATCTCGGGACGAGATTTATTTTAAGGGTGGTAGCCTGTCACAACCCAAGATTTTCCAAATCTTGTAATGTGAAAAATAAATAAACAAATTAATCAATTGTTGAAATTTAGGGTGAGAAGAAACTCTTTGATTCCAATTTGAAACATCAAAACCTATTTTGATCAAATAAAATCCTAAAAGGATTTCAAAAGATAAAAAAATTAATAAATAAAGTTAAAATAGTTGGAATTACTATCCATTTTTGAAATAAAAATATATGGTTTATATAAAGCAAAGGTAGAAATATAAATAAGGATTATTTTATAGAGCCAAATTAAATCTTGGCCAAGCTTTTGAAATAAAATGTTTTTATTTGATAAAAAGAGTAAAGGTTTATTTAAATAAAATAATGAGGATTTATTAATATCCATTTTTATTAAAGTAAAGGTTTTGCCATTTTAAATAAACACTAAAACTTATTAATTTATTTTAATTAAGATTTCCAAGTTTTTTAGCTTTTCAAATGAAACCTACTGAAAAGATTTTGGTATTATTTAGTTTTCAAAAAGAGTTTTAAAATAAATTAAAACCTATTTGAATTAAAGATTATGGTCTATTTATTTAATTAATAATAGATCTTAAAAGAATTAAAGAATTATTTTGTTTTAGACTTTGAAATATGTTGGTAAACAGAATTAAAATTCACCCAAAGTTTGATGATGATTTGAATTCAAATGGAGATTGAATAATAATATTAAACCTTAATTAATTAATACTAGGGCCTATTTTAAATAATTAAAAAACCCTAAAAATAATAAATTAATTATTATAAATTTGACTTTGGAATGTGTTGTTAATCAGTATATGAATCTACACAAATTTTGGTTGAAGTTTGAATTGATTTGTTGCTTGAATTATTTGTTTGAAAATCAAATCAGATTATTCAAACAGAAAAAGAAAAACCATTAGTATAAAAAAATGGAAACAAACCCAGCCCAGCCTAACTAGCCCATTAAGCCCATCAGCAGCCCACCTGCTCGCCCCCGCAGCGAAACGTTATACACTCAGAATCTCACCCGTATAGCGAATGACAAATGGACCCCATTCCTTCTCTTCCTCTCTCGCTGCCAAGCGACCCCACCGCCCCGTCATCGTCTTCCTCGCGTGAAACCCGCCCCCTCTTTCCTCCTCGCCGTTACTGGTATTTGAAGACAGCTTCAATTCGCGTTGATGCCGCGACCATTACTCGCCGCGACAGTGCCCTATTAATCGCCCTGGCCTCCTCTCCCTTTTCCCCCAGACCTCACCCCACAGGAGCCACCAGGCTGCTACAATTTTGACCTCGAAGTCCCTCTGCCCGACGATACTTCGGCGACGAATCCGACTAGACCTCGCCTCCCCTTGACTCCTAGACCACGCTGACTTGTTCCCCATCAACCACTGCACCTCCCAGTGGCTTCAGCTCACTCGCGCGTGCCCCCCAGCGTCGGCAACGACGACGACCAGCAGCGCTGCCGTCTGCTTTTTCTCCGACGAAGCCTCCAGGTAGTCTCTGACCACGCTGCCCCTTCTCTTTGAAGCTCCCACACTCCCTACTCTCTTACGCGTCTAACTCACCCTTTATTTTGCATTGGCGCGCCTTCTAGCCTCGTCCCCGACAATGACAGTGCGTGCCCGTCGCCAGACATCTCTCCGGCGAGCAATCCACGCAACTCCAGCGCGCCCCTCGGCAAACAGAAGGCACCTTGAGCTTCCCCACGCCACGACAAACTTGGTGAGCATCTACCCTCGCTCTCTTGCTTCCTGTAGCATCGACACCGCCACCGTCTGACCGTTCCGCCGCCACCTGCCGTCGCTAGCGCCGCCCATCTCTGGCAAGCTTGCTGTACACCATGCGATTACAATCCAATGGCTAGGATAGAATCTAACCGAAGGGGTAAGTAGTGCCTCTGATCCGTGCAATGTAATTAGATCTAACGGCTGTGTTTGCCGATCCGCGCGAAATGGTACGCACCAGTAGGAAAGCGCCACGTGGCCCTGTCTGTTTGAATAAAAACAGAAATGTTCTATTTGATATGCCAATTTGAAAAATTCATAACTTTCAAACCACACGTCCAAATTTTGCAAATTTTATATCAATCGAATCAGCAAGACAAATACTTTCTGACCATGCACTTCGTTTAGTAAAAAGCTTCTATTAAATTTATTGTTTTTGCAGAAACTTGTGTATGCATGTTTAGAATATAAAATTTGTCCTAAAATGATTTTTGAGATAAAACCTTTGGCAAATGGTTTGTTTTGTACCTACTGACCATAGAAATCAATTTGTGGTTTCAAAAACATATTTGGTGAAGCAAAAGAATAAACTTTTGATTTAAACCATTTCTAGTCAAATAAAAATATTGTTTATTTATTAAAAATGCTTTTTGAAGAAAATCTTTGGGAAATGTTTTGGAATAAACTCTCTGACCCCAAGCACCAAGTTTTATGATTTAAAAATATATTTGGTGAAACACATAAAATAGTTGTTTTTGCTAAAGGCATTCTCAACCACATAAAATATTGATTTTGTTCAAAAATGGTTTATAGGTGAAATCTTTTGCAAATAGTTTTGCCACTTTATAAAATGACCAATAAGTGTTTTATAATGTTTATAACATATTATAAACCACTTTTGTAAATAAAACAAAGTTTGGCATGCTTGCATGCATTGTTTTGTTTCTATTATTTTATGTGATGTTTAGCTTGAATGGTAGATTGAAATATTGCTTGCTTGATTGAATTGTAGTGAAATTTGAAGAGTGTGAACATTTAAAGATAAAGGAGTGAACTTATATTCTCTACCAAAAAGGCAAGTGATGCTTCATACTTTTGTCCCATTATTTTCATTATGCATTGTGATATTTCTAAGTAGGATTTGCATGAAATTTTACTAAGTGTAAACTATGCCGGTGGGTCTGAATTCTCAAACCTTTTCTGAAGCTCCGATTCCAAACCATACAAGATAGCACACTGAACTGGAGCAATCGATTCTTCCAAGCGAGGTAAACATTCTTTACTTCATCGGTAGCATCGTCGCAGCGGGTCACCCAATGTGCATCCAAAGACATAGGTCAAATTACCAAAGATTGAGGACAATCCTCAAATTGGAACCAATCCGCCGGTTGCTTCCATTGTTTTTCAACTTTTCTTTCTCTAGGAACGCATTAAAATTGATGGTAGGGGCCGCCATTGATCTACAACATATTTGCAATAGTTTAGACTAAGTTTATGACAAATTGAGTTATAATTAATAGTTATATTAATCTAGGTGAACTCCCACTCAAAAACAATATCCCTCACTTTGTTTTAGTGATCACATGAACCAGATCCACCACATCAAAACCGATCATCACGAGAGTTGATGTAGCTTCAATGGCGAACAATCGACATGTTCATCATATCTACTATATGATTCATGCTTTACCTTTCGGTGATCCGTGTTCCGAGACCATGTATGTACATGCTAGGCTCGTCAAGATCAAACCTTCGCTTCTGCATGAGCAAATCTGGCTTGCTCACGTTGTATACACTTGCAGAATCTAACACACCCGATCATCACGTGGTGCTTCAAAACAACAAGCTTTAGCAACAGTGCTTACTTAGGATGAACACTTTAGAACTTGAAATTTATGTGCATGAGAGATCATCTTATAATGCTACCGTCGTTAACTAAGCAATACAAGATGCATAAAGGATTAACATCACATGCAATTCATAATATGTGATATGATATGGCCTTTCTTCTTTGTGCTTCCGATCTCCATCTTCAAGCACGAACATGATCTCCATCATCACCGGCATTGCATCAAGGTCAATGACGCTACTCCATGATTGTCGTCCACCAGCTTCAACTATTACAACTATTTTTAATAAACACGCGGGTCTTAACAGAAATTAAAGACAACCATATGGCTCCTGCCGGTTTCCAACTTACAATAAGGAACATTGCATACATCAAATATAATCACAATCATGGCCATATCACATCACAGCACACCCCTGCAAAACAAAGTTAGACGCCTCTAATTTCTTTGCATATTATATGTGGTTTGGGGCTTTCAATAAGTGTCGTTCGAACTTACGAACAAGAACCACAACTTTGATGTTTAAACTATCAAGTGCCTGTTGTAAATTGGATCTATACTATAATGGGAGAGACAGACACCCGCAAATCCACTTATGCAATACAAGTTGCATGTTGAGCGTGGAGCAAGTCTCATGAACGATGTCATGTAAGGTTAGCCCGGGCCGCTTCATCCCATCATACCGCAAGATGCAAAGTACACAAGAAGCAATTGATAATAAAAGCACCACCGCCCACAATGACCATTATGTTCTACTTGTGCAACAGATCTACATATAGACACGACTCTGATACCACTGTAGGGGTTCGTAGCATGGAAAACAAAAAAATTCTACCGCATACAAACAAACAAGCCAAGATCTATCTACTAGATTGTAGCAACGAGTCGATAGAATAACTCACCCTCGAAGATTCCAAAGTGTTTAACGAGAGCGGATTCTCGTGGGTGATGTAGTCGTACTCTTGCCGATCTCAAGATCGTGTAGACGATCCTTTCGGCGCTGCGTTCCGGCAGTGCTTCCGCAGTCGGTCACACGTTCGGTACTCGATGAAGACCTTCCTCTCCCTTGTTCCAGCAGGCAGCGGAGGTTGTAGCACTCTCCTCGCGATTCCGGCAGCACAACGGCGTGGTACCGGAAGTAGAGGGGAGATTTCGCAGGCCTTCGCATTAAGCCGGAGCGAGTATGGTGGACTATGAGAGAGGCCTTGGTGATCTAGGGTTTAGAGGCACCAAGGAGAGGGATCTAGGCCGGCGGCTAGGGCAAGGGGATTGCCCCAAGTCGGCGGCTAGGGTTTGCCCTAGGGCGGCCAGGCAGGAGGGCGGCCAGGGCTAGGGTTTTGGGTGGAGGTGTAGGTTCAGAGGGCAGCCACGCCCCTCCTTTTATAGGTGGAGGGCGCCGGCCAATGGGGAGGGAGTCCTCCCCCAACTCGGCCTCCAAGGCCTGCGGTGGAGAGAGAGGAACTCCTCCCCAAGTAGGTTTCCTACTCTCCCTCCACCAAGCAAACTTGTCGTTTGACTTTTCAAATTGACGTTTGACTTTTCAAACTAGGATTTGATTTATCCCTTTATTTTTCTCAGCGATGACACCTAGTACATGATGCAATCATTCTAACTTGTTATGACACATTCATGTACCCTTCCCCTCTGGAGTGCCGGACCTTCCGGAACCTTCTAGAACATTCCCGATGAAAACACCAGAATCATTCTCCAACCCCGAAATAGGACTTTCCTTATATGATTCTTATTCTCCGGACCATTCCGGATCTCCTCGTGATATCCCGGATCCCATCCAAGACTCCGAACAACATTCGTTCTCTTACTCATCATTCCATAACTACTCAACAACATCGAATCCTTAAGTGTGTCTCCCTACGGTTCGTGAATTATGCGGACATGATCGAGACACTTCTCCGAACAATAACCAATAGAGGAATCTAGAAATTCATATGGCTCCCACATATTTCTACGATTACTTACATCGAATGAACCACTTACATACGATACCAATTTCCCTTTGTCTCACGATAGTTTACTTATCTGAGGTTTTGATCGTCGGTATCTCTGCATACCTAGTTCAACCTCGTTACTGATAAGTACTCTTTTCTCGTTCCCGTTATATGTGATCCCTTGTGAGCCAGTAACATGCTTGCAAGCCAATTGGATGACATTTCACCGAGAGGGACCAGAGTATATCTATCCGTCATATGGATGGAAAAATCCCACTCTTGATCCATGTGTCTCAACCCATACTTTCCGAACACTAAATGCCACCTTTATAGCCACCCAGTTACGGTGTGGTGTTTGATGTAATCAAAGTATCCTTCCGATGATGGTGATAAGCATGATCTCATGGTCAAAGGAATTAGGTTACTATGCATCAGAAAGCATATAGAAATTGAACTATTAAAATGACTTGATCTTTATGCTACGCTTATCTATAGGAGTATGTCCATCATACCATTCTCCTAACGATATGAGCTTGTTGTTAATAACATCTCAATGTTCATGATAGGGAAACCACAATCATTTATTAACCAACAAGCTAGTATTATAAAGAGGCTTTACTAGGGACTCTAATTTAGTTTACAAATCACACAAGTATTAATGTTTCCTTGTTAATACTGTTATAGAATGAATGTAAACATTTATCATAAAAACAAAGATATAATAATAACTACATTTATTATTGCCTCTAGGGCATATATCCAACAGCAAGATCACAAACAACACAGACATGATAGTATCAAATAGACAAAACCATTAATCAATCTGACATAGTAATCTCAATATCCATCGGATCCCCGCAAACACAACATGCATGATTACAAATAGATTAGATCTTGATCATGAACGGAGCTCACAAGATCTATACATGAAAGTACAAGGAGGAGATACAACCATCTAGCTACTACACAGACCCATAGTCCAAGGTGGAACTACTCACGCATCATACCGGAGAAGAAGGCCTCTGAGATGATCTCCCCTCCGGCAGGGTGCCGGGAAGAACTTCAGATCCCCCCGATCTAGGGACGACGGTGGCGGTGGCTATAGAAGGTTTCGTGGAGTTTTGATTGGGTGCCTAGGGTTTCTGCATCAGGGGCTTCTTATAGGCGAAGAGGCGAGGCTGGGAGGCGGCCAGGGGCCCCGCACCCTGCCCAGGCATGGGGTGGGCCCACCCGCGCCTAGGGGGGTGTGGCGGCCCTGGTTCGCCTCTCCGTCTCCCCTCTGGATTTCGTGACGCCCACGGTAAAATATTGACTTTGGCTTTTGTCCCGTCCAATTCCGAGAATATTGATTTTCTGCCTTTCTAGAACCAAAAACAGAAGAAAAAAGGCAACTGGCACTGTGGCAACTTGTTAATGGGTTAGTTCTAGAAAATATATAAAAACACCTCAAAGTGTAGACAAAGCAAAGCAAAGTAGATAGTAAACAAGCATGGGGCATACAAAATTATAGATACATTTCCGACGTATCACTCCTTCACGTTCTTCACACACCAGTGATGGAGAGGTAGACCCCTCCTGGTGGCAGCGGCTGTCGGGCACTCTTGGCTTGACGAAGGGGAAGGTGCCTTCCTTGCAGAAGGGGAAGATGCCTTCCTTGCACAACAGGTGCAAACCAGGAGAGCTGTCCTTGCCACCGCCATCGTTGTCTTTGTATTCATTCTGTGTGTGGGACCACGCAGCATCCAGGACTTAGTGTTGCAGCACTAGTGTGCATTGAATGGATCCCTGACAAAGGGTTCCTCACCGATGAATACTCCTCCTCATGAAGGGATCCAGGAAGCGCTGACTCAAGAGGGGAGCCTTGCGAAGAGTGCCCCTTGAGGTTTGACGAGGGCCACCTCTCGTGAAGTGCATGTTTTCGTGAGGGAGTCTCTCCCAGGCATTGTAAATGTCCCGCTTCTAGGGCCCAGCAATAGATGGGCCGTGATACCCTAGTTGCCACTGGCCCGACAGTAGCGCCCGAGCACCTCGTCCATGATTTTCTTGGAAACGAAGGGACATGGTCCCTGAAAGATGCTAGGCATGCTTGATTGTGTGCAATGGTGGTGCCTGCGGTGATCCATTAGCACCATGGAGACCAAACGGCAGGGGAGCCCAAGGACGTTGGATCTAGGAACCGCCACACTGATGGATTCTTCTCGGTAACTACTCGGGGGTGACTCAAAATAAGAGCCTATGGTCATGGGGTTTTCTCTTCTCATCCTCTCTGCCACCAGTTCCCCTCATAAAGCTAGTTCTCCATCTTCCTCCCGCTCTAGCACATTTCCTTTCTTCCTCCCCCTTGATAAATGTCTCCCGAGAATGGAAAATCTCCCCAGGAGGTTTAGGATACTGAGGAGACCTCCACGCGTCCTTCTCCTGCACTCAACGATTCACGGATCAAAGACCCAGGGGACCTCATTAAGTACTAGCATTTGCTGCCAAGAAGTTCAATGAGTGGGAAGCAACCACGATCCGACATGGTGCTATGAATACCCGCGAATTTTCGGCAACCATGACCCCTACCTTCAAGCACACCATCTATGTTGGGCTAATTCCTCCCTTCTCCACTTTCCTCATTGCCCTCCTGAATGTTGGGACACATAGAGATAAAAAACTTTTTCCCTGCACGGAGATCCCAAGATCTAGTTGAGGTAGAAGGCCACGAGGATTACCACTAGATTCACCGTTGTAGAATATTGACAAAGCACGTCAGTTGATGCAGTGCAGTCCTCATGATCCGATCTAATCCCACAATTGTCGAAGTGATGAGCGTACAACACCTATGCCGGTATCCACATGTACGAGGAGGAGCTCTGTCGATGGAGTGGTCTAACCATGCCCTTTGGACATGCTGCTCCTAGTATATATAGGGAGTGAAAGTGGACTCCACTCACTTGTGTCCCATCCACTAAATCATATACAAATCACCGCGATTCCAACTCACTAACTCATTCCGTGTATGATTTGGGTCCAATCCAAACAACTTGTTCTTGCTCTTAAGTGTGTGACCTCGTAGGCTCATGACAACTTGGACACGATTGGATTATGACTCACAATCGATCAATCAGTAGCGGCTCCTAGCAGAACATGCTGATCCCCAACTACCAAAGAGTCATGATGACATACATTCCAATGTGACCTACATCTAAGTCCCTTTTGCCTCACGATATACCTTGTCAAACTATAGGCGAATAAACATCATCACTTAAATAGTCCGACTCTCTTCTCGATCTGTGATATGTGATTCATATGACTAACTCTTAGTCGATCGCCTTGTTTAACACTTTAACCGAGTCATGCATGGCAATGCTTACCAAATCATATCACATGAGAGGGCCCAAATAATATCTCTCTAGTTAGAGGGTAAAAATCCCATCTTGGTTTTCCACATCACATAGCTTGATTCTTAGCTCTTTAACTCTACCTTTATAACTGCCCTATATGGAACAACGTTTGACAGAACCTATGTCGGTGATCCACAACTCGTATTGTGAAATAACCTCATGTTCAAGGATTACATTGATTGAGACATACAAATGACGACTTGTTCGTTTTGTCTCAATATGGGTCAATCTGACTTGCTAAACTCTTTAGCCGAATATGTATAAGTCGAAATAACATCACCATGTCCATGACAAGTGGAACTAAGTCATCACCGACTTATGATTAATCTAAGTTGTGTAAAAGACAACCTCATTGACCAAGTATATTTATTATGAACAACATGAATATATAGTTCCATAAATGAATCACATATTCAATGATATACGTCAGATGTTCATGCAAAGACAACTTAATAACTTTATGAATACACTGGGAATTACATCATACATGATTGCCATTAGGGAATATTCCCAACACTAAAGCACTACTAGATTCATCTGCTGCATTTGCAACCAATTCTGTCACCATCATCGCCATCTTCGCCTACTTATGTAAGGACTTCCTCGAGATCAAACCCTTGGTGCAATTTTTTGCCATTCCTATAGCATGTACCTCACCGCAAACAAGCGGTGCTCTGGGTGTGTCACTTTCTCTATAGAGTACGGCCATATTTTCGCGGAATGGTCAAAGAAGGTGGAGGCTTTCTTCTCCCACTGGTGTGGGTAGACACTCGTGATGAGTATCAATTGTTCGCGATTCCATTGACACCAATGTTAAAGATTCCTGAATGGAGTAACAAGCCCTTCGCCAACATGGTCATAGAGATAATCGTAGAGCGAATCGGGGTCCTCTACGAGGAAGGCTTGATGGAGCAGAAGGTTGCCCGAGAGTATGTTTGACAGTGAATCGAGCCCCTTTAGGCCCATCAGCGTGAAATGTGGGCCCACTCTAGATATGCTGATAATATGAGGCTTCAATAAGGACTCCTCGTGGAGTCCTCTATTGACAGGGGGATGAAGGATCTCTTCATTGAGCCAGGGGTGAAGTATCCCCAGGCAAGTGCCCCTCCGTTGTACTACTGGCGGCCTAAGGAAAGGAGCGAGGTCCTCGTGGGAATTCCACGCTTCCACGCCAAGGGGCTACTTGAAGAGAATCGGAAGGTGGAGGACCCTGCGGGCCAAAGATATCCCGCTCTCGAATCGAGCCATGTGGGAGAGGCTGCCACCACGGTAGGGGGAGCCCCCAGGATGCAAATGGAGCTTGCGTAAGAGGGACCGTACCTCGTCGGGCGACAAGGGGGATGTCGGGGAGTTACATGTGGAGCCTTCCCACTGTGTCCTTGAGGATGAGGACTTTGATGAGCTTGTCAGGGAAGAAAATCTTCACGGGGGGTCTACCATGGAGCCTCGTTAAGAAGGGGACCTCTGCAAGGAGGAGGGCCTGTTGGAATTCTCCCACAGATCGACTACATCAAACTAGACAAACAAACACGCTCGAAAAAACTTGTGACCACGGGCACGTATCGTGTCCTCGAATTTTCTTTATTTCTTCTCTTCTCACTCAATGTGTTACAAGACTCACGGTCTACCCTTGCTTATATATGCAAGCTAGACCTGACTAATACTAAACCTAAACCATCACGTACACACATACGGATACTACTAGTACTAGGACTCACAAATACACTTGCCTAACTAGGAAACCTCCCTAGACTAAGACACGTACACACCACACATACCACGGACACACATAGTCCTAGTGCTATTCGGACATAGACTAGTACCACTCGGACTCTCTTACCAAGATTAAGCTAACAATCTCTCCCTTATCTTGATTGACTACTCTTCGTCTTCCATGCTCCTCTGATCTTGAATCCTTGTAGATCGGCGTCTTGTCTAGGTCTCGCACCACGACAAGTTTAATTGGCTCTCCCCAATTTTGACTTGGCGAATTTACGGAACAACTCAAGTATGATCCGGACTACTCAGTCACGCTAGCAAACCTTGTGGAATCGTACCACCCGTGGAACACACCGTCCACCCTAGCGCAATACATGCCGACCTCCTGGCGTGGACTAGACCATCCACTTCGGCCTCATGTAGAGACATGGTCTCATTGAAGAGACTCATCTTCACTGGTTTACTGTCCCCTTCACACTTGAACTTGATCCTCTCGTCGAGACACATAGACGACCTGATTGAGGCACGCAAATTGCGTCTTCGTCCATATAATGGACAGTCCGTCAACCTTCATTCGCTTCAGCTGCAACGGATCCTCACAGAGACAAGTACTTGGACACAACGACGACTCACGAACACGAAGAAGACTCAACGTGCCAACCCGCATGCCCATGACTCCTTGACTCATACTCTCCCGGACAACGATCTTGACAAGATTCTCCAGCACCGCACCCCGGTACCACCGTACTCATCAACGATCATCCCCATCCACCACCTTGCCGACGACGCCTCGCCCGACGTCTTCCTCATTGTCGCTCCTCCGAACGATGATCGCTCGCCTCCTCACCGATGACGGCAAGTTCGCCGCCTCCACCCGGTCGCCCGCCCCGAGGCGCTAGTAGGGTCGCCTCCTGGGGCAAGCGTGGCTTCAAATCTCCGACCTCGCTCTGATACCAATTGTTGGAATTCGCCCACAGATCGACTACATCAAACTAGACAAACAAACACGCTCGAAAAAACTTGTGACCACGGGCACGTATCGTTCCCTCGTATTTTCTTTATTTCTTCTCTTCTCACTCAATGTGTTATAAGACTCACGGTCTACCCTTGCTTATATATGCAAGCTAGACCTGACTAATACTAAACCTAAACCATCACGTACCCACGTACGGATACTACTAGTACTAGGACTCACACAACACTTGTCTAACTAGAAAACCTCCCTAGACTAAGACACGTACACACCACCACTGGTGGAAACAACCCCATGTGTCCCGGTTGGTAAGCGGCATTAGTCCCGGTTGCCCAACCGGGACGGGGCAATCGGGACTAAAGCCCGAACCTTTAGTCCGGTTGCCCCACGGGACAAAGATCATACACGTGGCAGCCGCACTGCGAGGAGGGCTTTAGTCCGGTTCGTAATACGACCGGACTATTAACCTTCGCCTGGCAGGTAGATTTGGCCATTTCTTCCGCCAAGTAGAATTCATTTTGCACATTTTGTTGCCAGGCAGCATTTTCGCCACTTTTTGTGCCGCGAAGAATTCATTTAGGTTGTTTTATTGTTTATTTAGTGTTTTGCACTTATCAATGAAGGAACCTTATATTACACAAGATCATCATGACAATATTACATTCAATACACGGATCGAGTTCATGCACTACATACAAAAGTATTCCCCTTGTCTATACGGACCGAGTTGCTATTTTACAATCCCTATTGTCTATATACAGCAGAATAGTACTCCCCTTTCGGTCTAGGACTTCGCATCCAAGAATCCCAATTCCTCTGAATTGCTCAGACGATCCTTTGGCGTAAGACCGTCCCGTAGACGCTCGATCTAATTTAAAAAGGAGTCACTATATGAATGAAACTAAACACAATTTGTTTGAAAATAAAATTATAGAAATTGTTTACATACGTGGAGTTGCTCTAAATTTCTGCCCTTCTCGCATCGCGTCACGGATGAACTCGCAAACATAGTATCCACAGAGATTGTTACACGTCCCCGTGTCGCACTTCACAAGAACATAGTTCAATCAAAATAATAATCAAGCATGATAATAACGTATCAAAACTAGAATCAAAGATATGCGCGGATATATCTAGTGGTGCTTACATTTAGTGGTTGAAATGTAAGCTCCTCTTTCCAAACACCCTAGCCTTGTTGGTGAACCGTTTCCAAGCGCTGCGATAAAACGAATAAAATAAGTTCTTAAGTACTTGATATCATAAAATTCACGAACATTGCCGATATAGTGTCGTAATGATTAGAATTACATTGGAGAAGTATCGCATGTCCTTCCACGTCTCAAGGGTTTATGTTTTGAGTCCATGACTAGTACGCCCTTTGTCAAGTTGAATGATTAACAGAATATAGTGGAAGCTGCGAATGCATAACTAATCAATTATATACTTAACATCGAGTTAGCGAAATAGAAAGTGTATACAAGACAATAACACTCACTGGAAGTTGTAAGGAAAAAGTATTTCCCTTTTGGTTTCTTGAAACCTTAACTGTACTATATTATCCTCCGTATCCTGGGGCTTATTTTGAGATTAGCTTCATGAACCCAATATGGGTCAATGAAGCCAATATCATAGATTGTCCTCTCTGCATTCGAGAATCTTCATTACGCATATTACGGTATGATTATATACATGCAATAAACAAAGTGAGATAGTCGGAGACTAAGTTAATTACGAATTAGTACTTACGGACAATAGGCAGCGATGAGCGATTTGTCCAAGGCATCTTGATTGAATAATTGAAATAGCTCATTAAATTCAATGGATATCATGTCATCACTTTCTTTCCCATGATGCTTTTTGTAACCCTCAAGACTATCCGCTTAGCCCCGGCCTTGTGGCGTTCATGTACCAGTTATGCAATCTTCGCATTTTGTTGAAAGATTATTTACCTCCTCAGGTTTGACGAGAGGTTTTGTCCTGGTATTTGTATGCTACTTCACTCACGGGAAGAACTCTAATCGGGATAAATCTTGGCAATACTCATACCTTGAGCAGCGGCTTCTCCAGTGTGCAACTACCTCTGGATCATCTTGCTCTTCGCCCCATATTTGCTCGACCCCACATTGGTTTGAGAAATCACCTTGAGAGGGCGCAAGTCATTTTGCTTGTTCTCCGAGCTGGGCAACAGATTTCCGCTTGCAAGATCGCTCTTGAGGCTTTTTGTGCCGCATGTGACTTGAGAATAGAACGCTCATAGTCGATGACAGCTTTGGCTCGGGTTGATGAAGAGTCTTTAGCATTTTCAACACTTTGGCTTTTTCTTCTTTGGTCTTTGGGAACTCGGCTCTTTCGGCCGCCTCGGCTTAGCGGCATTGTCGTTTCCGCATCAACCCGAGCCGCGGTCTCCTCTTGATCTGATCATAAGCTCTCTTGGGAGGAACCGTTGGTACTTTTGGAAGAGGCTCTTGTTTACGTTTCGCGATCGCCACGACGACAAGATGGACGCTTACGCTTTTTATCTGAGGCGCGCCGATGGCTCCTGGGCGATGGCTGCACGGAGACGGTGAGGCGACGGAGCGGGTGAGGCGACGAAGACGGCCACAAGGGCGACCTCCTGGAGACGGGTGAGACGGCGAAGATGGCCTTGGCGTGTGATTTGACACGATACAATCCTTGACCATAGAATGGTGACGTTTTTGCGTCACCCAAAGATCACATCCCCTTCACCAGCAGGGTAGTGAAGATCCAAAACCTCAAAGGTGGGCATGATTTCATCCACGCCGACAACAGCGTAGCCCTCCGGAACCGGACGTGGTAAGTTGGTGTGGGTCCAATTGGTAAGGCATAGCCGACCGCCACCTTCATTGATATGTTCACAACTTTGACATGTAGATCGCAGTGTCATCTCTGTGATATCATCCACTGGGTAGCCAAGGATCCATCGGTGCATCATCGGCATCGCCATTGTCATCACCGGGACCTCGGTGGAAGCCACCGCTTTTCGATTATTCGATAGGCGGTAGCATCGAATGCAAGGTGTCTGGCTTGAGATGGGCGCCGTAGTACTTGCTCTTTAAGTGAGTTAATTTCATCTTGTTGTTGCTTTAATCGTTCTTCAATTAAACGCATTCGCTCTTTCGACTTTCGCTTCAACCGCCTGTCCTTACTCCTCCGGCTTCTATCAGATATTTCTTCCTCTCTTGAAACCAGTCCTCCATGATTGGGAGCCTATTGTGCCTCGTGTTCGTCCATCATGTTCCTTATTTCCAAGGCGAGTGTGAGCTCATCATTCTCTATCGGGAATGAAGTCCCCATCTTTAACAGCCTTCTTCGCTTTTCTCCTCCTCTCGATTGGCAAGGGGTCTTCTTTGTCGTATGGTATATATACACCTCCTTCCGAGTCCAACGTGCCCCATGCCCGTAAAACCAATTCCTTGCACGTTCTACCCAATAAATACATCTCTGGGTGATATTTTTATCACGCAGTTCTGCTCAAGTTTCTCCCACTTAGGAATGCCACCAGCCACCTTGCCCTTGCCCCATAGTATGGTGATACTTCTTGTTAGCACATTCACTTATTCTTTGCGTACATTTCCTTAGCTTTTGCGATGTCTTGTATTCCACAAACTCAGCCCGTAATGGTTTTATCTTCTAACGGAGTCTTCTTGAAATCCGAGTCTTCTCTTTCACGACATAGTCAAGGTGCAATCTTTTCTTCCGCTTGGTGAAACATTGGGCCATCTTCTTCAAAGCCCACTCCACGACCTTAGCCTCCATGGCTCTCCCATGTTGTAAGGCGTCCTCAATCTGGATCCTCTGCATTTGGATCCAGCTCTATCTTCGTAGTTTGAAATTAACCATGAGCCTCTTCCACAGTAAATCTTTGGCGTGGTTAGGGACAAATAAACATGTTCCTCTTCATCCGCATTAGCAGGCCTATTCCAATTTCTAATGGTGATCGGGATTAAGTCCCTAACGATTACTCGCATTGTGCCACAAATTTGGTTGCGACAACTTGGGCGGTCGCCGTCTGCAGCGACATCTTCGATCTGAACCTCTCATGGTCTTCCAACTTTTGGTTGGGCCTCGTCGCTCATTTCAAGAGATTCCTTCGATCCGAGGGCTAAAAGAAGAAAGATCGTCGTTACTATTTCTATATAGATAGCAGATGATTAATTAATGAATTGATTTATATTACATGCACCTCGCCGGAGCTGTCTTCTCGGTTACACAAGGCATCGCTTTCTCCCTCATGAAGGCAACACCTTCAACCTCAAACAAGTTGTCTACTCCGGTAAAGAGGATCACCCTCACGGAGTTGTTCGAAACGCTGATACGCCTAAATTATCTTCCCCACGGATCACACCTTGGATCAACTCTTCCTTTTCTTCGTCTCGGCGTGTGGATCCATATTTTACGCATAGGTGGAAAACGAATAAGTCAAAGCGGCTAAAGGAGAAAGTTAAGGAGAAACCCTGATATATACATACACAATAATAAAAATGAAGAGAAACCCTAAACCTAGCTACAAAAGGAAACCGTGTAGTAGATAGGTAACTCTAGCTAAAATCAACGGTTATCAATATTCCGGACTTCGAGGGTGTAACCTAGTTCGAGAGAAACCTCCGATGCATATGAGAGGGAACCACATGCACCTAAGGGGTATTAATGATTCCTTATCAAACCACGATCGGCAATGTGAATCGGTGCAGGGCTACCCACATTGATGACCGGTGGGGCCAAGACCAATAATACCAAACTAATTAATAAACCTAATAATACCTAACTAATAATAAACCTAATAATCGAAACACCGAAAAGAAAGGAAACAATCAACACATGGCATCGATGCAATGCTCAAGTAAGTATGATGATATGACAAGTTAATTTGCATTGGAATGTAACCCTAAGACATGCTCGACGATTTAATCGGGTTCAACGGTGAAAACCCTAACTCGGGGAAACTCCGGAACATATGAGAGGGGTGCATTTGTTCTTATAATTATACTTGTCATTTAAATTGTTGAACAATGCATGATTATAGGTTAAATAGATAGGTTTCATTTTTCTGAAAAATTTGATATATTATTTGTAATTTTCTGACTTATAAATAAAAAGATATTGAATTTACAAGTTTATATCAATTTCGCAATTATTAAATCATTTAAAATTGAATTCTGTGGGCCACGTCGAAGCCACCGTGGGCACGTCGTGGCTCCGTACCACCGTGGGCCGCGTCGTGAGCCTGCACCACCGTGGGCCGTCAGCGGGCCCGTACCACCGTGGGCCACGTCAGCGGGACTAATGCTCCCAGGGGTGGCGAACGGATGGCCCTTTTTCCTCTAGTGTTGGTATTTATCATTGTAACACGTAATGCAAATTAACACGGACATCACGGGTCTGCACCAAGGCTCACCCTAAATCTAGTATATACATAATATGGCTTGGCTATTGGATTTTTGCCGAAATAGTCCAAGCCCATTTATTATATGACAATAAATTTCTGAAATCCTAGAGACACATTTGGCTAATTAATGCAAGGCAAGAACTGGAACAAAAGTTTTGTCACATCCCAAATTTTAGATTTAGTTTTGCATGTCATTCATAAGCATTGCATTATGTTCGTGAAAGTTTGAGTTGCAAAACACTATTTTGAAGCCCTATTTTTGAATCACCAAAATGCACCTACAAATGACTATGCAAGGATTTATAAATCCACTACTTGCAAAATAGTAAAAAGATTGCAATTATGATCCTATGTTGATCCTCAGATTTTTTAGAAAAATTTGAAGACTAAAATCACTCCATTTGGAGTTATAAATAAAAAGATACAAAAGATTTACTAAAACAGAAAAGAATAAATGAAACAACAAAAAAAATAACTAGACTAATCTACCCGACCCAGCCCACCTGCCCCGCCTAGCCTATCTGCCACAAGACCTCCTTGAAGCAAGGCCAGCAGAAGAAGAAGCAAAGCGGCGGTAGGCAATGGCCTACAGCGGCGCCCAAAGACCAAAGCGGCGGCGATCGATGGAGAAAGCACAAGGGCGGGAAGCGGCGGTCGACACGGGGAGGAGAGAGGCGAAGGCGAGGCGGCGGAGGCAGAGAAGCGCGGTCGTCGGCAGGCGGAAGGAAGAAGCGACGGTGGCGAGGCACTTGGCTGTCGTCGCGCAGAGGCAAGAGTGGAAGGAAGAAGAAGAGAGGCACACGCCTTATAACTAAAGGGCCTTTAGTCCCGGTTCGTGGCTCCAAGGGACTAAAGGTGCATACGTCCTGTTGGAGCCACCAACCGACCTATAGTCCAAATTTTCAGCGATTGAAGGCGGCAGAGCTCTTTCGTCGGTTGGTGGCTCCAACCGGACGTATTCTATTTTCAAATTTTTCGATTATTTTCTCTCTGTTCCTTATTTTTTATTTTGGGGTTTAAATTTGTAATGTTTTTAAATGATAATTACTTTGGAATTTAGAAAAACTTTAAACATAAAAAGTGTTTGGATTTGAATAACTAATTCAAACCATTTTCTTTTGAAAAATAATTAATGTAACCATTTAAACAACGAACCATTTAAAATTAATAATGAAATAACTTATATTTTTAAATATTAATTTGGAATTTAGAAAAACTTTAAACATAAGAAGTGTATGGATTTGAATAAATAATCCAAAACAAATTTCTATTTTAAAAATAATTAATGTAACCATTTAAAATTAATTAACTTATATTTTTGAATATTAATTTGGAATTTAGAAAAACTTTAAACATAAAAGTGTTTGGATTTGAATAAACAATTCAAAACCATTTTCTGTTTTAAAAAACAATTAATGTAACCATTTAAAATATGAACCATTTACAATTAAAAATGAATTAACTTATATTTTTTTGATATCAATTTGGAATTTAGAAAAACTTTAAACATAAGAAGTGTATGGATTTGAATAAATAATTCAAAAACATATTCTATTTTTAAAAAATAATTAATATAACCTTTTAAAATGAATTAACTTATATTTTTGAATATTAATTTGGAATTTAGAAAAATTTTAAACATAAAGGGGGCGGCTTTAGGCCTGAGTGTTAGCTAGTCCCGATTTGTCCCGGTTTTTAATATTAATAAATGTCTTAAGTGTTACCTAATAAATAGAGGGAAATGCCTATATAAAGAGAGGGTTCATATTTAGTCCCGATTTGTACCGGTTGGGATATAGTCCATGTAAGGTGGTCTAGTATTTTAGGAAAATAGGACGGTAGCATTCAACGGCATTTTGGTGGTTACTTCACAAACGACCCGTTTTTGCGCGGAAAATGGAAAAGGGATTTTCCGTGCGACAAAAGGAAAACTTCCTCCTGCAACATTGTTCTACATACCAATGTCCACACACACATGATCATTGTTCGGCACACATTTAGTCCGGATGTAGTCACAAACCGACTAAAGGGATTGGCAGTGGGCGCATAACACTAATAATAGGGGTGAGTGTCGACATTATGTCGTGCGGCTTGTACCTTGTCCCGGATGGTGTCACCAACCGGGACTAAAGAACCTTAGTCGGTTGGAGACACCAACCGACTAAAGATGAGTCACTATTAATAGGGGTGAGTGTCGACATTATGTCGTGAGTGTCGACATTATGCCGAGCTGCTTGTACTATAAATATGCATCCTTGTGAGTCCAGTCCTCCAGCCGTTTGAGGCATCTCCAAGATGGTTTTAGAGAGCGAGACTCCACTACGGCCATTTGGGGAGATGTCGTGAGCCTGGTCCTCCCGGCATCTCCGAGAAATCGTCATAGAGGCACTCCTAATATGTGAAATTAGTTAGCTCCGAGGCGTATTGATCTAGTTAGTGAAGTTACAAGCTGCAAGATGGTTTTGAGAGCAGGGACACCATCATGCGCCAGTTTAGGAGATGCCGGAGCCCAGTCCTCCGGCATCTCGAGAAATGGTCATAGAGGCACTCTAATATGTGAAATTAGTTAGCTCGAGGCGTATTGATCTAGTTAGTGAAGTTACAAGCTGCAAGATGGTTTTCGAGAGCAGGGACACCATTGCGGCCAGTTTCAGGGAGATGCCGACGGAGCCCAGTCCTCCGGCATCTCCGAGAAATGGTCATAGCACTCCTAATATGTGAAATTAGTTAGCTCGAGGCATATTGATCTAGTTAGTGAAGTTACAAGCTGCAAGATGGTTTTCGAGCAGGACACCATCGCGCCAGTTTCAGGAGATGCTGAGCCCAGTCCTCCGGCATCTCCGAGAAACGGTCATAGAGGCACTCCGGTCCAGCCACAAAATGGGACTAACACTCAAGACATTTATTAATATTAAAAGCGAGACTACAAACCGGGACTAAAGGCCACAAACCGAAAGATATCCTTGGTCAAGCCACAAACCGAAAGACATGAACTAGAGTTACATAATATGAGCATGAACTTCTTGGCATATGTCATTCCTTATGACCGCTTGACGTAACCATGGAGCATCTTCTTTACTTAACGGAATGCTTGGGTCAGTTTTCCGTGAAGGCGGAATTTCATCAAACTTATTATAATCTTCGACATGTCATCTTGCCCTCGATTCCCATGATGTTTCTTTTCCCCGAAAGAACTATGTGACGCTTTGGATCATCATATGATGTATTCGTTTGCATATTTTTTCTTTTTTGATCCGGAGGACATGTCCTTCACATAGAAAACCCGAGACACATCATTGGCTAGGACGAATGGTTCATCTCTATAACCAAGATTGTTGAGATCCATTGTTGTCATTCCGCATAACTGGTCTATCTTTACCCTTCCCCATTCAGGTTGACCCATTTGCGTGAAACAAAGGGACCTTAAAAGAGACTCCATAGTCTAGTTCCCATATCTCCTCTATGTAACCATAATATGTGTCCTTTGTCCATTCTCGTCTATTGCATCAAAGCGGACACCACTATTTTGGTTGGTGCTCTTTTATCTTGGGCGATCGTGTAGAATGTATTCCCATTTATTTCGTACCCTTGGAAATTCAATACAAGAGAAGATGGTGACGCGCCAACAAGTATAGCTGATCTCCAACGTGGTGTCATTCAAGAGATGTGTCGCATCCAACCACCAGACTTCATGTGTTCATCGTAATCCATGATTCAGCTTCCCGGGTTTTGAGCGCATAATATTCTTGTGTTCCTCCATATCGGAGTCGCCAAGGTGGAATTATGTAGAATCGTGTAGTGTGCTTTAGTGAAAGAATCCCGTCCCTACATATCGTTGCTTTCTTTCCCAGTGCCTTTTCCACTTAGTCTTCCCTCATGCCATGAGTCGTAAACACCAATCGGCTTAAGGTCGAATAAAGTCAACACAAAACTCAATGACCTCCTCTGTTCCATATCCCTTGGAGATGCTTCCTTCTGGTCTAGCATGGTTATGAACATATTTCTTTAAGACTCCATGAACCTCTCAAAGGGAACATATTGTGCAAATACCGGACCGAGAATGGCAATCTCTTCCACTAGATGAACCGGAGATGCGTCATAATATTGAAGAAGGATGGTGGGAACACCAATTCAAAACTAACAAGACATTGTACCACATCCTTCGTAACCTTGGCGTAATATCGGATTGATTACCTTCCGAGATATTGCATTGAGGAATGCACACTTCACAATGGGTACTCGAACATTTTTCGGTAGAAGCCCCTCAATGCAATCGGAAGCAATGCGTCATAATCACGTGATGTCATGAGACTTCAGGTTTTGGAACTTTTCTCGCCATATTTATTATCCCTTTATATTAGATGAGAAGCCTGACGGCACCTTGATACCGTAAAGGACTTCAAAAGATTTCCTTCTCTGCTTTGGTAAGAGCATAGTCACGACTTAAGTGACGCCTTTATCCGCTTGTTATCTGATGCATGTTCTTTGGGTCTTTCATAATTTGTTGGTCCTCCCGCTTCGTGTATCTTTTGTCTTCCCATACACGCCTAGGAATCCTAGCAGGTTCACGCAGAGATTCTTCGTCACGTGCATCACGTCGATTGAAGAGCGGACACGCAGGACTTTCCAATATGGCAGCTCCCAAAATATAGATTTCTTCTTCCACATGGGTGCGTGTCCTGAAGCGTCGCTGCTCGAACTGATTGACCGCGGGACCCTTTCCAAAGATTACTTCTATGTCCTTGACCATACCAAATACATCATCACCATTTGGGAGTTCAGCTTCTTCCGTGATCTGCCTCACCTTTGAAATGCTTGCCTTTCTTTCTTCTGGGATGATTGGTCGGAAGAAATCGCCGATTCGCTAGGTACACAACCTTCTTGCATTTATGCAAATATGTACCTTCGGTCTTATCTAAACAGTGGGTGCATGCCTTATATCCTTTGTTTGTGCGTCACGAAAGGTTACTAAAAGCAGGCCAATCATTGATGGTTCTGAATAACAACCCTCGTAGATTAAATGGCTCTGTTTGTTCTCATCCCATGCACGTACACCTGGTTTGCCCCACAACCGTAAGAGTTCTTCAACTAATGGCCTAAGGTACACATCAATGTCGTTGCCCGGTTGCTTGCCTTGGATGAGCACCGGCATCATAATGAACTTACGCTCATGCACAACCAAGGAGGCAGGTTGTAGATACATAGAGTCACGGGCCAGGTGTGTGGATCGCAGCTCTGCTCCCCAAAAGGATTCATGCCATCCGTGCTTAGACCAAACCATAAGTTCCTTGCGCCACCGCAAAGTCCGGGAAGTCTCTCGATTTTTCTCCACTGTGACCCATCGCCAGGTGTCTCAACTCCCGTCTTTCTTACGGTCTTCTTTGTGCCATCGCAACCTGGCATGCTCTTTGTTTCGAACATGCGTTTCAACCTTGGTATTATAGGAGCATACCACATAACCTTAGCAGAACCCTCTTCCGGAGGGCTCTCCCTCAACATCACCAGGGTCATCTCGTCGATCTTATACATAACGCTGCATACGGGCATTTATCTAAATTCTCATACTCCTTATCGGTAGAGGATGCGATCATTAATGCATGCATGTATCTTTTGCACATCTAATCCCAGGAGACAGAGAGTCTTCTTTGCTTCGTAGGTACTATCGGAAGTTCGTTATGTTTTGGAAACTTGGCTTCATTATTTTCAGCATCTTTTCAAATGAGGAGTCAGTTAGACCACACTGCCTTCCATCGCAACAATTCCAAAGGTGGTACCGAGCTTTGTGCTGCCATCTTCACAATTTGGGTACAACAATTTCTTGTGATCTTCTAACATGCCCTCTAACTTCAACTTCTCATTTCATTTCACTCTCGCTTTGCATCGAAATGACCCTACCAAGTTCATCAGGCTCATCCGATGCCCGTTCTTCACCTTTTTCCTCTCCATTGTCTTCCATTGCAAGATCACAGATTCAGGAAACATATGATGATAGTTGTTATCATCATCTTCTTCTTCACCATCTTCCATCATAACCCCTCTTTCCCGTGCTTGGTCCAGCAATTATAGTTGGGCATGAAACCTTTCATAATCAGGTGGCATGCTAATGATTTTCGAGGAAGAGTACTCCTTGTTGTTCCGACATTGAATACATGGACAACGATAAATCCATTCTCTTTGTTTGCCGTAGCCACATCGATAAATTTATCCACGCCTTTGATATACCCGGCTACCCGCCGTCACCGTACATCCATTCCCCCGCTCATCTGCATCATATAAGTAAGTTTATCAAAAACAGGACATCATAAATAGTGAAATAACCAATTCACACCGACACATGAATTGTATCAATGACCTAGAAAAGATAAGATTGCTAACCTCGATCGAGGGAAATAAGCTCAAGCTGCCTCGGACACCTTCTATATTTTTGTTCTATGAGAAATTCAACGGATTTTCACTCAAACATTTCAACAAACACCTTCAATGCATGCATGAGAAAAACTAGCACACACCCTCAGCTTACACCATTCGAAAAAACAGTGGGCAGAGGAGGGGCTGGGGTTGCATTTATAGAGGCAGGGGTCTTTAGTCCGGTTGGAGCCAACCGGGACTAAAGGCACAGGCCACGTGGCTGTGGCCAAACCTTTAGTCGGTTGGTGGCTCCAACCGGACGATGCCCCTACCAACGGGACCCATGCCCCTGGCTCGTGCCCGCCCAACCGATCGCAAGATAGTCAGTTGCTGGCGCAACCGGGACTAATGCTCTGAGGGGGCGTGGACGGATGGCCTGTTTTCTACTAGTGCACACATACCACGGACACACATAGTCCTAGTGCTATTCGGACATAGACTAGTATCACTCGGACTCTCTTACCAAGATTAAGCTAACAGGGCCTCTGCCAGGAAGGACATCCCGTGTCCTGCGAGGGGTGTGAAGCGGGAGTCTTGGGTTCCCTGCAATAAGTAAGTCCGCTTTGCATCAAGGATCTCCTTACGTCTTCCTAGGCGCCATTCTGACATTTGTGGCAGCTTGCAGGGAGTCCCCTAAGGCAAAGAAGAAGAGGATGACCAAATGCAGGGTCACGAGCCTTCTAAGGAAGTAACGCCCACCATGCCATGCCCTTCTATTGGGACAGGGAATGTGGAAGACACTACGTGCAACGAGGTGCCCGCGGAAGAGGAGACAACGTTGATGGAACCTGAGGCGGGCGTCGCTAACATGGAGATGGAACTGACGGCCAAAAAAGGAGGTCATAGGTGGTTGACGATGGGGATGACAATCATGATGCAAAGGGAGACTCTCCAGTCTCTTCGTTACCTCTATGTCCCGAGGGGCCTGTTAAGGTTGAGGGCTCAGAGGTAGTGTAAGCCGAGGAGGTTGCTCGCGTTGCGAGAGCCACCAAATCTACGGAAGAGGCCCCTTCCATTGAAGATGCGTTGGTAGCTAATGAGACTCGTGCTGCCAGAGAGGCCTAGAGCAGCAATTCTAGCCGTGCACGCTAAATAGCATGTATGGCTCCACACACTCTCTCTTCTTTTTTATGTCAGAGTATTGTTGCATACAGTGTACCACTTTCTTCACGTATGCATTATTTAGTTTAAACTTTAAATATTAATATCTTTTGAACATAAAATCCAATTTATGAACCGGTTGCGCATTTAGATTCCTAGTAAAGAAAGCTTCAAAACAAGACTAATTTTGAATATATTTTAAAAATATTTAAAAATCAACTTCTAAAACTTGATGAAATTTTGAAAAACATTATGAAACCTAGTGATTTTTCTTGTTTACAACCGTTTTTCAAACTTCGTTAATTATAATAAGAAAAATAATTGGTAATTTCTATAGATATTAAAAAATAATATATATTAATAAAAACACGGATATTTTTAAGACATAATATTTTAATTATGCTTCTTTGTGTTTGGAAATTTAGGATCTAAATTTTGTCAAAATAAAACTTTTTTGAGTTGGCTTAAAAGATATTTTCAAAATAAATACTCATGTTTAAACGGATTGCTAATCTAGTATTTATTTTAAAACATATTGACTTTTAAAATCTAAGACTATAATATAAAACAAAAGAGAGTACTGGAAAGTTGGCAGGATGAGTAAAGAGTATTGCATACATGTGTCCGAGCATGGAAGAGAAAAAGGAGGAGAGAGAGTGTCTAAACTCAGATCTCAAAAAGATGAACGGTTGTGACATGCACGCTACCTAGCATGCATAGTAGACTTGCATTTTTGCAGAGAGGCCACACATGACGCCCCTGAGGTCCAAGATGCTGAAGTGGCAGACTGCACTATGGGTGCAGTGCTTGCTGCTCAAGACGATCGTGAACATGGTTCCACCCCGGAAACACCCGCCCTGGACTGGGAAACATAACTCCTAAGGATGTAAGGAGGCCCTTTCGACTTTGTAGGATCAGTCGTCCCTACCACCGCTCGGACTGCCACCGCCATCCTCGCCCGGGTAGGTGAGGATTTGCGCCAAGCGAAGGAGGAGCTAGAGGCCGAGCGTGCTCGTATCGATGAGGCATGGCCTCGGCTCTTCGATGCCGGAGAGGCCGCGTGCAAATATGAGGAAGCGACGCTCCTCCATCACGAGGAGGCCACAAAGATTCTCAGGGGAGTCAAGGAATGCGAGGAATCCCTTGTTGCCCATGAGAAATCTGTCGTGTGCCGCGAGAAGGAAGTCCTCACCGCCTGGGAGGAGGTGAAGTCTAGGCAATAGGAGCTGATGTAGGGTGAAGATGATTTGGGCACTAGGAAGAAGGAGCTTATCGAGTGGGATCAGTTCACTGCCTCCCTCGCAATCAACCTAGAGGCCAAGGAGGTGGAGCTGGGTGTGGATCACAGTCGCCTTGGAGAGATGAAGACCCAGCAGGCGGAGAGACAACAAGAGCTAGGCGCATGCAGGTCTCCACGATCAGCAAAAGGACCAGGAGGACCACCTCCTTGTGGAGAAGAAAGCCTCAATGGAGGCGAGGGAGAAGCTAGAAGAAGATCTTCAAAGTGCCCAAGCTGACCTTAAGAGAGCAATGCTGGCGCAGGTCCAAAAATCTAGCAAGATGGATTTTCTCTAGGCTAAGATCAACAACGTAATTGAGGAAGAATGCTGCGAACTTCTAGGCCTAGCTGGTAAGCGCATCTTCAGCAATCTCCTTCACCTAAATGCCAAGCTCGATCTTTCTGCCATGCTCAAACCCATGGATCCTAGCGTGGCCGGCGCGCTTTTGACGGCAACTCATAAGCACGTGGACTCCCTCTTGAAGCTCTACCAATGCAAGGTGGCCAACGACAGGGCCTTTGATCTTTATGTCGAGTAGGTCCTTGACATGGAGCTAAGCAAGGTGATAGGCAAGATCACGGAGGGTCGCTCCTCGCGGGAGTAGGGTCTTATAGTGCATGGCCCGAGAGGGACCAACATGTATTATGTGATGTATATGTAACAAACATGTGCTTGTTAAGACACCGCCCTTGTGGGCTCATTAGTGTGATATATTTGTTTCGCATGTGCCACCCATTCGCGGTCCTTTGCTCTTAACTCCGGACCTTCGCGAAGCGTGGGACGAGAGAAAAGAGAGGAGAGTGACGCAAAGTAGATTATGCTTAGCTTCAACAAGGAGTTGTTCCAGCGAGCTAGACCTTGTGGAGGGTGCCTTGAGGGCCCCGAGAGTTTCCTCTCGCAAGGCTTTGGACAAAGGGCTCTTAGGAGACTTAGGTGAGGACACCATGTGGGCCTCAGCATTGACCCCCCATGAGGCCTCGCGGAGCACACCCCATGGTGGCCTCCTTGGAGGACTTGATTATGCTCTGTTTTGCTAACATAGGCAAGTCCTCGGTGAGGGCACCTTGTGGGCCTCTGGAGTTACCTCTCGTGACGCTTTGGAAAAAGGTCTCTTGTGAGACACGGGCGAGGACACCTTGTGGAGTGCATATTTTGATGTCCTCCCTAGAGATAAGTTTCTTTTGAGACCTAGGCGAGGGCACCTTGTGGGCCTTAGCGAGGCTCCCTCATGAGGATTTGTGGAGCACACCTCGTGGTGCCCCCTCTAAGGACTTGCATCTACTCTATTATGCTAACACAAGAAATCCCTCGATGAGGACACCTTGTGGGCCTCAGGAACCTCGTGTGAGGACCTTAGCTACATCCTTCCGGAGTAGGATTATGTTTGCGGTCTGCTTAGGATTATGTTTACAGTCTGGTTTATGGGCATTGTAATGCCAACAAGTTTGCAAACGGGATGAATGTATGCGATTTTGTGGTTCAAGAATGTGTGTTACGAGGAGGTCAAGCGCCAAGGACCTTGGCGAGGTGACGTGCGCGGGGTGATCAGTCACTTGGGCTTTGCTGATGAGGCAAACCCAAGCATGCACTACAAGAAAAGTTGGAATTTACAACGGAGCGTTCTTGTGGTTGAAGGATTTTGTTCATGGTTAAAAGTCTTCTACGATAGATGGTTTCGTTTGTAAAAGCCTCCTCGCTAAAGAATCTACCACAGTTTTTTCGTGTCCACGGCAGATCGCACCCTTCAGCCACGGAAACTCATGCGATCGTAGATCTGATCGCCAGCCCTTGACTGTTAATGTCATGCAAACTTCCAAATGGAAAACTCAATTAACGGATAGTTACCACCGTTAACAGTCAAAAACCCATGGTAGAAGCCACGCCCAATCGAGGCCTTCTAATTATTATGTGGGTCGAACCATTAGGAGATCCCAGTAAGAAGTTGGCCCGTTACTGTTTTGGCCTACTGGAGGACGCCACTGTTTGAAATGGGCCCATCACTTTGCAGCCCAATTGTGGCTTGTTAACTTTTTGGTTTGTTACTATTTTGGCCTACATAAGCCCCATATTGGTCCAATATTGTGTTTCCCATTAGCGGCCTGCACCACGCCGGTCTGGTACTATTAAGGCCTATGTTAGGCCCGTCACTATTCTTAAAGCCCATCGTGGGCCTCCCACTAATGACCCTTTTGTGAGAAGGTACATTACTGTTCTGGCATGTTACTGTCCTGGCATGTTAATACTCTGGAATGTTACTGTTCTGACATGTTACTATTATGTCCTGTTATGGTGCTGGCATGTTTCTGTTCAGGTCTTACACTATTTAGGCTCATATGCGTTTTGGCCTTTTGTAGTTTATGCGCCTTGCTATGATTCTGGCATTTTACTTTTCTAGCCTTTTATTGTTCATGGAGCCCGTCTATGGGTCGACCCATTGTTGTTATGGTCTTTTATAGTTTTTGAGTTTCTCAGGCCCATGCCAATCACAAGGATCAAAAAAGGTGCATAATCCGTGATCATCTTTTACTTTCATCGTCGACCTAATACAGGATGAGCCAATACCAAAGCCCAATAGTGTTCCCTAATAGACCTAGTTGGCCCAGTTATGGTACCGCCTACCGCCAGGTGGGGACAGCGTCAACTAAATGCCTACATGGCCTATGCGATTTACCTAGGTATTACATCAGCTACAAACTTCTTAAAATAATTACATATTATCAACAAATTCAAGGTAAGAAAATTCAGCATTTCAGTTGACAATGGAGATTTAGCCCATGGAGAGAAGAGTCCTCAATTTCTTTCTCAATCTATCAACTGCATCTCCCTTTGAGTGTGCAAGCTACATTGGAAAACCACCTTAAGATATGATCTTGAAGCTCCCTCTTTGGTGGTGATAGCAGTAACTGTAGTCTGAAACTAAGTAATAACAAGTTAATACATCAAACAAGGAAAATAAACAACCATCTTCATTATCAAAGAATTTGAAACTACTCATTTGACTGATATGACAAGAGCTATAAAATGGAGTTTACTACTGGTCCATGGTTCAATTATTGACCAACACGTCAACCAAACAGCTCAAGCAAGCAATAAACAAGTGTGTGCTGACCGTGAAACAGGCAATCAAAAAATGTATGTGTGTCTTAGAATTTCAGCAAATATAAACTAGCCAGGTCATTTTTACAAATATACTTGGAAGCATTTGTATATCCTGGAATGGAAGAGACGTTACGTGACTCGGAATTTGCGGTGAACTACATAATGGCATGTAGTTATTGTCATAGAAAAGAATGAACACGATAGCATCACACGTGAACTTGTAGTGCAGGAATGCAAACCACGAATGTACTATATAGTAGAGGATAGTTATGTTGTTGCTTAGGACATACCAGAAATAGATATTTAATATAATGGCATCTCTTATGAACTTGTACAACAGGAGAAGCAAGCATTAAACAAGTGTGCCTCCAATGAAATCAGCAATCAAACAAAGTGTTTCTTAGAATTTTAGAAAATATAAACTAGCCAAGTCATTTCAACAAATATATATGGAATCAGTTGTGTATCCTGGAATGTAAGAGACGTTGGGTGACTTGAAATTTGTGGTGATCTATGCAATGGCATATGGTAACTATGATAGCTAAGAATGAAGTAGATATTCAAAAAAAAGAATGAAGTAGATAGAAATTATAATGGTGTCATACGAGAACTTGTAGAGCATGAATGCAAACCATGAATGAACTAGACAATAGAGGATAGTTATGTCATTGCTTAGGAAGAACCAACACCAGATACAGAATATAAATGGCATCACTTGTGAACCTATAGAAGAGGCTATGCAAAACAACATGTCCAGCGTTCCAATTTGAGCTCTATACGAAGAAAAATAAAATAGTTAGTGTTGCTAATTTTGAAGAACCAGATGACAACAACAAAATTATAATTGAATTAGTATGAAGAGTTTAAACGGATTCTACAGGATAGTAGAATGATGCCAAGGAGTAAATAATAGAAGGAACTTAGCTCAGGACGAACCAAAAATAGATCCAGTAACTATAGAGTAGGATTCCACACTAATATTTTCCACTGAATTTAGATTTTGGAAGAACTACACAATAGCAGGCAGTTACTATTATAAGGAGTAGCTAAGAACATGTGCATGAAAAATAACAAATGTGTGCATGACTTGAAATTCCTAGAGCAACGCATGCAAACCAACATGTTAGTGACCTTGTATGTAGCACAAAGAATAGGTGTGCCCAATGATTTGTATGTACTAGCATGATTACAAAAATGTAGTTCACTACGACAGGCTTGAACCTGCTACACTATGGAACAAACAAAAATTGGTTGGATATTTGGTTACCTTGGTCAGAGAGGCGTCCAATCATCGTCAGTACCATATGGGTGATGTCCAAGTTATAGAGGGAGAGGCGGTTATGGTGGCTGTTGGTGTCGAGGAAGCACATCTTGGGCAGTTGATGTAGGCTTGAGCATGCTGGTTGAGAGTGTTGCTGAGGCAGATCTAATGCAGTGAACGGTGATGCCCATGTAGCTGGTCTAGAGCGGTGGACATGCAAATCGTTGAACTAGATTTTGTCCGGTGGACATCGGTAAAGCGGCTCCGATACGGTTGGTTAGCTGTCAGTGGAAGGAAGCAGAGCTTGGCCGGTCAATGATGCCATCGACGCGGTCAACAATACCATAGCTCCAGTGTTGTAGAAGATAGACGCGGTGAACTAGATCCGGTGCGGTGGGCGTCGGTGAAGCGGTTTCGGGGCAGTGCATGAGACCATAGACCAAGCGGATCCTGCCATCATGGAATTTCTGCCGGCTGGTGGGTGCGGTGGCTGTGGAGGTGAGAGGGGATCTTGGAATTTTTGGGAGGGCCAGCGGGAAATACTGCACGAATCGGGACTATAGAAGTGAACATAAAAATAATTATGATCGTTCCCCTAAGCTACTGACTTTAGCATGCGCATTTGTCATCTAAAAAATGGTCTCGATTCATGCAGTATTTCCCCCATGGGAATTCTAAAGTCAAAAGTTTTTGAAATGGAGAGGCCCAAAATGCTTCAATGTCATTGTGTGATTTTTTCGCTCGATTGAGATTTTGAATTTGGCTAGCGCCCATCTACTAATAATATAAAAATGATACTCCCTCGGTGGGATATTTTTCCTCAAAATTTTGAAAATGGAGTGGCGCGATTCTTCAAAGTCGATGGGTGATTTTGCCGCTCCGTTGAGATTCCGAATTTGGCTAGCGTCCATCAATCTACAAATGGAAAATGGTACTCACGGGTGGGAGATTTTGTCTCAATGCTTTTGAAACGGTGAGCTGGGAAATGCTTTAAGATTGGTAGGTGATTTAGCCGCTCGATTGATATTTTGAATTTGGTTGGTGATTTGTCCGCTATCTATCCAAAAATTCAAGGACGAGAGTCAATCAACTGATCATTCATAACCAGATTTTTGCATATAAAATTGAATAACTTTGATTCACACAACGTAGGTGGTAATTTTTACCGGTTGACTAATATTTAAATTTGGCTAGCGTCCAAGTAATAATAGAAAAAAAGATACTCCCTTGGTGGGAGATTTTGCCTCAAATTTTTTGAAAAATGGAGAGGCATGAAATACTTCAGGGACTGTGGTCGATTTTACCGCTGGATTATAATTTGAATTTGACTGTCGGCCCAGTAGTTACAATAGAAAGAAGATCGGGTAGATTGCATGCCATCTAGTTAGGAATTTAAGGTGAGGGTCCATTAACTGATCATCCATAATGTAAATTGGATGCCTCTTATTGAAACAGGTTAGGCGATAGGGTTTAGCAATCGACTGAGATTTTGAATTTGGAGATTGTTCAAAGAATAATTTAAAAATAGGCCATTCTACCTCTATTTCAGGAATCCAAGTCAGGGAGAGTGATCATCTACCATGTGTATGAAAATGTAGAACTTTGATACAAGAATGTTTGTTTTACATAACAAACAAATGTCTGAAGTAGCTTTGATTCAAGAATATAGTTCAGTTTATCACAACAGATGTGAACATGGTGTTCAACCAAAGTCTACTAATTATTTAGGTGTCGGCACACACTCTTCTACAGGAAGCAATAACTAAAAGGTAGTACTAATTCAGATCAAATAAAAAACCTGCTATAAAACAAATACTATTGCATATTATCAAAACACAAACACCAACTACAAGTGTATGTGGATCAGATAAAACAAGTGTCATCACGCATACAGTACTATATATACAGAACATCATTTCATCACATAAAACAATGTTTAATCAGACGACTCTAACGTTCTAGCCCCTGACGCTATGACTGTAGCAAAAATAAAGGTGCAGCCACAGTCCCATCAACTATCAAGACAAAGAAACATCATACTGCAGCTCTAAATAACACAACCTAGGCTAATACATGCTTGCCCAAACAAGCCTTTCTTGTTCATCCTATTGTTATTTTCGTCTCCTAGATGTCGGAGTCTGAATCAGCTGGGTTGCTGATGGGACTTCATTTTTGTTTCTTTGATTTAGCACTCTGAATCATGTCGTGCCGAAGGAAATGAATGAAATGAACAACAAATACATAGGTGTACAAAAATGAAAGGGTTACACATGAATGACTGCACTAACCAGTTATGTAAGACCCCACCTTTATAAGGTAAATGTCCCTATGATTGCAATGCTAGTCCCTGGATCAAATGCTAGCATCCACAGTTTAAGATGAAGTACACAGATACAAAGGTCGTTATTACATCGTCATTCCAGAGATAACATAGTATTTTACAACTCATTAGCCAAAGGCTAGTACAAGAGTTCATATCATAAGTAAATAAAGTAAAGTCTTCATCTTCATGTGCCACAGGCAAGCATGTTGAGTGTAGACTGACAACCCTAATCCTCATCAGAGTAACCTGCAACAACATAATTTACAGCCATAGTGGGTCAATACATTTGGAATTGTATTGGAAAGTGATACCATAGTATAGTAGTAGATTCTAACATATATATGAATTTGGCTAAGTGTAGCTTAGGCCTGCTTTGCTCAAAATAGGGTTTTCCCTATCAGTTGAAAACACTAAGTTTTTGTTTGTCAAAACTCCCAAGGAACCACCAGTAGACATTGGTGAACCTTTACCCTTGTTCAACCACAAGTTTTTAACTTAGTAATTGGGATGAGTAGGTCCTTGATAGCTTCAATGTCTTTGATGCTCAAATTGTCCGTTGCCGGGGACACAACTAAGTACTTAGGTTTTACTTTCTCAAGAGGTGGTGCACTTTCCCCACAAGACTTGACATGCATCGAGACGAGACCTTTCAGAAGAATTAACTTAGAGAAAACTCTACCAAGACTAAAACTACTAGGATTTCCCAAGTAATAGCATATATATACTTAGCAAAAATTCCATGCAAGCCCTATTCAAAATATCACTAGTGCATAGTAAAAATAATAGGACAATATAAATTGGTAGTTTCGGGAGTAGCAACAATCCTCACACTCAATATCACCACTAGCACCAAAATCTACATATAAAATGATAACTTCAAATTCATATTCAAATTTTCAAGCAAAAATATTATGAATGCATGCAAATGCGATGAAATAACTTTTCTATACTAAACAAGTCAACTCAACAGTACTGAACACAAAGCAATCTATTTAAAGTCTAAACAAACTTAAATTTGCCTCAAAACAATTTTATAAACATTTTATATAGTCAAAATAAGACCATAAAGTGTTCTGAAAATAAACCCATTTTTCCATAAGAAAAATACAAATTCAATCCCACAGTAATGTAGGGCTCATTTTTCTGAATTCAATTATATATTATTTCCATTTTTTGGATAAACATAACAAAAGATATGAATTTTACAAGTTTGTAATTCTAATAGATTCAAAAACAGATTTTAAATCTAAAATCCAGACACGTGGGCGCTTCTGATTGGCCCATACCGCTTCGCGCGGATCAATCAACGTGGGCCGTAGGATTTAAGTCATATCATGTGGCTCAGATCTGGCGATACCGATTCGTTAAGTGAATCTATCCATAGCGTCAGATCTAGATCTAATGGCTCTAACACACGCGACCAAAGACGGGTGGCACACGTGGATACTGCGGCGGCGGCGCTACTTGCGGCTATGCTCCGGCGATTCCAGAGGGGGCTAGGGGTGGTGTAGTAGCTTACCAGCGTCGCACGGGTGCGAGGATGCTGAAGGTGGCTTCGGCTTGGACGGGGGCGAGCTGTTGCGGCCGTGGGGGCTCGTCGGAGTTGCGAACAGCATCGGGTTGATGCGAACGGCGACGGAGGTGACGACCTGGATCACCCCAGTGCAAACAAAGTGCATCGGGTCACGCGCAAGGACAAGGCGCACATGTTGGCTTGGTTTAGAGGTCAAGGGGCGGTCGATTCATACCAGGATTGCTCGCCGGAGTTGGTGGTTGCCTCGGGTGCTCGCATTGCTTGACGGAGTCGACGACCTAGGCTAGTACAGGACAAACTAGTGGTGTCAGAAGAAGCGCAAGGATAAGAGGAAGAACACCGTATGAATGAGGGGCAAGGGGGCACTCGAGGATCACAGGAATAGCTCGTCGGAGACGCTCGGGAGCGGCGATGCAAGCACGAATACGGCCATCCTGGGGGCACTCTAGTGATGGTGGTTGGGGGGAAATGGACACGGTGGTGTGGGGGTTAAGTAGCAGGTGTCGGGGCAGGGATTATGCAGGCATTGATCTCAATTAAGCGTGAATCAATGTGGCAATGATGGAGGTAACGGCGGCGAAGATGGGGTCTGGGCGCAGGATTTGGGGAAGAAGGAGCTGAGCTGGCCTGGGCCCAGTGGCAGTGTCAGCGGGATAGGGTTTGCGCGCGTGAGAGAGAGTAGAGGGGGAAACGACCCGGGTGGGGTAGATGGGTTGGATCTGGTGCTAGGCTCAAAGTGCAGCGCTTGTTTTATTTTTTTATTTTTACCTTTTCTTTTTCTGTTTGATTTTTTAGGAATGGTTTTCAAACCTTTTTCAAAATTGTTTGAATTCAAATCTTTTATAGATTTTTGTAAAGTTATTCTTGTACTCAAAAGTGTGTCAAACATATCTGTTTACACAAACAAACTTTGGTCCTTTGAAAATAAGAACAAAACCATGCCTCATATGAATAGTAAAATGGGCATATAAATGGTTTTGTTTGATTTCAAACTTTGAAATTTTTTGTGCCAACCCTAAATGCTATGACAATATGAATGCAATGCATGCTTTTACAATTCATGATTTTTGGGCTGTTACAAATCTAACCCCCTTAAGATGAATCTCGCACTCGAGATTCGAATTGGCTAGCAAATAGGTGAGGGTGATCTTTCCGAAGGTCATCTTCTCTTTCCCAAGTTGCTTCTTCTTCGGAATGGTGGTTCCACTGAACTTTGCAGAATTTTATAGTCTTAGTCTGAGTAACTATTTCTGTAGTCTCGAGGATTTTTATAGGTTTCTCCTCATAGGTGAGATCACTCTCCAACTGAACCTCTTCCAAAGGTATAGTATCCTTCAAAGAAGTTTCTTCCATCTCCGGATGGCATTTCTTCAACTGACTCACATGAAACACATTGTGAACTGCTGACAGTGATTCAGGTAATTCAATCTCATAAGACACATCTCCTTTGCGGCTCAAAATCTTGAATGGTCCAACATACCTTGGTGCCAATTTTCCTTTGACTCCAAATCTCTTCACATCACGAAGTGGTGAGACTCTAAGATAAGCTCTATAACCTACCTCATAGGTGACTTATCTAAACTTTGGATTTGTGTAGCTCTTTTGTCGAGATTGTGCTATTTTCAACCTTTCCTTTACCAATTTAACTTTCTCTTCATCTTCCTTAATCAGTTCTGGTCCGAACAAATTTCTTTCTCCAAAACCACTCCATAGCAATGGCATAGTACACTTCCTTCCATAGAGAAATTCAAATGGTGCCATCTCAATGCTGGATTGATAGCTATTATTGTAAGAGAATTCTGCGTAAGGCAGACTTTCATCCCAACTAGCACCATAGTCTAGGGTACATGCCATCAACATATCCTCCAAAATCTGATTAGTTCTTTATATCTATCCATCAGTCTGGGGGTTAAAAGCTGTGCTGAACTCCAACCTTGTTCCCACTGATTCATGCAGTTGTCGCTAAAAATGCGAAGTGAACCGAGTTCCTCTATCAGACACAATACTCTTAGGTACTCCATGCAAACATACAATCCTATTCATATAGATCTTAGATAACTTAGAACTTGTATAGGTAGTCTTCACGGGTATGGAATGTGCCACTTTAGTTAGGTGATCTACAATAACCCAAATACAATCATATCTGGATCTAGTCCTTGGCAGTCCGGTGATAAAATCCATACCAATCTTATCCCACTTCCAATCGGGAATAGGTAGTGGTTGTAATAACCCTGCCGGTTTCTGATGTTCCGCTTTCACTCGGCTACACATGTCACATAAGCAAATATGTTCCGCAATATCCTTCTTGAGATTGTTCCACCAAAATATTTCCTTCACATCCATTTACATTTTGGTGTTACCTGGATGAATAGAATATGGTGAATTGTGTACTTCCTGCAGAATCAACTTCCAAAGTTCTGGATCTTGTGGAATGTAGATACGCTTTCCATACCACAAAGTACCTTATTCATCTTCATGGAATCCTTTAGCATTTCCATTGCTAATTTTACTTTTAATATCTTCAATTTCTTTGTCCAACTTTTGGGCTTCTTTGATCTTGTCCAACAATGTGGGTTGAACATACAATCACATGAGATATCCTTCGGGCACTACCTCCAATCTAAGATCTTTGAATTGAGAACATAGATCATCTGGCAATTCTACTTTGGTAAGGCCATTCACATAAACCTTACGGCTTAAAGCATCCGCTACAACATTTGCTTTATCGAGATGGTATTGCAAACTCAAGTCATAGTCCTTGATGAGCTCTAGCCATATTCTTTGTCTCATATTTATATCCTTCTGAGTGAAGATATACTTCAAAATCTTGTGATCTGTGAACACTTCACAACATTTTCCCAAAAGATAATGTCTCCATGTTTTGAGTTCATGGACAACAGAGGCTAAATCCAAATCATGAGTAGGATAATTCACTTCATGAGTTTTGAGTTGTCTCGAGGCATAAGCCACAACTTTACCTTCTTGCATCAAAAATCCACCCAATCCTTGGTGAGATGCATCACAATAGACTTGGAAATCCTTCTCCAAATCTGGCAGACATAAGACTGGTGCTGACACTAGTCTCTTCTTGAATTCCAGAAAACTGACTTCACAACCTTCGGTCCAGTCAAACTTCTTATCTTCCTTAAGTAATTCCGTCATTGGATTGGCTACCTTTGAGAAATTCTCAATGAACCTTCTATAGTATCCTGCCAAGCCTAGGAAACTGCAAACTTCTTTCACTGACTTGGGAGATTCCCACTCAGTTTTGCGGGATCTACAGCTATACCATCTCCCGACACAATATGTTCGAGAAATCCAACCTCATTCAACCAGAATTCACACTTGCTGAACTTGGCATACAACTTGTGCTCCCTGAGCTTCTCAAGTACCAAACGCAAATGTTCTTCATGCTCTTCTTTGCTCTTGGAATAGATCAAAATTTCGTCGATGAATACGACAACAAACTTGTCAAGAAACTCCATGAACACCTCGTCATCATTTTCATGAAGTAAGCTGGTGCATTTGTCAATCCAAATGGCATGATAGTATACTCATATAACCCATACCTAGTGGTAAAAGCAGTCTTGGGTATGTCTTGCTCCCTAATATTTAGATGAAAATAGCCTCATCGTAGATCAATCTTTGAGAGCACTTGGGCTACTTCTAGCTGATCAAATAAATCATTGATTCTAGGCAAAGGGTAATTGTTATTTATAGTCACCTCATTGAGTGAACAGTAATCTATGCATAACCTTTGACTTCTATCCTTCTTTTCAACAAACAGAACTGGTGCACCCCAAGACGAAGAACTTGGTTGAATAAATCCTTTCTGCAACTGTTCTCCAAGTTGTTTCTTGAGTTCTTTCAACTCATCAACTGACATCTTGTAGGGTCTCTTGCTATTGGTTCAGATATATCTGGTGGAATTCCTGGAAATTCCTCTGGAAACACATCCGGATATTCCTTCACAACTGGAACACTGTCTATGCTAACCCCCTTAAGAGAATTTAACTTACTCCCTTTAGATTCAAAGTTAGACTTGAACCTAATTTGTTTCTTATCCGGGGTTGTGAGTGTAACAGTACGATTGGCACAATCTAACACTCCTTCATACTTATCCATCCAATCCATGCCCAAAATTACATCCAATCCTTGGGAATCTAGGATTATCAGACTAACTGGAAACTTATACTTCAAATTATATCACTAGATCATGACATCCAAAATTCACTATCATATCTCCACCGGGAGAGCGTACTTTAATAGGACACCCAATAGTTTTAGTTGGAACTCCATTTTTATCAACAAATTCTCTTGATATGAATGAATGTGATGCGTCGGTATCAAAAAGAACAAGTGATGGAAAATAATTAAGCTTTAACTTACCAGCCACAACATCAGACTCTTCATAAATTTCTTCCACATTGTGTGGTTCGCTTGTCCCTTCTAAAAGGGATTGGGCTTGTTGGCTCCTTCAAATTTATTTTCTTGGAATTCTTTGCATAGTGCCTAGTTTTCTTGCATCTGAAACACTCAACCTAACTGATATCTCTTTTAGCAGGCTGACTTCCATTGCCATTCCCACTGTGGTGGCTCTTGTGTCCACTCTTGTGGTTCTTATACTTATCATTGTCATGGCTTCGGTGGTGCTTGTTGTCATGGTGACGGTTACTATTGTGGTGGCTGTTATACATCCCATGCTTGTGGGATCCAGAACCTCCACTATCATCACCATGGGAACGTTTATGAGACGATCCCGAGTTGTGCTTGTCAAAGTGATGCTTCCTCTTCCTATTCTCAACCTTATTCATCTTGCTTTCCAAGATGGTGGCCTTGTCACCCAGTGATTGATATGTTGGGACATAGGCAACAGATAGCTGCAGGTTCATCTCATCATTCAATCCCTCAAGAACTTCTCCTTCCTCTTGGCATTAGTATCAACTTCTTCCGGTGCATAGCACGCCAGATTGTTGAACTCATCAATGTATTCTGCCACACTGCGGTGACGCTGTTTCAGATTGTGGAACTCCTTCTTCTTCAAGTTCACCACTCTTGATGAGATATGGGCAGTGCGGAAACCATCCTCAAAAATGGCCCATGTCACATCCTCAATAGGAGTGGTGATCTGAAAGTTATCACACCATGTTTCTGCTGGTTATTCAAGAAGATGTGTTGCGAACCAGACCTTTTCCTCATCGGTGCAGCCAACAGTGACCATGTAGAGGTCCCAACCTAATAAGGTAGAGTCCTCCTGTGTTTGACAATGCTAGTCCCTGGATCAATAGCTAGCATCCACAGTTAAGATGTAATATCAAGAAACAAAGGTCATAATATAACTTTATAACTAGGAATACATAATTTTTATTACATCATACATAGCTCATTGGCTATTACATTACATTGCAGCGGAATAATTTTTTAATCATGGGGTCCTTCATCTTCAAAGTGCCACAGTGTATGTTGGTTGTAGACTTTGTAATCCTAATCAAACAATCTTCACTAAAATAAATCAAACCCGCAACATACAAGTTACTGACCACAAAGGGTCAATACATTTGAATTGTATTGGCAAGTGATACTATGGAATATTTAGTGGAGTCTATCATCTATATGCATTTGGCTAAGTGGAGTTTGAGGCTTGCATTGCTCAAAATAGATTTTTCTTATCATTTTGAAAATACTAAGTTTTGCTTTGTCAAAATCATTTCCTCAATCAAAGATTTCAAGATCCTTGTACCAAGCCATCTCTCCATCAATGATTGAAGAATTCAAACAACCCTTGTTCAAACCACAAGATTTTATTTTAGAAATTGGAATGATGGGATTCTTGATTGCTTCCATGTCTTGATGCTCAAATTGTCCTTTACTGTGGACATGGCTAAGTACTTAGATTCTACACTGCAGAGGTGGTGCACTTTACCCACAAGACTTGGTTTCCCAAGACAAAATCTTCGAAGCCTTCCCTTAGACCAAAATGGACGCTCCCAACCTATCAAACACTACCACCCACTGTCCATTTGGCTAAGTTCTTGCAACCTATATGATTATGGCAGAGCCCATATTGCCAAGTGGTTGCACTTGAAGCTTCTCGACATTTGACATCTCAAATCCCTTTGTTTCGGTGGCATTCCACAAGTGAGATACACAATCCAAGCCTATGGCATTGTGAACCACTCAACCATTCTCCACCAAGCAAGCCCATTCCACCTGGTGATTCATTAATTTAGTTGTTTTATTAAACAAAACTTAAGTCCTCAGACTTAGAATATTTTTCCATAGTGTGAATATATATTCCACCCATATTTTCTATTAGCTAGGCTAAGCTTGGTAGTAGTAGGAATCTTAACTTAGGAAAATCCTTCTAAGGATTCATCTACAAGGTTTTCCTATAGCAAGATCTATACTTAGCAAAATCCATGCAAGTTTACTTAGCAAAATCACTAATGCATAATAAAAGTATTGGGATAGAAAGTATGTAGCATCACTTGCCTTTTTGGTAGAGTATAGGTTCTCTTCTTGATCTTTGCAACAATCACACTCTTCAAGTCACTAAAAATCAATCAAGCAAGGCACAAACTTAATCTACCAATTAAGCAAAACAACACACATAAATAACAAAGTCAAAGAAATGCATGCAAGCATGCCAAGCTTTGTTTTGTTTGAAAAAAAAGTGGTTCCTAGTGGGTCATAGTCATTTGGGTACATCTAATGGTCATTCCTAAAGTGGCCAAGTCATTTGCAAAAGGTTTCACTTTTAAACCATTTTCAAAACAAAGTGTTATTTTATGTGGTGTAGAAATATTGTTACTAAGGCATTAGCCCATAGGGTTCACCAAATGAGTTGATATTGCAAAACTTGGTGTTTTTGGGTCAGTAGGTTTGGTCCAAACCATCTATTCAAAGTTTTCTTCCCATACACATTTCCATAATAAAATCAATTCTTTTTATTTGGCTAGAAAATGACTAAGTCAAGTAATCCAACCTAAATCTTACAAAAATCATTTTTAATGCCAAGGGTTGGTTCCTAGGGTCAGTAAGATCACAACAATCCAATTTGCAAAGGTTTTATCCCTAAATTCAATTTTAAACAATTTTTATACTCTAAACATGTACACGAATGTTTCTCCAAATTCAAACAAGCTATCAGATACTATTTGTCAATCTAAGGCCATGGTTGGATAGGGCTTGTTCTCCTGAATCCATTGATATAAAATTTGCCAAATTTGGACGTGTGGATCAAAAGATATAAGGGTTTGAAGTTTGTAAATAATTCTGATTTCAAATTCGAATTTCAATCTATCTGGTGACACGCGGCACACTCTGATTGGGCGATACCGTTTCGCTGCGGATCACGCTCTGGTGCGTTGGATTAAGTCTAATCGTGCGGCTCTGAACGCATACCCTTTCGGCGTTAAATGATTCTATCGCACTCACGATCCGTATCTACCGGGATGGTCGACCCACTAATGGCTTAGCGCGGCATGGCGGCGGCGGGCGACGGCGATGCAGGCAGAAACGAGGAAGAGAGGGAAGAAGCTCACCGGGTTCGTGGAGCGACGCTGATGCTCAACGTGGGACTGGTCCGCCGAGGCGCGACGGGCGCAGAATTCCTCGCCGGAGTTGGTGCGGGCGACGGTGCTCTCAGTTGTCATTGTTGGCGTCTGTTAGGACCACGCTAAGACAAAATAGAGGCATGGTTAGGTGCGTACGAGGATCGTGAGTAAGGGAGCGTCATCGGGATGGAGAGGGGAGGTCGGAGTTCACCGAATACTGCTGAAACAATGGCGACGGCGGCGCTCGAAGTTTGTCGAGCCGAGGCCTGTGGCGCCTGATGGGTGGGTAGGGGGGGAGGAAGGTCTGGAGTAGGGAGTGCTGCGTTGGGGAGGCAAGGAGGAGCAAGACACGCCGGAATTCTTGCCGGAGCATCGCCGGAGACAAGGCATCGAGAGAAATTAGGATGGACCGGAGGCGTGCGAGGAAGGAAGAGGGGAAACGGAGAGGGAGAGTGAAGATTAAATGTGCGTGATCACCGCAGTTTAACTCATGCATTAAGGAGAATTTAAGCTGGAGGATTCAATGGCGTAACGGGAAGAACGGTCACAGAGGGTGAGGACGATGAATAGTGGAGGGGCCGTGCCGCTGAAAAAAAAATTTTCGTGGTCGGGTCCTCTCGTCATTGCCTGCGGGTTGAGTATGCGGTGAGGAAAACAGTTCATGAGGGAACAGGTGGGCTGGACTGATGGGCTTCGTGAACTGGGTTGTCGGTTTTTTTTTTTTGTAAACTTTTTCCTTTTTCCATTTTATTTACTGATTTGAATTTCATTTCACAATTCAAACAACAAGACAATCATTCAAATAATTCAAACTATTGTAATGAGTTTTTGGTTCTGTTTATCATCATAATTCACATTCTAAAATAAAATATTATTTTAAATCTTTTTAGTTTCCATTTATTAATTAAATAAATGGACCATTAGTTATTTAATAAAATAGGGTTTGTTTTAATTAATAAAAACTTCATTTAAAATCCAAATATTTTCAAAATCCAATCAGTAGGTTTTATTTGGAAGTAAAGAATATTTGGAAAACTTGTTTAAAATAAAATAATCCTTTTACTTTAGGGTTTATTAATAATTATATATAATGGGCTTTAGTTATTAAATCATATAGAGTTTGATTTTATTAATAAAATCTTTATTTGAAACTAAATATTTTCAAAACCAAATTAGTGGGTTTTATTTGGGAAATATAGAATACTTGGAGATTTGTTTTAAAATAAAATAACATTTTATTTTAGGGTCCATTATTAATTAATATAATAGACTTTCATTATTATTTCAAATAGGATTTATTTTATTTGAGATATTTATTTTGAAATCTAAAACAAGCCCAAACACTTTAGTAGGTTTTATTAGAGAATATAAAATATTTGGAAAACCTATTTAAAACAATTTAATAAGTTTTGATGTTTTAATTAATTTGGTAAAACTTCTTATAAAGTTTGGATATTAATTCTTTATTATTTTATTTTAAATAAACCTTTGTTGTTTTTATTCAAACTAAATGTTTTAATTCCCAAAGTTTGGTCAAGGTTTAATTTGGCTTTATTTAAATAATCTTTATTTATAAATCCACCTTTTCTTTTGAAAACCAAATCTTTTATTAAAGGATCCAAAATAGTATTTCCAAAATACTTTATTTTCCTTTGTTAATTGTTTTATGTTTTTAAATCCTTTTGGGATTTATTTGTTCAAATTAGGCTTGAAGATTCCTATTGGAATTCAAAAAGTTTCTTCTGGCTCTGAAATTTAAACAAAGTTTTAGTTTATTCATTTATTTTCACATTACAAGATTTGGAAAATCTTGGGATGTGACAGGCTACCACCCTTAAAATAAATCTCGTCCCAAGATTTGGGGAGGATAGGGTTACAAGCAAGTTCAAAACAACTAGGGTACTACCACCCTTAAAAATTTTCAAACAAAAATTACACATTGTCCTTCTTGGAATCCTGGGGAAATTTCTCTAAGCAAACTTTGGTATGGTTTCCTTGGTTTCCATTCTTGACTCATGGGCCAAGGTTGAGATCCTTCATAGACTTGTTTAACTTGTTTTCCATCCTTTCTGGACAATTGTTTGCATAGTGGCCTAGTTCCTTGCAATTGAAACACATCACTTGGTTGATATCTTTATTTTTCTTTGGTATTACTGTCTCTTGTTTGTTTCCTTGGTTCTTCTTCTTTTCTGGGCACTCATTGGCATAGTGTCCCATCTCTTTGCATTTGAAACATTGCACCTGTGTAATATCTTTCTTGCTAGTGTTGGGGAATTTCTTCTTCTTCTTGGGTCTCTCCAAAGCTAGGAGTTCTTCTAGTTCATGTTCTTCATGAGTGGGAGATCTTTCTCTCTTCTTGAGGCATTGATCTTCATGTTCCTTGGATGCATGATCCTTGTCTCTAAAAATATTGTTAGCTTGGGTTCCTTCCAGAACAACATCTTTGTCATCCTTGTTGTCATTGGCTCTTTGGGAAAAGTTTTCTCCCATGTTGATCATTTGAGTAACCAATCCTTGCAACAGTTGGGATTGAAGCTTCATAATCCTTTGTATGGCTCGGTCTAGTCCATTGTTGTTGGCTAAAAGCTGAGTTGTCATTTGGTTCAACTGGTTTTGGTTTGCTATTAGTTCCTTCATGCTGTCAACTTGGTTGTTGTTGATGTCATCAACCTTGACGTTGGAGTTTCTTGGAGTAGTCATCTGTTTGGGTTTGATGGGAGATTAGAATAGGCAAGATATTTCTAAGGAAATATTTCTAATTACACACATCACAATTCACACAAACAATGTGCATGCAATCACAAACCAAACAATTCATTCAAACAACAAGTTTCAAGCACATACTTAGGCAACAAAATATTTTTGTTACACCACATAAGTTGGTGTGTTTTGACTTAACTAAATTATGGTGGTCCATCTATATGGTTCACTTGTGATCTTTCCTTCCTTTATGATTCTTCTTGTATGAGATCATGGTTTCCTTGAGAAAAACTCCTTGGTCACAAACTTCAAAGTTGTGGATGGTTCCTTCTTATTTTGCATTCCCTCAGTCTCTAATTCTTAAGTAAGATTTCCTTGTCTCACTTGTGGTCCTTAGTAGTTTCCATGTTGGAAGTCCTTGGTGAAGAGGCTGAAGATGTTGAAGTCATTAGAGTTGAAGATGTTGAAGAAGTCTTTTGCACATGGTGTAGTCCTTGATCAAGGGTAGGTTTCTCCATCATGTTGAAGCAGAAGAGATGTAGAGTTGAAACCAAAATTGTTGAGGAAAGAGTTACAAGTGTTTTTGTAAATAAGTTTTGGGACAAAATACAATTCCTATTTTTCTAAGGGTTTTTTGTCCAATCTTAGGTTTACAAATCCTACAGGCAACACAATGCTCTGATACCATCTGTAGAGGTCCCAACCTAATAAGGTAGAGTCCTCCTGTGTTTGACAATGCTAGTCCCTGGATCAATAGCTAGCATCCACAGTTAAGATGTAATATCAAGAAACAAAGGTCATAATATAACTTTATAACTAGGAATACATAATTTTTATTACATCATACATAGCTCATTGGCTATTACATTACATTGCAGCGGAATAATTTTTTAATCATGGGGTCCTTCATCTTCAAAGTGCCACAGGCAGATGTTGGTTGTAGACTTTGTAATCCTAATCAAACAATCTTCACTAAAATAAATCAAACCTGCAACATACAAGTTACAGCCACAAAGGGTCAATACATTTGAATTGTATTGGCAAGTGATACTATGGAATATTTAGTGGAGTCTATCATCTATATGCATTTGGCTAAGTGGAGTTTGAGGCTTGCATTGCTCAAAATAGATTTTTCTTATCATTTTGAAAATACTAAGTTTTGCTTTGTCAAAATCATTTCCCTCAATCAAAGATTTCAAGATCCTTGTACCAAGCCATCTCTCCATCAATGATTGAAGAATTCAAACAACCCTTGTTCAAACCACAAGATTTTATTTTAGAAATTGGAATGATGGGATTCTTGATTGCTTCCATGTCTTGATGCTCAAATTGTCCTTTACCAGGGACATGGCTAAGTACTTAGATTCTACACTCTGCAGAGGTGGTGCACTTTACCCACAAGACTTGGTTTCCCAAGACAAAATCTTTCAGAAGCCTTCCCTTAGACCAAAATGGACGCGCTCCAACCTATCAAACACTACCACCCACTGTCCATTTGGCTAAGTTCTTGCAACCTATATGATTATGGCAGAGCCCATATTGCCAAGTGGTTGCACTTGAAGCTTCTCGACATTTGACATCTCAAATACCTTTGTTTCCTGGGTGGCATTCCACAAGTGAGATACACAATCCAAGCCTATGGCATTGTGAACCACTCAACCATTCTCCACCAAGAAAGCCCATTCCACCTGTGATTCATTAATTTAGTTGTTTTATTAAACAAAACTTAAGTCCTCGACTTAGAATATTTTTCCATAGTGTGAATATATATTCCACCCATATGTTCTATTAGCTAGGCTAAGCTTGGTAGTAGTAGGAATCTTAACTTAGGAAAATCCTTCTAAGGATTCATCTACAAGGTTTTCCTATAGCAAGATCTATACTTAGCAAAATACATGCAAGTTTACCTAGCAAAATCACTAATGCATAATAAAAGTATTGGGATAGAAAGTATGTAGCATCACTTGCCTTTTTGGTAGAGTATAGGTTCTCTTCTTGATCTTTGCAACAATCACACTCAAGTCACTAAAAATCAATCAAGCAAGGCACAAACTTAATCTACCAATTAAGCAAAACAACACACATAAATAACAAAGTCAAAGAAATGCATGCAAGCATGCCAAGCTTTGTTTTGTTTGAAAAAAAAGTGGTTCCTAGTGGGTCATAGTCATTTGGGTACATCTAATGGTCATTCCTAAAGTGGCCAAGTCATTTGCAAAAGGTTTCACTTTTAAACCATTTTCAAAACAAAGTGTTATTTTATGTGGTGTAGAAATATTGTTACTAAGGCATTAGCCCATAGGGTTCACCAAATGAGTTGATATTGCAAAACTTGGTGTTTTTGGGTCAGTAGGTTTGGTCCAAACCATCTATTCAAAGTTTTCTTCCCATACACATTTCCATAATAAAATCAATTCTTTTTATTTGGCTAGAAAATGACTAAGTCAAGTAATCCAACCTAAATCTTACAAAAATCATTTTTAATGCCAAGGGTTGGTTCCTAGGGTCAGTAAGATCACAACAATCCAATTTGCAAAGGTTTTATCCCTAAATTCAATTTTAAACAATTTTTATACTCTAAACAAGTACACGAATGTTTCTGCAAATTCAGACAAGCTATCAGATACTATTTGTCAATCTAAGGCCATGGTTGGATAGGGCTTGTTCTCCTGAATCCATTGATATAAAATTTGCCAAATTTGGACGTGTGGATCAAAAGATATAAGGGTTTGAAGTTTGTAAATAATTCTGATTTCAAATTCTAATTTCAATCTATCTGGTGACACGCGACACTCGGATTGGGCGATGCTTTCTTGCGGATCACGCCCGTGCGTTGGATTAAGTCTAATCGTATGCTCTGAACGCACCCTTTCGTCAAATGATTCTATCGCACCTACGATCTCAGATCTAACGGCCGGGATGGTCGACCTAATTGCGGCGCTTAGCGGCGTGGCGGCGGGCGATGGGCGACGCAGGCGAAGCGAGGAAGAGAGGAAGAAGCTCACCGGTTCGTGGAGCGACGCCGATGCTCAACGTGGGACTGGTCCGCCGAGGCGACGGGACGGGCCGAATTCCTCGCGGAGTTGGTGCGGGCGGCGGTGCTCGCTTTGTCGTTGTTGGCGCCGCTTAGGACCACGCTAAGACAAAATAGAGGCATGGTTAGGTGCGTCGAGGATCGTGAGTAAGGAGCGCCATCGGGATGGAGAGGGAGGTCGGATTCACCGGAATACTCGTGAACAATGGCGCACGGCGGCCGAAGTTTGTCGTAGCCGAGGCTCTGGGCGCCTGCGGTCGATGGGTGGTACGGGAGGAAGGTCTGGAGTGGGAGTATGCCTGCGTGCTTGGGAGGCAAGGAGGAGCAAGACACGGCCGGAATTCTTGCGGAGGCCGTCGAGACAAGGCCGAGAGAAATTAGGGATGGAGGAGGCGTGCTCGGAGGAAACAGAGGGAAACGGAGAGGGAGAGGACGATTAAATGTGCGTGATCACCGCAGTTAACTCATGCATTAAGGAGAATTTAAGCGGAGGATTCAATGGCGACGGGAAGAACGGCCACGAGGGTGAGGACGATGAATAGTGGAGTGGGGTCGTCAAGGCTGAAAAAAAAAAAAAAGCGGTCCTCTGGTCAGTCAGGCGGGTTGAGTATCGGTGAGGAAAAGCAGTTCTACGAGGGAACAGGGCTGGACTGATGGGCTTCGTAGGCTGTTGGGTTGGTTTTTTTTTTATGAGAAACATTTTCCTTTTTCCATTTTATTTGATTTGAATTTCATTTCACAATTCAAACAACAAGACAATCATTCAAATAATTCAAACTATTGTAATGAGTTTTTGGTTCTGTTTATCATCATAATTCACATTCTAAAATAAAATATTATTTTAAATCTTTTTAGTTTCCATTTATTAATTAAATAAATGGACCATTAGTTATTTAATAAAATAGGGTTTGTTTTAATTAATAAAAACTTCATTTAAAATCCAAATATTTTCAAAATCCAATCAGTAGGTTTTATTTGGAAGTAAAGAATATTTGGAAAACTTGTTTAAAATAAAATAATCCTTTTACTTTAGGGTTTATTAATAATTATATATAATGTGCTTTAGTTATTAAATCATATAGAGTTTGATTTTATTAATAAAATCTTTATTTGAAACTAAATATTTTCAAAACCAAATTAGTGGGTTTTATTTGGGAAATATAGAATACTTGGAGATTTGTTTTAAAATAAAATAACATTTTATTTTAGGGTCCATTATTAATTAATATAATAGACTTTCATTATTATTTCAAATAGGATTTATTTTATTTGAGATATTTATTTTGAAATCTAAAACAAGCCCAAACACTTTAGTAGGTTTTATTAGAGAATATAAAATATTTGGAAAACCTATTTAAAACAATTTAATAAGTTTTGATGTTTTAATTAATTTGGTAAAACTTCTTATAAAGTTTGGATATTAATTCTTTATTATTTTATTTTAAATAAACCTTTGTTGTTTTTATTCAAACTAAATGTTTTAATTCCCAAAGTTTGGTCAAGGTTTAATTTGGCTTTATTTAAATAATCTTTATTTATAAATCCACCTTTTCTTTTGAAAACCAAATCTTTTATTAAAGGATCCAAAATAGTATTTCCAAAATACTTTATTTTCCTTTGTTAATTGTTTTATGTTTTTAAATCCTTTTGGGATTTATTTGTTCAAATTAGGCTTGAAGATTCCTATTGGAATTCAAAAAGTTTCTTCTGGCTTTGAAATTTAAACAAAGTTTTAGTTTATTCATTTATTTTCACATTACAAGATTTGGAAAATCTTGGGATGTGACAGACCAAGTATTTATTCACAGAGCGTAGACAGTCATTGGCTACCATGGGATCAGTAGTTCCCGAGAACATGGCTGGCCTCAACCACAAAAACCTTGTAAGCATGTCAAAGGATGGTGGGTTGTTGGGATTGTTGTTGTTGTTGTTGTTGTTGTTGTTGTTGTTATTGTTCTGGTTCTAATTCTGGTTTTGATTTGCCATGAAATGGGTCATCATTTGCATCAGTTGATTTTGAGTTGTCATCAACTACTGCATCTCAGGATTGACGTTATTGTTGTTTTTGTTTGGGTTGGGATTGGCACGACGGGGAGGCATCTGTGGTTTCAATAAGGATAAGTAATCAGATATAGCCCATAGATGCCATGCACAATACATCGCATAGCAATAAACACAATAAAAATCACAAGAAAACGTAGAGTTTAAAAAACATAAACAACAAGTTTTGGAAAAGTAAACATAATAGCAAGCCATCCACATGTTGGATGATCATTGCGACACAATAAATCAAAGGGTGATAGATAAATAGGTAGCTGAATAATCAACTCTACTCCTCCATGTCGACCTCCATGTCCACAAGAGTAAGTCCGGCTATCTCCATAGCTGACTTCTACTCCTCTACACTGGTGGTCAAGGCCTCAATCTTCGCGCGAAGGGCTCTCTTCTACCAGCGAAGCCTCTCTATCACTCCCTGCTGAGTCTCTAACTCAAAGTCCTTGGCCTCGATCTCGTCCCTCATGTCCTTGATCTTATTGTTTCTGTCCTGAACTCTCTTCTTCTGATTCTTGAACTTATTGTCCTAGCTCTCGAATCTGGCCTCCATCTCCTTGACGATCTCGTCTTGCTCCGTGAAGAGCTTGTCCTTCTCCCTCAACTGAACCTGGAGCTCGTCATTGCTAAGCATGACGTTGGTCCTATCTTTGTCGAGGTTCCTAACGAGCTCTCTAAGTCTTGGAGGTAGAGACATATAGGCTCAATCGTCTCTCTAGCAGCGTCAGCATACACTATAGCCTCACCCTGCTCGTCACGTCTCCCGAACGGGTGAAAGTAGAGGCCCCGGAGCTTGGTGGAGTGTCGTCCGCAGAGGCATCCAAGTAACTCCTACATGACTACATCTAGTCCCTTCTCCTTGTCATCATGCATCATCTTGAAGGTGATCTCCTCCGTGAGTGGCTCCGTCTGGCGTCCCGGCTGTGAGACTCTAAATCCCCAAAAATCCTTCCTCTCAAACTTGGTGAGTTGAAGTGCCTTAATACTAGGAAGTGGGAGGTTGAGCACACTAGTGAGCTCCACAAGACGAGAACCGAAACGAGTCCTCTTGAACCCCTTGGCAGTGCTGATAACAATGCTAGGCATCTATTGAATAAGATAGAGAAAGGTTATAAACAATACAAGTAGAGAGATTTCACAAGATAACAAAATAACAATGCACATTTTCAACAATAAAAAAATACAAGTCATGGCATACAAAAATCCATTACAAACACTATCGTTCAAACATAACTTAGATAGTCTTTTGCAATAAAACGACAAGTGTGGTGGTCCAACTAGCGAAGTACGTCACAGTTCTCACTCATATGCTAAGTCTATGATATCTTCCCTTAGACGTTTTACGGCGGTCTCTAAGTCTTGGGTATACTTCTTCTCCTCCTTAAGGTCATTTTGGGTGTTGCACATTCTACACTTGAGTCTTTCACCAAGCTCCTTGATGGAATTCCAAGCTGCAATTCTTGCAGAGTCAAAGAATGTTGTATACATTTCTGAGTTAGTGCCCATGTAGAATACTGACTCTTTGTGGTTGTCCCCCTTGTTTTTGTACAAGTGGAGTTGCTGTTGGAGATATGCCCTAGAGGCAATAATAAATGCATTTATTATTATATCTTTGTGTTTATGATAAATCTTTACATTCATGCTATAATAGTATTAACAAGGAAACATTAATACTTGTGTGATTTGTAAACTTAATTTGAAGTCCCTAGTAAAGCCTCTATATAATACTAGCTTGTTGGTTAATAGATTATTGTGGTTTCCCTATCATGAACATTAAGATGTTATTAACAACAAGATCATATTGTTAGGAGAATGATATGGTGGACATACTCCTATAGATAAGCGTAGCATAAAGATCAAGTCATTTTAATAGTTCAATTGATATATGCTTTCTGATACATAGTAATCTAATTCCTTCGACCATGAGATCATGCATATCACCTTTACCGGATGGATGCTTTGATGACATCAAACACCACACCGTAATCGGGTGGCTATAAAGGTGGCATTGAGTGTTCGGAAAGTATTGGTTGAAACACATGGATCAAGAGTGGATTTGTCCATCCATATGATGATATATATACTCCGGGCCCTCTCGGTGAAATGTCATCCAATTAGCTTGCAAGCATGTGATTGGCTCACAAGGGATCACATATCACGGAACGAGTAAAGAGTACTTATCGAACGAGGTTGAACTAGGTATGCGAGATACCGACGATCATAACCTCGGATAAGTAAACTATCGTGAGACAAAGGGAAATTGATATCGTATGTAAGTGGTTCATTCGACGCAAAGTAATCGAGAAATATGTGGAGCCATATGAATTTCCAGATTCCTCTATTGGTTATTGTTCAGAGAAGTGTCTCGATCATGTCCGCATAATTCACGAACCGTAGGGAGACACACTTAAGGATTCGACGTTGTTTGAGTAGTTATGGAATGATGAGAAAGAGTCTGAATGTTGTTCGGAGTCTCGAATGGGATTCGGGATATCACGAAGAGATCCGGAATGGTCCGGAGAATAAGATTCATACAAGGAAAGTCCCGTTTCGGAGTTGGAGAATGGTTCCGGTGTTTTCATCGGGAATGTTCTAGAAGGTTCCGGAATGTCCGACACTCCGGAGGGGAAGGGTACATGAATGTGTTGGTATGATTGCATCATGCACTAAGTGTCATCCCTGAACAAAATAAAGGATTAAATCAAATCCTAGTTTGAAAAGTCAAATGGCTAGTTTGAAAGTCAAACAACTAATTTTGGAAAGAGGAAAAGGAGGAAACCGAGTTGGGGAGGAGTCCCTCCTCCCCACCGCCGGCGCACCACCCAAGCCGAGTTGGGGAGGGACTCTCCTCCCTTGGCCCGCCCCCTCCACCTATAAGGAGGGGCAGGCTCCCTCCTAGAGACACACAAGATCCTCTCCTCCAAACCCTAGTACCAAGCCGCCTCCATAGCCAGCTGGCCCTAGGGCACTCGCCGCCCCTAGGTGAAACCCTAGCCGGCCTAGCCCCCTCCTGGCGTGTCTAAACCCTAGATCGCCGAGGGACTCTCTCATACTCCACCATAATCGCTCCGGCAAGGCGAAGCCTGAGATCTCCCTCTACTTGCACCACGCTGCCGCCGGAATCGCGAGGAGAGTGCTACAACCTCCGCTGCTTTGGAACAAGGAGAGAAAGGTCTTCGCCGAAAATCAACGGTGGATCGATCAAGGGAGCGCTTTAACGCAGCCTTGGAAGGATCGTCACGTGATCTTGAGACCGGAAGAGTACTACATCACCCACGAGAATCCGCTCTCGTTAAACACTTTGGAATCTTCGAGGGTGAGTTATTCTATCGACTCGTTGCTACAATCTACTAGATAGATCTTGGCTTGTTTGTTTGTATGCGGTAAAATATTTTTGTCCATCCTACGAAACCCTACAGTGGTATCAGAGCCAGGTTTATATGTAGATCTGTTGCACGAGTAGAACACAATGGCCATTGTGGGCATTGATGCTTTTATTTTCGATTGCTTCTTGTGTACTTTGCATCTTGCGGTATGTTGGGATGAAGCGGCCCGGGCTAACCTTACATGACATCGTTCATGAGACTTGCTCCACGCTTGATATGCAACTTGTATTGCATAAGTGTCTTTATGGTGCCTGCTTTCCTAGCATAGTTAAGATTCAATTTACAACGGGTGATTAACAATGCTAGTATCAATGTTGTGGTTCTTGTTCGTAAGTTAGAACGACACTTATTGAAAGCCCCAAACCACGTAAAACATGCAAAGAAAGTAGAGGCGTCTAACTTTGTTTTGCAGGGGTGTGCAGTGATGTGATATGGCCATGATTGTGATTATATTTGATGTATGCAATGTTCCTTATTGTAAGTTGGCAACCGGCAGGAGCCGTATGGTTGTCTTTAATTTATGTTAATACCCGCATGTCTATTCAAAGTAGTTGTAATAGTTGAAGCCGGTGGACGACAACCATGAAGAAGCGTCATTGACCTTGATGCAATGCCGGTGATGATGGAGATCATGTTCGTGCTAGAAGATGGAGATCGGAAGCACAAAGAAGAAAGGCCATATAATATCACATATTATGAATTACATGTGATGTTAATCCTTTATGCATCTTGTATTGCTTAGTAGACGACGGTAGCATTATAATATGATCCCTCATGTACATGAATTTCAAATCATAAAGTGTTCACCTTTAGTTAGCACCGTTGCTAAAGCTTGTTGTTTCGAAGCACCACGTGATGATCGGGTGTGTTAGATTCCACAAGTATATACAACGTGAGCAAGCCAGATTTGCTCATGCGGAAACTAAGGTTTGATCTTGACGAGCCTAGCATGTACAGACATGGTCTCGGAACACGGATCACCGAAAGGTAAAGCATGAATCATATAGTAGATATGATGAACATGTCGATTGTTCGCCATTGAAACTATATCAACTCTCGTGATGATCAGGGTTGATGTGGTGGATTTGGTTCGTGTGATCACTAAAACAATGTGAGGGATATTGTTTTGAGTGGGAGTTCACCTAGATTAATTTTATTATTAATTTGAACTCAATTTGTCATAAACTTAGTCTAAACTATTGCAAATATGTTGTAGATCAATGGAAGCCCCTACCATCAATTTTAATGCGTTCCTAGAGAAAGAAAAGTTGAAAAACAATGGAAGCAACTTCGCGGATTGGTTCCGCAATTTGAGGATTGTCCTCATAGCTGGTAATTTGACCTATGTGCTAGATGCACATTGGTGACCCACCGGTGATGTCACGATGAAGTAAAGAATGTTTACCTCACTGAAGACTCAAGACTCCACATTCAGTGCTATCTTGTATGGTTTAGAATCGGAGCTTGTAAAGGTTTGAGAATTGCACCCATATGATATTGTCGAGGATCTCAAATTGATCTTTGAGACTCATGCGGCAATTGAAAGCTATGAGGCTTCAAAAGTTCTTTAACCGCAAGATGGAAGAGGGCAGCTCACAAGGAGCATGTGCTTAAGATGTCTGGGCACGCAAACAAACTTCAAAGCTTGGGTATTGTGATTCCTAATGCTTTGGGTATTTACCGTGTCCTCCAATCACTACCACCAAGTTACAAGAACTTTGTGATGAACTACAACATGCAAAACATGAACAAGACGTTGCCAGTACTCTTTGCCATGTTGAAATATGCAGTAGTGGAGATCAAGAAAGAGCACCAAGTGTTGTTGGTCAATAAGACCACCAAATTCAAGAAAGGCAAGTCTAAGCAGAAGGGACACTTCAAGAAGGGTGGTAAGAAAGTTACCGCGCTGACGATGAAGACCAAGGCTGGACCTAAGCCTGATACTGAGTGCTTTTACTGCAAGGGAGAAGGTCACTGGAAGCAGAATTGCCCAAAGTACTTGGCGGATTTGAAGAACGGCAACATCAAGAAGAAAGGTATATCTGATATACATGTTATTGATGTGTATCTCACTAGTACTCATAGTAGTGCCTGGGTATTTGATACTGGTTCGGTTGCTCATATTTGTAACTCGAAACAGGTGCTGCAGAATAAACGGAAGCTAGCGAAGAACGAGGTGACGATGCGCGTGGGAAACGGATCAAAGGTTGATGTGATCGCGGTCGGCACGCTACCCCTTCATCTACCATCAGGATTAGTTTTATACTTCAATAATTGTTATTTGGTGCCTGCGTTAAGCATGAACATTATATCGGGATCTTGTTTATTGCGAGACGGTTACTTGTTTAAGTCCGAGAATAATGGTTGTTCGATTTATATGAGTAATATGTTTTATGCACATGCACCTTTGATGGATGGTCTATTCTTGTTGAATCTCGATAGTGGAAATACACATATTAATAACATTGAGGCTAAACGTTTGAAATCGAGCGATAACTCGACCTATATGTGGCACTGTCGTCTTGGTCACATTGGAGTGAAGCGTATGAAGAAACTCCATTACGATGGACTTCTTGAATCACTTGATTTCGAATCACTTGAAAGATGTGAAGCATGTCTGATGGGTAAAATGACTAAGACTCCATTTTCGGTATGATGGAGAGCTCTGAGACTTATTGGAAATCATACATACCGATGTGTGTGGTCCAATGAGTGTAGCATCGCGCGGTGGTTATAGTTATGTTCTTACCTTCACGAATGACTTGAGTAGATATGGGTATATCTATTTCATGAAACATAAGTCCGAAACTTTCGAGAAGTTCAAGGAATTTCAAAGTGAGGTAGAGAATCAACGTAACAAGAAGATTAAATTTCTGCGTTCTGATCGTGGAGGTGAATATCTAAGTTACGAGTTTGGCGAGCATTTGAAGAAATGCGGAATACTTTCACAATTGACACCGCCGGGAACACCACAGCGTAATGGTGTGTCCGAACGTCGTAATCGAACTCTCTTAGATATGGTTCGTTCTATGATGTCACTTTCAGATTTACTGCTATCATTTTGGGGTTATGCATTAGAAACAGCCGCATTCACTTTAAATAGGGCACCATCTAAATCCGTTGAAACGACACCGTATGAATTATGGTTTAGGAAGAAACCTAGATTGTCATTCCTTAAAGTTTGGGGTTGCGAAGCCTATGTAAAGAAGTTACAGCCGGACAAGCTTGAACCCAAAGCGGAAAAATGCGTCTTCATAGGATACCCGAAGGAAACTATTGGGTATAACTTCTATCATAGATCCGAAGGCAAAATCTTCGTTGCCAAGAATGGATCCTTTCTAGAGAAGGAATTTCTCTCGAAAGAAGTGACTGGAAGGAAAGTAGAACTCGACGAGGTTGTCGAACCTTCTCTCTAAATTGCGAGTAGCGCAGCACCGAAAGAAATTCCTGTGGTGCCTGCACCAGTTAGAGAGGAAGCTAATGATGATGATCATGAAACTTCGGTTGAAGTTGCTACAGAGCCTCGCAGGTCAACAAGAACTCGTACCACTCCAGATTGGTATGATCCCGTTATGAGTGTCATGTTGGTGGACAACACCGATGACCCTGAGACATATGATGAAGCAATGATGAGCCCAGATTCCAATAAATGGCAAGAAGCCATGAAATCCGAGATTAGTTCCATGTACGAAAACCAAGTGTGGACTTTGGTGGACTTACCGGATGGCCGGAAGGCTGTCGAGAACAAATGGATTTTCAAGAAGAAAACAGATGCTGATGGAAATGTTACTGTCTATAAAGCTCGACTTGTCGCAAAAGGGTTTCGACAAATTCAAGGAGTTGACTACGATGAGACTTTCTCACCAGTAGCGAAGCTAAAGTCTGTGAGGATTATGTTAGCAATCGCTGCATATTATGATTATGAGATATGGCAGATGGATGTCAAAACAGCATTCCTCAATGGAGATATTGATGAAGAGTTGTATATGATGCAACCCAAAGGTTTTGTCGATCCTAAGGATGCTAACAAGGTATGCAAACTTCAACGGTCCATCTATGGATTGAAGCAAGCATCCCCAAGTTGGAATCAATGTTTTGATAAGGTGATCAAAAGTTTTGGTTTTATACAAACTTATGGAGAAGCCTGTATTTACAAGAAAGTGAGTGGGAGCTCAGAGCATTCTTAATACTATATGTAGATGACATATTGTTGATTGGGAATGATGTAGACCTTCTTAATAGTGTCAAGGAATATTTGAATAATAGTTTTTCAATGAAGGATCTTGGAAGCAGCTTACATATTAGGCATAAAGATTTATAGAGATAGATCGAATGCCAAATATCATTGTCACAAAGTACATATTTGGACAAAGTTCTAAAGAGGTTTGGAATGGAAGATAGCAAGAAAGGTTTCTTGCCCATGTTGCTCAATCGACCTTGAGTAAAACTCAAAGTCCGACATCGGCGAAGATAGAGAAAGGATGAGTAAGACTCCTATGCCTCAGCCATAGGATCTCTAATGTATGCCATGCTATGTACTAGACCGACATTGCATATGCCGTTAGTTTAACTAGCAGATATCAAAGTGATCCAGAGTGGATCATTGACAATGTCAAAAACATCCTTATGTACTTGAGAAGAACTAAGGATATGGTTCTTTCTTATGGAGGTGATGAACAACTCGTTGTTAATGGTTACACCGATGCTAGTTGGAACACCAATCCGGATGATTCTAACTCACAATCTGGATACGTATTTATTTTGAATGGTGCAGCAGTTAGCTGGAGAGGTGCAAAGCAAAGCATTGTGGCGAGATCTTCAACTGAATCGGAATACATGGCTGCTTCAGAGGCTTCACAAGAAGCGATATGGATGAAAGAGTTCATTACAGAGTTGGGTGTGGTTCCTAGTGCGCTGGAGCCAATGTCTATCTACTGTGGTAACATGGGCGCCATAGACAATGCGCAAGAACCAAGGTCACACAAGAAGCTGAAGCACATCAAGCTACGTTTTCACGCTATTCGAGAACATATCCAAGATGGGGATATAAAGATTTGCAAAATACACACAGATCTGAATGTGGCGGATCCGTTGACTAAACCTCTTCCGAGGGCAAAACATGACCAACACCAAACTGCCATGGGTGTTCGGTATATTACCATGTAATCTAGATTAGATGACTCTAGTTCAAGTGGGAGACTGTTGGAGATATGCCCTAGAGGCAATAATAAATGTAGTTATTATTATATCTTTGTGTTTATGATAAATGTTTACATTCATGCTATAATAGTATTAACAAGGAAACATTAATACTTGTGTGATTTGTAAACTTAATTTGAAGTCCCTAGTAAAGCCTCTATATAATACTAGCTTGTTGGTTAATAGATGATTGTGGTTTCCCTATCATGAACATTGAGATGTTATTAACAACAAGATCATATTGTTAGGAGAATGATATGGTGGACATACTCCTATAGATAAGCATAGCATAAAGATCAAGTCATTTTAATAGTTCAATTGCTATATGCTTTCTGATACATAGTAATCTAATTCCTTCGACCATGAGATCATGCATATCACCTTTACCAGATGGATGCTTTGATTACATCAAACACCACACCATAACTGGGTGGCTATAAAGGTGGCATTGAGTGTTCGGAAAGTATTGGTTGAAACACATGGATCAAGAGTGGGATTTGTCCATCCATATGACGGATATATATACTCTGGGCCCTCTCGGTGAAATGTCATCCAATTAGCTTGCAAGCATGTGACTGGCTCACAAGGGATCACATATCACGGGAACGAGAAAAGGGTACTTATCGGTAACGAGGTTGAACTAGGTATGCAGAGATACCGACGATCATAACCTCGGATAAGTAAAATATCATGAGACAAAGGGAAATTGATATCGTATGTAAGTGGTTCATTCGATCGCAAAGTAATTGTAGAAATATGTGGGAGACATATGAATTTCCAGATTCCTCTATTGGTTATTGTTCGGAGAAGTGTCTCGACCATGTCCGCATAATTCACGAACCGTAGGGAGACACACTTAAGGATTCGACGTTGTTTGAGTAGTTATGGAATGATGAGAAAGAGTCCGAATGTTGTTCGGAGTCTCGAATGGGATTCGGGATATCACGAGGAGATCCGGAATGGTCCGGAGAATAAGATTCATATAAGGAATGTCCCGTTTCGGAGTTGGAGAATGGTTCCGGTGTTTTCATCGGGAATGTTCTAGAAGGTTCCGGAATGTCCGGCACTCCGGAGGGGAAGGGTACATGAATGTGTTATATCAAGTTGGTATGATTGCATCATGCACTAAGTGTCATCGCTGAACAAAATAAAGGATTAAATCAAATCCTAGTTTGAAAAGTCAAACGGCTAGTTTGAAAGTCAAACGGCTAATTTTGGAAAGAGGAAAGGAGGAGGAAACCGAGTTGGGGAGGAGTCCCTCCTCCCCACCACCGGCGCACCACCCAAGCCGAGTTGGGGAGGGACTCCTCTCCCTCCCCTTGGCCGGCCGGCCCCTCCACCTATATAAGGAGGGGCAGGTCTCCCTCCTAGAGACACACAAGATCCTCTCCTCCAAACCCTAGTACCAAGCCGCCGCCGCCGGCCTAGCCCCCTCCTCGGCGTGTCTAAACCCTAGATCGTCGAGGGACTCTCTCATACTCCACTATACTCGCTTAAGGAAGCTCACGAGATCTCCCTCTACTTCCGGTACCACGCCATTGTCCGGAATCGCGAGGAGAGTGCTACAACCCCGCTTGCTGGAACAAGGGAGAGGAAGGTCTTAAATGTGTACCGAACGTGTGACCGATCGGAGCGCCTCAAACGCAACGCCGGAAGGATCGTCTCACGCGATCTTGAGATCGGGAAGAATACTACATCACCCACAGAATCCGCTCTCGTTAAACACTTTGGAATCTTCGAGGGTGAGTTATTATATCGACTCGTTGCTACGATCTAGTAGATAGATCTTGTCTTGTTTGTTTGTATGCGGTAGAATTTTTTTGTTTTCCATGCTACGAAACCCTACAGTTGCACCCACCAATATTCTTCTCCTTCATCCATAACTAGAAATCCTTTGTACATGGCGTCACCATGCATCCCCAAGCTAACCATAAGGGTTTTGAGTGCTTTTGGAAACTCCGTCTCACATTCTAAAGTCATGGTCATGAGTGGTCCCTTCTTGACGTCTTCGTTGATGGTGGCCATCTACAAATAGAGATGAGAAAGAAGATTAGAAGAGGTTTACGAGAAGAAAAAATACAAGTGTGGAATTTGCAAAGAGTTGCATTTTTCCTTAGTGGTTTCCTTAATCTAATCCAACTTAGGGTCATAATCCTATAGGCAACACAGTGCTCTGATACCATCTGTAAGACCCCACCTTTATAAGGTAAAGGTCCATGTGATTGCAATGCTAGTCCCTAGATCAAATGCTAGCATCCACAGTTTAAGATGAAGTACACAAATACAAAGGTCGTTATTACATCGTCATTCCAGAGATAACATAGTCTTTTACAACTCATTAGCCAAAGGCTAGTACAAGAGTTCATATCATAAGTAAATAAAGTAAAGTATTCATATTCATGTGCCACAGGCAAGCATGTTGAGTGTAGAGTCACAACCCTAATCCTCAACTAACCTGCAACATCATAAGTTACAACCACAATGGGTCAATACATTTGGAATTGTATTGTCAAGTTATACCATAGTAGAGTAGTAGTATCTAACATCTACATGAATTTGGCTAGTGTAGCTTAGGCCTGCTTTGCTCAAAATAGGGTTTTCCCTATCAGTTGAAAACACTAAGTTTTTGTTTGTCAAAACTCCCAAGGAACCACCAATAGACATTGGTGAACCTTTACCCTTCTTCAACCACAAGTTTTTAACTTAGAAATTGGGATGACAAGATCCTTGATAGGTTTAATGTCTTTGAATCTCAAATTTTCCATTGCCGGGGACATGGCTAAGTACTTAGGTTTTACCCTCTCGACAGGTGGTGCACTTTCCCCACAAGACTCGACATGCATCGAGACGAGATCTTTCAGAAGCCTTCCCTTAGACCACCATGGATGTGTTCCATCCTATCACCCTACCACCAACTGTCTATCTGGCTAAGTTATTGCAACCTATATGATCAAGGCAGAGCCCATATGCCATGTGATTGCACTAGAAGCTTCTCAACGCTAAATATCTTGAATCCCTTTGTTCCTGGGTGGCTTTCCACAAGTGAGATACACAAGGTAAACCATAGACATGGTCCTTGTGTAACCACATAACATAAATCATCATACCATTCCACCCAGGTGATTCATTCACTAAGTTGTTTTATTATGCAAAACACAAGTCAAAGACTTAGCAAAAATTCCATAGCATGAATATATTCCACCCTTGTTTGCTACTATCTAGGCTAAGCATGATAACATAACAAGTATCTTAACTTAGATAAAACTCTACCAAGACTACAACTACTAGGATTTCCCAAGGCATAACATATATATACTTAGGAAAAATTCCATGCAAGACGTATTCAAAATATCACTAGTGCATCGTAAAAATAATAGGACAATATATATGAAGCACCACTTGCCTTGGTAGTTTGGGGAGTAGCAACAATCCTCACACTCACTATCACCACTAGCACCAAAATCTACACATAAAATAATAACACCAAATTCATATTCAAATTTTCAAGAAAAATAGTATGAATGCATGCAAATGCAATGAAATGACTTTTATATACTAAACAAGTCAACTAAACAGTACTGAACACAAATCCATATATTTAAAGTCTAAACAAACTTAAATTTGCCTCAAAACAATTTTATAAACATTTTATATAGTAAAAATAATCCTATATAGTGTTCTGCATATAAACCCATTTTTCAGAAGTAAAATACAATTTCAAGTCCACAGTAATGTAGGTCTCATTTTTCTGAATCCAATGATATATTATTTGCATTTTTTGATAAACAGAACAAAAGATATGAATTTTACAAGTTTGCAATTCTAATAGATTAAAAAAAGATTTTAAATCTAAAATCTAGACACGTGGGCGCTTCTGATTGGCCCGTACAGCTTCGCGCGGATCGATCAACGTGAGCCATAGGATTTCAGTCAGATCCTGTGGCTCAGATCTGGCGATACCGATTCATTAAGTGAATCTATCCACAGCGTCAGATCTAGATATAACGGCTCTAACACACGCGACCAAAGACGGACGGCGCGCATGGCTACTATGGCAGCGACACTACTGGAGGCAATGCTCCGGAGATTCCAGAGGGGGCTAGGTGCGGCGCAGTAGCTTACCAGCGTCGCACGGGTGCGAGGATGCTCAAGGTGGCTTCGGCTTGGACGGGGGCGAGCTGTTGCGGCCGTGGGGGATCATCGGAGTTGTGAACAGTTCCAGGTTGATGCGAACAGCGACGGAGTTGACGACCTAGATCACCCCAACGCAAAAAAAGTGCATCAGGTCATGTGCAAGTACAAGGCGCACAGGTTGGCTTGGTTTAGAGGTCAAGGGGCGAGCGATTCATACCAGGATTGCTCACCGGAGTTGGTGGTTTCCTCGGGTGCTCGCAGTGCTTGACGGAGTCAACGACCTAGGCCAGTACAGGACAAACTAGTGGTGTCAGAAGAAGCGCAAGGAGCATAGGAACAACACCGTATGCACGAGGGGCAAGGGGCCGCTCGAGGCTCACAGGAATAGCTCGTCGGAGACGCTCGGGCAGTGGAGACTCAAGCGCAAATACGGCCAGCCTGGGGGCGCTCTGGTGATAGTGGTTGGGGGGAAATGGCCGTGGTGGTGTGGGGGTTAAGTACTAGGTTTTGGGGGCGGGGATTACGCAGGCATTGATGGTCAATTAAGCGCGAATCAACGTGGCCGTGATGGAGGTAATGGTGGCGACGATGGGGTCTGGGTGCGGGATTTGGGGAAGAAGGAGCTGAGCTGGCCTAGGCCCAGTGGCAGTGTCAGCGGGGTAGGGGTTGCACATGTGAGAGAGAGGCAGAGGGGGAAACAACCCGGGTGGGCTAGATGGGCTGGATCTGGTGCTAGGCTCAAATTGCAGCTCCTGTTTTCTTTTTTTCTTTTTACCTTTTCTTTTTCTGTTTGATTTTTCAGGAATGGTTTTCAAACCTTTTTCAAACTTGTTTGAATTCAAATCTTTTATAGATTTTTGTAAAGTGATTCTTGTACTCAAAAGTGTGTCAAACATATCTGTTTACACAAACACACTTTAGTCCTTTGAAAATAAGAACAAAACCATGCCTCATATGAATAGTAAAATGGGCATATAAATGGTTTTGTTTGACTTCAAACTTTGAAAATTTTGGTGCCAACCCTAAATTCTATGACAATATGAATGCAATGCATGCTTTTACAATTCGTGATTTTTGGGATGTTACACATTAAGTAGGGATGTAAAGTACACCAATGTTTAGGAGATCTAAACTTCTTACACTTTATGATATTGTGATCTAATTCTCCCTCCTTCGCCCATATAACCACCATTTATCCGCCCCTTAGTGATGAAAAGATTGCCTGTAGAAATATCATGTGTCTCATGTGGGAACTCAATATAACACAGAGTTTTTATCACATTGTTGAAGGGCTCAAGTGTTGAGTTCATCAAGTGTTCTTGTGTTCATCGTAGTCCTTCATGTGCGGATTCACTGCACTCTACGCCCCCGGATTCCTCTTGTGTCCATACGTCCCCAACCTAAATCATCCCATGGCATCTGCCATGACACCACCACCACAGTTGGAGCCCATGGTGGGCGCCAACTGTCTTGGTGGTGTCACGGAAGATGCCATGGGATGGCTGAAGTTGGGGCCGCATGGAGGAAAGAGGAATCCGGGGAGGCAGAGTGCGGGAAGTCGGAAGCAATACATCTCGCCGACTAAGGCACTATCACGGAAGAAAGAAAGAGATAAATAGGGAATACAAGAAGACAAATGTTGGTCAAGGGAACTTACCCGGCAACAGAAGGAGTATGGTATTACCCTCCTCATGACTTCTTGATTTTTAGAGGGCTTAGCCGACTCTGCCTCAGCTGTTGTCGTTTTCGCAATGCCTTGCTTCTTGGAGGACTTAGTCGGATCAACCCTAGCACCGCAGCTGCTGCATTGCCCCATTTCTTGGACGGCTTGGTTTTAACCCGGGCCCCCACGGAAAGGGGCGCATCCTCATACACCTGACCGGCTACATCAGCAGATGCAGAGCCAACGGGATAACCAAAATATATAGGGCAAGGGTCAAATACCTCTAAAATATGACACTCGTCATCATCATCAATTGGCCACTCCCTCATAGGTACTCGGGTAGGAGTCTTACCCGGAGATGTCCTGATGCTGGCATGCGACATCAGCATAAAGTCCTCTGAATCAAATTCTTCTTCATTAGAGGCATCACGATCCTCGTCGAAAGCAGGGGAGGGTCGGCACTGTCATCTGGGTGTTCAGTAAACTTCTGTAAAAGAGTGAACAATTCGGGTTAACGGACGAAAACCGATTAAAAGAAAACTCGCCAAGTAAAATGACTCGGAATCTTATCCATGGTACGAGGTTATCTCGGTCGTAGGGGATAATTCCCCATTCCCAGTAAGGCGCCTTCGTCTGCTTGAAGATAGAGCTGACTTGGTAGGCAACCTAGTCCTTAGATAGATCAAAGGTCGAGTGGTGTGTTGGGTCAAAGCAGCCTCAATATTCACACCATTCTACTCATCTCTCACTCAGAAACACCCCTGACCTTCTCCCGGAGCAAGCCGAGCACCCTGTCGCCGGAATTTGATCGGAGTCCGCCGCTGCCGTGAGGGAAATGCGTTGTCGATTGGAGCCACCCTAGGAGCTGTCGTGACCGCCTTCGACTCACTGTCATCCACAAGCTTGTTCGCCCACACCGACGACGCTAGCTAGAGCCCTAGTAAGCGCACAGCCACCCTCACCGTGCCGCTAGGTCAGAATCTCGCCGGAGCGCCATGACGTAGACGATGAACCTAGACCATAGATCGTTTTGAAATCGTAGGGCTAATATTGATCGATATCGCTTCGCGTTAGATGACCCGCTGATGCGTGGGACCAGCCTGAGTGATCCTGCTGCGTGCGCGCTGTGCAGTTGGGCCAGCCTAGTAATGTTTCCCGCGCGAGCCCAGTAATTCAAATCTAGTATTTTTTTATTCGAAAACCTTTTCTGTAGTGAACTTTAAAAATCAATTTAATGTACCAAATTGAATGAATCCAATTTTGTTTGAAAGTAGATGTAAATCTCTAATCACTCATGTTGGATTCAAACAGTTTGAAACTATGGATCACCCTCAGTAAAAATAACAAGCCAGAAGCTTTTGCAATTTCAAACATTTTTCTAAAATCAACCATAAGTGATTTTGAGTTGATTCAACTCTGAAAAATCAAATTTTACAAGACCATTCTGAATATGTAAAAATCTAACAACTTACATACAGTAGTCCTAGATCAAAACTAAAGAATGACTTTCTAGTCATTTTTAGCCACTTAAATATTATTAAATAATAGTGTTAAACTTTATAAATTAGGCCAACCTTTTTTAATCACATTTCCAAGTATTAGAGTATGTGGTGATGACATGTGTCAATATGATCCCATATTTTTAATTTGGAGAATATTAAATCTTAAACAACTTTTCAATGAGTAGAAATTACCTTCCTAAAAATAAGATAAATAAAATCCTATCACCCTTTCTTGTAATAATAGAGATGACCTTTGATCATCTAGTGTGACCCTTGTGTGATAAATAGAAGTAGTTAAGTATTGTTTGGTGATTGTGTACCCAGGCTACAACAAGGAGGAATTCTACAAAGACGAGGAAGAGAACTTCGACCAACTTACCAACCAAGGCAAGATATTCTATCTAAGTCAACAAGCTAAGTTAAACCATGAAAGTCTCACTTGCAAGCCTTAATATACATATCCTGATGATACCCTTTTGAGTAAACCAAATCCCAGTTTTACTTGCAAGAATTACCTTTCGTAAAGTTTTACAGTAGTTAATAAATTGGATGATTAGTGGAAAAGGATAAAGTGTTCCCAAGAGCTTGGAACATGTTTAAGATAGATACACCAGCTTATTACCCTACAACTAGTGACACACACCCCGTTTTTATAGATGCTATTGTTAATCTAAACTTGATCACTAGATGGGAACAAATGATTATGAAAACCTTGGAATGATGAGTCATTATTGAAATTCTTTGACATGTGTTATGGACACAATGATTTGAAGGTGATGGTGAATGAATGATGTGACTTGACTTTGATAAAAACTGATAGTTGGGTTCGGATGCGATACATATTCCAACATTTACCATACAACCACAATACCAGATTTTGGGTAGGGCTTGACTGAAAGTTATTATGTCTTAGTATGGGTTCCCTCGCGGAACGAGGTGAGCGGAGGCTACCTTGTGAATGTCACTGTCCACCTATGCAATGCCTAAGATGACAGATGGTCATGGTTGGGAGGCCAAACTCATAGGGGAGGTGCCTATACTAGGTTGTGTAATTGAAAGGTTATGATTGATTATCCGCATACTAAGTATGATGATTCAGGATTGTTCCTGACGGATGTATCGAATGTTGTGGTGAAAGTGTACCACCTCTGCAGAGTGTGAAACTATTCGAATAGTCGCGTCCGTGGTTATGGACTGTTGGATGGCCATACTGTTCTGTTGTCAGACATTTTCCGAAATGACCGTGACTTGAAAGATGACCTCGACTTGAACCCACAGGTTGTGGAAATGAAGTTAGGTGCCCGCCTAAGTAACCTAGACAACTAAAGTTAGACTTTTGTTAATAGTTACTAGTTGAAATAAAATTTTCTTGTGGCAAACAAACCTAGAGCTTAAGAATCCTATAGAATGGCCTTACTGCTTTAGTGAAAGTAACCTAGACATACTCATAGCTTTGTCCCTGGATATTCCCATGGTCAGACTATGAAGGGGACTATGAGGAAGATGAACAGCAGGACGCTTACAATAACTAGGATCATCTCCCATCGTTAGCATTGCCTGTGACCCTGAAGATGGAGCCTCGACCACGCTACCTTTATGCGTTGATTGTAATCAGACTTGATCATGAGATCAACTATTTGTAAGACTGTTATGGTTTTTAATGGATGATGAACTATGGTACCAATCTGTTATGTCTCGCAAAAATGGTAATCCTAGGATTGCGATGTACGACATAATAGGCATCTGGGACTAAAAAATTCGTGTGTTGACAAGTTGGTATCGGAGCCATCCTGACCATAGGAGACCCTAGTTAGAATGGACTTCATAAAAACTTAATTTCCAAAGAAAGTGAATATCTTTGAAATCCTATTCTCACTCTTACCCTTGAAATCCTTTCCAAAATGAGAGTCAGAAGTTCCTTAAAATGTTTTCAACCTTGCCTAAAAATTGGTACACTTGATCACTTTTCTAACTTACTCCTCTCAAATTGCTTATAGATGGATTACGCCTACAACAAGTTCTACCAGCTAGGAAATGGAGGGAATCTCATCTTTGAGAATGACCTAAGCAAGCTGGCTGAATTTCTGGAGCGCCTGCATCCGGAGTTCTATGGAGCTCAACTCCATGATCACCCCGGAGGGGAGTTGCAATGGCCAATAGTTGCCGATCTTCACGGAAAGATGGAGCCACCTACCTCAGAGAAGATTCATTTCACCATCAGAGAGAACAACTGGATCGATGGACTGGCTAGAGCTATTGTAACATCCCAAAAATATCAAACTTAGATCATCAACACACTAATCCTAAAGTTTAGGGTTAACAAAAACTTTTCTAAATCAATTCATGAATGCATGTATATGTGTATGCATGGATTTTGATTTCTTTAAAAACCACCTTGTTTGTGTGATCCATTGCTTGTAAAATGTTTCTTAGGTGAAAAGAACACCATCTAAAACATTCCCCACACTTTTCCTAAAGAAAAATAAGTCAAAACAAATATATTAAGTGAATGGTCATTTTGACCAATTTAACTCACATGCCTACTTTGGCTGTCTCAAACTTTCAAAACCTAACAGAAACTTTTCTGGATCTTTACACCCCTTGAATGTACTCATAACAAAGTATCAAGGCCCACTTTGTGATCATCCAGAAACTTTCAAATGCATAGTTTAAATGACCACTCAAAATTGAATCTTCTTCATATGGGAAGATCCCACTTTTTCAAAACCCACTCAAACAAGATCAACTTTCAAAACCCAAGCATCTGCAGACTCACCAGAACCAATCTAGCAAACCCACCAAAAATCATTTCAAAATTCAAAACTTGGTTTCATGCGGCCATTTCATCAAACACATTGCAGACACAAATCATCAAAATCTTAAACACTATTGTGAGCAGTGATTGAACCCTAACTTGTTCCCTCTCTAGCTCACAACCATCTCAGTAGATCATCTAGCAAGTTAAACCAAGCACTAGCCTCACTGTGAGCTGGGCAATGAAATCAATGGTGAACAGCCGAAGCTCACCATGCCACCCCAGTGGAGACAGCAAGCTAGGAAGAGATTTAGTCGTGCCAACCTTGTCTAGGAGGCAGCCCACCGTCCACCGCCATCGCTTGCCCGGCCCAGCGTTGCCAAGCTCGACCACGCGCACAAGACACGCCAGACCATGCCGAGCGTGCGCGGAGCGCCACCTCGACCATCACCCATGCATCGCCGCCTCACCGCGCACACGATCACCACCGACCCAGAGACCGCCAGACATCCTTGTTTGCCGCCCGCGCCATACAGCCACCGCCCGCCGGAAGGCGCCCCGCCAAGCAGAGCACCTCCTGCCTGCACCAAACCACACCGCCCCATGCCTCGACCATGTCGTTGAGCATCGCCAGAGACACAAAGATCGCCCCTACCCTTGCCCATGCCATTAGCTGCTGTAACGCCGCCGACGAGCTCACCTTGCGCCCGACGGTCCCTCGCCGACTATAAATAGAGGCCACCCCGCACGATTTCTTCACACCATCTCACTCCTCTCTCACCGATCGTGCCACACCATTCTCGAGCAAGGCGAGCACCACTTAGCCGAATTTCACTGGAGCCCGCCACTTTGGAGAAGAAAGGAGCCAGCGATTGGAGCCAGGAGAAGCCACCGGTACCAGGAGGTTCGTCGACTTCGCCGCTCGCCTCGCCGACCTCGCCAAGATGCCGGTGAGCCCTCAAAGACCTCATCGGCCGCGCTAGGTTTAGTTCTCGCCGGAGCTGTCTTGCGTCGACGATGACCCTCAGCCGTTGGATTAGAACTAGATCGAATGAACCACGTTGCCCCATACCGCTTCGCCCAGCCCCACGTCACTGACGAGTGGGGACACCCACTTAAGCAGCCCGCGGGACCACTGCGCTTAGCAGGTCGGCCCGTTAGAATTTCCTGCGCAGCCCAGCAATTCAAATTAAATCTTTTCTTTTTAATTTCAAACACACTTCTGTACCCAACTTCAAAAATCAACCCAGATCGATTCAGTGCACCAAATTAGATGAAACCAATTTTGTTGGAAAGATCTGTGAATGCTTAATCCAAGCCCGTTGGATTCAAGTCATTTGGATCTGTAGATCACCCATAGCAAAAATGACCAGGCAAAAGCTTTTCTGCATTCAAACATTTTTCAAATTTAAACCATAAAAGCTTTTGAGTTGATTCCAACTCTCAAAAATCACATTAAACCATACCTTTCAGAATATATAAAAATCTATATAGGTTACTTGCAGAAATATTGTTCAAGCAATAAAAGAATGCTTCATAAGCATTTCTAGCCACTTTAATTAATTAAAATAAAATGGTAAAACCTTCTTAAATTGTGACACCACTTTAAATCACATTCCCATGGACTAAAATATGTGGTGATGACATGTGTCAACATGATCCCATGTTTAGTTTGGAGAATATTAAATCTTAAGTAGTTCTTCAATGAGTAGAAATTACTTTTCTAAAATAAAAAGACTTAAACCAATCCTTAACCTTGTAATGTTAGAGATGATGCTATATCATCTATAGGACCCTTGTGTGTGATGATTGCAAGTAGTTAAGTATTGTTTGGTGATTGTGTACCTCATATTTATTCGTAGACGCTAGTACCGACCAAGGATACGAGGAGGAAGGAGGATACTACGAAGAGGAAGCCGAAGAGAACTTCAACCACTGCTCTGCACAAGGCAAGTTTTACTAACCAAGTTGACCCATGCAAGCTAACACTTGCAAGATACTATACCTATGCAAGCTTATATTGACATTGATTGCAATCCTAATACTACTAGTGAATGTGCAAGCTACCACTTGCAAGATACCCTAGTGATGCCTCAAGCCCATGCTTGTGATATGATTACTATATGCCTTAAGCGTATGTGACCATACCCACTTGCTAAACGAATCCTAGTTTTATGGAAAGCTTCTTACTTTATTTCTTTATCAAAGCTTACTTAGAGTCTACCTAAGAGTTTGGTAGATACTAGACAGTTGTGCTGAAGGTCGCATAAAGAGCATAAAATTTGGCCTAAGCTAGAAACCTTGATACCAGCCTAAGATATAAGGTTGGACATAGATGAAATTCCACTAGTTACCACCCCCATTAGTACTACCCCACCTGTAGATGCTAGTGCTAAGCATAAAACTGGATCAACTTTAGATGGGAATACTTGGTGGAAAAATGGTTACGAAAACCTTGGAATGATGGATCATTCTATTGAAATGTTTTGGACATGTGTTTCCAAACACTTGATGATTCTGGTGAAAAAAATGTTGAGGCATGAGACTTAGCCCTTTATAAAACTGATGGTTGTCTCGATGCGATACCATTCCAATTTTATCGTACAACCACAATACCCGAATATTGGGTAGGGCTTGACTGGAAACTTATATACCTTAGTATTAGTTCCCTCATGGCCAAGGTCTGAGCTAAGGCTACCTTGTGAAGATTGTCCACCTGTGTAGTACCCAAGATGACAGTGGTCATGGTTGGGAGGCCAAACTCACAGGAGAGGTGCTTATACTAGGGAGTGTAATTGAAAGGTTAGGATTGATTATCCGCATACTGAGTATGGTGAATTCAGGATTTGTTCCTGACGGATGTATCGAATGTTGTGGTGAAAGTGTACAATCTCTGCAGAGTGTCAAACTATTCGAATAGCCGCGTCCGCGGTTATGGACAGTTGGAGTGGCCATACTGTTCCCCCGTCAGACTTTTCAAAATGACTTGTGAAACAACTTGAGACTTTGACTTGACCACAACAGAGTTGTGACCGGAAATACAAGATCCCACTTAGGAGTTATAAAATTGTGACCAACTTTGGAACTTAGTAGAGATAAATCTGGCTTTTGCAAAACAACCCTAGAGCCTAGTGTCCTATTATCCGAAAAACCCCTTTACTTGTTAGTATTAGTTTGCGAGTACTTAAAGAGTACTCATGGCTTTGTCCCTGGCTATTCCCATGGCCAGACTATGAAGAGGAGTACCGGAGGATGGACCCCGGAAGGTTACGACAACTAGGATCATCTCCCATCGGCATTGCCTCGTGACCTCAAGATGGAGCCGCCACGCTACCGTTATCATTACGTATTTCGCTGCTTGATGTTGTATTAAGGACTGGATCATGAGATCCCTATTTGTGTAAGAACTTATGTATCGTTGTAATGGATGAAGTGCTATGGTATCCAATTCTGTTATGTCTCGCAAAAATGGTAATCCTGGGATTGCGATGTATGGCATAACAGGCATCTAGGATTGAAAAATCTGGGTGTTGACAAGTTGGTATCAGAGCCATCCTGACCATAGGAGACCCTAGTTAGATTGGACGCTGGACCCAAAAACTTAGTTTCAAAACTCAAGAACAAAACTATTTACAAAAACTTATTCTCATTCTTACCTCTTTAATTCTTTAATAAAACTTCATGTTCCTCAAAAAATCTTGCAAAATATATAAAATTTTGACACACTTGATCACTTTGCTAATCTACTCATACTCTATTTTTATAGATGGACGTGAAGTACAGCAAGTTTTATCAACTCGGAAATGGGGGAGACCTTATCTTTGAGAGGGATCTGGATCAGCTTTCGGAACTTCTAGAGCGCCCGCATCCCGAGTTCTTCGGATCTCAGCTCAATGATCAAGGGGGAGAAGATCTGCAGTGGCTAATTGTTGCAAGTCTCCGAGGAAAGATTGAACCTCCCACTGCGGAGGGAATTCAGTTTACCTTGAGGGAAAACAACTGGCTCGATGGACTTGCCAGAGCAATGCAGGAAGCTCTTTCCCGTCTGTGTGGGCAGAGCATCAATCAGATAAAGGGTACTCGCTTCGAGTTTTGCCCAAGACGTGATGCAAATGGTCAACCACTGGAAGCCCCATACCACCCTGAGCTGAAGACTCAATTGGACCACCTTAGCTTCATGATGTATGATCGTCAGAAGGAACTGGACAACTGTCGTGACTATTGCAATCACAAGTCTGCCATCATCAAGACGAAGGATCAGACCATCACCATGCTAGCAAAGGATCGCAGGTCTCGCCACCGTCAGCTCGACAAGAAGGAGCGCATTATTGCCCGTCTTCGCCATCGTATCTCATCTCTGGAAGAGACCATCCATGAGAGAGACATGCAGTTAGAGGAAAGGGAGAATGCCGGAGAAGATCTTCGTGGAGACCCTTACTCCTATCTCAGCGATGATGATGATTTTCTGGAGGATCAGGCCATGGACTTCTTAACCGATGAGGATGATTTCGCCTTCATCGATGATGCGGAAGATGATGAGGCCACAGACTCCGAGCAGTAGTAGCACTAAGCACTAGCGTAGTGAGTAGTAGTCGGTCCCACTGTATCGTAGTTCCCAGAATGGTTCTTAAAACCATCTGTTTTTCTTTGTTGTGGTGTGTGTTGTACCGCAAGGTGAGTGAATGAATGAAAAAGCAAGTTGCTAGAAAACTTGAGTCAAACTCTAAAAACTTTTCAAAGACCCAAAACCTTAGAAATTTCCCTCTTTTCTCATGATCTATATCAATCTTCAGATGCCACGTGGAGGAAGTGGTTCAGCCCCGGATCCGATGTTGCAGATCCTGCAAATGTTGACTTCTGACCGCGAAGCTGAAAAGAGCGAAACGTCAAGCCAACCTAGCCACTATGCAACAGATAGCCCAGCTAGCCCACAACAACCAAGGCCATGGAAATCAGGACAACCACGGATCTAAGCTCAAGAATTTCCAGAATACCAACTCGCCCGTTTTCACCAAGTCGGAAGAACCCCTAGACGTCGATGATTGGCTGCAAACCATGGAGAATAACTTAGAAGTAGCCAGAGTAGAAGCCAACGAGAAAGTCTTGTTCGCCACTCATTATCTAGCCGGAGATGCCAGGGCATGGTGGAACAGTGTTCGTGCAATGACCGTAGGCCAAATGATGACCTGGGAGGAATTCAGGGTCAAGTTTAGCAGAACCCATGTGCCGCCAGGTTTGATCAAGAGAATGAGAGACGAGTTCCGAGAATTGAAACAAGGAAGGATGACTGTAGTAGAATACCGTGACAAATTTTTGTCATTAGCTAGGTATGCCCCAGACGAGATAGACACCGAAGCCAAGAAGAAAGAAAGATTTCTGAATGGTCTGCATGACGAGATGCAGACAGTGCTGGTCAATATCCCCTTTGCTGATATTGAAGCCCTGGTCGACTCTACTATCCAGATGGAAGGAAAGATCAACCAGGCCAATGAGAACCGCAAGCGTCGCATGATGCATCAACCAGGAACCCATCAGACCCTAAAGTATCGCCACAACCCATCTCCAGGATTTGCCCCAAGAACCAACAGACCCCTTATGACCCGTCCGACCTATCCCAACCGTGGAAACCCTAGACCCGGAGGAAATCACAACAACCCCGGAAATTCTAGCAATTTCACCCGTGCCCCACCCAAGTTCAACACCAACCATGCTACCGCCAACCCCAATACTGCCCCGAGGACTGGAAGCAATGCTGTGCCTGTCGCAGCCAAGGACAAGTCACAAGTGACCTGTTATGACTGTGGAAATAAAGGCCACTATTACAACGAGTGCCCAACAAGAATAATGCTACAGCCCCTAATACCAATGTCCCAGCTCAGCAGCAGCGTCGTGTCCAACCAGGGAGAAGATTTGCCCCAGGAAATTCACTCAACCGCAATGGCCGTCTTTTTCTCATGCATGCTGAAGAAGCTCAGGAAGCGCCAGACGTCGTGTTGGGTATGTTTTCTGTTAATTCAGTACTTGCAAGAGTGTTGTTTGATTCTGGTGCATCGCATTCATTTGTCACCGAAGAATTTGCCTACACTAGTAAAATTCAGCCAACCAAACTGAAGCATGTGATGATTGTACAAATTCCCGGATCAACCACCAAGGCTAGGCAAATTTGCAAAGCCGTCCCTATCCGAATCCATGGCATAGATTTTTATGCTAACCTAATAGTACTCGGAACTAAAGGTTTGGAAGTAGTACTAGGAATGGATTGGATGTCCAAACATAAAGGAATGATTGACTGCGCCAAGAAAGCCATTACCATGACCAGTACCGCCGGAATATCAGTCAAGCATATATCTGAAACCTTACCTCGCCAATTCAAGTGTAACAAGAGTCTAGCCCAACCTACCATTGACCAAGTTCGGATAGTCTGTGAATACCCCGATGTATTTCCAGATGTTTTGCCCGGTATGCCCCCAGATAGGGATATCGAGTTTATCATCGAACTAATCCTAACAGACCTATAGCCCAGAGACCCTATAGTATGAACCCGTCAGAACTAGAAGAACTGAAGAAGCAGTTGAATTCCATGTTAGAAATCGGATTGATTCAACCAAGTGCGTCCCCATGGAGGTCACCTGTCTTATTTGTGGACAAGAAGGATGGAGGTAACCGTTTGTGTACGGATTATCGAAAGTTGAATGATGTCACCATCAAGAACAAGTACCCCTTGCCCAAGATAGAGGATTTGTTTGATCAGTTGAACAGTGCCCAGGTGTTTTCTAAGATTGATCTTAGAACAGGCTATCATCAACTCAAGATTCGTGCAGAGGATATTCCAAAGACTGCCTTTACCACCAGACATGGATTGTATGAGTATACAATCATGTCTTTTGGATTAACCAATGCCCCCGCTTATTTCATGAACCTCATGAATAAGATTTTTATGCACTTCCTGGATAAATTTGTCATTGTTTTCATTGATGACATTCTGATTTATTCCAAATCGGAAGAAGAACATGAGCTACACCTAAGAACCATACTTGGAACCCTTAGAGAGCATCAGTTGTATGCAAAATTTAGCAAATGTGAATCCTGGTTACAGGAAGTAGGATTCCTCGGTCACATTGTATCAGCCGGAGGAATTGCCGTTGACCCTGCCAAAGTGAAAGATGTGGAAGATTGGCAAGCCCCAACCACTCAAACCCAAGTTCGTGCTTTTCTCGGATTGGCGGGATATTACCGCAAATTTGTAGAAGGATTCTCTAGTATCGCCCGACCCATGACCCAATTGCTGAAGAAGGACAAGAAGTTTGAATGGACAGACAAGTGTGAAGCGAGTTTTCAAGAACTCAAAAGGAGATTGATTTCAGCCCCAATTTTGATCATGCCGGATATCACGAAGCCTTTCGATGTGTATTGTGACGCATCCAAGATTGGTCTCGGATGAGTGCTAATGCAAGAAGGCAAGGTTATATCTTATCTATCGCGACAATTGAAGCAACATGAACAAAATTACCCAACCCATGACCTCGAACTCGCAATGTAGTTCTAGCCTCAAGACATGGAGACATTACCTTATGGGAAACCGTTAGAGATTTATTCGGATCACAAGAGCCTAAAGTATATATTCACTCAGAAGGAGCTGAATATGAGGCAGAGAAGATGGATTGAGCTAATCAAGGATTACGACCTGGACATTCACTATCACCCTGGAAAAGCCAACGTAGTAGCCGATTCCCTTAGCAGATTGCCGTGCCGCTTGAACTCCATGATTTTGAGGGAGCAACCAAGTTTGCACAAAGAGATGGAAGATTTTCGAATAGAATTAGTAAGTGAAGGATTTTTGGCTAGCATAGAACTTCAGCCCACCTTGATCAGTCAGATTAAGGAGGCGCAGAAAGGAAATGCTAGTATCGACGGAATTAAACGTCGTATCGGTACAGGAAAAGTACCCAGATTCACCGAGGACGAAGAAGGAGTTTTGTGGTACAAAGGACGCCTTTGTATACCAGCTGATTCTGAGTTAAAAGAAGTTATCTTGAAGGAGGCTCACGATACTCTTTATTCTATCCATCCCGAAGGCACTAAGATGTATCAAGATTTGAAAGAGCAATTTTGGTGGCATAAGATGAAGAGAGAAATCAGAAGCTATATCGCCAAGTGTGATATATGTCAGCGAGTCAAGGCAGGACATCAAAGACCACCGGATTGTTGCAACCTTTGCAAATTCGAATGGAAATGGGATCAGAGAATGGACTTTATCACTGGACTACCTACTTCTAGTAGGGGAAATGACTCTATTTGGGTCATAGTGGACAGATTGTCCAAAGTAGCCCATTTCTTGCCCGTCAAAACTACCTATCAGAGTTCGAAGCTAGCGGAGTTGTACATCGCTAGGATCGTTAGTTTGCACGGAGTCCCCAAGAATATCGTATCGGATCGAGGAACTCAGTTTACCTCGAGATTCTGGAAGAAGGTCCAAGAAGGTTTAGGAACCCGCCTAGATTTCAAGATCACAGTATCACCCTCGCATCGATGGACAAACGGAGCGAGTAAACCAAATACTCGAAGATATGCTTAGAGAATGTGTGTTAGAATATGGATCCAAGTGGGAAGACTGTCTGCTGTTTGCAGAATTTTCCTACAACAATAGTTACCAAGCCAGTTTGCAAATGGCCCCATTTGAATTCATGTACGGAAGGAAGTGCCGCACCCCTTTGAACTGGTTGGAAGTAGGAGAGAGTCAAATTTTTGGACCCGACATCCTACGAGAAGCAGAAGAGAAGGTTCACAAGATTCACGAGCACCTCAAGACAGCCCAATCCCGAAAAAATTTTTACGCCGACAAGAGACGTCGAGACCTCGCCTTCAACATTGGAGATTTTGTTTACCTGAAAGTGTCGCCATTGAAGGGAATGCAGCGTTTCCAACTCAAAGGAAAGTTAGCCCCCAGATATATCAGACCTTTCAAAATTTTGAACCGTCCAGGAGAAGTATCGTATCAGCTGGAGCTACCAGAAGAGATGTCAGCTGTGCACAATGTGTTCCATATCTCGTTACTTCGCAAATGTCTCGAAGTCCCCGAGAAGACCGAAGTGTTCAAGAATATCGATCATAGGACCATAGAGATCAATGATGACCTGAACTATCCCGAAGTACCCATCCGTATATTGGAGGAAGCCTTTCGAACTACCAGAACCCGAAGCATCAAGTTTCTCAAGGTTCAGTGGAGCAACCACACAGAAGAGGAAGCTACCTGGGAACGCGAAGATCACATCAGGACGGAGTTTCCAGATCTCTTCAAATCCTAGGTAATCTTTTCGTCCTTTTTCAAATCTCGGGACGAGATTTTTTTTAAGGGGGGAAGGTTTGTAACATCCCAAAAATATCAAACTTAGATCATCAACACACTAATCCTAAAGTTTAGGGTTAACAAAAACTTTTCTAAATCAATTCATGAATGCATGTATATGTGTATGCATGGATATTGATTTCTTTAAAAACCACCATTTTTGTGTGATCCATTGCTTTTAAAATGTTTCTTAGGTGAAAAGAACATCATCTAAAACATTCCCCACACTTTTCCGAAAGAAAAATAAGTCAAAACAAATATATTAAGTGAATGGTCATTTTGACCAATTTAACTCACATGCCTACTTTGGCTGTCTCAAACTTTCAAAACCTAACATAAACTTTTCTGGATCTTTGCACCCCTTGAATGTACTCATAACAAAGTATCAAGGCCCACTTTGTGATCATCCAGAAACTTTCAAATGCATAATTTAAATGACCACTCAAAATTGAATCTTCTTCATTTGGGAAGATCCCACTTTTTCAAAACCCACTCAAACAAGCTCAACTTTAAAAACCCAAGCATCTGCAGACTCACCAGAACCAATCTAGCAAACCCACCAAAAATCATTTCAAAATTCAAAACTTGGTTTCATGAGGCCATTTCATCAAACACATTGCAGACACAAATCATCAAAATCTTAAACACTATTGTGAGCAGTGATTGAAGCCTAACTTGTTCCCTCTCTAGCTCACAACCATCTCAGTAGATCATCTAGCAAGTTAAACCAAGCACTAGCCTCACTGTAAGCTGGGCAATGACATCAATGGTGAACAGCCGAAGCTCACCATGCCACCCCAGTGGAGACAACAAGCTAGGAAGAGATTTAGTCGTGCCAACCTTGTCTAGGAGTCAGCCCACCATCCATCGCCACTGCCTGTCCCAGCCGCGAGCGTTGCCAAGCCCTGGACCACGCGCACAAGACACGCACAGACCATGCCGAGCGTGCGCCACCCTCGACCATCACCCACAGACCGTGCGCCGCCCTCACCACGCACACACACGATCACCACCGACCCAGGAGACCGCCAGACATCCTTGTTTGCCGCCCCGTGCCATACAGCCACCGCCCGCCGTTCCAGACCAAACCACACCACACCGCCCCATGCCTCGCGACCATGTCGTTGAGCATCGCCAGGAGACCAAGCACCGTCCCCTACCCTTGCCCATGCCATTAGCTGCCTGTAACGCCGCCCCCGACGAGCTCACCTTGCGCCCCGACGGTCCCCTCGCTCGACTATAAATAGAGGCCACCCCCGCACGATTTCTTCACATCATCTCACTCCCTCTCACCGATCGTGCCACACCATTCTCGAGCAAGGCGAGCACCACCGCCGGAATTTCACCGGAGCTCGCCGCCTGGAGAAGAAAGGAGCCAGCGATTGAGCCGCCTCAGAGAAGCCACGGTACCAGGAGGTTCGCCGACTTCGTCGTTTCGCCTTGCCGACCCTCGCCAGCCCGGTGAGCCCCAGAACCCCTCATCCGCGCTTAGGTTTCGCTTCACGGAGCTGTCGCGTCGACGATGACCCTCACCGTTGGATTAGAACTAGATCGAACGAACCACGTTGCCCCATACCGCTTCGCCCAGCCCTGTCAGCGACGAGTGGGGACACCCACTTAAGCAGCCATGGAGCATCGCGCTTAGCAGGTGCCCGTTAGAATTTCCCAAGAGCCCAAAGAATTCAAATTAAATCTTTTCTTTTTAATTTCAAACACACTTCTGTACCCAACTTCAAAAATCAACCCAGATCGATTTAGTGCAACAAGTTAGATGAAACCAATTTTGTTGGAAAGATCTATGAATGCTTAATCCAAGCCCGTTGGATTCAAGTCATTTGGATCTGTAGATCACCCATAGCAAAAATGACCAGGCAGAAGCTTTTCTGCATTCAAACATTTTTCAAATTTAAACCATAAAAGCTTTTGAGTTAATTCCAACTCTCAAAAATCACATTCAGCCATACCTTTCAGAATATATAAAAATCTATATAGGTTACTTGCAGAAATATTGTTCAAGCAATAAAAGAATGCTTCATAAGCATTTCTAGCCACTTTAATTAATTAAAATAAAAGGGTAAAACCTTCTTAAATTGTGACACCACTTTAAATCACATTCCCATGGACTACAATATGTGGTGATGACATGTGTCAACATGATCCCATGTTTAGTTTGGAGAATATTAAATCTTAAGTAGTTCTTCAATGAGTAGAAATTACTTTTCTAAAATAAAAAGACTTAAACCAATCCTTAACCTTGTAATGTTAGAGATGATGCTATATCATCTATAGGACCCTTGTGTGTGATGATTGCAAGTAGTTAAGTATTGTTTGGTGATTGTGTACCTCATATTTATTCGTAGACGCTACTACCGACCAAGGATACGAGGAGGAAGGAGGATACTACGAAGAGGAATACGAAGATAACTTCAACCACTGCTCTGCACAAGGCAAGCTTTAATAACCAAGTTGACCCATGCAAGCTAACACTTGCAAGATACTATGCCTATGCAAGCTTATATTGACATTGATTGCAAGCCTAATACTACTAGTGAATGTGCAAGATACCACTTGCAAGATACCCTAGTGATGCCTCAAGCCCATGCTTGTGATATGATTACTATATGCCTTAAGCGTATGTGACCATACCCACTTGCTAAACCAATCCTAGTTTTATGGCAAGCTTCTTACTTTATTTCTTTATCAAAGCTTACTTAGAGTCTACCTAAGAGTTTGGTAGATACTAGACAGTTGTGCTGAAGGTTGCCTAAAGAGCATAAAATTTGGCCTAAGCTAGAAACCTTGATATTAGCCTAAGATATAAGGTTGGACTTAGCTGAAATTCCACTAGTTACCACCCCCATTAGTACTACCCCACCTGTAGATGCTAGTGCTAAGCATAAAACTGGATCAACTTTAGATGGGAATACTTGGTGGAAAAATGGTTACGAAAACCTTGGAATGATGGATCATTCTATTGAAATGTTTTGGACATGTGTTTCCAAACACTTGATGATTCTGGTGAAAAAAATGTTGAGGCATGAGCCTTAGCCCTTTATAAAACTGATGGTTGTCTGGATGCGATACCATTCCAATTTTATCGTACAACCACAATACCCGAATATTGGGTAGGGCTTGACTGGAAACTTATATACCTTAGTATTAGTTCCTCACGCCAAGGTCTGAGCTGAGGCTACCTTGTGAAGATTGTCCACTGCAATACTCCAAGATGACAGTGGTCATGGTTGGGAGGCCAAACTCACAGGAGAGGTGCTTATACTAGGGAGTGTAATTGAAAGGTTAGGATTGATTATCCGCATACTGAGTATGGTGAATTCAGGATTTGTTCCTGACGGATGTATCGAATGTTGTGGTGAAAGTGTACAATCTCTGCAGAGTGTCAAACTATTCGAATAGCCGCGTCCGTGGTTATGGAAAGTTGGAGTGGCCATACTGTTCCCCCGTCAGACTTTTCAAAATGACTTGTGAAACAACTTGAGACTTTGACTTGACCACAACAGAGTTGTGACCGAACTACAAGATCCCACTTAGGAGTTATAAAATTGTGACCAGCTTTGGAACTTAGTAGAGATAAATCTGGCTTTTGCAAAATAACCCTAGAGCCTAGTGTCCTATTATCCGAAAACCCCTTTACTTGTTAGTATTAGTTTGCGAGTACTTAAAGAGTACTCATGGCTTTGTCCCTGGCTATTCCCATGGCCAGACTATGAAGAGGAGTACCTGGAGGATGGACCCCAGGAAGGTTACGACAACTAGGATCATCTCCCATCGTCAGCATTGCCTGTGACCCTGAAGATGGAGCTTCGCCTACGCTACCGTTATCATTACGTATTCCGCTGCTTGATGTTGTATTAAGGACTGGATCATGAGATCCCTATTTGTGTAAGAACTTATGTATTGTTGTAATGGATGAAGTGCTATGGTATCCAATTGTGTTATGTCTCGCAAAAATGGTAATCCTGGGATTGCGATGTATGGCATAACAGGCATCCATTTGTGTTATGTCTATGCAGGAAGCACTTGCTCGATTATGTGGGCAGAATATCAACAAGATCATCGGCTGTGACATCCCAGAATTAAGGCTAGACAAATCCCAAACCTTCGTCTAAACATAAGCCTAACCTAATCTCGAAATTGTATAGAGAGAAAATCGGTAACACAAATGTGACCCTACGACACAAAATGTATTACAACAAGCTCATAACTAAGCGAAGAATCAAAATATTACAAGCAGAGGTCACTGACCACAAACATCAAACGACGGAAGGCAAATTATGCTATTAAGTATAGCAAATTTAACAAATGACCTAAGAGGCCTAAAGCATAACAATGACGTCCAATCCATAGATCCCAGACTGCCGACTGGGAAATCCAAACTACTCGTCGATGTCGATGCCATGAACAACTCATCTTCTAAGGTAACACTTACTCAGCTGCAAAAGTATCAACGAAGCAAGGGTGAGTACATGGTGTACTCTGCAAGACTTATGGTTGGTGGAGTTATTTTGCATAAAGCGATCTTTGTTTTGTACAAAGAGAGGAGAAGAATCTTGACTAATCAGAATATTTTAAAAGGGGATAAGAGAGCAATATCTCCAACTTTGATCATCTTTTGATATCCGCCAAATAATCATCAGCTGAACCTACCTAGGATCACCCCCTCTGTAAGGGTCCCAACCTTTAATAAGGTAGAGTCCCCTATGTTTACAATGCTAGTCCCTAGATCAATAGCTAGCATCCACAGTTAAGATGTAATAGCAAGAAACAAAGGTCATAATACAACTTTACAACCAGGAATAACATAATTTTATTACATCTTACATAGCTCATTTGGCTATTACATTACATTGCAGCAGGATATCTATAGCATGGGGTCCTTCATCTTCAAAGTTCCATGGGCAGACATGTTGGTTGTAGACTTTGTAATCCTAATCAACACACTTTACTAAATCAATCAAACCTGCAACATAACAAGTTATAGCCACAAGGGTCAATACATTTGAATTGTATTGGCAAGTGATACTATGGTAGTATGGTGGAGTCTATCATCTATATGCATTTGGCTAAGTGGAGTTGAGTCTTGCATTGCTCAAAATAGATTTTTCCCTAACATTTGAAAACACTAAGTTTTTGCTTGAAAAAATCATTTCTCCCAATCAAAGATTGAAGATCCTTTAACCCTTGTTCAACCACAAATTTTTAACTTAGAAATTTGGATGATGAGATTCTTGATAGCTTCCATGTCTTGATGCTCAAATTGTCCTTTACCAGGGACATGGCTAAGTACTTAGATTTTACACTCTGCAGAGGTGGTGCACTTTCCCCACAAGACTTGGTTTCACCAAGACAAGATCTTTCAGAAGCCTTCCCTTAGACCAAAATGGACGCGTTCCAACCTATCAAACTCTACCACCAACTGTCCATATGGCTAAGTTCTTGCAACCTATATGATCCAGGCAGATCCCATAATGCCAAGTGGTTGCACTTGAAGCTTATCAACATTTGACATCTCAAATCTCTTTGTTCCTGGGTGGCCATCCACAAGTGAGATACACAAGGTCAACCATAAACATGGGCCTTGTGTAACCATTCAACCAAAAACCACCATTCAAGTCCCATTCCAGCCAGGTGATTCATTAACTTAGTTGTTTTATTAAACAAAAACACAAGTCTCCAGACTTAGAAATTTTTCCATAGTGTGAATATATTTCCACCCTTGTTTTCTATTAGCTAAGTTAAGCTTGATAGTAGTAGGAATCTTAACTTAGGAAGATTTCTACTAAGGTTTCATCTACTAGGTTACCTATAGCAAGGTTTATTCTTAGCAAAAATTCCATGCAAGTTTTACTTAGAGAAATCTCTAATGCATAGTGAAAGTAATGGGACAAAGTATGAAGCATCACTTGCCTATTTGGTAGAGTATAGGTTCACTCCTTGATCTTTGCAATGTTCACACACTTCAAGTCACTACAAATCAATCAAGCAAACAATATTTCAATCTACCATTCAAGCAATTCATCACATAAAATAACAAAACAAAACAACACATGCAAGCATGCAAAAGGGTTGTCTTATTTGTAAAAGTGGTTTTTAATGGGTCATAAACATTTTTAAAACACCTATTGGTAATTTTGTAAAGTGGCAAAGTCATTTGCAAAAGATTTCACTTCATAAACCATTTTCAAAACAAGGTATCATTTTATGTGGTGTAGAAATATTTTTTACTAAGGCATTAATCTATAGGATTCACAAAATTCATTTCCAAATCATAAAACTTGGTGTTTGGGGTCAGAGAGTTTAAAACAAAACATTTCCCAAAGTTTTTCTTCTAAAACCATTTTTTAATAAATAAACTATATTTTTATTTGGATAGAATTGGTTTTAAATCAAATAATCATTCTTTTGTTTCACCACATACATTTTTGGAACCACAAAGTGTTTCCTACGGTCAGTAGGTTCAAATCACACCATTTGCCAAAGATTTTATCCCCAAAATCATTTTTAAATAATTTTTATAATCTAAACAAGCATACAAATGTTTCTGCAAAAACAAACATTTTTCCAGAAGCTTTTTACTAAACAAATGGCATGGTTGGCTGGGCTTGTTCCACTGATTCCATTGATATAAAGTTTGCAAAATTTGGACGTGTTGAACTAAAGTTATGGAATTTACAAAATGGACATCTAATAGAAAGTTTTCTGTCTTTTAAATCAACTACAGGACACGTGTCGAGTTTTTACTCGCTAATACCGCTTCGTCTGGATCACGTGCTGCAGGCCGTTGGATCTAACTAATATCGCACGGCGCAGATTCACTCTTACCCCTTCGCTCTCTTTCTATCCTAGCCGCTAGATGATGATCTAACGACTCACAGGAGGTTGACCAAAGTCTGGCGGTGCAGCGACGGTGGCTGGCGGCAGCGAGGTCAGATGGTGGCGGCGCTGGTGAAACAGGAAGCAGGGGAGGATGGGAAGATGCTCACTCCGAGGCAAAACGAGGATGCGGTTAGAAGCGCAAGACCAAGGCGAAGCTGCGTGTGTGAAGGAGAGGGCGCGGGGTGGTCGGTTCTTACCAGGGAAGGTTGCCGAAGAAGGAAGCAGACGCGGCGGCGCTCAGAGCTTGTCGAAGACGACGTTCCGGGGCGCCCGCGGGTGAACGGATGACACGAGCAGGTGCGCCTGGGAGTGGGAACCACAGCGGTGTGCTCAGGAAGGCAAGGGGCGGCGAGGTTCGGCCGTAATTTAAACGGGAGCTCACCGGAGACTGTGGTGGTTCGGGGAGGATTCCGAGCAGCCTGGTGGCCGAGAGAGCCGGGCGAGAGAGGGGAAATGGGCGCTTAAGTGAGCGAGGTTACCGTGCGAAATCAACGTTGCAATTAAGCGAATTTACTCGGGGATTGATTGACAGAGAACGGCAGCGAGGTCTGGGGAAGAACAGGTCGCGGGTGGGGAAGATGACCGCGTGGCTGTGGGGTCCACTGGTAGCGAGAGAGAAGGAAAGGGAACGGGGTCCACCAGTCATTGGCTCTGCGGTTAAGTTCCTGAGTGAGAAATGAACGATTCACTGGGGTGAGAGGTGGGCTGTTGGGCTGGCTCTTCTTTGCTCTATTTTTTTCTGTTCTGAATCTTTTTCTTTGATTTTTCTGTTTTGAATTTCAAACCACAAATCAAACATTCAAGCAATTCAAATCAAATCAAACTTTCACCAAACTGGTAATGAGTTTTGGTTCTGTTTAACAACCTAAACCAAATCCCAAATACAAAATAATACTTTTATTTTAGGGTCCATTATTTAGTTAAATAAATAGACCTTGTTTATTAAATCAAATAGATTTTTATTTATTCAAAACTCCATTTTGAAATCTAAATATTTTCAAAACCAAATCAGTAGGTTTTATTTGAAAATACAGAATACTTGGAAACTTGTTTAAAATAAAATAACAAGTTTTTTTATTTTAGGGTCCATTAATAATTAAATAAAATGGACCTTAGTTATTAAATCAAATAGGATTTGTTTTATTAAAATCTTTATTTTGAAATCTAAAATAAAACCAAAAACACTTCAGTAGGTTTTATTTGAAAATATAAAATATTTGGAAAGCTTGTTTAAAATAAAATAATAAGTTTTGATGTTTAATTAAAATAGTAAAACCTTTATTTTTTAATAAACTTGGATATTAAATCCTTATTATTTTATTTAAATAAACTTTTACTCTTTTAATCAAAACAAAATATTTTATTTCAAAAGCTTGGCCAAGGTTTAATTTGGCTTTATAAAATAATCCTTATTTATAAATCTACCTTTTCTTTTGAAAACCAAATCTTTTATTAAAAGATCCAAAAATAGTAATTTTTAAATATTTGAAGTTTATTGTTTATTTATCCTTTTAAATCCCTTTAGGATTTTATTTGATCCAAATAGGTTTTGAAAGTTTCCAAATGGATTCAAAAAGTTTCTTCTCACCCTGAAAATCAACAAAGTTTTATTTTATTCATTTATTTTTCACATAACAAGATTTGGAAAATCTTGGGATGTGACAGGCTACCACCCTTAAAATAAATCTCGTCCCGAGATTTGGGAAGGCTAGGGTTACAAGTAGGCTCAAAAGCATCTAGGGTACTACCACCCTTAAAAAATTTCCAACTAAATTACATGTTGGCTTGCTTGGGATCTTGGTGTAACTTTCCTGGACAGAAGTTTGCATAGTGGCCTAGCTCCTTGCATTTGAAACATGTGACAAGGCTGAGGTCTTGAGGTGGCTTCTCTAGACAATATGATGCATAATGTCCTAACTCTTTGAAGTGGTTGCACATCACTTGGCTAAAATCCTTCCTTATCTTGGGTTTCACTAGCTTTTGTTTGACTTCTTGTCTCTTCTTCTTTTCTGGGCATTCACTGGCATAGTGTCCCTTCTCTTTGCAATTGTAACACTGCACTTGAGTAATATCCTTCTTCTTATTTTTGGGTCTCTCCAAAGCTAGGAGTTCTTCTAGTTCATGTTCTTCATATCTCACCTCAAAGGTGGGAAATCTTTCTCTCTTCTTGGGGAATTGATCTCCATGCTCCTTGGAAGTGTGATTCTTGTCTCCACAAATATTGCAAGCTTTGGTTCCTTCTAAAATAACATCTTTTTCATCCTTGTTGTCATTATCTCTTTGGGAAAAGTTTTCTCCCATGTTGATCATTTGAGTAACCAATCCTTGCAACAATTGGGATTGAAGTTTCAAAATCCTTTGTATGGCTGGGTCTAGTCCATTGTTGTTGGCTAAAAGCTGAGTTGTCTCTTGGTTCAACTGGTTTTGGGTTGCTATAAGTTCTCTCATGTTGTCCTCTTGGTTGTTGTTGGTGTCACCATCCTTGATGTTGGGGTTTCTTGGAGAAGTCATCTGTTTGGGTTGAATTGGGATTAGAATAGGCAAAAGTATTTCTAAGGGAATAATTCTAATCACACATATCACAATTCACACAAGAAATGTGCAAGAAATCACAAACAAACATTCCACTCAAACAACAAGTTTCAAGCATATTTTTAGGCAACCAAAAATATTTTTGTTACACCACATAAGTTGGTGTGTTTGACCTAACTAAAATTTGGTGGTCCATCTATATGGTTCACTTGTGATCTTTCCATCTTTCTTGGTTGATTCTTCTTGCATGAGATCATGGTTTCCTTGGGAAAACTCTTGGTCACAAAACTTCAAAGGTGAGGATGGATCCTTCTAAGTTGTGTTTCCTTAGTCTCCAAATCATGAACAAGTTTTCTTGTCTCACTTGTCCTTAGTGAAATCCAAGGTTGAAGTCCTTGGTGAATATGCTGAAGATGTTGAAGTCATTAGAGTTGAAGAAGTTGAAGTCATTAGAGTTGAAGAAGTTGAAGTCATTAGAGTTGATGAAGTCCTTTGCACATGGTGAAGTCTTTGGTCATGGGGTAGGTTTTTCCATCAAGTTGAAAATAGAGGAGATGTAGAATCAAAACTAAAATGGTTTAGGAAAGTGTTTACAAGATTGTTTGTAAATAAGTTTTGGAACAAATACAACTCCTATTCTTCTAAGGGTTTTTGTCCAATCCAAGGGTTACAAATCCTACAGGCAACACAATGCTCTGATACCATCTGTAAGGGTCCCAACCTTTAATAAGTTAGAGTCCCCTGTGTTTACAATGCTAGTCCCTGGATCAATAGCTAGCATCCATAATTAAGATGTAATATCAAGAAACAAAGGTCATAATACAACTTTACAACCAGGATAACATAATTTTATTACATCTTACATAGCTCATTTGGCTATTACATTACATTGCAGCAGAATATCTATAGCATGGGGTCCTTCATCTTCAAAGTGCCACAGGCAGACATGTTGGTTGTAGACTTTGTAATCCTAATCAACACACTTTAGTAAATCAATCAAACCTGCAACATAACAAGTTACAGCCACAAGGGTCAATACATTTGAATTGTATTGGCAAGTGATACTATGGCAGTATGGTGGAGTCTATCATCTATATGAATTTGGCTAAGTGGAGTTGAGGCTTGCATTGCTCAAAATAGATTTTTCCCTAACATTTGAAAACACTAAGTTTTTGCTTGACAAAATCATTTCTCCCAATCAAAGATTGAAGATCCTTTAACCCTTGTTCAACCACAAGTTTTTAACTTAGAAATTTGGATGATGAGATTCTTGATAGCTTCCATGTCTTGATGCTCAAATTGTCCTTTACCAGGGACATGGCTAAGTACTTAGATTTTACACTCTGAAGAGGTGGTGCACTTTCCCCAAAAGACTTGGTTTCACCAAGACAAGATCTTTCAGAAGCCTTCCCTTAGACCAAAATGGACGCGTTCCAACCTATCAAACTCTACCACCAACTATCCATATGGATAAGTTCTTGCAACCTATATGATCCAGGCAGAACCCATAATGCCAAGTGGTTGCACTTGAAGCTTCTCAACATTTGACATCTCAAATCTCTTTGTTCCTGGGTGGCCATCCACAAGTGAGATACACAAGGTCAACCATAAACATGGGCCTTGTGTAACCACTCAACCAAAAACCACCATTCAAGTCCCATTCCACCCAGGTGATTCATTAACTTAGTTGTTTTATTAAACAAAAACACAAGTCTTCAGACTTAGAAATTTTTCCATAGTGTGAATATATTTCCACCCTTGTTTTCTATTATCTAAGCTAAGCTTGATAGTAGTAGGAATATTAACTTAGGAATATTTCTACTAAGGTTTCATCTACTAGGTTTCCTATAGCAAAGTTTATACTTAGCAAAAATTCCATGCAAGTTTTACTTAGAGAAATCTCTAATGCATAGTGAAAGTAATGGGACAAAAGTATGAAGCATCACTTGCCTTTTTGGTAGAGTATAGGTTCACTCCTTGATCTTTGCAATGTTCACACACTTCAAGTCACTAGAAATCAATCAAGCAAACAATATTTTAATCTACCATTCAAGCAATTCATCACATAAAATAACAAAACAAAACAACACATGCAAGCATGCAAAAGGGTTGTTTTATTTGTAAAAGTGGTTTCTAATGGGTCATAAACATTTTGAAAACACCTATTGGTCAGTTTGTAAAGTGGCAAAGTCATTTGCAAAAGATTTCACTTCATAAACCATTTTCAAAACAAGGTATCATTTTATGTGGTGTAGAAATGTTTTTTACTAAGGAATTAATCTATAGGATTCACAAAATTCATTTTCAAATCATAAAACTTGGTGTTTGGGGTCAGAGAGTTTAAAACAAAACATTTCCCAAAGGTTTTCTTCCAAAACCATTTTTTAATAAATAAACTATATTTTTATTTGGCTAGAATTGGTTTTAACTCAAATAATCTCTCTTTTGTTTCACCACATACATTTTTGGAACCACAAAGTGTTTCCTACGATCAGTAGGATCAAATCACACCATTTTCCAAAGATTTTATCCCCAAAATCATTTTTGAACAATTTTTATAATCTAATCAAGCATACAAATGTTTCTGCAAAAACAAACATTTTTCCAGAAGCTTTTTACTAAACAAATGGTATGGTTGGCTAGGGCTTGTTCCACTGATTCCATTGGTATAAAGTTTGCAAAATTTGGACGTGTGGAACTAAAGTTATGGAATTTACAAAATGGACATCTAATAGAAAGTTTTCTGTCTTTTAAATCAACTACAGGCCACGTGTCGAGTTTTTACTCGCTGATACCGCTTCGTCTGGATCACGTGCTGCAGGCCGTTGGATCTAACTGATATCACACGGCGCAGATTCACTCTTACCCCTTCGCTCTCTTTCTATCCTAGCCGCTGGATGATGATCAAACGACTCACAGGAGGTTGACCAAAGTCTGGCGGTGCAGCGACGGTGGCTGGCGGCGGCGAGGTCAGATGGTGGCGGCGCTGGTGAAACAGGAAGCGAGGGAGGATGGGAAGATGCTCACCGCGTTCGCAGTAGCGTGGGAAAGCTCAACATGGCGGTATCTCGTCGAGGGGCGCACGAAGGTGAGGGTAATGGCTCGCCAGAGTTCTTGCTGGCGTTGGTTGCGCGCGGTCGTGGTCGAGGGCGAGGCTGCGGTTCACTCCGAGGAAAAACGAGGATGCGGTTAGAAGCGCAAGACCAAGGCGAAGCTGCGTGCGTGAAGGAGAGGGCGCGGGGTGGTCGGTTCTTACCAGGGAAGGTTGCCGGAGAAGGAAGCAGACGCGGCGGCGCTCAGAGCTTGTCGAAGACGACGGTCTGGGGCGCCCGCAGGTGAACGGATGACACGAGCAGGTGCGTCTGGGACTGGGAATCACGGCGGTGTGCTCAGGAAGGCAAGGGGCGGCGAGGTTCGGCCGGAATTTAAACGGGAGATCGCCGGAGACTGTGGTGGTTCGGGTAGGATTCCGAGCAGCCTGGTGGCCGAGAGAGCCAGGCAAGAGAGGGGAAATGGAGCGGGGGAGTGGGCGCTTAAGTGACCGATGTTACCATGCGGAATCAACGTTGCAATTAAGCGAATTTACTCGGGGATTTATTGACAGAGAACGGCAGCGAGGTCTGGGGAAGAACAGGTCGCGGGTGGGGAAGATGACCGCGTGGCTGTGGGGTCCACTGGCAGCGAGAGAGAAGGAAAGGGAACGGGGTCCACCAGTCATTGGCTCTGCGGTTAAGTTCCTGAGTGAGAAATGAACGATTCACTGGGGTGAGAGGTGGGCTGTTGGGCTGGCTCTTCTTTGCTCTATTTTTTTTCGTTACGAATCTTTTTCTTTGATTTTTCTGTTTTGAATTTCAAACCACAAATCAAACATTCAAGCAATTCAAATCAAATCAAACTTTCACCAAACTGGTAATGAGTTTTGGTTCTGTTTAACAACCTAAACCAAATCCCAAATACAAAATAATACTTTTATTTTAGGGTCCATTATTTAGTTAAATAAATAGACCTTGTTTATTAAATCAAATAGATTTTTATTTATTCAAAACTCCATTTTGAAATCTAAATATTTTCAAAACCAAATCAGTAGGGTTTTATTTGAAAATACAGAATACTTGAAACTTGTTTAAAATAAAATAACAAGTTTTTTATTTTAGGTCCATTAATAATTAAATAAAATGGTCCTTAGTTATTAAATCAAATAGGATTTGTTTTATTAAAATCTTTATTTTGAAATCTAAAATAAAACCAAAAACACTTCAGTAGGTTTTATTTGAAAATATAAAATATTTGGAAAGCTTGTTTAAAATAAAATAATAAGTTTTGATGTTTAATTAAAATAGTAAAACCTTTATTTTTTAATAAACTTGGATATTAAATCCTTATTATTTTATTTAAATAAACTTTTACTCTTTTAATCAAAACAAAATATTTTATTTCAAAAGCTTGGCCAAGGTTTAATTTGGCTTTATAAAATAATCCTTATTTATAAATCTACCTTTTGTTTTGAAAACCAAATCTTTTATTAAAAGATCCAAAAATAGTAATTTTTAAATATTTGAAGTTTATTGTTTATTTATCCTTTTAAATCCCTTTAGGATTTTATTTGATCCAAATAGGTTTTGAAAGTTTCCAAATGGATTCAAAAAGTTTCTTCTCACCCTGAAAATCAACAAAGTTTTATTTTATTCATTTATTTTTCACATAACAAGATTTGGAAAATCTTGGGATGTGACACCCTCATAACCATGAGGAAGCATCCTTAAGCACATATTGATCAACTTGCCAAGTTTTACGATTAGGTTTAAGTTCTCTATAATCTTTGAATCTGGTTTCCAAGTCATCCATAACCGTGGACACGGCTTTTCGAAAAGATTTAACCCTGCAGGGGTGTACAACTTTACCCACACGTACCAACATATTCTTAATGCCAAGCTATAAGCACTCTTCCTTGGAAGGCCGACAGAGAGTGGTTGACCTCGACCTTTACCTTGGTTTCACCGAGACCATGAGTCACGCACTAGGGAGATGCCACCGTAATAGGTCGAGTCTTGAAGTCGATCCCTAATGATGTGAAAAGGGTTTGAGATTACGGATGCCGGGCATCTCCCATTCCCTACCACGCTTACCTACCTGTATGAAAGCACCTCCTTCACCTCCATTCAAGAACATCCAAGATGCGTATGTCGAATGGAAAGCCCGAACTATGTGACTCATGGAATCTACTCGGCAAGTTAGTTGGTCGAGGGGGTTTCCAGGCCCCCGTGTGGCTGTACGCTCGTCTTGGTCCATAGGCAAAAAATCAGGTTCTAGTAGTGGCAAGTATGGGACTGCAAAAACCACAACCCACCGTGGCCTCCCATACAAGCATTAGCATGTTTAACTTTCATCTCTTATGATACCACGTCATCCTGTCATACTAGGTTCATTCACAGCTCTGATTCATCAACCGGATGGACCAGCGGTAACAGCTAAGCATGGCTAAGCACAACAGATGTAACAGCTCTAGCAACACTTCACAAGCCAAACCCTAGTTATGCTAGGAGAAGTGGATCAAGGAATATAGGCTTCAAAGGTAACATGCATCATATAGGGTTACTATACTTATCGATAAAATACTTTGGAATCGTATGCACATGGCAAGAATGAAATACTTTTAAATCATAGGATTCATATGTATGTGTGGGGCTTCGCTTGCCTTTGCTAGTTGATATCCAGAAAGCAGAGCTCCAGACATCTAGTACTTGACTTGATTATACTTGGTCAAGTATTGGTCTTCGAGCTTCGACGGTGTTGATCATGACCTTCGATCTCGATCTCGATTCTGATATCGTATTCTACCGGAGAAAGAACCAAAAACCGGAAAGAAAGGAAACAATCAACACATGGCCTCGATGCAATGCTCAATCAATAATGATGATATGAAAAGTTAAAAGTTGTTGGATTGTAACCCTAAACATGCTCGACCATTTTAAACAGGGTCCGAGAGGTGCAAACCCTAGAACAGGGGGATCCTCGGAATCACCAGCGGGGTTCAATTCGTTATTCTAATTAAACTTGCAATTGAAGTTTCTTATCAATGCATGATGATAGCTTAAATAGGTAGGTCTCATTTTTCTGAACATTTTGATATATTATTTGTATTTTTCTGATTTAAAATGAATTAGTTATGATTTTTCCCAATTTTTATTCATTTTAAATCATTTTTGGAATATTATAAATAATTTACATTTTGGAATTACTTTTAGCATTTTATTTAATCAGAAAAATTTCTGAAAATGTTTATCTCACTTACATCTGGACCCCACCTGTCAGGTATTTACTAATTACAGAAAACAATTACAGAAAACATTTATTCATGTAGAGGTCCCAACCTTTAATAAGGTAGAGATCCGTGTGTTAACAATGCTAGTCCCTGGATCAATAGGTAGCATCCACAGTTAAGATGTAATATCAAGAAACAAAGGTCATAATACAACTTTATAACCAGGAATAAAATAATTCATTACATCTTACATAGCTCATTTGGCTATCTCATTACAATGCAGCAGAAATAACTATATAGCATGGAGTCCTTCATTTTCAAAGTGCCACAGGCAATCATGTTGGTTGTAGACTTCTAATCCTATTCAACACACTTCTCTAACATCAAAAAAACTGCAACATTATAAGTTGCGGCCACAAGGGTCAACACATTTGAATTGCATTGGCAAGTTTCACTACTATGTAGAAATAAGAGGAACCTTTCAATATATGCATATTTGGCTAAGTAGGGGTTAGGCTCATTTGCAGAAAGCAATATAGTTTTATCCTATCTTTTCAAAATAGTTTTGATATTTTTGCAATCTTTGTGAACTCCTTGGAAAACTCCAAGTGCTTCTAATCCCTTGTTGACACCATCAAGTTTTACTTTGAGAAATTGGAATGTCGAGATCTTCCATAGCTTCAGGCCTTAGTTGCTCAGTGTTGTCCGTAACCGGGGACACGGCTAAGTACTTAGAATTTGATCTTCTGCAGAAGTTGTACACTTTACCCACATGACACAATCGCGTCTTGACGCCACCAGTGGCCGCTGGAGAAGTACACACCAAATGGAGTACCTGCAGATCGAGAATGTGAAAAAGTCTTTCCATAGAAGTCCTCCGAATACACAATGCTAGCTTGTCTACCAGGCACCAATGTAAGGATATATTTTCAATACACGAATCCAGTTTACCTGAGTAGGTGCCAATGCAAGGGTCTTCCACTATGTAGTTGACTAAGCCAGAGCCCATTTAGCATGTGGCTGTACACGGAAGCCACTGTACGAGAAACATGCTCAATCTCTAAGTCCCTGGGTGGTTTTCTTCTAGTGCACATACAAAATATAGCCATATAAACATGGTTCCATTTGTTTCTACCTTGTCCAAAATTGAGTATTCTCATTCCACCCAGGTGGTTCATTGAGTACTTGTTTTATTATATAAAACATATATTTTTCCAATACTTCATATATTCATAACATGGTATTCCATCCCAAGTCTATAGCAGGGCTAAGCATACTACAACTATGATGTGTTCACTAAGGAAGGTATAAAGGATTTCCTAATAGGACATAGCATAGCATAGTAACATAGTAGCCCTATCATGCATACTACAAAAATACCACTAAGTGTAGTGAAAATAGTAGGACATGGATGATAGTGTCACTTGCCTTTTTAGTAGATAATATTGGTTCACTCCTTGATCTTGCAAATATCACACTCTTCAAATTTCATTACAATTCATTCAAGCAAGCACATATTCAAACTAGCATTCAAACAATTCACCACATAAAACAATAAAATCAAGCAATGCATGCAAGCATGCAAAAGATTGTTTTATTTGGAAAAGTGGTTTCTATTAGACTCTAAACATTTTAAAGCTCCTATTGGTCATTTACAAAAGTGGTAAAACCATTAAATTCAAGTTAGTGAAAATGGCCATTTAAATCATTTTTGTTTTGCTAAAAATTATTTAAATCAAAGTAATATTTTGTAGTTTTAGTCAAATATATTATTTAAACACAAATGTTAGTGTTTATGGTTAAAGGGTTTTAATATTAATCCATTTGCAAAAGGTTTCACCTAAATTCCATTTTTTAAATCAAAACAATATTTTTATTTGCTAGAAATGCCCTTAGCAAGGTAATAATTTACTAGGGTTCATCAAATATATTTTCAAATCTTAAAACTCAGTGTTTCGGGTCAGAGAGTTTAAATAAAATCATTTCCCAAAGGTTTTACTCAAAAAGCATTTTCAAACCATAATAAACATTTTTATTTAACTAGAAATGCTTTTATTCAAATATCTATTCCCTAGTATCACAAAATATACTTTTAAATCTACAAGTTGGTTTTTATGGTCAGTAGGTTCAAAACAATCCATTTACAAAAGATTTTACCCTAAAAACATTTTTAGAATAAATTTTATAACAAAAATAGGCCTAACCAATTTTCTGCAAAAACAATCAATTTTACAGAACCAAAATAGTAAAAAAAAATTCCATGGTTGTAAAGTTCACATTTTCCTGAATCCAGTGATATAAAATTTGTAAAATTTGGACGTGTGGATTAAAAGTTATGAATTTTATAAAATCAAACATCTAATAGAACATTTCTGTTTTTAAATCAACACCTAGGGCCACGTGTCTTAACCTCATTGGGCAATGCTGGGATCGACTGATGCGGTGCATTAGATCTAATTTAAATCGTACGGTGCAGATTTTTTTGTACCCCTTTGTTAAGTGAGTCCATCGTGTCGCTTGGATCTAAATCCAATGGCTCACAGTACACCAACCATAGATGGGCGGCGCTGGCGACGAACGCGCGGCGGCGGCGCTCTGTCAGCGGCGCTCCTGTGAAGATAGGAAGCAAGAGAGGGGAAGGGGTTTACCAGACTCACCGTGGCGCGAGAAAGCTCAACGTAGTCGTAGGAGGTCAGGGGGCGTACTGGTTCGACGACGATTGCTCACCGGAGTCGTTCCTGGCGGCGGCACGTTCTGATGTTGTCGGGGTCGAGCTTGTAGGCCACACGCGGACTATTGGAGAGAACCTAGAGATGCACAAGATGCATGCGATCTAGATTTGTGAGTCACAAGTCAAGGCGCGCACGAGGTTAAGAGCTAAGACTCACCAGACTTGTGGTAGAGGACGGTGACGTTCGGATTGGTCGTTGCCGACGCTCTGGGGAACGCGCGGATGGCTGGAGTTACTGGCAGATGCGCCTGGTGTTGGCGAACAGGCCCGTGGAAGCTAGGAGGAAGGAGGGGGTCTAGGTTGGCCGGAATCGGCCGAAGTAGCTCATCGGGGACAGTGGGTTCATGCGAGAAATTCGTGCAGCCTGGTTGCGGAAGGGAAGGGGAGACTGAGGGGCAAGGTAGAGGGGAGTAAGGAACCTTTATCTCGCGTGATGGCTAGGAGAATTATTCCTGTATCAATGCGAATTTCAAGCCGCAAATTAACGCCAGAAACGGCAGAGAGGGAGAGAGGCGTGGTCGTCGTGGGGTAGACGATGATTACGGGGCAGGTGGGGTCCGTTGGTCAGCGACAGAGGGGGAGTGCGCGTGGGGTACAATCGTCAACGACTGTGCGGGTATGCTTGCGTGTGAAAGAAAAACGGTTCGAGCAAGAGATGGGCTACGAGTTGGGCTGGACTGGGCCTTGTTTCTGGGCTGGGTTTGTTTCCCTTTTTTTCTACTGAATCTTTTTCGTTTTCCTTTTCTATTTTTCTGTTTTGAATTTTGTTCAAATAATTAAAACACCATTTGAATAAAACCTCTACCAAACTTTCAGCAAGCTTTTAATACCGTTTTAAAGTCCATTTTAGGATAATTAATTTATTCCTTCATGGTTTATTATATATTTAAATAGACATTTGTCTTTGTTTTAAATAGGGTTTAAATATGTTTTTAAACTCTAATTGAATTCCAATTTTTACAAAACCCTTTTCAGTAGGTTTTATTTATCTAATTGTGAAATAATTTACTTTGAATTATTATTTAAAATACTTCATTTTGATTTAATGATCATTTTAAATTGGGAATTGTCTTTATTTAAATAAAATTGGATATTAATCAATCCTTATGATTTTATTTAAATATTCTTTACTCTTTTTATAAATCAAGAATCTTTCATTTCATTTGTTTGGCCAAGATTTAATTTGGCTTTTAAATATTCCTTATTTATTTATTTCTTCCTTTGCCTTATAAAATCCATTTCTTTTTATTCAAAGATCCAAAATTGGTGATTTCAATTTGCATAATTTTATTTAATATTTGTTTATCCTTTTAAATCTCTGTAGGATTTATTTGCTCAAGATTTGTCATGGATTTTAGATAGGGCTTTATTAGCTTTGGAAATTAATTCCTTTTATCTTAATAAATTCATAAGTTTTTATCTATGACTACAAATTGAGTGAAACCAATTTCTATGGTTTTATAATATTTTATTGTCATTCTTGATCATTTATAAATGTTTGTTGACAAAATTTTATATGGATCAAATCCATAGTCTTAGAGAGATCTTGGAAATGTATTATTCCATTAGGGTTTTAGGGCTTTGGTTTAACTTTTCCAAGTGTTTAAATTTCAATATACATTATTGATGAATGCATTTCACTTGTTTGATTCCCTTTTCATTCAAAGTTTTTTCAAGATGGGTTTTGATGTTTCCATTTGGAATAAAAAAGTTCCTTTTCACCCTAAATTTCAACAATCATTTCTTTTGTTTATTTATTTTTCACATTTCAAAATTTGGAAAATTTTGGGATGTGACAATTCAAAAGATTAAATGAATTATGGCGTCATGCTGATGTCACCCTGGCATCAGCATGGCCTTGCTACAGATCGAGCGCGGCCACGACGATTCCGAGCGCCTGTTACAACGCTGAGGCGCGCGTGGGAACGAGGAGATCAAGGGGAGGCAGATGGTGGCTGCGCCGCCCAGTTTTGGTCACCGGAGGGCAGCCGAGGACGAGCTGTTGCGGCGGTGGCCTCGGATGGACGGCGGGAGAGAGATACAGAGAGGGAGGAAGCCAATTGGGAGGTGATGGAGCACCCGCGGCTCACCAGGACCGCGATGGAGGGCACGGGGAGGCCGGAATCAGTGGCACACACGGCGGCCGGAGCGCGGGAGGGAGCTTTCAATTGCGGCGTCTGGGGCTTCTCCGGCTTGCGTGGTTGGACGAGGTGAACGAGGACTCCACGGAGGTCACGGTGGTGGCCTCAGAACGACGAGGGGTGGTCGGAAACTGCAGGGCACCGGCGATGTCTGGTCTAGGGTTCTTCGGTCGGAGAGAAATTGGGGATAAGAGGGGATCTAGGGTTCGTCCAAAGGCGTGAGGGGGTCTTATAGATGCTCAAGGAGGCGGTAGCACGCATCGTGGTGCCGGCGGGGATCCTGGCGTGGCTGAACGGCGACGATAAAGACATGCAACATCTTCTGCTCGATGTCCTTCTGGCTGGAGGTTGAAGAAAAGGAAAAGAAACGCGAAGGGGTACCGGGCCAGGGAATTGGGCCAGGTGGGCTAGGTTGTCTTCCCGGTTGGGCCAAGCCAGAGGAAGGGAAAGAGGGTTGCGGCCTCATTAGGATAGAAACCCTTTTTTTTCCCAGGTATTTTTCTATTTTCAATTTCTCTTTTGTATTTTCAGTTTTCAAAACTGTTTTAATTATTTTCAAAATACAAAAACTTTTCCAAACATTTAAAATACTATGGAGACCCTTATAACCATTTGGGTTTCCATAAGTTTTGCACTTTTCAAAATTTCAACACCATTTGAAATGTTTCAATAGAGAGGGAAAAAGCTAGGGTTTAGGGTTTTTCTTTAATTTTTCTTAGTTTCATTTTTAAAATATGATGCTCATGCTATGCACATACGAACCCTAATTAACATCTAATAAAACTAGGGTTGTTACATCGGCACCCGCTTTGCTTACTACGTCAGAAGTGACTCAAGCAGACAACCCATGGATCTGCCAGGCCACCCTGAGTTGAGGCACCACGTGGACCATCTTGACTTCATGCTTAGTGAGAGTCAAAAGGAACTAGACAATGCTTGTGCTAACGCCAATGTGAAGCAACTTGCTACCGCCAAGAAGGACCAGACCTTCGCCATTCTCGTGAAGGAGCGCAAGTGCGGTGACCCAGCATACCACTGCATGTGTAGTACACTATAGTCGTTGACATGACATCCACAGAACACCGTTCCGTAAATATCACATCCCTCAGAGTGGTACAACAGAAGCATCGCGGGTCCATATTACAAAGGTAAACACATTATTATTATTACAATACCAGAAGTTCAAGACTTCCAAAAGATCCAACTTACAAACCAAAATATAAGATGTTCAGCGGAAATGTAAAAGTAACAACTCCGACTAGGAGTGGGGATCGATAGCTTATTTTATAGAGCTCATGCTGCTCGGCTCCATTATTTACTACTAACTAGACCCTTAAGTGGACTCGTTCTCATCGACACCGTAGCGGGTCTCGTAGTCCACGCCTTCAACTCCTCCGGATAGATCAGGTTCCTCGTAGAACACGTCTTCTTGGCATTCGGCTGCATACATTGGCATGTCTTCGGAATCCTCAGAGTCTAAGCCAGGGATCAAAGGAAAGAATGAGTAATAGCGTTACCCAACAAGTTCATTATATGCAAGGTGGGAAGTTTGATACTCTAACTACCACCTCAGATTATAAATCCTTGGCACTATGCAGTTTTTGTAAATCTTTCTTCAAAGATTGATTTTATTCTGAAATACTATGACAATCATCCTTCACAGGTTGACTAGAACTTTCATGGAGTTCCTTTCCTGCTGTGTTCATAGCTCCTTCCCGGAACAGGGAGTAACAAGTTACAATTCTTACACTCTGTAGACGTGCGTTAGTTTACCCATGATAGATCAACTCCTTGTTGCACAACCGGGCGTACTTTCCCGTCCACAATTCCATGATGTGGGGCCCAGTAGTTGGTCCAAGCCAATCACTGCCCCCTTCGCGACCCCGCATGCCTCCTTGGTGTACACCATGCCTACATAATGAATTACGACAATGGCTTGTACAAACCGTTAGATGCCAGAACTATCATGGGACGTTGAGGGTTCCCACCCGTATGCTCCATATCCTCTACAAATTACCAATTAATATGCACGCTACGACGATAACAGCCACGACCTGCACATCCGGCTTCATGCGAGAGGAAGAAGATACAGCTGACTTCTATGTCCCATTCCAAATCTCATGGCTAACGCGTATTATATGGCGCTAGAATCACTGATGTCAGGGGTTATTAAGTCCCTACCTGATCATCATTGTTGCAATTAGAACTCTAAGTTCTATTGCTCCATCATATCACCACTTAGGATGATATCTATAATTTCTTTATTTGTGAAAATAATATTTTCTTTCTTTATAGCATATATGATAACACACAATTTGCAAATACTTTGATAAAGACTCTTCAAAGTACATGAGAAAGTGATGGACTTGCCTTGTGATGGCAAGGTAGTGAAGTCTGATGCTTGCACTGGACCTTGAGCTTCTAGTTCTACAGAAACATCATTATTGCCCGTTAAGGACAATATTTAAAGAAGCAAAATGATTATGCAAGTAATGTCATGCATTATTTAATTTTTATATGCATTTACCCAAAAAAGTCCCTTTTTAGTAATAAAGGATTTATAAATATTATTTTTTAATATTTTATAACATATATTAAATTATTTTATTTTATTTTCATTTAATTTGATTTTTATTGATTTAATAATCCTTTTACGAATTATTAATTATACATTAAAAATGGTGAATAAATATTTATTTAGTATTTTTCTAAAATAATAACATATTAATACATAATGAAAGTGAATTTTAATTAATTTTATCACCTTTCAATAATTTTGTAAAATTCCATAAGGAATATATATTTTACAAAATTCCTAATAAAATTTAAATGTCTAGAATTTTATACATTTAATTTATTTGGGTAGTTTGGATTTTTCTGAATCCAAAAATATTTTATTTATAATTTTTGGATTTTTATTTTATTTTCTAGAATTTTATTTAGTCCAGGGGTATTTTGGTCTTTTTCTTTTTATTAAAACAGGCCTGAAATTGTTTATGGGCTGGTTATTCTTATTGGGCCCTGTTGGCCCACTAGTACTAGACAAAAGAGCCACCCCAAAGGGTCTGGCCCAGCTTGGCCCACTCCTCACTGCCTCTCTCTCTCTCGAGTTCATCTTCTCCTTCTCTGACCCAATCGGCGATTCCTGCCGCCATCGGTCGTTCTAGTCGCCGTCGTAGTGTATTAGGGGGTTGTCGACGACGCCCGTTCGTTCTATCCAATTGGATTCGAGCCTAGGGCTCTCCTGCGATGGATCGATGCCGTCCCGAACCCTAGGGTTTGCGGATTGGCATGGATTCAAGTGCGACCGTGGTCGTCGTGCGTTGAGGTGATGCTCTGGCCCTCCAGGCGTGATCAGGGTCATTGCCGTGGCGCTGTGCGGGTTGTAGCGCCCCCTCTGGGGTGCTCCACGTGCCTCCATGGCCGTCGGCCCCCCTTCTTCCTCTTCTATCCTTCAGCGAGGACCTACGGTGAGTTTGATTCCCCTCTCCTGGTTCTCTCTGTGTTTGCTGCTTCGATACTAGATGTTAGCAGTGTCCTCTCTGGCTACTATTTGATTTAGATTAGGATGATTATCCCTTTTGGGTTCCTGTGATGTTCTTGTTCATGTACTGGATGAATTGATTCATGTTTAGATGATCTGTACACATTCTAAATTCTTATTGGCCTGAGGATTGTTGCTTAAAATGATATATGATGTTTCTGGTGGCTTACTAGATGATTTGATACTTGGATTGCATCTGATTCAGATGATGTGGTTGTATGGGAAACATGCTTGGTAAAGCCAATGATTTGATAGCTTTCTACTGTTTATTGGATTCATGGTCCTTATTATGGTAGGATACAGCTATTGTCCTAGTGCTGTTAGTTCGGGAATTAATATGTGGTCTGATATCCTCATGATCTCAAACAGTGAAGTGTAACATAAAAATATCCTAGTTATGATTCATGTGTTAACACGAAAATGATTAGTTAGTTGATTGTCTGAATCTATGATGATTTACTGTCTTTCCTGATTCATAATGGATTGTTCTTGTGACACCATAATGTATGGCACACAAGTTTGATTCTAAACCATGGATTTGGTTAGTTTATGTTTAAAATAATCTTGGCTTTGAAACATAAATAGAGATGCTCTTATCTGAATTCCCTATGACCAATGATGTTGGTCTGAGGCTTAGGGATTCAAATCTTATCTAATTGGTTCATCTAGATAATCCTGGTAGTGGTACCAGCTATTCTTTATTGAATCATAGCTTGGAAAAATGATAGTGAGCTTGATCAATCTATGGATCCCAAAGATTTGTTTCTAAGGTGCTACCCTTCTTTTAGGGATGTGCCTAGAAATAGATCATAGGTATATGTATGATCGAATTGTAGAATATTTTTTGACAACCAAAGCAAGGATGTTGCTCTGAGCTCTGGTTGGATTCTGGTGCTTTGTTGTTTGACTTTAGATTTTCAGAAATCCCTATGATGGATTCACCCCACTTGGGTGTCTTCTGAGGGTTTGTTTTGTAAAACAACACATGCCTTTATCTAAATAAGATGATTAGATCATGTGAAGGTTTTGTGAAACTCACCACAAAAGCTGATATTTGTGGAGTAAGTTGGTGGTGATCTTGATCTGGTTTTGGTGGACTCCTATGCTTGATCTGGAGCTAGCCTACTCCTCCTAGCTCCTGGCCTTGGCCTTGCTGTCCACCTGGTTCATCCCCCTCCTTATGTCACCATCCTGGTGGTGTTTGGGTTAATCTGGTGGTTGGTTTGGCTGTTGTTCTTGGTTTACTTGCTGTTCACCCTGGTTGTGTTGTGGTGTGGTGTGGTGTGGTGTGGTGTTGCACTGAGGTGCTTCCCCATGGCTGTGCTCTAGTTTTGTTTGATCTGGCTGTGCTTGTGAAGTCGACAGCACACCCTTTGCATGCTTGTGTGTGTGCCGATGTATGTGCCTCGCACATATGGATAGGTTCGAAAAATTTGAACTTACTATTACCAATCTACTTTTACCTTGGCTGGTGAATTGGTCCCTTTTTGGCTGTCATTTGTATTCTGGCTGGGAATTTATGAAAGATGAAATCTTTCATATTGGTGAAACTTGCCCCTCCTTAACATTTCTCAATGATGAGATTGTCAAGTGCACCTCACTGACATATCTGAGAGAAATATCTACTAACACTAATCTTGTTTTTATTTCTGTTTAATCTTTGTTTTACAGGTTCAAAGATAAAGATGAAGATGCAGTTTAGGTTTTAGATATATGATAGTTAGTAGATGTAATTTCTTAGTCCTTTGTAATTATTTTATAGTTCTTGTAATCTTTATTTTAGTCAATTGTAATAAAGATTATATTATTATTAATAAATAATATCCTTATTCTTTATTCTGTTGTAATTTGTTTATGTCTTCATAATATGAAAATGAATTTCATAATTTCTATTGTTTTGAGATTTAAGTTATACTACCTATATCTTAATTAATTTAAGATTCAAATCTTATATCTAAATCTTTTAAATTATTATTCAAACACTTAAGTTTTTTAAATTCAAACCCATTTCAAAACACACATACTTCTTTTAAGATCACATCAAAGTTTATAATAATCCTCCTTTAAGTCTAAATCTAATCTTAAAGTAAGAAAGAAACATTGATCACTTAAAGTTTTATTTTGCGAAAATTTTACCCACCTTTTCACAAATAGATGCATGCAACAATACATAATCCTAAATATACCCTTCGTTAGGTTCCTAAATGCTGGGATGTTACAGACTTCCCCCCTTAAATTAAACTTTGTCCCGAAGTTTGTTAGAGATGTACCTGAATAATTCTGGATAAGTCTTTCTTAAATCCTCTTCCTTCTCCCATGTGGCTTCCCTTTCAGGGTGATGTTCCCATTGTACCTTGCAATATTTGATTTCCCTATTCCTCAATCTTTTCCAATTTTCTTCCAGAATCTTGTAGGGATTTTCAATATAAGTCAGCTCTGCTTGTAGTTCTATCTCTTGATATGTTATTGCATCCTCTAGAACTTTCAAACATTTGCGAAGTTGTGACACATGAAAAACATTATGCACTTGAGCCAGTCTTGATGGTAATTCTAAAGCATAAGCTATAGTTCTGTTTTGACTCAGTATCTTGAATGGTCCGATATATCTTGGATTTAATTTTCCTTTTACTCCAAACCTTTTTACTCCTTTCATTGGAATTACTTTCAAATAGACCATATCCCCTACTTCTGGATGCCATGATCTTCGGCTTTGATCCTCATAACTTTTCTGCCTCCTCTGGGCTATTTTCAGTCTATCCCTGATCTTATCAATGATGTCTTGTCTCTCCTTGATATAATCTGGCGCAAATTCTTCGCTGCTTCCAGGTTCATACCAACATATTGGTGATCTACACTTCCTTCCATACAGAACCTCATATGGAGCTGCCTTCAGACTACTATGATAGCTATTGTTATAAGAAAATTCTTCCAATGGTAAGTGATCCTCCCATGTTCCTCCAAAATCTAGTTCACAAGCCCTCATCATGTATTCTAGTATTTAATTTGTTCTTTCAGTTTGACCTCTTGTCTCAGGATGATATGTCGTGCTGAAATCTAACTTTGAACCAAGTGCTTCATGCAGTTGCTTCCAAAATGCTGAAGTAAACACTGATCCCCTATCAGTTACGATCTTCTTGGGTACTCCATGCTTACTTACTATCTCTTTAACATATACTTCAACTAACTTCTCGGCATTATCCTTTTGATGCACTGGAATAAAATGTGCACTCTTAGTGAATCTGTCCACTATTACCCATATCATATCCTTCTTTTTTGGTGTCATAGGTAATCCTGTGATAAAATCCATGCCTATTTCCTCCCATTTCCATTGAGGAATTTCTAAGGGTTGTAATGGTCCTACTGGATTTTGATGTTCATCTTTCACTCTTTGACAAGTATGGCATTCAGATACATATTTAGAAATATCTCTTTTCATGTTATTCCACCAGAATAGTTCCTTTAAATCCATATACATCTTAGTACTCCCTGGATGTATAGAATATGGGGTAGCATGTGATTCTTTGAGTATGACATTTCTGATCTCAGTCACATCTGGAACACATAAACGATCTTGGAACCATAAAGATCCATAATCTCCAAGGCGAAAAATTGATTTTTGCCCTTGAGATATCCTCCGAATTTCCTCCGCAATAAAAGGGTCTTCTTCTTGACGTCTAAAAATTTCTTGCTTAAGATCACTGTCATGTTCTGCAACTACCTGCATAGTCGCTAATCCTCCAAGAACCTCTGTTCTGATGAATTGGAGTTCTAATCTTTCCAAGTCCATTTGTAACTCTTTTGGTAACTCTCTGTTGCTAGGCTGAATATCTGCACTCTTTCTGCTTAAAGCATCTGCTACAACATTTGATTTTCCGTGGGTGTAATTGATTGTTAGATCATAATCTTTGATTAATTCCAACCAACGCTTCTGTATCATGTTCAATTCCTTTTGAGTGAAGAAATATTTGAGACTTTTATGGTCAGTGTATAACTCACATCTAGCCCCATAAAGAAAATGCCTCCATCCTTTCAGTGAAAAAACTACTGCTGCTAACTCTAAATCATGAGTTGTATAGTTGACTTCATGTGGTTTCAATTGTCTTGAACCATAAGCAGTTACTTTCCGATCTTGCATTAATACACAACCAAAACCTTCTTTAGATGCATCACAGTATACGGTGAAATCCTTCCCTGTTTCAGGAACTGCTAAGATTGGAGCTGTGGTTAATCTTGTTTTCAACTCTTGGAAACTTGCTTCACACTTCTCATCCCACTTTAATGGTGTATTTTTCCTTAATAATTTGGTCATTGGTCTAGATATTTTGGAGAAACCTTCATTGAATCTCCGATAGTAACCAGCCATTCCTAGGAAACCTCGAATTTGTTTCACATTGGTTGGTGCAGTCCACTCTAGTACCGACTGAACTTTAGATGGATTCACAGCAATCCCATATTTACTGATTAGATGACCGAGGAATTCTACCTCATCTAACCAGAACTCACACTTAATGAACTTAGCATAAATCTTATGTTCTCTTAAAGTCTGCAATGCTATTCTCAAATGGTCAGCATGCTCTTCATTATCCTTGGAATATATCAGAATATCATGAATAAATACGATGACAAACTTATCCAAATATGGCATGAAGATCTTGTTCATCAGATTCATGAATATTGCCAGTGCATTGGTCAAACCAAATGGTACCACCAGATACTCATGGTGTCCATATCTTGAGACAAATGTTGTTTTTGGAACATCTTCCGGCTTGATTTTTATTTGATGGTATCCAGATCTTAAATCGATCTTTGAAAATACTCCATCTCCTTTCACTTGATCAAACAAATCTTGAATTCTTGGTAAAGGATACTTGTTTTTGATCGTCACGTTGTTCAGATTTCTATAATCGCCACACATTCATCTTCCACCATCTCTCTTATCCACAAAAATTATTGGTGTTCCCCATGGAGATACACTTTCCTGAATAAATCCTTTTCTTGCTAACTCATAAATTTGCTCCTTGAGTTCTTTCAACTCCTTGGGTCCCATTTTATATGGTGCCTGAGCTATTGGTGTTGTACCAGGTATTAGGTCAATGGTGAACTCTATCTCCCGGTCTGGTGGAATTCCTAGTAATTCCGTTGGGAAAACATTTTGGAATTCATTAACTCTAGGAATTTCTTCTAATTTAACTTCCTTCATTGAATTCAACTGCATATCCACCATGATATGGCTGTGTTTATCTTCCTGGTAAACTATCCTTGCTCCACTTGGAGTTTTGATTGAGACAGTTTTCTCCTCACAATTAATCTGAGCTCCATGTTCCATCATCCAATCCATCCCCAGCACTACTTCAATTCCCTTCAAAGGAATCACATTTAGGTCTGCGAAATATGTACAACCACAGATCGAGATAACCTAATCTTGTTTTATGTGGCGTATAATCACATTCCCTCCTGCCGTAACTACGGTCATAGGACGTTCTAACGTTGCCCTTCTAATACCGAACTTGTCATAGAATTCTTCAGAAATGAATGAAGTAGTTGTACCAGTATCAAATAGAACTTTTCCGGGATTGGTAAGGATATTGAGCGTACCTATTACTGCATGCTCCGAATTATCCACCTCCTCGAGGGTTACACAATTCAGTTTTCCGGTAGGTCGGTTTCTCTTGCCATTATTGTTCTTGCCATTGTTTCCTCCTTTATTGGGCTGTCCATTTCCTCCACTGGCTTGTCCTCCTCCCTTGGTAGGCCATCCTCCCGATGGTTTGCTCGGACAATCCGTATTGATATGACCTTCTGACCACAACCGTAACAGATCACTACAGGATTTTTGCACTCCCTCTGGAAATGCCCTGGAATTCCACAGTTGTTACAGATAACATTCCTTCTCGGATTAGATTGATTTCCACCACTGCCCTTGTTATTGTTATTGTTATTGTTATTGTTATTGTTATTGTTATTGTTATTGTTGTTGCCATAATTCCTATTCTGGGGTTTGAACTCCAGGTTAGGTTTGGGTTTGCTTGCCTGAATTCTCTTGGTTTCCTTCTTAGCTCTCTTCCTCCGGTCCTCTTGTACATTCTTGTAATCATCCTCAAAAGTAATGGCCGCATCCAACAACTACAGATAAGTTTGCTTATTGGCTAACCTTAGCTGTATCTTCACAATGGATTTAATCCATGCAAGAAACGTTTCTTCCTTTTCTCTTCAGTGTTAACATCCTCCTCAGCATAACGAGACAGTTGGCTAAACTCCTGGATGTACTTCATGACACTAGTATATCCTTGATGAAGCTCCTCAAATTCTCTCCTCTTCAACTCCACGACGCTTTCCGGAACATGATATTCACGGAATCTCTGCTTGAACTCCTCCCAGGTAAACTCCCTTCTTGGTGGTTGCATAGCTAATTGATTTTCCCACCATGATGCTGCAGGTCCGGTCAGCAGATGAGTTGCATACCTCAATTTTTCCTCATCATTGCAATCTACAGTTTTCAGCTTCCTCTCTGTATCTGCTAGCCAGTCTTCTACATCCATTGGTTCAGGAGCTGATGCAAAAGGTAACGGTCTTGCATTCTGGAAATCACATAAACTCACTCCTCCACCTTCAGGTGCCCTCTGATTTGCTCTACCCAGCAATTCTTCCATGAACTTGTTCTGGGTCTCTTGCATCATTTGCATACATTGCATAAAGTTCTGCTCCATTAACGGCCTAATTGGTGGTGGTGGTAATGCTCCTTGATTTACTATATTGGCATCGGCTTTTTCCTTGGCCTCACACTCCATCCGCCGCTGCTCAGTTTCCATTTCTACCCCCGTATCCATGACCCCCTTGTCCTGCATCATAAAGCAAATACTCATAATTACATCATGCACATGTGTTCTGAGCTCGACTTTATGCACAGAACTAGTCACACAATAAAGATCCAAAGAAATCCAAATATGCATTTTACATATAATATCATAATGATATAAAGTCATTACAATATATACCATATTGGTATTTTAAAAAACTACCTTATTTCTAGAGTACAATACACAGTACTTGATACTACTGTCTAGTTGTCTCTTTCTAATAGTAACTACGCTCATCATACATGCTCGAGGTCCAACCGTGATGACGTGTTGACCGTCGCACAGTTTGTGGAACAAATGGCCTTCCAGAAGGAACATACTCTGTATCTGAAGTATCAGGACTTGAGTCATTACTCAACCTGAGCGCATCGACTCCCTCATTTCTAAAGTCTTGAAACATATTCAACATTATCTCTAGCCTGCTTCTCCTGAGCTTCATCTCTAGAGTTGTCAACAGGATACGCAGATCCTGCTCTCCCCAGGTGCTCTCGTGGACCAGATAATTGAATACTAGATAATGTATATTCCCTGGGCTTTGAGAAGATGTTGCTGATTCAAACACTCTTTCCTCAGGATCTTCTTCTTCATCCTGATCATCTATTGACATGGTATTCCTAATTCTGTTATTAGGATTCATCCTTGCACCCATCCAACTAGATTTTCCAACATTTCTATCAGAACCATCTGTGGACATCTGGTGTTCATGATATCCATTATATGATCCCATTCTCCATCCATCCGAGTTCTCAAAAGGAAGTTCTGAGTCAGAACCATCCTCTAAGCCCTTTGGTACTGCATACCGCATATCTATAGTAGGATCATGTGTAGGTTCAGGCCTTGGTGAGTAAGGATATGGTGTAAAAGATTCTGGATCTATAGGTATATCCTTAAAGATAGGTGTTTCACTACTACTTGCTTCTCTCTCTAACTGGGATGCTAACTTCTTCCTCCTTTCCGGACCAGTTAGATCCTCTAACATGTCATTTTTGTCTTCAACAATCACTTGATGAGTCTTATAAAAAGACACAACGAGTGTCTAGTATCTGTCCATAAACTTGGAAGGTAACTTAGGATGCTTCTTAACTAAATTAAGATGATCCGGTATAGACTCCGAGTCTATAGAATCATGAGGTATCACAGAAAATGTGCTACCTTCTAGCTCCTTGGTTTTCTGCTCCTGGATATTAGCTATTGCCTCCACAACAGCAACATGATAGGCTGCTAAATGACTCCTACCTTATCCTATGGGTAGATCGTGGTACAGTCCAAGCTTATCTGGAAGTTGGGTACTCACACGACACTTGGATAACATCCGGCCATCAAGATAAGTGATAGTGTTCACTGGAATTCTAGTTGGACAATTAAAAAGCTTTAGAAGTTGACGAAGTTGGTCGGTAAATGATAATTGATAATCATCAAGAGTCTCCTCTTTCCTTACCAAAGTCTGTTTTGGAAACTTTGGTGCCATATCTCTGTATATCAGAAAAATAGTTTTGAGTAGTATCCCATAATATATTGCATCATAACAAACAATTATCACACTAAAATATATAACGGAATATTCTCATTTGAATACCCATTATAATACTTTTAGAGAATTCTTTATCGTTGCCAAATCTCCTACAGGTTATACCCTTAACTAGGTTTCCAACCAGGTCAAACCAATTTGCTCCGATACCAACTGCGGTGACCCAGCATACCACTGCATGTGTTTTACACTATAGTCGTTGACATGACATCCACAGAACATCGTTCCGTAAATATCACATCCCTCAGAGTGGTACAACAGAAACATTGCGGGTCCATATTACAAAGGTACACACATTATTATTATTACAATACCGAAATTTCAAGACTTCCAAAAGATCCAACTTACAAACCAAAATATAAGATGTTCAGCGGAAATTTAAAAGTAACAACTCCGACTAGGAGTGGGGCTCAACAACTTATTTTATAGAGCTCATGCTGCTCGGCTCCATTAGTTACTACTAACTAGCCCCTTAAGTGGACTCGTTCTCATCGACAGTGTAGCGGATCTCGTAGTCCACGCCTTCAACTCCTCCGGATAGATCAGGTTCCTCGTAGAACACGTATTCTTGGCATTCGGCTGCATACATTGGCAAGTCTTCGTAATCCTCAGAGTCTAAGCAAGGGATCAAAGGAAAGAATGAGTAACAGCATTACCCAACAAGTTCATTATATGCAAGGTGGGAAGTTTGATGCTTTAACTACCACCTCGGATTATAAATCCTTGGCACTATGAAGTTTTTGTAAATCTTTCTTCAAAGATTGATTTTATTCTGAAAGACTATGACAATCAGCCTTCACAGGTTGACTAGAACTTTCATGGAGTTCCTTTCCTGCTGCGTTCGTAGCTCCTTCCCGGAATAGGGAGTAACAAGTTACAATTCTTACACTCTGCAGAGGTGCGATACTTTACCCATGAGAGATCAACTCCTTGTTGCCCAACCGGGCGTACTTTACCATCCACAATTCCATGATGTGGGGCCCAGTAGTTGGTCCAAGCCAATCACTGCCCCCTTCGCGACCCTGCATGCCTCCTTGGTGTACACCATGCCCACATAATAAATTACGGCAATGGATTGTACAAACCGTTAGATGCCAGAACTATCCTAGGACGTTGAGGGTTCCCACCCATATGCTCCATATCCTCTACGAATTACTAATTAATATGCATGCTACAAGGATAACAGCCACGACCTGCACATCCGGCTTCATGCGAGAGAAGAAGATACAGTTGACTTCTCTGTCCCATTCCAAATCTCATGGCTAATGCGTATTATACGGCGCTAGAATCACTGATGTCAGGGGTTATTAAGTCCCTACTTGATCATCATTGTTGCAATTAGAACTCTAAGTTCTATTTCTCCATCATATCACCACTTAGGATGATATCTATAATTTCTTTATTTGTGAAAATAATATTTTCTTTCTTTATAACATATATGATAACACATAATTTGCAAATACTTTGATAAATACTCTTCAAAGGACATGAGCAAGTGATGGACTTGCCTTGTGATGGCAAGGTAGTGAAGTCTGATGCTTGCACTGGACCTTGAGCTTCTAGTTCTACAAAAAACATCATTATTGCCCGGTAAGGACAATACTTAAAGAAGCAAAATGATTATGCAAGTAATGTCATGCATTATTTAATTTTTATATGCTTTTACCCCAAAAAGTCCCTTTTTAGTAATAAAGGATTTATAAATATTATTTTTTAATATTTTATAACATATATTAAATTATTTTATTTTATTTCCCTTTTATTTGATTTTTATTGATTTAATAATCCTTTTAGGAATTATCAATTATACATTAAAATGGTGATTAAATATTTATTTAGTATTTTTATAAAATACTACCATATTAATACATAATCAAAGTGAATTTTAATTAATTTTATCACCTTTCAATAATTTTGTAAAATTCCATAAGGAATATATAATTTACAAAATTCATATTAAAATTTAAATGTCTAAAATTTTATACTTTTAATTTATTTGGGTAGTTTGGACTTTTGTGAATCCAAAAATATTTTATTTATAACTTTCGGATTTTTATTTTATTTTCTAGAATTTTATTAAGTCCAGGGGTATTTTGGTCCTTTTCTTTTTATTAAAACAGGTCTGAAATTGTTTCTAGGTTATTCCCCCTATTACCACTAGCCCTACCAGACAGAATCCCCACCGCCGGTCTATCGGTCCGGCCGCCTCTCTCTCTCTCGGGTTCATCTTCCTCCTCTCTGATGCATGGTGTATTAGGGGGTTTTCGACGACGCCCGTTCGTTCTATCCAATTGGATTCAAGCCTAGGGCTCTCCTGCGATGGATCGATGTCGTCCCGAACCCTAGGGTTTGGGGATTGGAATGTATTCAAGTGTGACCGTGGTCGCTGCGGCATTGGGTGATGCTCGCCCTGCAGCGTGATCGTGGTCATTGTCGTGGCACCGAGTGCGGTTCGGCGCCTCTAGGGTGCTCCCCGTGCCGCCATGGCCGTCGGCCCCCCTTCTTCTTCTTCTTCTTCTATCCTTCAGCGAGGACCTACGGTGAGTTTGATTTCCCTCTCCTGGTGCTCTCTATGTTTGCTGATTCGATACTAGATGTTAGAAGTGTCCTCTATGGCTACTATCTGATTCAGATTAGGATGATTATCCCTTTTGGGTTCCTGTGATGTGCTTGTTCATGTACTGGATGAATTAATTCATGTTTAGATGATCTGTACACATGCTAAATGCTTATTGGCCTGAGGATTGTTGCTTAAAATGATATATGATGTTTCTGGTGGCTTACTAGATGATTTGATGCTTGGATTGCATCTGATTCAGATGATGTGGTTGTATGCTAAACATTCTTGGTAAAGCCAATGATTTGATAGATTTCTACTGTTTATTGGATTCATGGTCCTGATTATGGTAGGATACAGCTACTTTCCTAGTGTTGTTAGTTTGGGAATTAACATGTGGTCTGAGATCATCATGATCTCAAACAGTGAAGTGTCACATAAAAATATCCTAGTTATGATTCCTGTGTTAACATGAAAATGATTAGTTAGTTGATTGTGTGAATCTATGATGATTTACTGTCTTTCCTGATTCATAATGGATTGTTCTTGTGACACCATCATGTATGGCACACAAGTTTGATTCTAAACCATGGATTTTGTTAGTTTATGTTTAAAATAATCTTGGCTTTGAAACATAAATAGAGATGCTCTTCTCTGAATTCCCTATGACCAATGATGTTGTTTGGTCTGAGGCTTAGGGATTCAAATCTTATCTAATTGGTTCATCTAGATAGTCCTGGTAGTGGTACCAGCTATTCTTTATTGAATCATAGCTTGGAAAAATGATAGTGAGCTTGATCAATCTATGGATCCCAAAGATTTGTTTCTAAGGTGCTACCCTTCTTTTAGGGATGTGCCTAGAAATAGATCATAGGTATATGTATGATTGAATTGTAGAAAATTGTTTGACAACCAAAGCAAGGATGTTGCTCTGAGCTCTGGTTGGATTCTGGTGCTTTGCTGTTTGCCTTTAGATTTTCAGAAATCCCTATGATGGATTCACCCCACTTGGGTGTCTTCTGAGGGTTTGTTTTGTAAAACAACACATGCCTTTCTCTAGATAAGATGATTAGATAATGTGAAGGTTTTATGAAACTCACCACAAAAGCTGATATTTGTGGAGTAAGTTGGTGATGATCTTGATCTGGTTTTGCTGGACTCCTGTGCTTGATCTGGAGCTAGCCTGCTCCTCCTAGCTCCTGGGCTTGGCCTTGTTGTCCACCTGGTTCATCCCCCTCCTTATGTCACCATACTGGTGATGTTTGGGTTAATCCGGTGGTTGGTTTGGCTGTTGTTCTTAGTTTACTTGCTGTTCACCCTGGCTGTGCTGTGGTGTGGTGTGGTGTGGTGTTGCACTGAGGTTCTTCCCCACGGCTGTTCTCTGGTTTTGTTTGATCTGGCTGTGCTTGTGAAGTCGACAACACACCCTTTGCATCCTTGTGTGTGTGCAGCCTGTGTGCCTGCTCTGCACATATGAATAGGTTCAGAAAATTTGAACTTACTATTACCAATCTACTTTTACCTTGGCTGGTGAATTGGTCCCTTTTTGGCTTCATTTGTATTCTGTCTGGGAATTTATGAAAGATGAAATATTTCATATTGATGAAACTTGCCCCTCCTTAACATTTCTCAATGATGAGATTGTCATGTGCACCTCACTGGCATATCTGAGAGAAATATCTATTAACACTAATCTTGTTTTTATTTCTGTTTAATCTTTTTTTTGCAAGTTCAAAGATAAAGATGAAGATGTAGTTTAGGTTTTAGATATAGGATAGTTAGGATATGTAATTTCTTAGTCCTTTGTAATTTTTATTTTATAGTTCTTGTAATCTTTATTTTAGTCAATTGTAATAAAGATTATATTATTATTAATAAAGAATATCCTTTTTCTTTATTCTGTTGTAATTTGTTTATGTCTTTATAATATGAAAATGAATTTCATAATTTCTATTGTTTTGAGATTTAAGTTATACTACCTATATCTTAATTAATTTAAGATTCAAATCTTATATCTAAATCTTTTAAATTATTATTCAAACACTTAAGTTTTTTAAATTCAAACCCATTTCAAAACACACATACTTCTTTTAAGATCACATCAAAGTTTATAACAATCCTCCTTTAAGTCTAAATCTAATCTTAAAGTAAGAAAGAAACATTGATCACTTAAAGTTTTATTTGGAGAAAATTTTACCCACCTTTTCACAAATAGATGCATGCAATAATACATAATCCTAAATCTACCCTTCGTTAGGTTCCTAAATGCTGGGATGTTACAGCAAGTCACTTCACACACTGCGTGATAAGAAGGATTGCATCATTGCGCGCCTTCTTCACAAAGTGCAGACATAGAGGAGACAATCCATGATCGAGACATGCAGCTTTGAGGAGAGGGAGAACGGAGGGGAAGATATTCGTGGAGATCCCTACTCGTATCTCAGTAATGATGATGACTACCTTGAGGACATGGACCAGGAGTATCACATTGATGATTAGGACCGCGACTTCATTGATGATGATGAAGCCACTGGTTCTGATGAGTAGTAGCACTTGAGCACTATCGTAGATGTGAGTTTCATCCGGTCCCACTGTATCGTAGCTTGCCAGAATGGTTCTTAAAACCATATGTTTGTGGTGATGTGTTGTTTGGAATGTGTTGCTTGTATGGTGTGACTTTGAAATGAATGAGAATGAGTTGTTGGCTTTCAAACCTTAGCCTTACTCAAAATTTTAAAAGCTTTAAAAACCAAACCCATAAACCTTAGAAAATTTTCCCTCTTGTCTCATGATCTCTCTCAATCTTCAGATGCCTCGCAGAGGGAGCAGATCATCTCAAGACCCAATGGTCCAAATCTTGCAAATGTTTGTAGCCGACCGAGAAGCCGGTAGGACCGAGTGTCAAGACAATCTGGCCACTCTTCAACAAATCTCTCAGCTAGCCCATGACAATAACGGCCCTGGAAATCAGGATCATCATGGATCCAAACTTAAGAACTTTCAGAATACCAATCCCCTATCTTTAGTAAGTTAGAAGAGCCCGTAGATGCCGATGACTGGCTGCAGACTATGGAGAACAACTTGGAAGTAGCCGGAGTTGAGGAGTCCAAGAAAGTACGGTTTGCCACCCACTATCTGGCTGGATCTGCAAGAGCATGGTGGAATAGCACCCGTACTATGAATGGAGGACAAATGATGACTTGGGATGAATTCAAACTCAAGTTCAGCCGAACCCATGTGCCACGGGGTTTGATTCTGCGGATGAGGGATGAATTCAAAGAGTTGAAGCAGGGAAGGATGACTGTGGTAGAGTACCACAATAGATTTTTTTCTTTGTCTACGTATGCCCCTGATGAGATTGGTACTGAAGCCAAGAAGAAGGAGAGATTTCTAAATGGTTTGCATGATGAGATGTAGACGGTGTTAGTCAATATCCCGTTTGCTAATCTGGAAGCTTTAGTTGACTCAGCAATCCAGATGGAAGGAAAGATTAACCAAGCTACTGAAAAACCATAAGCATCGTATGATTCATCAACCAGGACCCCACCATACCCCAAAGTACCGCCCCAATTCGTCTGCTGGATTTGCACCAAGGAACCCTAGGCCACATATGTATCGCCAAAACTTTCCCAACCGTAGTGGAGGAAACCCAATACCTAGAGGCAACAACCACTATAACCATGGCAACTCCAATAATAATACTGCCCCAAGGACTAGAAGTAATGTCGCACCTGTTGCTAGAAAGGACAAGTCAACAATCACCTGCTTTGAGTGTGGAGTGACGGGTCACTACTCCAATGAGTGCCCCAAGGAGACTACTGCAGCAGCCAATGTTACCGCACCTTCCCAGCAGCAGTGTCGTGCCCAACCTAGAAACAGATTCGCCTCAGGAAACCCGAACAACCATGCTAGCCGTCTGTTCCTCATGAATGCTAAAGAAGCCCAGGAAGCGCCAGATGTCGTTCTGGGTATGTTTTCTATTAATTTAGTACTTGCAAGAGTGTTGTTTGATTCTGGAGCATCGCACTCATTATTTACGGAAGAATTTTCATGCACTAGTAAGATTCAACCAAAAAATTTGTAGAATGTTATGATAGTTCAAATACCTGGTTCAACTACCAAAGCTAGGAAAATTTGCAAGGCTGTACCTATCAGAATTCATGGAATAGATTTCTATGCCAATCTAATAGTACTCGGAACAAAAGGTTTGTAAGTAGTACTAGGAATGGATTGGATGTCGAAACATCAAGGACTCATAGATTGTGCCAAGAAAACCATAACCATGACCAGTAGCACCAGAGTATCAGTTGAGCATGTGTCAGAGACCTTGCCCCATCAATTCAAGTGCAAAAAGAGTTTAGCCCAACCAACCCTTGACCAAATCAGAGTAGTCTGTGAATACCCCGATGTGTTCCCAGATGAATTACCCGGTATGCCCCCAGATCGGGATATCGAGTTTATCATTGAACTAATCTCTGGAACTGGACCCATAGCTCAGAGACCCTATAGTATGAACCCATCTGAGTTAGTGGAACTCAAGAAGCAACTTGACGACATGATTATCAAAGATTTGATTCAACCCAGTGCATCGGCATGGAGATCACATGTTCTATTTGTGGATAAGAAAGATGGTGCGACCCGTTTATGTACGGATTATAGGAATTTGAATGATGTCACCATCAAGAACAAGTAACCTTTGCCAAAGATAGAATATTTGTTTGACCAGTTGACCAGTGCCAGAGTATTGTCTAAGATTGATATTTGAACTGGTTATCATCAACTAAAAATTCGTGCAACGGATATTCCAAAGACTGCTTTCACGACCCGATATGGATTGTATGAGTACAAGGTCATGTATTTTGGGTTAACAAATTCCCCCGCTTATGTCATGAATCTCATGAATAAGATTTCATGAATTTCTTAGATAAGTTTGTCGTTGTTTTCATCGATGACATTCTAATCTACTCCGAATCGGAGGAAGAACATGAACAACACCTAAGAACCATCCTTGGAACCTTGAGAGAGCATCAGTTGTATGCCAAGTTTAGCAAGTGCGAGTTTTGGTTAAAGGAAGTAGGATTCCTAGGACATATCTTGTCAGCCGGAGGAGTTGCTGTCAATCCCGCCAAGATTAAGGATGTTGAGGAATGGAGAGCACCAACCACCCAAACTGAAGTTCGTTCATTTCTTGGATTAACGGGATATTACCGCAAGTTTTTTGAAGGATTTTCAAGCATCGCTAGGCCGATGACTCAGTTACTCAAGAAAGATCAGAAGTTTGAATGGACCTACAAATGTGAAGCAAGTTTTCAAGAACTCAAGAAGAGATTGATTTCTGCCCCAATTTTGATCATGCCTGATATCACCAAAGCCTTTGAGGTGTATTGTGATGCATCCAAGATTGGTCTCGGATATTTTTTGATGCAAGAAGGCAAGGTGATATCATATTTGTCCCGCCAACTGAAGCAACATGAACAGAATTACCCCACACATGACCTAGAGGTAGCTGCCGTTGTTTTAGCCTTGAAGACATGGCGTCATTATATTATGGGCAACCGCTGTGAGATTTACTTAGATCACAAGATCCTAAAGAATATTTTTACTCAGAAGGAGTTGAATATGAGGCAACGGAGATGGATAGAGTTAATCAAGGATTATGACATTGACATTCACTATCACCCCGACAAGGCCAATGTGGTAGCAGATGTTCTTAGTAGACTGTCGTGTATATTAAATACCATGATTCTGAAAGAGTAACCAAGTTTGCATAAGGAGTTGGAAGATTTAAGAATAGAGCTCGTTAGCGAAGGATTCCTAGCTAGTATCGAACTTCAACCCACCTTAATAGATCAGATCATGCTAGTATTGACAAAAGTAAACGCCATATCGGTATAGGGAAGGTACTCGGATTTACGGAAGATGAAGAAGGAGTTCTGTGGTATAAAGGACAAATCTGTCTGCCCGCAGATTCAGAGTTGAAACAAGCTATTTTGCAAGAAGCCCATGATACTCTTTACTCCATCCACAAGGGAGGAAACAAGATGCATCAGGATTTGAAGGAGCAATTTTGGTGGCATAAGATGAAGCGAGAAGTAGGAAGCTACATAGCCAAATGTGATATCTATCAGAGATTCAAAGTGGAGCATCAGAGACCTACAGGATTTTTGCAACCTTTGCAGATCCCAGAATGGAAATGGGATTCGGTTGGAATGGATTTCATCACCGGTTTGCCTACATCTAGTAGAGGAAATGATTCTATTTGGGTCATAGTGGATAGACTTTCCAAAGTAGCTCATTTCTTACCGGTCAAGACCACTTATCAGAACTCGAAGCTAGCAGAGTTGTACATTTCTAGAATAGTCAGTTTGCATGGAATTCCCAAGACCATTCTGTCGGATCGAGGAACCCAGTTTACCTCAAGATTTTGGAAGAAAGTCCAAGAAGGATTAGGAACCAAGATGAATTTCAGCACAGCTTATCACCCTCAGACTGATGGACAAACAGAGCTAGTAAACCAAATACTCGAAGATATGTTGAGAGCTTATGTGTTGGAATATGGATCTAAATGGGAGGATTGTCTGCCTTTCGCAGAATTCTCATACAACAACAGTTACCAAGCCAGTTTACAAATGGCCCCATTTGAGTTTATGTATGGCAGGAAGTGTCGTACCCCACTGAATTGGTCGGAAGTAGGAGAGTGTCATATTTTCGGACCCAACTTCCTACGAGAAGCTGAAGATAAAGGTCACAAGATCCGTGAGCACCTCAATATGCCCAATCCAGACAAAAGAGTTATTTCGACAAGATACGTCGAGATCTAGCCTTGAATGTAGGCGATTTTGTGTATCTGAAAGTATCACCCTTGAAAGGAATGAAACGTTTCTAACTCAAAGGAAAGCTTGCCCCTAGAAACATTGGAACCTTCAAAATTCTAAGTCGTCGAGGAGAGGTATTGTCACATCCCAAGATTTCCAAATCTTGTAATGTGAAAAATAAATGAATAAAATAAAAACTTTGTTGATTTTCAGGGTGAGAAGAAACTTTTTGAGTCCATTTGGAAATTTTCAAAACCCATTTGGATCAAATAAAATCCTAAAGGGATTTAAAAAGATAAATAAACAATAAACTTAAAAATATTTAAAATTACTATTTTGGATCTTCTAAAAAAAAGATTTGGCTTTCAAAATAAAAGGTAGATTTATAAATAAGGATTATTTTATAAGCCAAGTTAAAACTTGGCCAAGCCTTTGAAATAAAATAATTCTATTTGATAAAAATAGTAAAGGTTTATTTAAAACAAATTAATAAGGATTTAATATCCAATTTTATTTAAGTAAAGGCTTTTCCCATTTTAAATAAACACTAAAACTTATTTATTTATTTTAAATAAGTTTTCCAAGTATTTTATATTTTCAAATAAAACCTATTGATTTGGTTTTGAAAATATTTAGATTTCAAATGGAGATTTTATTAAATAAATCAAAACCAATTTGAATTAATAATTAAGATCTATTTTATTTAATTATTAAATAGATCCTAAAAAGAATAAAATTATATTATTTTATTTTGGGAATTGGTTTATGTTGTTAACAGAACCAAATTCAATTACAAGTGTGGTGAATGTTTGAAGTTATTTGAATGCTTGAATTGTTTGTTTGGAAATTCAAAACAGAAAATAGGATTGGAAAAAAGAAAAGCATTCAGGAAGGAAAAAATAGAAACAGGCAACAGCCAAGTCGACAAAGCCCACTAAGCCCAGTACCAGCCCACTCCCACTCTCCTCTGTGAAACGTTTTTTTACCTATTAACTGACCCGCAGAGCAACTGACCGGTGGCCCCTCTTTCCCTCTCACTCCCTCTCTGACGCCCGGACCCCACACAACCAACTCGTTCTCTTCTTCCTCGCGTAGACGACGCCGGCCGTTTCCTGCCGTTGATTCCTCCGGTTTAATTCGTCTTAACGCGGCCACCATTACTCACTTTGATCACGCAAGCTTAAATGCCCCTGCCTCCTCTCCATTTCCCCTCTGTCACCCCACATTAGCACGCCCCCAGGCCGCCCTGATTCTTCTCCGAACCTCACTGCCACCGACGAACTCTTCCCTCGATTCCGGCCAAGCCTCGCCACCTCCTGCCTCCCCTAGCACACGAGCACACTCACCACTCCCAGACGCTCCTTCCTGTACCTCTCATTCACCCGCGGGCGCCCCAGAACATCGTCTTCAACAAGCTCAAGGCCGCATGGCGTCATTACTTCTCGTGAAGTCCCACAGTAGCACAGACCGCCACACACCGTCTCGTTCACGCTCCCACACTCGCCTAACTCTCCTGCACCTAACCATGCCCTCTGTTTGACTTCTCGTGATCGACAACGTCGCCTCAGACCACGACTAGAGCCGCCTGACGACGTCCTTGACTCCGGCGAGGAATTCCGACAGACCCTGAGCGCCCCTTGCCAAGCCGACCGTACCTTGAGCATCACCACGTCCCTGCGATCTCGGTAAGCATGTTCCCATCCTCCCTTGCTTCCTGTAGCCGCCATAGCACCACCGCCTGACCGTGCGCCGCCGCTAGCCACCGCCGGCGCTGCTCGTGTTTGGTCAAGCAAACAAGCACCGTTAGATTTCCATCTGGCGGCCACGATAGGTTCATTTAACGAAAGGGTACGGGCTAGTCTGAGCCACGCGATCTGTTTAAATCCAACGGCTGCAGTTGCGCGATCCGTGCGAACCGGTACCGGCCAGTCATATCACGCCGCGTGTCACTAGTTTGTTTAAAACAGAATTTGAAAACAAATTTGATTTGCAAATTGAAAACCTTGTAACTTTTGATCCACATGTCCAAAAATTACAAACTTTATATCGTTGGAATCAGTGGAACAAGCCCTAGTTAACCATGCCATTTGTTTAGTAAATAGTATCTGTTAGATTGATTGTTTTTGCAGAAACATTTGTATTGTTGTTTAGATTAGAAAAATTGTTCAAAAATGTTTTTAGGGTTAAAACCTTTGCAAATTGGTTTGTGGTGAACTTACTGACCCTAGGAACCAACCCATGGATTTAAAAATGGATTTGTTGAAGTTTAGGAATAAAATCTTGATTTAGCCATTTCTATCCAAATAAAAATATTGGTTTTGTTATGAAAATGTTTTTGGAGTAAAAACTTTGGGAAAATGATTTAGACCAAACCTACTGACCCTAAACACCAAGTTTTGAGAAACAACAACTTATTTGGTGAACAACTCAAAATTGTTGCTTCGTTAAAAATATTTTCCACCACATAAAATAATGATTGGATTTAAAAATGGTTATAGACAAAACTCTTTTGCAAATGACTTTGCCACTTTGGAAAATGACCACTTTGAACCCTACAAATTTTAGAAGCCTACTGAAGACTATCTTTGCAAATAAAACTATCTCTTGCATGCTTGCATGCATAACTTAGATCACATTGTTTTATGTGTGTGAAATGTTTGATTGATTATTGGATTGGAATGCTTGTTGATATTGTGTTTGCTTGATTGATTGTAGTGAAGTTAGTAAAGTGCGAGACTAGCAAGATCAAGGAGTGAACCAACATTCCCTACCAAAAGAAAGGCAAGTTACACTATCATATAAAGTCCTACTATTTTTATTATACTTAGTGGATTTTGAAACATGCATGAAAAGAATTTTCTATACTTATGCTATGCTAAATCCAAATAGGACTCCCTATACATTCCTTAGTGAAAACAATGTAGTTGTTACATGCTTAGCCATGCTATATTTTGAAAAGAGATACATGTTGAGATTTTATGAAGTTGAGAAAAGGACTTGTGTTTTTATATAATAAAACAAGGACTCAATGAACCACCTGGCTGGACAAGGATACTTTGATTTTTGGAGAAGGTGGCAACAAAAGGAACCATGTCTATGGCAATCACTTTGTGTTGTGCTCCAAAGGAAAACCACCCAGGAAACGTAGAGATTGAACATGTTTCTCCAATTGTGGCTTTCGTGTGCAACCACATGCTATTTATGGCTCTGGCTTAGTCAACTACATTGGGAAGACCCATGCATTATCTTCAAGTTAATGGACATGAGGACCTGGAATCCTACATGGGTACTGAAGACAAGTTAGGAATGGTGCATGGGAGGACCCTCTGGAAAGACTTCGTCACATTCTTAATCTGCCGGTACTCCATCTTGGTGAGCACTAATCCAGTGGCCACTGGTGGCAACAAGATGGGATTGTGACATGTGGGTAAAGTATACTACTTCTGCAGAAGATAATAAAATCTAAGTACTTAGCCGTGTCCCCGGTTATGGACAATACTGAGCAACTAAAGTTTGAAGCTATGGGAGATCTCGACATTCCAATTTCTAAAAGAAAAACTTTTAAGTAACAACAAAAGACTTGATGCACTTGGGGGTACCAAGGAGCTCAAGAGATTTTGATAAAACTTGATGCACTTGGGGGTACCAAGGAGCTCAAGAGATTTTTGACAAGGACTTGAATAATTGGGGATGCCAAGGAGTTCAAGGGTTTTTGATAAAGAGATTTGCCAAAGGAAACAAAACCATTTGAAAAGATAGGATAAATTATTGCTTTCTGCAAATAAGCCTAAAGCCCTACTTAGCCAAATATGCATGTAATGATAGGATCCACTTATGTTCTACATAGTAGTGAAGATTGCCAATACAATTCAAATGTATTGACCCTTGTGGCTGTAAATTGTAATGTTGCAGGTTTGATTGTTTTAGAGAAGATTGATTAATTGATTAGGATTACAAAGTCTACAACCAACATGTCTGCCTGTGGCACTTTGAAGATGAAGGACCCCATACTTATAGTTATTCCGCTGCAATGTAATGTATTAGCCAAATGAGCTATGTAAGATGTAATAAAATTATGTTATTCCTGGTTATAAAGTTATATTATGACCTTTGTTTCTTGATAGTACATCTTAACTGTGGATGCTAGATAATGATCCAGGGACTAGCATTGTAAACACAGGGGACTCCACCTTATATTAAATAAAGGTTGGGACACTCCCTCTACAGATGGTATCAGAGCATTGTGTTGCCTGTAGGATTTGTAAACCTAGGATTGGAAAAAATCCCTTAGAAAAATAGGATTTGTATTTGTTCCAAAAACTTATTTACAAACAATCTTGTAAACTCTTTCCTCAACCGTTTTGGTTTTAATTCTACATCTCTTCTATTTCAACTTGATGGAAAAACCTACCCCATGACCAAGACTACACCATGTGCAAAGGACTTCTTCAACATCTTCAACTCTAATGACTTCAACTTCTTCAACTCTAATGACTTCAGCATCTTCAGCATGTTCACCAAGGACTTCCAACTTGGATACCACTAAGGACTACAAGTGAGACAAGGAAATCCTGCTCAAGATTTAGAGACTAAGGGAATGCAAAATTAGAAGGAGTTCACTTGAAGTTTTGTAACCAAGAGTTTTTTCCAAGGAAACCATGATTCCATGCAAGAAAGAATCAACCAAGAAGGAAGGAAGGATCACAAGTGAACCATATAGATGGACCACCATATTTTAGTTAAGTCAAACACACCAACTTATGTGGTGTAACAAAAATATTTTGTTGCCTAAGTAGATGCTTGAACTTTGTTGTTTGAGTGAAAAGTTGTTTGTGAATGCTTGCACATTGCATGTGTGAATTGTGAGGTGTGTGATTAGAATTATTTCCTTAGGAAAATCTTTTGCCTATTATAATCTCCCTTCAACCCAAACAGATGACTACTCCAAGAGACTCCAACATCAAGGTTGATGACACCAACACCAACCAAGAGGGCAGCATGAAAGAGCTCATAGCAACCCAGAACTAGTTGAACCAAGTGATAGCACAATTCATAGACAACACCAGTGGAGAAGATCCAACCCTGCAAGGATTTTTGGAACTCAAGGCCAACTAATGCTCAAAGTGACTGATCAAATGATCAAAATGGAAGAAAACTATTCCAAAAGAGCTAGTGACAACATGGATGACAGAAATGTTATTCTGGATGGAGCCCCATCTTGCATTATTTGTGGAGACAAGGATCATACTTCCAAGGAGCATGGAGATCAATTCCCCAACTGTGAAGAGAAACATCCTGTTGGACAATGTCCCACTTCTCAAGCTACTTGCTACCTATGTGAAGGAAACAATCATGTCCCTATCCAATGCCCCATCTATTCCATTATGGAACAAAGGAAACAAGGTGGAGTGAAAAAAATGATTGCAAACCATCAAGAAGGATCCAAGTCTACCAAGAAGGTTGATGACAAAGGAAAAGGTCCACTTATACCTCCAAACAAAACAACCCAATTCAAAGGAGCAAAGAAAAATTATCCAAAGAGCAATAGAAGGCCCAGGAAGCATGTAGATATTCCTACATACAAGATAACACATATGAACAACATGAACTGTATGCACTCCTAGCTTTGGAGAAACCAAAAAAGCAAAAGAAGGACAAAAGCCATGTGCAATGTCATAAGTGTAAAGAAATGGGACACTATTCCAGTGAATGCCCAGAAAACCAGAAGAATAAGGAGATTGGCCAAGTGGTGTGCAACAACTGCAAAGAGCTAGGACACTATGTAGCAACTTGTCCACAAGAGCCACGTAAAGAACACAAAGATATCAACTATTTCAATTGCAAGAACCCAGGACATTATGCAAGCAACTATCCAGAAAAGATGAAGAACAAGTTGAACAAGCCTATGGAGAAACTCAACCTTGGCCCATGATTCAAGCATGGAAACCAAGGAACAATACAAATGATTTCCTAGAGAAGCTTTCCCAAGATTCCAAGCAAGCCAATATGTAATTTTGTTTGAAAATTTTAAGGGTGGTAGTACCCTAGTTGTTTTGAGCCTACTTGTAACCCTAGCCTTCCCAAATCTTGGGACGAGATTTATTTTTAGGGTGGTAGCCTGTCACATCCCAAGATTTTCCAAATCTTGTAATGTGAAAAATAAATGAATAAAATAAAAACTTTATTGATTTTCAGGGTGAGAAGAAACTTTTTGAGTCCATTTGGAAACTTTCAAAACCCATTTGGATCAAATAAAATCCTAAAGGGATTTAAAAAGATAAATAAACAATAAACTTAAAAATATTTAAAATTACTATTTTGGATCTTCTAATAAAAAGATTTGGCTTTCAAAAGAAAAGGTAGATTTATAAATAAGGATTATTTTATAAGCCAAGTTAAAACTTGGCCAAGCCTTTGAAATAAAATAATTCTATTTGATAAAAATAATAAAGGTTTATTTAAAACAAATTAATAAGGATTTAATATCCAATTATATTTAAGTAAAGGCTTTTCCCATTTTAAATAAACACTAAAACTTATATATTTATTTTAAATAAGTTTTCCAAGTATTTTATATTTTCAAATAAAACCTATTGATTTGTTTTTTGAAAATATTTAGATTTCAAATATTTTATTAAATAAATCAAAACCTATTTGAATTAATAATTAAGATCTATTTTATTTAATTATTAAATAGATCCTAAAAAGAATAAAATTATATTATTTTATTTTGGGAATTGGTTTATGTTGTTAACAGAACCAACTTCAATTACAAGTGTGGTGAATGTTTGAATTGATTTGAATGCTTGAATTGTTTGTTTGGAAATTCAAAACAGAAAATAGGATTGGAAAAAAGAAAAACATTCAGGAAGGAAAAAAATAGAAACATGCAACAGCCGAGTCGACAAAGCCCACTAAGCCCAGTACCAGCCCACTCCCACTCTCCTCTGCGAAACGTTTTTTTACGTATTAACTGACCCGCAGAGCAACTGACTGGTGGCCCCTCTTTCTCTCTCACTCCCTCGCTGACGCCCGGACCCCACACAGCCAGCTCGTTCTCTTCTTCCTCGCGCAGACGACGCCGGCCGTTTCCTGCCGTTGATTCCTCCGGTTTAATTCGTCTTAACGCGGCCACCATTACTCGCTTTAATCACGCAAGCTTAAACGCCCCTGCCTCCTCTCCATTTCTCCTCTGTCACCCCACATTAGCACGCCCCCAGGCCGCCCTGATTCTTCTCCGAACCTCACTGCCACCGACGAACTCTTCCCTCGATTCCGGCCAAGACTCGCCACCTCCTGCCTTCCCAAGCACACGAGCACACTCACCACTCCCAGACGCTCCTTCCTGTACCTCTCATTCACCCAGGCGCCTGTAACGCCGTCTTCAACAAGCTCGAGCCTGGCCGCTCTACTTCTCGTGAAGTCCCGGTAAGCCTGACCGCCCCACGCCGTCTCGTTCACGCTCCCACACTCACCTCACTCTCCTGCACCTAACCATGCCCTCTGTTGACTTCGTGATCGACGTCACGCCTCGACCACGCAGACAGCCGACGCCGTCCTTGACCCCGGCGAGGAATTCCGACGGACCCTGAGCGCCCCTTGCCAAGCCGACCGTACCTTGAGCATCACCACATCCCTGCAATCTCGGTAATCATGTTCCCATCCTCCCTTGCTTCCTGTAGCCGACGTAGCACCACCGCCTGACCGTGCGCCGCCGCTAGCCACCGCCGGCGCCACTCGCGTTTGGTCAAGCAAACCAGCACCGTTAGATTTCCATCTGGCGGCCATGATAGGTTCATTTAACGAAAGGGTACGGGCTAGTCTGAGCCACGCGATCTGTTTAGATCCAACGGCTGCAGTTGCGCGATCCGTGCGAACCGGTACTGTCCAGTCATATCACGCCGCGTGTCACCAGTTTGTTTAAAACAGAATTTGAAAACAGATTTGATTTGCAAATTGAAAACCTTGTAACTTTTGATCCACAAGTCCAAAAATTACAAACTTTATATCGTTGGAATCAGTGGAACAAGCCCTAGTCAACCATTCCATTTTTTTAGTAAATATTATCTGTTAGATTGATTGTTTTTGCAGAAACATTTGTATTGTTGTTTAGATTAGAAAAATTGTTCAAAAATGTTTTTAGGGTTAAAACCTTTGCAAATTGGTTTGTGGTGAACTTACTGACCCTAGGAACCAACCCATGGATTTAAAAATGGATTTGGTGAAGTTTAGGAATAAAAACTTGATTTAGCCATTTCTAGCCAAATAAAAATATTGGTTTTGTTATGAAAATGTTTTTGAAGTAAAAACTTTGGGAAAATGATTTAGACCAAACCTACTGACCCTAAACACCAAGTTTTGAGAAACAACAACTTATTTGGTGAACAACTCAAAATTGTTGCTTTGATAAAAATATTTTCCACCACATAAAATAATGATTGGATTTAAAAATGGTTATAGACAAAACTCTTTTACAAATGACTTTGCCACTTTGGAAAATGACCACTTTGAACCCTAAAAAGTTTAGAAGCCTAGTGAAGACTATCTTTGCAAATAAAACTATCTCTTGCATGCTTGCATGCATAACTTAGATCACATTGTTTTATGTGTGTGAAATGTTTGATTGATTATTGGATTGGAATGCTTGTTGATATTGTGTTTGCTTGATTGATTGTAGTGAAGTTAGTAAAGTGTGAGACTAGCAAGATCAAGGAGTGAACCAACATTCCCTACCAAAAGAAAGGCAAGTTACACTATCATATAAAGTCCTACTATTTTCATTATACTTAGTGGATTTTGAAACATGCATGAAAAGAATTTTCTATACTTATGCTATGCTAAATCCAAATAGGACTCCCTATACATTCCTTAGTGAAAACAATGTAGTTGTTACATGCTTAGCCATGCTATATTTTGAAAAGAGATACATGTTTAGATTTTATGAAGTTGAGAAAAGGACTTGTGTTTTTATATAATAAAACAAGGACTCAATGAACCACCTGGGTGGACAAGGATACTTTGAGTTTTGGAGAAGGTGGCAACAAAAGGAACCATGTCTATGGCAATCACTTTGTGTTGTGCTCCAAAGGAAAACCACCCAGGAAACTTAGAGATTGAACATGTTTCTCCAATTGTGGCTTTTGTGTGCAACCACATGCTATTTATGGCTCTGGCTTAGTCAACTACATTGGGAAGACCCATGCATTGTCTTCAAGTTACTGGACATGAGGACCTAGAATCCTACATGGGTACTGAAGACAAGCTAGCAATGGTGCATGGGAGGACCCTCTGGAAAGACTTCGTCACATTCTCAATCTTCCGGTACTCCATCTTGGTGAGCACTAATCCAGTGGCCACTGGTGGCAACAAGATGGGATTGTGACATGTGGGTAAAGTGTACTACTTCTGCAGAAGATAATAAAATCTAAGTACCTAGCCGTGTCCCCGGTTATGGACAATATTGAGCAACTAAAGTTTGAAGCTATGGGAGATCTCGACATTCCAATTTCTAAAAGAAAAACTTTTAAGTAACAACAAAAGACTTGATGCACTTGGGGGTACCAAGGAGCTCAAGAAATTTTGATAAAACTTGATGCACTTGGGGGTACCAAGGAGCTCAAGAGATTTTTGACAAGGACTTGAATACTTGGGGATACCAAGGAGTTCAAGGGTTTTTGATAAAGAGATTTGCCAAAGGAAACTAAACCATTTGAAAAGATAGGATAAATTATTGCTTTCTGCAAATAAGCCTAAAGCCCTACTTAGCCAAATATGCATGGAATGATAGGATCCACTTATGTTCTACATAGTAGTGAAGCTTGCCAATACAGTTCAAATGTATTGACCCTTGTGGCTGTAACTTGTAATGTTGTAGGTTTGATTGTTTTAGAGAAGATTGATTGATTGATTAGGATTACAAAGTCTACAACCAACATGTCTGCCTGTGGCACTTTGAAGATGAAGGACCCCATACTTATAGTTATTCCGCTGCAATGTAATTTATTAGCCAAATGAGCTATGTAAGATGTAATAAAATTATGTTATTCCTAGTTATAAAATTATATTATGACCTTTGTTTCTTGATATTACATCTTAACTGTGGATGCTAGCTAATGATCCAGGGACTAGCATTGTAAACACAGGGGACTCCACCTTATATTAAATAAAGGTTGGGACACTCCCTCTATAGGTATCGTATCTGATAGAACCTCTAGAAGAGATGTTAGATGTGCATGATGTGTTTCATATCTCGTTACTTCGGAAGTGTTTAGAAGTCCCCGAAACGACGGAAGTTTTCAATAATATCGATCACAGAGATGTGGAGATCAACTCGGACCTAACCTATCGTGAAGAGATTATCCGTATTTTGGAAGAAGCTTTCCGGACCACCCAGACCAGAAGTATCAAATTTCTCAAAATCCAATGGAGCAACCATACGGAAGAAGAAGCCACTTGGGAGCATGAGGATTACATGAGGAAGGAGTTTCCAAATCTCTTTAGTAATGGAGTTTTCCTGAATCTCGGTGAGATTACATTTAAGGGGAAGGTTTGTAACACCCCAAAAATACTAATGAAGATCATTCCCTAAGTAATCAAGATTATGGTTAACAAAAGCTCTTATTACTTAAATTCAAATCTTATTGAGTGAGTGTATGAATGCTTGCAATGCCATGTTTGATTGTTTTAAATGATGAGAAATGGTTTATAGATCCAAACCATATCATCTAGGTCACTATCAAATCAAATCAAAATAAAATAAAAATATGAAGCATAAGACCTAATGGTCATGTCTGCCCAAGTTAACCACTAGCTCACTTTGAGCATCTCTAGCAACTAATCTCAAACAGAAACTATCCCATTTCTTTTCACGCCTTGCTAGACCTAGTGACACTAAACTAAATGGAACTCACCAACCTTGCAGAAACATCTTTAAACTCTTTTCAGAGACAATTCAAATTTGAATCTACCTTATGTATCAAGATAGCCATTTTTGGAAAGCCACTCAAACCAACACCCCTTGTCAAACCATTGCACCCAGAGACTAACAATATTAGTATCAGATACTCACCAAAAATCATTGAATTTGGTGATGATTTAGTTCATGCGGCCATTTGATCGAACACCTGGTGATCATAGTACAACTACCAATTATCTACTGTTTGTGATCAATCAATTGCTCATCCATTGTACCCCAAATCTTTACTCTAGGTCACCCACAATCACCCCCAGTACCCAGACGTGCAATTGAGCCATTCTTCTTCACTGCCTTGATCAATGCTAGTGGTACCCGAGCTCCTCATGTCACTATGACATGGAAAGCACGCCACAGGCCGTGCCTCACTCACTCGCGATGTCTAGCTAGTAGTCGTGACCTCACTTCCCCTCTCTGTCCACCCCTCGACCAATGGCGAGACGCGGATACCCCAGAACGGCCACGCCCATTTAAGACACGGACATGCCGAGAGCACAATGGAGTTCCGCAGCCGCCTCGCGCAGACACGTCGCAACTCAACCTCTCCGCCCGTACCATAGCTGGCGGCACGACCTTGGACATGCCCGTTGGTCACCGCGCACCCCTTGACCATCGTACTCGCTAACAAACACCGCCGTACCCTCACAGAGCACCGACGTCTCCCGACCAACTGAGACCGTCCCTTGTCGAGCCACCACTCACATGATGATCACCACACCCAACAGCATCGACCCATGCCCTTCTCCATGCATAGCTCGAGCTATAGCAACGTCGTCGACGAGCCTTGACATGCCGCACTTCCTGACCCTCGAGGGTATAAATAGATACCACCCCCAACCTCAATCTTCACATAATTCTACTCCTCTCTCACTCAGAAACACCCCTGACCTGTTCCCGGCGCAAGGCGAGCACCCTGTCACCGGAATTTGATCGGAGTTCGTCGCTGTCGTGAGGGAAATGCGCCGTCGATTGGAGCCACCCCAGGACCTGTCGTGACCGCCATTCGACTCGCCGTCGTCGACAAGCTCGTTCGCCCACACCATCGAACCTATCTGGAGCCCCGGTAAGCCCATAGCCACCCTTGACGTGCCGCTAGGACAGAATATCGCCGGAGCACCATGATGTAGATGATGAACCTAGACCGTAGATCGTGTTGTAATCATAGGGCTAATATTGATCGATACCGCTTCACGTTATATGACCCGCTGACGCGTGGGACCAGCATGAGTGAGCCTGCTACTCGTGCGATGTGCAGTTGGGCCAGCCTAGTAACGTTTCCCGCGCGAGCCGAGTAATTCAAATCTAGTCTTCTTCTTTTTATTCAAAAACCTTTTCTTTAGTGAACTTTAAAAATCAATTCAAAGATTTTAACTACACGAAATTGAATGAATCCAATTGTGTTTGAAATTAGATGAAAATATCCAATCACTCCCGTTGGATTCAAACAGTTTGAAACTATGGATCACCCTTAGTAAAAATAACAAGCCAGAAGCTTTTGCAATTTCAAACATTTTTCTAAAATCAACCATAATTGATTTTGAGTTGATTCCAACTCTCAAAAATCACATTTGACAAGACCCATCTGAATATGTAAAAACTACATAATTACATACAGTAGTCCTAGATCAAAAATAAAGAATGACTTTCTAGTCATTTTTAGCCACTTAAATATTATTAAATAATATAAATTAGGCCAACCTTTTTAAATCACATTCCCAAGTATTAGAGTATGTGGTAATGACATGTGTCAATATGATCCCATATTTTTAATTTGGAGAATATTAAATCTTAAACAAATTTTCAATGAGTAGAAATTACCTTCCTAAAAATAAGATAAATAAAATCCTACCACCCTTTATTGTAATAATAGAGATGATGTTAGTGAAGGGTTTCGCGGCATAGTAAATCAAAATTTTCTACGGATGCGAACAGAGGGAAAGCCAAGATCTAATCTAGGAGATGCAATCAACGAGAGAGATTGGATTAGATCTTCATACCCTTGAAGATTCGCCTGTGAGCGTTAAATCGGAGCGTGGGTGATGTAGTCGTACTCGCTTCTCCTCGCGATCCGATCCGATTCTAGCACCACAAGTGGCGGTGCCTCCGTGAGATGCACACGTGCGGCACCTCGGCGTCTCCTCCTTCCTCGGACCAGCAAGTATGGTGGAGATAGATTGGATCTACAACACGACGGCGTGGTGTATATGGTGGAGAATTTCTGCGAGGGCTTCGCCTACAAGCGGTCGGGAGGAGAGAGGAGCTAGCAAGGCGTCTAGGGTTTGGAGGAGAGGTGTGGGGGTTGGTGCGCCCCACCCTCTTTATATAGAGGGGCGCAGCTAGCCCCTCCCAAGCCCAAAGGATAGGGAGTGGGGGCATGGACTCTCCCTCTTCTAGAAACCCTATCTCTAGTTTAAGCGATTTAAACTCTCTAGGATCGGCTGGGCCCTATGGGGCCTTGTGCCCCCAATGCGGCCAGGACACTCCCTCATAGGCCCATGCCCCTCCCGGAAGGTGGGGCCACGTTGGTCCCCTTAGGAAGGTTCTAGAAGCTTGGTACAATACCGATTAACTTGGAACAATTCGAACTCCAAAAGCAATTGCCTTATATGAATCTTATTATCGGACCATTAGGAACCTCTCGTGATGTCCCGGATCCCATCCGAGACTCGAACAAAATTCATAAACCAATTATCCAATCTATCCTAGCGTCAAGACACGTTAAGTGTGTGACCTGCGGGTTCGAGAATATGAGACATGATCTTCTATCAATAATCAACGGAAGTGCAGGCACCCATATTGACTCCCACACATTCATCGATGATCATATCGGATTAACCACGATGTCGAGATTCAAACAATCCCATATATATATTCCCTTCGTCTCGCGATATTTTACTTGCGAGATTCGATCGTCGGTACCGTCATACCTAGTTCAATCTCGTTCACGGCAAAGTACTTTTCGTTCGTAATCCGATATCACTTTGTGATTAACTCCTTAACCACATGCTTGCAAGCGGTGTTGATATCGATTACGAGTGGGCCAGTATATCTCTCCGACTTGGGAGGACAAATTCCATCTTGATACATACAACCCAATGATACTTTCCGATCACCGAGAGACACCTTTATGATCACCCTCTCATAGGATGACGTTTGATGACCTCAAAGCTTTCTTGACCGGGGAGTTGTATTATCTCATGGTCTAAGGAATACAATATTTGACATAGGAAAAGCTACGCAAAGATGAACACGATGATACGATCTAATTGCTTCGCTTAGTTTGGGTCTGTCCATCATATCATTCTCCCAATGATATGATCTCATTATCAATTAACAACACATGTCTATGGTTGAAACCTTAACCATCATTGATCAATGAGCTAGTCCTTAGAGGCGTACCAGGGACACGGTGTTGTTCACAAACCACACAAGTATTAATGTTTTCGCTTAATACAATTCTAGCATGGAATATAAACTTTATCATGAACAAGAATTATAATAATAACATCTTTATTATTGCCTCTAGGGCATAATTCCAATCTCCCACTTGCACTAGAGTCAATAATCTAGTTTACATCCGGCAACAATCTCACACCCATGGCTTTGAGGTGTTGATCATGTTTACGTGGAAGAGGTTTAGTCAATGGATCTGCGACATTCGAGATCCGTATGTACTTTGCTAATCTTGATCTCCATCGCTATATAATCTCGGATTATATAAAACTTGCAGTTGATATGCTTGGTCTTTGGATGATATCTTGGTTCCTTAGCGAGTGCTATGGCGCGGTGTTGTCACACAATATCTCTAGTGGGTCCAATGCATTTGGAACCACGCCAAGCTCGATGATGAAGTTTCGATCCAAACTCCTTCACTTGGCAACCTGCGGCAGCCATGTATTCCGCTTCCACTTGTAGATCCCGCGATCACGCTTTGCTTGCAGCTTCTCCACTCACTCCTCCAATCAAAATATACACGTATCACATGCGAGATTTAGAATCATCCTTGTCGGTGTCAAAACTAGCATCGGCGTAACCTTTACGACAAGTGTTCATCACCCCATAGACTAAGAACATTTCTTTAGTCCTATTTAGGTACTTTAGGATGTTCTTTACGGTTGTCGATGTTCCACTCTGGATCACTTTGATATCTGCTCGTCAAACTAAGAGCATTGGACACATCCGGTCTAGTACACATAAGATGGCATACATGATGGAACCTATGGCCGAGGCATAAGGCACCTTGCTCATAGCTTCCCTATCATTTACCGTAATGGACCTTTGAGCCTTGCTCAATATCTTACACGACAACATAGGCCTTGAACCTTTCTTTGCCTTATCCATTATGAACCTTTTGAACTTTGTCTAGGTATGTACTCGGCTTAAAGCTATCGAGCGTCTTTGTCTATCTCTATAGATTTTGATGCCCAATAGATAAGCAGCTTCACCTAGGTCTTTCATTGAAAAACACTTGTTCAAATAACTCTTCACATCGTTAAGCATGTTGATGTCATTTCCAATAATCAATATGTCATCCACATACAGTACCAGAAACGTCACCGAGCTCCCACTCACTTTCTTGTAGATACAAGCTTCGTAGCAATTTGGAACAAATCCAAAGCTCTTGATCACTTGATCAAAACGAAGGTTCCAACTCCGAGATGCTTGCTTCAGTCCATAAATGGAACGCTGAAGTTTGCATACTTTACTAGCATCCTTAGGATCGACAAAACCTTCGGGTTGCATCATATACAACTCTTCATCAATGTTACCATTAAGGAAAGCAGTATTGACATCCATCTGCCATATTTCATAATCATGAAACGCAACAATTGCTAATAAAATCCGAATGGACTTAAACATCGCTACGGGAGAGAAAGTCTCATCGTAGTCAACACCTTGAATTTGTCGAAAACCTTTTGCGACAAGCCGCTTTTATACGGTAACATTACCATCGCGTCCGTTTTCTTCTTGAATATCCATTTGCACTCAACGGCCTTTCGGTCGCTAGGAGGATCCACCAAAGTACATACTTGGTTTCGCTCATGGATCCCAATTGGTTCATGGCTTCCGGCCATTTCTCAGTCTGGCTCATCGCTTCCTCATAGTTCGTAGGTTCACCGTCTTCTACCAACAAGGCGGTCAAGACGAGTTGCGTACCACTCGGGAGGGGCACGCGACATTGTCGACTGCGACGTTCGATGTGACATCGTCCAAGCTTCATGATCCTTGTCATTAGCTTCCTCTATTGTTGGTGCGGCAACTTTGGAACAATTTCGGTCTTGCGCTACTCTCCAATTCAAGAGAAGGTTCAATAACCTCGTCTAGCTCTACTTTCCTCCCACTCACTTCTTTGAGAGAAACTCCTTCTCAAGAAAGGAACCGTTCTTCGACAAACACTTTGCCTTGGTTACGTGATAGAAGGTATACCCAATAGTTTCCTTAGGGTATCCTATGAAGACGCATTTCTCCGCTTTGGGTTCGAGATTGTCCGGCATCAACTTCTTGACGTAAGCTTCGCATCCCCAAACTTTAAGAAACGACAACTTAGGTTTAGCACCAAACCACAGTTCATACGGTGTCGTCTCAACGGATTTAGATGGAGCCCTATTTAAAGTGAATGCAGCGGTTTCTAATGTAGAACCCCAAAATGATAACGGCAAATCAGTAAGAGACATCATTGATCGGACCATATCTAATAGGGTTCGATTCCGGCGTTCAGACACACCATTGCGCTGTGGTGTTCCGGGTGGCGTGAGTTGCGAAACGATTACGCTTGCTTTAAGATGTGTGAGAAAATCATAACTCAAATATTCACCTCCACGATCGGATCGTAGAAACTTAATCTTTCTATTACGATGGTTCTCCACTTCATTCTGAAATTCTTTGAACTTTTCAAATGTTTCATATTTATGTTTCATTAAATAGATATACCCATATCTACTTAATTCATCGGTAAAAGTGAGGAAATAGCGATATCCACCGCGCGTCGAAATACTCATCGGTCCGCATACATAGGTATGTATGATTTCCAACAAGTCCGTTGCTCGCTCCATCATACCGGAGAACGGGGTTTTGATCATCTTGCCCATGAGGCATGGTTCGCATGTGTCAAATGATTCAAAATCAAGAGACTCCAAAAGTCCATCAGAATGGAGTTTCTTCATGCGCTTTACACCAATATGACCTGAGCAGCGATGCCACAAATAAGTAGTATTATCACTATCTACTTTGCATCTCTTAGCCTCAATGTTATGGATGTGTGTTTCATCCCTTTCGAGATTTAGAAGAAATAAACCATTCACAAGAGGTGCATGACCATAAAAGATGTTACTCATATAAATAGAACAATCATTATTCTCCGATTTAAATGAATAACCGTCTTGCAATAAACATGATCGAAATAATGTTCATGCTCAGCGCAGGCACATAATAACACTTATTAAGGTTTAAAACTAATCCGAAGGTAAAACTAAGGAGAGCATGCCGACGGCCATCACATCAACTCTTGATCCGTTGTAACGCGCATCGTCACCTCATCCCTCGCAAATGCCGTCTATTCCGTAGCTCTGTTTCGAGTTACAAATATTAGCGATCGAACCGGTATCAAATACCCGGGCACTACGAGGGCTAGTAAGGAAAACATCAATAACATGTATATCAAATATACCTTTGATGGTGCCACCTTCTTGTCCGCTAAGTACTTGACAGTTCGCTTCGGTGACCCTTGTCCTTGCAATAGAAGCACTCGATGTCGGGCTTAGGACCAGACTTGAGCTTCTTCTCGGCGAGGGCATTGCGCTTCCGCCTCCCTTCTTGAAGGGCTTCTTTGCTCCTTACCTTTCTTAAAGGAGGGCTTGTTGACCATCAACACATGATTATCCTTCTTGATGTCCATACGCAGCCTTGACTTTGCGAAGAGCTCGGTGATCGATCGGTGGAACCAATCGATTATGAGTCACTACAAAACTTTTATAGCTGGGAGGAGTGATTGCGAACCTGTCAATCTTGAGCTCCTCTGGAATCGTGCATTCCGGCTGCTCAAGAGTTGAGTGTAGCCCGACATCTTTATGGCGTGCTCACTAACGGAACTCCTTCCTCCATCTTGCAGTTAAAGAACTTCTCGGAGATCTCATATCTCTCGAGCGGGCTGAGTCGAAACATGGTTTTCGGCTCCTCGAGAATCTCGAAGGCCGGGATACTCTTCAAAACGATTTTGAAGCTCGGTTCCATAGCAAACAACATGGTGCTCTTAATCACACCATAATCATCTTTCTTGTGATAGATAGCTTTCTCATCGGTAGCTTGATTGCAGGGGGTCACCTAACGCTTTCCCAAGGACATAGTCCTTTTGTCCGCCAGACAGAATGATTCTTAGATTGCGGAACCAATTGGTGAAGTTAGACCCATTGTTCTAAGCTTTTCCTTCTCAGCAAAAACGTTGAAGTTGAAGTTGGACTTGGCCATGTGATCTACAGTATTTGCAAGTACAACTTAGACTATGTTCATGATAAATAGTTCAATTTAATCAAATTACTAGATGAATTCCCACTAAATTCAACATCCCTCAAGTTGTTTAGTGAACACGATACAAATTCACCACACCTAATCCTATCATCACGAGAAGAGATGTGGTTTCAATGGTGGACAACAAAGTGTCGATCATATCACTCATATGACTCATGCTTAACCTTTCGATTCTTGTGTTCCGAGGCCATGTATGTACATGCTAGGCTCGTCAAGCTAGACCCAAGTATTTATGCGTGTGCAAAACTGGCTTGCACCCGTTGTATGTGAGCGTAGAGTCTATAGCACCCGATCATCACGTGATGCTTGGACACGACGAACTTTCGCAACGGTGCATACTTGGGGAGAACACAGTTTTTATCTTGATCTTTAAGTGAGGAATCATCTTATAATGCTACCGTCGCGATCTAAGCATAATAAGATACATAAAGGGATAAACATCACATGCATATAACTTTATGTGACATGGTATAGCCAATCCTCGCAATGATCTCCATCTTGTGCGTTCGGCATGATCTCCATCACTCCACCATGATTGCCTCCACCACGAATAGCAACTACAACTATTTCTAACTACTTAGCGATAAAGTAAAGCTATTACATGGCGTATAAGAAGTTGACTCTGGTCATACACAATTATAAAGACAACCATATGGCTCCTGCGGTTGTGTACTCATCGACATGCAAGTCGTGAAACATTACAAAACATGATCATCGCATACAATATACATCACATCTTGGGCCATACCATATCACGAGAAAACAGTCCTGCAAAAACAAGTTAGACGCCTCTACTTTGTTGTTGCATGTTTTACGTGGCTTATGGGAGTAGATGCTAAACGATTCTTACCTACGGAAAGCCACGGTGATATTATGGTTGCCAAACTCGGTGTTAATCCCATGACAACTATAGTGAGAAACGGCATCCACCAGCGCATGTGTGGAACAAGCCACCGCGTCAAGTGCGGAGGTCTCATGACGGCGTCGCGTAAGGTTGGCCTAGACGCTTCAATCTCACTATCCGCGTCATAAGAAGAACACAAACAAGAGGCTTGTAACAGAAAACATCAGCGCGCAACAACCATGTTGCGTTCTACTCGTGAAACACATCTACGCATAGATCTAGCTCGATACCTTTGAAGGGTTTGCGGCATAGTAAATCAAAATTTTCTACGGATGCGAGCAGAGGAAAGCCAAGATCTAATCTAGGAGATGCAATCAACGAGAGATTGGATTAGATCTTCATACCCTTGAAGATTCGCAGTGAGCGTTAAATCGGAACGTGGGTGATGTAGTCGTACTCGCTTCTCCTCCTCGTGATCCGATCCGATTCTAGCACCACAAGTGGCGGTGCCTCCGTGAGATGCACACGTGCAGCACCTCGACGTCTCCTCCTTCCTCGGACCAGCAAGTATGGTGGAGAGATAGATTGGATCTACAACACGACGGCGTGGTGTATATGGTGCAAAATTTCTGCAGCAGGGCTTCGCCTACAAACAGTCGGGAGGGAGAGAGGAAAGCTAGCAAGGCGGCTAGGGTTTGGAGGAGAGGTGTGGGGGCTTGGTGCGTCCCCACCACTCTTTATATAGAGGGGGGGCGCAGCCCTAGCCCCTCCCCCAAGCCCAAAGGATAGGGAGTGGGGGGCATGGACTCTCCCCTCTTCTAGAAACCCTATCTCTAGTTTAAACGATTTAAACTCTCTAGGATCGGCTGGGCCCTATGGGGCCTTGTGCCCCTGGCCAAATGCGGCCAGGACACTCCCTCATAGGCCCATGCCCCCTCCCGGAAGGTGGGGCCATGTTGGTTCCCTTCCGGAAGGTTCTAAAGCTACAATACCGATTAACGGAACAATTAGAACTCCAAAACTGCACTTTGCCTTATATGAATCTTATTCTCGGACCATTAGGAACCTCTCGTGATGTCCGGATCCCATCCGAGACTCGAACAAAAATTCATAAACCAATTATCCAATCTATCCTAGCGTCAAGACACGTTAAGTGTGTGACCTGCGGGTTCGAGAATATGAGACATGATCTTCTATCAATAATCAACAGCGAGTGCAGGCACCCATATTGACTCACACATTCATCGATGATCATATCGGATGAACCACGATGTCGATTCAAACAATCCCATATATATATTCCCTTAGTCTCGCGATATTTTACTTGCCGAGATTCGATCGTCGGCACGTCATACCTAGTTCAATCTCGTTCACGGCAAGTACTTTACTCGTTCCGTAATCCGATATCACTTTGTGATTAACTCCTTAACCACATGCTTGCAAGCGGTGTTGATATCGATTACCGAGTGGGCCCGAAGTATATCTCTCCGACTTGGGAGGGACAAATTCCATCTCGATACATACAACCCAATAGATACTTTCCGATCACCTGAGAGACACCTTTATGATCACCCTCTCATAGGATGACGTTTGATGACCTCAAAGCTTTCTTCCGATACCAGGGAGTTATATTATCTCATGGTCTAAGGAATACAATATTTCACATAGGAAAAGCTACGCAAAGATGAACACGATGATACGATCTAATTGCTTCGCTTAGTTTGGGTCTGTCCATCATATCATTCTCCCAATGATATGATCTCATTATCAATTGACAACTCATGTCTATGGTTAGGAAACCTTAACCATCATTGATCAATGAGCTAGTCCTTAGAGGCGTACCAGGGACACGGTGTTGTTCACAAACCACACAAGTATTAATGTTTCCGCTTAATACAATTCTAGCATGGAATATAAACTTTATTATGAACAAGAATTATAATAATAACATCTTTATTATTGCCTCTAGGGAATAATTCCAATAGTTAGATCATCTAGTGTGACCCATGTGTGATAAATATAAGTAGTTAAAGTATTGTTTGGTGATTGTGTACCTCATATTTATTTATAGACGCTAGTATCAACCCGGGCTATGACGAGGAGGAATTATACAAAGACGAAGAAGAGAACTTCGACCACCTTACCAACCAAGGCAAGCTATATTATGCAAGCTATTCTATCTAAGTCAGCAAGATAAGCTAAACCATGCAAGTCTCACTTGCAAGCCTTATTATACATACCCTTGTGATACCCTTTTGAGTAAACCAAATCCCAGTTTTACTTGCAAGCGTTACCTTTCGCCAAGTTGTTCAGTAGTTAATAAATTGGATGATTAGTGGAAAAGGAGAAAGTGTTCCTAAGAGCTTGGAACCTGTTGAAGATAGATACACCAGCTTAGTACCCTACAACTAGTGACACACACCCCATTTTGATAGATGCTAGTGCTAATCTAAACTTGATCACTAGATGAGAACAAATGATTATGAAAACCTTGGAATGATGAGTCATTCTATTTAAATGCTTTGACATGTGTTATGGACACAATGATTTGAAGGTGCTGGTGAATGAAGGATGTGACTTGACTTTGATAAAAACCTATAGTTGGGTTCAGATGCGATACCATTCCAATGTTTACCGTTCAACCAAAATACCCGATTTTGGGTAGGGCTTGACTGGAAGTTTATTTATCTTAGTATGGGTTCCCTCGCGGAACTGGGGCTACCTTGTGAATGTGACTGTCCACCTATGCAGTGCCTAAGATGATAGATGGTCATGGTTGGGAGGCCAAACTCATAGGGGAGGTGCCTATACTAGGTTATGTAATTGAAAGGTTAGGATTGACTATCCGCATACTAAGTATGATAATTCAGGATTGTTCCTGATAGATGTATCAAATGTCGTGGTGAAAGTGTACCACCTCTATAGAGTGTAAAACTATTCAAAAAGCCGCATCCACAGTTATGGACAGTTGGATGGCCGTACTATTCCGTTGTCATACATTTTCTCAAATGACCGTGACTTGAAAGATGACCTTGACTTGACCCCATAAGTTGTGGAAATGAAGTTAGGTTCCTTCCTAAGTAACCTAGACAACTAAAGTTAGACTTTTGTTACTACTTACTGGTTGAAATAAAATTGGCTTGTGGAAAACAAACCTAGAGCTTAAGAATCCTATAGAATGGCCTTAGTGCTTTAGTGAAAGTTTGCGAGTACTTCAAAGTACTCATGGCTTTGTCCCTGGCTATTCCCATGGCCAGACTATGAAGGGGACTACGAGGAATATGGACAGCATGACGCTTACGATAACTAGGATCATCTCCCATCGTTTGCATTGCCCTTGACCCTGAAGATGGAGACTCGACCACGCTACCTTTATTATATATTCCGCTACGTTGATTATAATCAGACTTGATCATGAGATCAACTATTTGTAAGACTATTATGGTTTGTAATGGATGATGAAATATGGTACGAATCTGTTATGTCTCGCAAAAATGGTAATCCTGGGATCCCGTACTACGGCATAACAGGCATCTGGGATTAAAAATCCGGGTGTTGACAGAGGGCTAGAGCTAGGGTAAGAGGCATGCACAACTAGAGCCACAAGGCTGGTAGTTCTTCTACTATACCTCTCCTTTTCTACATGATAAACATACCAAGGAGCACTTGTAATCACATATCATCAAGTGTTCTAGTGTTCATCATAGTTCTCTGTGTGCGGATTCACCACACTCTCCCTCCCCGAATTCCTCTTCCATCCATACGGCCCCAACTTAAGCCATCCCATGGCATCTTCCATGACACCACCATGACACACAACCCTAACAAAATAATTAAATAAACACCACAATGCATCATCTAATTTGATAGGAAAATTTATCATCAAAATTTCCTAAAATGCACGCATTTGAGAAATTACCTAGAAAGTAGTGTCATAAAAAATACCTAAACAACACAAGGCATCAAAATAGAGTAGTACAAAACCACCGCAAAATGCTTCACCATGTCAGAACTAGGTAAAAGGAATGAAGAATTTTTTTTCCTGAGGTTACCGGGAGGAAATAAAGGCCCCCACCTGAATTTTCTCGTTTTATCATAAAGAAGGGGAGAAAATGGATGCAATTTCATTGACTTGGTGAACCCAAGTCTCATGGTGACTTTCCCCAAAATCCACCTTCCATCTTAGATCCAGGGTGTGAAAATATCTTAGATTTTGAACTACATAGTAAAACTATTCGAAAAAACAAAAAAATAATAAATCATAGGTGCCTAGGTTTGAATCCTATGAAAGTTTCATCCCATTCGGATCACAAGTTTGTGATTAAATAGCTTTTATGGTTGCAATACTAGTTTAAACTAATATGCACTCCATCTAGAAAAAACCTCGGAGTAGAATACACGAAAGAGGGAAGGAGACAACATCCAACGCATCAAAGGGGTCGATGAGTTCTGAGAAGATGGAACAGGCGCCACCAATGAATGACGAGCCATAGTCACTAATGCAGAGGAAGAACAACCACAAGTTGACACATTTATAGCATCCCATGTAGTCATCAAGATCCAGTGTGATGAGGTCGAGGCCCTGCGCTCCCTTGAGCATGACTACATCGGGGGCTCCACAAGGAGGAAGCAAATGGTGGACCAGGAAAGTTCCATGGCCAAAAGAGCAGCATCCGCCCTATATCCACCTCGGAGGAGCGGGCCGTGTCTGGCACCCTTCCCCTCGCTGTTGGGCTGCGAGGGTAAAAACAAAACATTTTCCCTACAGAGTTATCCCTAGATCTAGCTAAGGTAGAAGGCCACGAGGATTACCACTAGACGCGCAGTTGCGGATTATTGACGTAGCACATTTGTTGATGCAGTGCAGTCCTCAAGTATGAGGAGGAGCGCCAGCGGTGGACTGCTAGGTCCAGTACGGCGGTAGGACTTCTGTGGAGCTTGGGTTTCCAATGGATGGAATGACCTAACCATCAACCCTCCTGGGTTTCTGCGCCCCACTATATATAGGGAGTGAAAGTGGGCTCCACTAACTTGTGTCCCATTCACTAAAGACCATATTAGTCACCATGAGTCTGACTCACTGACTCAGTACAAAATACGGCTCGGGTCTAGCCCAACCAGATTTTCAGTTCAGATCCAATCCGAACTTGCTCCCGCTCTTAAGTGTGTGACCCCGCAGGCTCATGGAAACTTGGACACAATTGGAGTCCGACTCTCAATCAATCAACTGGTAGAGGCTCCTAGCAAAACATGCCAACTCCCAACTACCAAAGAATCATGACGACATGCCTTCCAATGTGACTTATGTCGGAGTCCCTTTTGCCTCACGATATACATTATCGAACTATAGGAGAATAATCGTCATCCCTTAAATAGTCCAACTCTCTTCTCGATCCTAATAAGTGATTTATCCGACTAACTCTTAGTCAATCGCCTCGGTTAACACTTAAACAAGTTGTGCATGGCCATACTTTCTGAATCATATCATTCGAGAGGGCACATAGAATATCTTGTCATCAGATTGTCGACAAGTATGTCATAGGGGGTCCTGACGGTGGTGAGAAGATGGGGTGTGAGACGTCAGATGTTCCGGGAACGGTGAACACAAGTTTACCCTGGTTCAGATCCGACTGCGGTGATCAGATCCTACTCCTACTAGCAACATATTAATATATCGGCGAGAGCCGGGTGTTACAATGGATTACAAGAGAGGTTCGCATGTGCGAGTAGGTTGTGGTGTTGTAAGATTGGTTGTGCCCTAAAGGCTCCCATAGGGTCGGGTTATATAGTCACAGGGACCTAGGGTTACAGGAGAGACCTATCCTGCTAGGTTACAGAGTCGGTAACTAGATATAGCTTGGAATACAAGTAATACTACAAGCCTAAGTCGGTAACTCTTCTAGGCCTTGTCGTAGCCGGAAGTGGCTCCTCCTCTTTCTCTGACTGGGCCGCCCGTGAAGCAAGGCTCTAACCTGTTGGTGGACCACCCTGGTCAGTGAGTCCTGTGGGTATACCTGGAATGTATATCCCCAATCGTAGCCCCCGGAAGTCTCCAAGATCCAAAGTCGGATAAATCGTCTAGCTTGATGGTTTCTCCGTCTTGAGAATCTTGAAGGGTTCCCGAAAAATTCTTTCAATAGTATAGGATTCCGAGTCACCTGAGTCGTATATGTCTTGTTCTGATCTTTAGTATTTTCCTTGCACAGTCTGAAACATGAGCTGGATTTTAAACAGCGGCGTGTTGTCTGACAACTTTTTAGACCAGGTCCTGTCACTGACAGGAGTCCCGTCAAAAGGACCGTTGGTGGGTCCGTTCCCTACGGAACAGAGCACCATTTTAATGCTCACGTGAGAATCGAGGGGCGGAGGAGTCGCGAGGAAGCCACCTCCCTCTCTCCTATACGCGTGGCGTAAATCGCACGGTTGGAACGCGAATCTTGGAGCAGAGGAAAATAAAAGAGAAAGGAAACCCTTCTCCCCTAAATTCATCTCTCCACCATTTCAGTTATTTCCTCCTCGTACTCCTCGAGCTCTCCACACCCATTCTCATCTATGCACCGTGAGAAAACCCCAACCTCCACCAATCTTTCATCCTCCCCATGAGCAATGGCTACTGCATCTAGCTCTAGAGCGGCGGCGGTGAGTATGGCGGTGGCGGATGAAAGGAAGATCGGACCTCGGGTCCCGGCGTCATGGACGATGCCGAGCTCCAGGTCATGGAGGACGAGGGCTATCTCGTCGCCAGCGCATGGAAGAGCGCCGCTGGACACGCCACTCCCACAACACGCGACGATGAGCGAGTGTTGTTCGGCACGCATCTCTACCACGGCCTCAGCCTGCCACCGTCGGACTTCTTCATCGAGGTCCTCAAATATTACGTTGTGCAGCTTCACAATCTTCCTCCCAACTCCCTGCTATAACTTAGTGCTGATGCAAATTTGAGTGAGGGATTTCTTGGCATTAGGCCAAGTCTGACCCTTTTTCGATACTACTACGGTACCTGGAAGAATTCCATTAGTGTCGATGTTCCTTACACCATCGGCACTCTTAGCTTAGTCCTTAGGATAAACTGAGTTTCTCCTAGGATTAACGTTAGTGAATCTGTAAAACATTGGGCCGGAACCTTCTTCTACAACAAGGATATTTCGGCTCCTAAAAAGGCGAAAGGTCTTCCGGCCTTCATCGATGGTGCCGCTCCCCAATAGGAATCATGGGACACGGAGGCGCCGGAACTTTTGGATATCTTGATCCTCGCCAAGCGGCGGATTGAGTTTCTGATGAAGCACAAAGGCCTTCATGGATCCGACTTGATCCACTGCTGGTTGGATTGCCGGATCCAGCCTCTACAGTATCATGGAGATCGCCTAATGCACACATTCACCAGCGATAAGAAGGACAGCCTGCGGGTCAGCCCACATCGTATTCTGATGAAGGATTACAAGACCCGCATGCAGTTTTTGATCAAGGAGTGAGTGGAAAGAAAAGTTCTGGATGTCTCCCTGAAGATGTTTACGTCTACTCGTCCTCTGACTCCGGTAAATACTTTGACTCTGCATTTGCATTTTGTCGTTCTTTTTTGTCTTTTCCTCCAACTCTATTTTCATCGACGCTTTTCAATTTTATCAGCTCGATAAACTCCCTGATTCTGAGCTAGCTCCACTAGAGGGCTATCTTGCAAATGATCCGGAGGCGACGGAGGATGATGAGGTGCAAGAAGTTCCTGCCTCCGCTTCCAAGAAGCGCAAGGCCAAGGAGGTTGTTGTCACTGCTGGCAACCAAGTGTTGCCAGTAGTTAAAAGGTAATCACCTTGTCAATATTGCAGTACTTTGTGCATTTCTCTATTTACGAAGCACAACTGATATTTGGATTTATGTGTTTCATAGCAAAAACAGTTTTGAAGGGCAAGTTGAAGCCAGATAACAAGTCGGGCAAGCAGCTGCGCTAGCAGAAACTTGTCATATCCCTAGTTATGCCACCCCAAACTCTAAGCAGTTCTCCGACGTCAGCACCAGAGGTTTCTGCCTCTCCTGATGCCGGCTCTAGCGTTCCCGACGCCAGCACCACCTCAAAAGTCCTGGTTACCGTTGGTAGCTAGGAAGCTAACAAGGGTGAACCCTTCAAGGGTAATGATCCCATGGTAATGTCTACAAGACAGATGGATAAAGTGTCCGGCTCTGCTGTCTCTGGCATAAAGCGGAAGAAAAAGGACGAGATTCTCAAGCTGGCTCAGTACAGTCTTGAGAAACAGATCCTCACTCCGGAGGCACCGAGGCAGGAGATGGAGGACGTGAAGCTGGTCAGCCTCCTGGACCAAATTTTGGTCCAGGATGCAAAGATTGAGTCTGGCTAACTCCCAGCAACGAACGTTCCCTCCCTTTCCATTGCCGAGAATGTTTTTCATAACACTAAACCCGGATTTGAGAAGCTGCATCTGGAACATATTATAAGTTTCCCGAATCTTATTTGCAGTGTTTATTATCATATCCTCTGGGCCCCAAGCATAAAGTTAGACATCCTAGCATTGAATCCGAGTTGATGCTTATAGGATGCAAAAGAACGATGTAGTGTAGCCCCCAAGGCTCGTGTTGTATTCTTACTTAGTTAAATCTGCAGCCCGAGTCTTAGTAGCCGTATTTAACTCTTAGTTAAATTTTCGACTTCGTTTTAGTCAATTTTGAATTTTTGGTTCTTTCGCAGATCCTCTTCACTTTTCCGACTCCTCTTCCTCCGAACCTCGCCTTGAGCGCATAAAGGTTGTCGGAGATATTATTTTCGAGTTCCGCCAGACTCTTCAAGAGGCTGGCGAGTCGATCAGACTTTCCGACTTGCACAAAATGCCAGTGCTCCAGGTGAGGGACAGAGCTAAGGGGATTTCGAAGCTTATCGAAGACTGCAAGATCTCCTACGCTCGGAACACTATGCAAACCGCCCGTACCATGGTGATGATCCACCATAGAGATATGGAAATCTGTCACGTCACCAAGGGCATCACCGAAGAGGACGATGTGGGTAACCCACAGAACATTAAGGCTATCCAAGAATCCTGCGCAGGTTATGCTTTCCTTTTGGCGAAGATGACCAGTTATACGACGCCATTCTTTGAATCCGTCGCTATGCCTCCCTCGCCTCAAGACCCAAAAGATAGCTTCATCAAAGGAGCTTCCAAGTCCCAGGTCCAGGGTGAAGACGATGTCGACTCTAGCGCTTCATGTTCTTTATCACCACCGCCTAATTCTGCAGCATAAACATTTATAATGCATTATTCTGAACTTTATCATTTGGCATGTAATGATGGAAACAATATTTTGCTTATGTTGGTCTGTAAGAACTAATGCCTTTACTATCTTACCACTTGTTTGTATATATTTTTATGCGTGTGCCCGAAAATTTCTTAAGCACTCTTTTTGTGTTTACACTTCGCGTTTCATCTGGCTCTCTACCTCATCCCTTTATGAGCCGACCAACCTTTAGCACGAAAACTTTGCCGAGCAACGGAGCTCAATTGCTAAACTAGTTTAAACTTGGAAACAAAGATGGCTTCCGGTAACAACAATTCATTACTCGGAAGATACCCGCATCTAAGCAATCAGATAAAAAACCAAAGTATAAATAATAAATTAAATTATTTACCCTAAGGTAACATTTTTTAGATATTCAAAAATCATAACCAGAACAAACATGAGCATAAAGTACTTTCAAGCATTTGGGGATTTTTGAAAATAACATGCTCGTTTGGAAATAAGATGATAAAAAACTTCTCAAAAATAACATATGAGGAAACCAATACTTTATTTCACTTTGAACATGTACACATATGATTAAATGGAAATATAACTAAGAATAGAAGGGACGTAGCTATGCAATATTCCATGGAAGGTCTATCTCATCCGGGTCTATACTACCACTAGCTCTCTTTCTTTTTTTGAGGGTAAAACAGTAGGGCAAAAACCCCACTGCAATTTTTATATATTATAGAGAGTTACAAAGAATATTTACAAACTCAATCCACCTCAAAGAAGAGGGATAACAGCCTAATCAGCTATCTCCTGTCTAAATTAATTTCAATCCAAGCTTTAAGGCCCTGATGATACTTCTTCTTAATTCTATAAAGGACCCAATACGACCCATTATCCAGAACTCTGCTGATCATAAATAGTCATTCCCAAACCAGGGGAAGTTTGTTCTTTCTATTTTGCACAATTCAGAGAACCAAATCGCCCTTCCTGAAAGAACGGTTCTACACTCTCTGACTATGATATTTGCGCAACTTCTGCTGATAGGTTGTAGATCTTTGCTCAACAACAACACGAACTTCTTCGATTATATCGAGATCATCCTGTCGATAAACTTCTGCATCTTCTTCCATATATTGTAGTGGGAGTGCCCCAACCTTAAAACAATATAAGATGGAGTCCCCTGTGTTTACAATGCTAGTCCCTGGATCAATAGCTAGCATCCACAGTTAAGATGTAATATCAAGAAACAAAGGTCATAATATAACTTTATAACCAGGAATAACATGATTTTATTACATCATACATAGCTCATTTGGCTATTACTTTACTTTGCAGCAGAATATCTATAAGCATGGGGTCCTTTATCTTCAAAGTGCCACAGGCAGAAATGTTGGTTGTAGACTTTGTAATCCTAATCAATCAATCTTCACTAAAATCAATCAAACCTGCAACATTACAAGTTACAGCCACAAGGGTCAATACATCTGAATTGTATTGGCAAGTTTCACTACTATGTGGAATATAAGTGGATCCTATCAGTACATGCATATTTGGCTAAGTAGAGTTTTAGGCTCATTTGCATAAAGAAATAATTTATCCTATCTTTTCAAATGGTTTTGTTTCCTTTGTCAAATCTCTTTATCAAAATCCCTTGAACTCCTTGGTATCCCCAAGTATTCAAGTCTTTGTCAAAAACCTCTTGAGTTCCTTGGTAACTCCAAGTGCATCAAGTTTTATCAAAATCTCTTGATCTCCTTGGTAACCCCAAGTGCATCAAGTCTTTTTGTTGTCACTTAAAAGTTTTTCTTTTAGAAATTGGAATGTCGAGATCTTCCATAGCTTCAGGCCTTAGTTGCTCAGTATTGTCCATAACCGGGGACACGGCTAAGTTCTTACAATTTGATCTTCTGCAGAAGTTGTACACTTTACCCACATGACACAATCTCATATTGATGCCACCAAGGGTTGGATAAGTCTTGACCAAGATGGAGTCTTGGCAGATTGAGAATGTGACAAAGTCTTTCCATAGGAGTCCTCCCAATACAAAATGCTAGCTTGTCTACTGGCACAAATGTAGGGTTGCTCCTTACACAAATCTAGTTAACTGAAGATGCCAATGCATGGGACTTCCACTATGTAGTTGACTAAGCCAAAGCCCATTTAGCATGTGGTGTACACGGAAGCCAGCATTTGAGAAACATGTTCAATCTCTAAGTTTCCTGGGTGGTTTTCGTTTGGAGCACAACACAAAGAGATTGCCATAGACATGGTTCCTTTTGTTGCCACCTTCTCCAATACTCAAAGTATCCTTGGCCACCCAAGTGGTTCATTGAGTCCTTGTTTTATTATATAAAAACACAAGTCCTTTTCTCAATTTCATAAAATCTCAACATGTATCTCTTTTCAAAATATAGCATCGCTAAGCATGTAACAACTACATTGTTTTCACTAAGGAATGTATAGGGTATCCTATTAGGATTTAGCATAGCATAAGTATAGAAATACTTTTCATGCATGTTTTCAAAATCCACTAAGTATAATGAAAATAGTAGGACTTTAGATGATAGTGTAACTTGCCTTTTTGGTAGGGAATGATGGTTCACTCCTTGATCTTGCTATTCTCACACTTTTCTAACTTCACTATAATCAATCAAGCAAACACAATATCAACTAGCATTCCAAACCAATAATCAATCAAACATTTCACACACACATAAAACAATGGGATATAAGTCATGCATGTAAGCATGCAAGAGGTGGTTCTATTTTGCAAAGATGGTCTCCACTAGGCTCCTAAACTTGGTAAGGTTCAAGTTAGTCATTTTCCAAAGTGGCAAAGTCATTTGCAAAAGGGTCTTGTCCAAAAACCATTTTTAAATTCAACCATCATTTTATGTGGTGGAAAACATTTTATCAAAGCAACAACTTTAGGTTGTTCACCAAATAAGTTGTTGTTTTCTCAAAACTTGGTGTTTAGGGTCAGCAGGTTTGATCCAAAACATTTTCCCAAAGTTTCCTTTACAAAAACATTTTCATAACAAAACCATTATTTTTATTTGGCTAGAAATGGTTTAAACCAATTAATGCATCTTAAACTTCACCAAATCCATTTTCAAAACCATGGGTTGGTTCCTAGGGTCAATAAGTTTACCACAAACCAATTTGCAAAGGTTTTAACCTCAAAAACATTTTTGAACAATTTTTCTAATCTAAACAAGCATACAAATGTTTATGCAAAATCAACCAATCTAACAGATACTATTTGCTAAACAAATTACATGGTTGGCTAGGGTTTGCTCCACTGATTCCATTGATATAAAATTTGTAATTTTTGGACGTGTGGATGAAAAGTTACAAAGGTTTGAAAATCACAAACTAATCTGATTTCAAATCTGTTTTTAAACAGAACAGGTGACACGCGGCATGATTTCATTGGGCGGTACCGCTTCACGCGGATCGCGCTCTGTGGGGCGTTGTATCTAAATAGATCGCACGGTTCTGGAAGCGTACCCCTTCGGTGTTTACGTGATCTATCTAGTTCGTTCGATCCAGATCCTACGGCTATTATCGCATTGACCAAACTACAAGGCGGCGGCGTGGCATGAGGTCAGATGGCGGCGGCGCTGGTGAAATAGGAAGCGAGGGAGGATGGGAAGGTGCTCACCACGTTCGCAAAGGCCTGAGGAAGCTCGACGTGGTCTTCTTGGGTCAAGGGGTGCTCTGTCGTGGCGGTAATTGCTTGCCGGAGTTGCCCCTGGCGTCAGACGACTCTGGTTGTGGTTGGAGGCGGTGTTGTGGTTCACCCCAAGACAAAACGAAGACGCGGTTAGACGCGCAGGATCAAGACAAAGCTGTGTGCGTGAACGAGAGGTGAAGGGGCGGTATGTTCTTACCAGGAGGCTTCCCCGGAGAGAGGCAGACGCGGCGGCGAGGTCAGAGCTTCTTGAAGGTGATGCTCAGGGGCGCCCGCGGTTGTATTGAGGGTACAGGAAGAATCGTCTGGGAGTGGGGAGTGTGTTCGTGTGCTCAGGGAGGCACGGGGTGGCGGAGGTTAGCCGGAATTGACCGGAGACGGTGGTCGGAGCAGAGGGTGTGCAAGCTCGATTCAGGCATCCTGGGGGCGCATTTGGGGGAGGAGACAAAGGGGAAAGGAGGAGAAGGGCGAGGCGATTAAGACAGCATGCTCGTGGTGAGAGATTAATGCTGCATTAAGGTGTATTCAACCGGAGAAATCAATGGCAGCAACGGTGGCGAGTTAAACGCGAGGAGGAAGAAGATGAGCTGGAGGGGTGGGGTCTTGCTGTCAGCGAGAAACGAGAGGTAGAAGAGGTCCACCAGTCATTGGCTTAGTGGGTGTGAGTTCGACTGAGAAAACTTTTCGCTGAGGGAAAGAAAGGTGGGCTGGAGTTGGGCCTAAACTGGGCTGCTGGGTTGGGTCGACCAGAACTCTTTTTTTCCTTTCTGAAACCTTTTTCTTTTTCTATTTCTAAATTCTGTTTTGAAATTCAAACAACACTCAAGCATTCAATTTGATTCAAACAATCACCAAACTTTGTAACTTTGAATTTGGTTCTGTTCAGTAACAAAAACCAATTCCAAATTCAAAATAATAATAATTTTATTTTAGGGTCCATTATTAATTAAATAAATAGACCATTGTTATTAAAATCAAATAGGATTTGTTTTATTTTAAAACTCCTTTTGAAATCTAAAAACCAAATCAGTAGGTTTTATTTGGGAATATAAAATACTTGAAAACCTTATTTTAAATAAATAAATAAGTTTTGTTGGTTAATTAAAACAGTAAAACCTTTATTTATAAAACTTGGATATTAAATCCTTTTTAATTTATTTTAAATAAACCTTTATTATTTTTATCAAATAGAAATATTTTATTTCAAAGGTTTGGCCAAGTTTTTATTTGGCTTATAAAATAATCCTTATTTGTAAAACTTCTATTTCATTTGAAAACCAAATCTTTTATTTAAAAGATCCAAAATAGTAATTCCAAATATTTTTATTTTCCTTTTAAAAATGTTTATCTTTTTAAATCCCTTTAGGATTTGTTTAATCCAAATTGGTTTGAAGGTTTCCAATTAGATTCAAAAAGTTTCTTCTCACTCTGAAAATCAAACAAAGTTTTATTTTATTCATTGATTTTTCACATTACAAGATTTGGAAAATCTTGGGATGTGACAGGCTACCACCCTTAAAATAAATCTCGTCCCGAGATTTGGGAAGGCTAGGGTTACAAGTAGGCTCAAATCAACTAGGGTACTACCACCCTTAAAAATAAAGTCTCATAGGGTTACATTGATGGTTCTCTTGGCTAAAAGTTCAAGTCAATAATCAGACAAGGAATCCTTATTTGACTCTTCTGAGTTTTCTAAATCCTGACATCCACTTCTTCTATCTCTTCAAAGTTTCCATTCATGTCAATGTGGTTCACATGTCCTTTCTGGGTCAAATTGGAGTCATTTCAATTGGCTCTTCTGGCATCCTTTTTCTTTTTCTTCTCTAGACAGTCTGATGCATAGTGTCCAAGTTCCTTACAATTATAGCATTGCAGCTGGCTAATGTCCATTTTCCATTATGTGTCATGTTGGTTCTGACCAAGGTCATCTCCATTGTCAGTATCATTTCCATTATTCTCACTTTCATTGTTGTTGTGGTGATACTGATGTGGTTCAGAATCTTCATTGCTCTTTTTGTATGAATGCTTCTTTGATGATCCTGAATAGTTCTTGAGTTTATGTTTCCTCTTTCTGTTCTCAACTTGATTCATCTTGTTTTCCAATATTGTGGCTTTGTCACAGAGTGATTGATAAGTCGGGACATAGGCAACAGCTAGCTGCAGGTTCAACACATCATTAAGTCCTTCAAGAAATCTATCCTTTCTCTTAGCATCTGTATCAACTTCATCCGGTGCATAGCGTTCCAGATTGTTGAATTCTTCAATATACTCAGCCACACTAAGGTGACGTTGTTTCAGATTGTGAAACTCCTTTTTCTTCAAGTACATTACTCCAGGTGAGATGTGAGTGGTTCTGAATCCATCTTCAAAAATAGCCCAAGTCACATCCTCAAGGGGAGTGGTGATTTGCAAGTTGTCCCACCATGTTCTTTGCTAGTCCTTGCGAAATGTAAACCTTACTTTTCTTCATCGGTGCAACCAATAAATCACTAAGTCTTTGTTTACTGAACGTAACCAATCATCAGCTTCCATTGGATCAGTTGTTCCAGAGAATCTTGCAGGCCTAAGTTTCAGAAACTTGGTGAGCATGTCAAGTGCTGGAGGATTATTCTGATTATTATTGTTATTGTTGTTGTTGTTGTTCTGATTCTGTATGAGTGTCGTCATCTGTTGCATCAACTGTGTCTGAGCTGCCATCATCTGCTGCATCTTAGGGGTGATGTTGTTGTTTTGGTTGGGGTTGGCACGACGAGGAGGCATCTGTTGGTTTGATATGGATAAGTATTGTTGGATAGGTTTTTAAGAAGTTTTAACACACAACTCAAAACAACCAAGTTCAATCAAACAATCAAACCATCAAACATTCAACAAGCAACCAATCACTTAACAACTTATGAGCTTAACTCATGAGTTGAAGGAAACAACAACTTTTCTTGAAAATAACAACTTAGTATAATCATACCTCATAGGACAATATGATCCATACTCTAACTTGATATCAATGTCTTTGCTAGGCAATCTAAGGTCTCTTGGTTTTCACTAGTAGTCCTTAGTGATATCCAAGTTGTAAGTCCTTGGTGAACATGCTGAAGATGTTGAAGTCATTAGAGTTGAAGAAGTTGAAGTCATTAGAGTTGAAGAAGTTGAAGTCATTAGAGTTGAAGAAGTCCTTTGCACATGGTGTAGTCTTTGGCCATGGGGTAGGTTTTTCCATCAAGTTGAAAATAGAAGAGATGTAGAGTCAAAACCAAAAAGGTTGAGGAAAGAGTTTACAAGATTGTTTGTAAGTAAGTTTTGAAACAAACATAACTCCTATTCTTCTAAGGGTTTTGTCCAATCCTAGGTTTACAAATCCTACAGGAATGCTCTGATACCATCTGTAGTGGGAGTGCCCCAACCTTAAAACAATATAAGATGGAGTCCCCTGTGTTTACAATGCTAGTCCCTGGATCAATAGTTAGCATCCACAGTTAAGATGTAATATCAAGAAACAAAGGTCATAATATAACTTTATAACCAGGAATAACATGATTTTATTACATCATACATAGCTTATTTGGCTATTACATTACTTTGCAGCAGAATATCTATAAGCATGGGGTCCTTTATCTTCAAAGTGCCACAGGCAGACATGTTGGTTGTAGACTTTGTAATCCTAATCAATCAATCTTCACTAAAATCAATCAAACCTGCAACATTACAAGTTACAGCCACAAGGGTCAATACATCTGAATTGTATTGGCAAGTTTCACTACTATGTGGAATATAAGTGGATCCTATCAGTACATGCATATTTGGCTAAGTAGAGTTTTAGGCTCATTTGCATAAAGCAATAATTTATCCTATCTTTTCAAATGGTTTTGTTTCCTTTGTCAAATCTCTTTATCAAAAACCCTTGAACTCCTTGGTATCCCCAAGTATTCAAGTCTTTGTCAAAAACCTCTTGAGTTCCTTGGTAACTCCAAGTGCATCACGTTTTATCAAAATCTCTTGAGCTCCTTGGTAACCCCAAGTGCATCAAGTCTTTTTGTTGTCACTTAAAAGTTTTTCTTTTAGAAATTGGAATGTCGAGATCTTCCATAGATTCAGGCCTTAGTTCCTCAGTATTGTCCATAACCGGGGACACGGCTAAGTACTTAGAATTTGATCTTCTACAGAAGTTGTTGTAGGGTTCGAAGCATAGAAAATAAAAATTTTCCTACGATGTGAACTATATACCAAGATCTATCTACTAGATACAAACAACGGGCGGATGTATATCCGTAGAGAACATACCCTTGAAGACCGACAAAGCTTAACGAGTTCAACTCGTGGTTGATGTAGACGATCTCTTGCCGATCTCAAGATCGAGAGGAAGTCCTAGCGCCGCAAATCGCCAGCCGATCCGTGCTCGCACACGTTCGAGGCACCGAGCAACCTCCGCCTCCTCGCTCCAGCGATGCAGTGGAGGCACAACTCTTTCTTGCCGAATAGCCACCGGGAACATGTATCTCGCTAGTCCGAGACCATGGGGAATAAATTCTAGAGGGGGAGAGAGATCCTTCACGAGGAGGTGTGTGAGACAAGTGAGGAGGGCGGCTCCTTTTATAGGAGGAGGGGGGGAACCCCAAGGGGGTGGCCGGCGCATGGGGGCTGCCCCCTTGCCCTCCCCTCTTCATGTGGGTGGACACTCCACTCACAAATCTCCTTTAAATTCCCTCCACTCAAAAGTCCACTCAAATTCCCATTACATTTCCACCAAATTTAATGCAAACTCTCATTAAATAAAACTCTTTTATTTTATTCAGAATTTTGTCAATTAATTTAATGACAAACATTCACAAATAACCCCTTGCTATAATTCTATTTCACATGCATAACCACTTTATGCAATTTCACTCGAAAACCTGTTTCGGTATCTAGTGAAATAAATTCCTGCGCTTGTTCATTCTTTCGGCATGAAACATTTGCTCCAATTGGATGTCGGTGTCTCTTAGGTGTGTCACCCTACGGTTCGTGAATAATGCGGACATGATCGAGACCCCTCTCGGATCAATAATCAGAAGAGGGATCTGGAGACCCATACTGACTCCCACTGTCGGGGGGTTGACCTCGGGTAGGTCAGAGACGGGGAAAGACAGAGGTACAATCCCCGTCTGGTTTCCGAGTTACGGTCTAGGTTGGCCGAATCATGAATATGTCGGCCGAGGTACGAAGGCGAGAAGCCCGTGTATGTGTATCAAGCCGTTACCCTGCCGAGTTACTGCGAGGGTCGGCCGGGTTAGCCCGAGTGATCTCGATGCAGGTGAAGGACAAGCCGAGTTACGCAAGGTAAGGTAAGGCTGAGTGATACGAAGCTTGCAGGAGAAGGAGAAACCCAAGGTCAAACTATAGCTGCAGGCTAGAAGGAATCAGAGCGGAGCCAAGCACAAGAGACAAAGATGCAGAGGCGAGGGGCGTAAGGAGGTCACGGAGGTGGATCCTGGAGCCCGAGACACGCAGAGGGGTCCTCTGAGCCTTGCAGTCGTTAGAAGGGCGACAGGAAAGGAGGCCGAACTACTATTTTGGGACGAGCATATTCCTCGAATATGCTTGCCTCGTTAGCCCTAAGGGCACCCAAGGCTCTCCTTTATAAGGGGAGGCTTGGACCCTAAGGAGGGAATCGACTCATTTTTAGTACCGTTAGGCTGGCGGGATTCATCTTTTCTCCTGTATACAGCTCGAGGAGCACTTGTAACCCAAAGAAGAGAAATAAAGATCTTTGCCTTAACCACTTGAGTGTAGAATCAGTTGCATCTTCCTCCCTGATCCCACTAGCATCCATTGGCCCCATACTTTAGCCTACCCATGGCATCCGTGCCACCACCACGATTGGCGCCCACCATGGGGCGGCAGCGTGCTAGCTGGAGTTATGATCCGGACGGGAAACTTCATCAGCACAGGCGAGCGCATTGTTTCTGGCTTGGTCCAGAGATTTGGTCTCTGCGACTACGTCAGCGACAATGCAGGGAGCTTCAGGGGAAAGGCTCCCCCGCGCAATGGTGTCTTCATCGGCCTGGGCGAGCACAGGATCTACGTCGGCGTCGACATCACCGACATTTTTCCTCACCAAGTTGTTGTTGCAGGAGAGCCACCTCTTAACGCAGCAAGCCGTCCGTTCAAGGCACATCCTGCAGGAAGCGTTGAGGTGATGGTCGCTGCAGGAGCGCAAGCTGGAGCAGCAGTTGCCGGGTCAAGCAGAGAACCCGCCACAGGCGCACAAGGCGCACCCAAGCAGACCGCGCCACAACCCACTGAGGTAATCCCGCCAGTGACCAACCCGACCGAGCTACAAGACATCACCCCAAAGGCACCAAGAGTAAGAGGGCCACCTCTGGAAAGGCCAGAGAATATTCTTCAGGCGACCATAGAAAAATTGACTACACCTGTAGCGCCGATACTTGATCCGGAAAATGCTCAGGCAGAATTAGAAGAAACCAGGCAAAAGGTGCTGGTAGAGGCCAAGAAAGTATCGGCCTTGCGGGAATCCTTGAACAGGACCCTAAGAGAATATGAAAAAGCTAATAAGCTTGATATCGCACCTGAGCGGGTGGACGAATTAAGATTAAGAGGGAAGAACCTCATGGATGACATTAACAAAGAGCATGAGGCTCACAGAGCAGAATCAGATGATTTGGGTTTGCCGAGGTATAGTACCCCGGCGAAGAACCTGAGAGCGGCAAATGCCGCAGCATTGGAATTAGAGGGGTTGACCGGGGAAGCCCGGCAGAAACAACAAGAAAGAGTGAATGAGCTGGTGCGCATCGCGAACCAGCAAAATGAGGAAATACTCAGAACAAACCCGGCAAGGCCAGGGGCCTCGCGGATGGTTCATTCGGCAGGGGCAGCACCTGCCTTATCCGCGGCAGCAGCATCTTCACCCGGAAACAACGCTCGAAGAGACAAAGCAGTAACCTCAGGGAAGAGGAACAAGCAAATTGTTCCATACGATCCGGCGATGGCGGGAAAGGCAAATGAGAACAGAGGCAATGCAAGCCGAGGTAACAGTGGGGAGAGAAACCACGGCCGTGTGGAAAAAGACGGCGGAGGCCGAGGCAATGGAGATCTCGGCAGAAGAGAACCCGCGAGAGGTAATCATGAAAACCAGACCCCGGCCGAAGTAAGGAGAGAGATGCCGCTCAACCCGCAACCAAGGCATGAGCCTCGGCAGGAAAGAGAAGCGAGGCCAGCTCGCCACAATCAAATGAATGAAAGGTACAATGATGGTTATTCCGAGGTGGAATACGCAATCCAGGGTGGAAATAACCACTATGGGATGCAGGACAGAATCCTGTACAGAGATTTGCCAGCAAGTGATGCAAGAGTGAAGCTGGACCGGCTATACCGGTACGAGTTGTTGGAATAACAGGGCCCACCAGGTCCGACATGTTTTGGACCACGGATCATGGGCGAACCACCAGTGCCGAACTTTCAGTTAGCAAGAGGCACAGAAACATACAATGGAAGTACCAAGCCACAAGACTGGTTGATTGATTATGCCACTGCTGTGAAGATAGCGGGTGGGAACTTAAGATGGGCGGCGTATGTCCCACAAATGTTGGAAGGACCAGCGGGTATGGCTGAATAATCTACCAGTAAAGCGGTATCAACTGTTGGTTAGATTTGAAGAAATGTTAAATCGACAACTTTACCAAAGACATACAAGAGGCCAAACAGGCCACAACAGTTAGCCATGTGCAAGCAGAGGCCGAATGAAACAGATAGATAGTTTTTGACTCGATGGTGCAACTTGAGAAACTCATGTGAAGGAGTTATCGAATCACAAGCAATCGCTTGGTTCGCGCAAGGCTGCCATTACGCCAGCGTGTTGTGGCAGCGCCTGCAAAGAGATATGCCAACCATACTGGCAGAGACTATCAGAATAGCAGACTCCTATGCATTAGGCGACCCAACCCAACCGGAATTAATGTCGGCAGATCATCGCGAGCAACAGGACCATTATGCGAGAGAATTGGCCGGGTCATCCAGGCGTGATTTCAGAGGAAGAAGAAGAGAGGAGAGGCCGGATTATAGATATAATTCGGCCCAAGTGGCAGCAGTAGCACAAGATCAGCCGAGTCATGGAGCAACTCAACGGCAGAAGAATGGACCTCAACAGTGGTCACCAAGAAATGAGGGAAAAAGGCAATGGACCCCGGAGCAAAAGAAGCAATGGCAAGAGAGGCCGAAATACACGTTCGAATCCATGTTAGATCAGCCGTGTAAATTTCACACATCAAACCCATCCAGACCAGCCAATCATACGACCCGCCAATGTGCATGGATGAAAAATGCAATGGGGAACCCGCAGGAGTTCAGCGCCCATCAAGTGCAACAAAGCATCACCGCAATTAGCGTAGCAAATACCAAGAATCGATGTTACCGCCTCCCGAGGTATGATAACTCGGATCGAGGGATGCAGGCATCAAGTAATAAACCAGGTCCAGGATGGAAGGGCGAATCCGCAAATACGGACGTAATGATTACGAGAGAATATCACCGTCTTATTACGTGTTCTAGCGGAATAGCAAGACAAGCGAGTGTGCGGCGCCGCATATGGAAGTGAATGCAGTTATCTTGTGATTACCAAGATACGTGCCATGGTACGATCAGAGGTGACACGGAGCATGAAGGACCACCCGAATAATGCCAAGTCCAGGATCATATGCACTTGTGTTGGATCCGACGTTCGTTGGACCAAGCATCAACGTGAAATTTTCAAAAGTACTCATTGACAATGGAAGCAGTATCAACATCATGTACAAACATACCATGCATAAACTAGGAATATCGCAGAACATCCGCAATCCACGAGGACCACTTTCCATGGGATAGTGCCAGGATTTCATGTGAGCCCCCAGAAAGTCCGAGTGGGCGTGTTATTCGGACAAGAGATAACCGCAGAGCGTAAAATTTAGAATTTGAAGTGGTGGATCTGGAAAGTTGTTATGATGCTCTACTTGACCCAGACTGCCAAATTCATGAGCATTTGTCATATAAATTATCTCAAGATGAAGCTACGGACCACAAGGAGTGATAATGCAGGGATTACAAGAAGTCAATGGAGTGTGCTTCACCGTCTAATTTGGCCGAGTCATTGGTTATAGCAAGAGAAAAGAGAAGGATTCAAGAAGTAGCAGCCCTCGCTCGGCTAACCGAACATGCCGCTGGCCAACCCTCATGGCAGTGTCTCTTTTCAGCCGACTAAAGAGACGAAGAAATTTCAGATTGATGAGCAATTCCCAGAGCGTACTGTTACTATTGGTGCAGGCCTGGATACTAAATAGGAAAGTGAGCTCACCAACTTCCTCCGTGAGAATCGAGACATATTTGCATGGTCAACTCAAGATCTGCAAGGTGTTCCGAGGGAGTTGGCTGAGCACTCCTTGAACGTCAGGCCAGGAGCAAGGCCGGTGAAGCAACCTCTCCGCCGCCACCAAGACAAAGAAAAGTAATAGGAGATGAAATAGCTCGGCTCCTCGCAGCCGGTTCATCATGGAGGTGCTATACGGATTGGTTATCAAATCCGTGCTAGTAGAAAAGAAGAAAGATGACCCCAATGTAGCCATTGTATGGCGAATGTATCGATTACACCAACCTGAACAAGGCATGTCCGAAAGATCCTTTTCCATTGCCTAGAATAGACCAAGTCATTGACTCGACCGCTGGTTGTGAGCTATTATCGTTTGTAGACGCCGTATTCGGTTTCCACCATACCGTTAAATCCGCCGATCAAATAAAGACTGATTTATTACCCGTGCACGGGCTTATTGTTATCGCACAATGTCATTTGGCTGCGAAATGCAGGAGCGACATATCGAAGATGCATGCAAAATGCCTGCATGATCGACTAGGAAAAATGTACAAGTGTATGTGGATGACGTGGTCATCAAAACTAAAGAAAGCAAAACATTACTAGAAGATATACAGACTTTTGCGAACCCGAGAAGGTTCGAATGAAGCTTAATCCAGAGAAATGCACATTTGGCGTGCGGCAGAAAATTACTCGGTTTCCTTGTATCTAGCCGAGGTATCGAGGCTAACCCAACAAAGATAAGAGCAGAGAAAGAATGGAATTGCCAAAATGTTTGAATGATGTACAAAATTCACAGGCTCGGCCTCGCTTAGTCGATTTGTGTGTCGGCTAGAGAGAAAGGCGCCGCTCTATCGGTGATGAGAAAATCGGATAAATTCATTTGGACTCCACAGGACCTTGCATTTCGTGAGTTGAAAAAGATGTTAATTACACCCATTTTGGCTTCTCCATTATCAAAAGAGCCTATGTTAATCTATGTAGCGGCTACCAATAGAGTAGTTAGTCTTTGTAGTCATAGTGGAGCGACTTGAAGATGGTAAGTCGATTCTGAGGCGGTGTATTATCTAAGTGAGGTGTTATCCACTTCAAAGCAGAATTACCCGCATTATCAGAAGATGTCTTATGGAGTATATATGTCGGCGAAAAAGCTTAAACATTACTTCGAAGAGCATCCCATCAAAGTAATCTGTGAGGCACCCATAGCCGACATATTGAGCAACAAAGACGCAAGTGGCGAATAGCAAAATGGGCGATCGAGTTATCACCATACGCTCCACAGTTTGATAGAAGAGATGCAATCAAATCTCGGTGTCGCCGACTTTCTCGTGATGGTGGGCCGAAAGTATGAGCCACCATTGCCAGATCCAAATTGCTGGACTACGCATTTCGATGGTTCCAAACTAAAGAATGGTTTGGGAGCGGGAATAGTGTTAACCTCGCCTAAAAAAGACCAATTGAAATATGTATTGCAAATACATTTTGTCATCCAACAATGTAGCAGTATGAAGCGCTAGTCCATGGATTGAAAGTAGCAAAAGAAATTGGTATCGGCCGAATCTTATGCTATGGTGACTCGGATCTAGTAGTACAAGTATCGAGCGGTTGGGACGCATTAGATGCTAATATGGCTTTATACAGGTTCCATGTGCAAAAAATCAGTGGATACTTTGAAGGATGTGAATTTCACCACATACCTCGGGCAAAAAATGATGCCGCCGACACATTGTCAAAATTAGGATCAACTCGGCAATCAATTCCTCTAGGTATTTCCCTGGAACACCTCAGAAAACCATCAATAATCCCATCACCAGAATCGAAATCTATCTTTATCCCAGCAAATTCTGCAGAAGATCACACGCCAATGGAGGTAGATCCGCAGTATGACTCGGAACCCCTCAAGAGGAGGACAGCCGAGGTAAGCGCAATCATGAAGAAAGCCGAGATATATATGTCGGCAGAGAACATGGAGATAGACAGTGAGATCACATCAAAAAAGTAACACCGTTATGGGCGCAACCCATATTTTCTTACCTAAAAGACGCGATGTTGCCGAGTAATGTGGTATTAGCCAGACAAACCGTAAGAAGAGCAAAATCTTATACAATCATAAACAATGAGCTGTATAAAAGAAGCGTCACAAACGTATTATGCGTAAGTTCGCGAAGGTCAGGAAATCCTTCTAGACATACACCAAGGAGAATGTGGGCACCATGCCTCATCTCGCGCCTTAGTAGCCAAGGCATTCAGGCATGGATTTTATTGGCCGACGGCATTGCAAGAAGCAAAAGAATTAGTTAAGAAATGCAATGGATGTCAGAGATATGCAACCAGAACACACATGCCATCGGCCGAGTTAAAAACAATACCCATCACTTGGCCATTTTCTGTATGGGGTTTAGATATGGTGGGACCATTCAAGCCGGCACGAGGAGGAATGACCCACATATTGGTTATGGTGGACAAGTTCACAAAATGGATTGAAGTAAAACCAATTAAAAAGTGTGATGGGCCCACAGCAGTGAAATTTCTCAAGGATATCATCTTAAGATATGGGTACCCGAACAGTATTATTACGGACAATGGCACAAACTTTGCAGAAGGAGCTTTCGCTAGATTTTGCCGAGAGAAGCACATAAGACTAGATGTTGCCTCTGTGGCTCACCCAAAGATCCAATGGGCAAGTGGAAAGGTCTAATGGATGCTATCAGAATAAAAGCACGGCTTGTCGAACCATTGCAAAGGTCGGGATGTTGGATCAAGAAATCCCAGCATTTTGGAGCCTCGGACTACTCGAATAGATCATCGGGCTATACACCATTCTTCGGTGTACGGGCGAGCCGTACTTCCACCGACATAATATATGACTCGCCAAGAGTTGCTCAAGACACAACCTCGAGACAAATGAGATAGCTCGGCAAGATGTCAGACCTGCTGGAAGAAGCCAGAGAGTTGACATTATCACGATCAGCTATTTATCAATAGAACTTGCGGCGGTATCACAGCAAGAAAGTGAATCCAAGAGTATTCAAAGAAGGAGATTTGGTCCTCCGACTCGTGCAACGCACGGCCGGCATGCACAAGTTGTCACCCCCATGGGAGGGACCATTTATTGTGAGCAAAGCGTTGCATAATGATGCCTATTATCTAATCGACGCTCAGTCCCCCGGAGGGAACAAGGCAGACAAAGCTGGCGAAGAAACGAAGCGTCCATGGAATGTGGCTTTACTTCGGCCATTCTACTCGTAGCATTATATCTCAAAGTCAAGATCCAATGATGTATCTGAACCTCGGCGCGAGCAAAGACTCGGGACTGCCATATGTTATATCTATTTAGTGTTATGTATTTGAACCTCGGCGCCAGAAAGGATGACTCGGGGACTGCCATATTTATATCAATTTCATGTTATGTATTTGAACCTCGCGGCGAGCATAACTTCGGTGACCATATGTTATATCTATTTCGTGTTATGTATTTGAACCTCGCGCCCAAAGGTGACTGGGACTGCCGTATCTTATATCAATTTCATGTTATGTATCGAACCTCATCGCCATGAGCGATAACTCGGGACTGCCATATGTTATATCAATTTCATATTAATATCTAAACCTCGGCATCCAAAGCGGGACTGGGACTACCGTATGCTACCTCAATCTTATCTTGGCGCACCCGTATTGGTCTTATACTACCTCTGAAATTTGATTTACATATCGAAGTTTCGCACAATAAACAATGATCCAGCGATTACCATATATTGTCACAACGAAGTAGTCAATCCCTGTTCAGAACATATCAATATTATATGATATTCAGAGCTCACGCCTGGATAAATCATAAAAGATAAAGGCGAAAGTAAATCCTAAAAGGTCAGGAAATAGAGGGCCAACAAAGTAAGAATTCGGGCGGACACCCACTTAACCAAATGGTAACAACTACAAGCGTATATGTCACAGCAGTACACAGCAAAAGAAGTTTGAATCATACAGAGAGTGGACAAATGCTTCGCCTACATCATACGCCCGGCATGCCAGGGATCAGAAATAACTTAGGCATTGTTCGTTGGGGAGGCAGTGATTTGGTCAGGTGCGGGGCACTCCGACGTAGGAAGGACTTCGGCTGAGGTTGCCTCGCCCTCCGCGGACCCAGGTGCAACTTCAGCGGAAGCCCGAGGTTGCTCAGAGCATCGATCGAAGCGGTAGAATGCCCGTACCTTTGGATGAGGACCGCGCATCGCCGTTCTGTCCGAGCTTGAACCGAGATGTCGATGTGGCCGAGTCATCCTCACCTTCTCCTTGCTCACCGAGTTATTATCCGAGGCATCCTCAACTACAACCTCCTCATCCGGTGCGGGAGAAAACTCGCCCTTCATTCCAAGTGTGCACGTCGGCATACTCGACGAGTTGGAAGGCGAGCTTGTCAAGAGCAACAAAAGTAGGATCCTCAACCCACGGAACCGGTCGCAAGTTTCTCAGGATGTCAAGAGAGATGTCTTCATACCATGACATGATAACAGTAAGGGCCATATCGACACCAGCACGCCCAGCGGATTCCCTCCAAAGACTTAATTGCCTCTCAGATGCCATTAGTCTTTTCACCAGTAATTTGACCTCGTTGATATCAGGAGTCCCCGAGGTATTCGGCCAAAGTACATGGTAAGCTCGGATAGCGGCTTGCACCAAGTCCCGGCCCATAATCTTCATCGGATCAACTGCGGCACCAACAACAACAAGGTAATCCTCCATTGAATACTCCGAGTCAACGGTAACAGGGTCACCTCGGCGCACGCGAGCTGCAAGAACAGCTTTAGAGCTCATAGGCTTGGCTTCGGGAAAATGATCTGCGCAAAGCATGAACGTGTCAGGTGGTAGCGGGAAAAAAAAGAAAAATATAATTCGGCCGTGCTAAGTAGCTTACGATGAATGTATCTCATCATTATCTGAAGGTCTTTGGCCCAATCGACCTTGCTCTTCTCAAAACGAGCAATTTCCTCGCTCAAACCCTGGGTTTTCAGTTCGGCAGCCTCGAGGAGTTCTTTGTTCTTCTGCAGCTCCAAAGTCAGCCGATTCTTCTCCTCGGAAAATTCTTGGTCGACCTTTTCTAGTTCGGACTTCTGAGAGAGCTTAAGGATATCCAATTCGGCTCGTAGGCGAGCTATTTCATCATCTTTTTCTTGTAATTGCGCCGAATGAATAGCGTTTTGCTCTAAAAAATGCAGCATCACGTCAGGCATAGGCATGCAATCTTGGTGCGACGCTGCAAAGGTTTGCAACTCGGCTTTACCAGAGCCAAACGCGATAAGGAAGCTTAGCACACATGTTAAAAGAGAAAATATGTCAGATAAAAGGGAAACTAACCTTCAAAGCTCTTGACCTTCTTCTCAAGGCGAATATTGAGGTTATTAATGTTAGCTGTTTACCAAGAAAGTAAGCCGGCATCTCGTGGGCAAGTAAATAAGAATGTTGAAAGTAACGAAGAGGAACCATCGACGTACCAGCTTTCTTTACCACCGGAAGGATTTTCTCATACTTTTCTTCCAGCTTACGGTGCGAAAAAAGCAACCTCTGGAACTCGGCAGTCCTCCGATCATGTGCAACCTGAGCAATGGGGAAAAACGGTAAATGGATATTCGAAGCTAAAGCAGATCCGAGTAAAGCAGGACTTAACTCCGATCTAGGTGGCTGGATATTCAAAGCTAAATCAGATCCGAGTCAAGCAGGACTTAACTCAGATCTAGGTGGCTGGATATTCAAAGCTAAAGCACATCCGAGTCAAGCAGGATTTAACTCAGATCTAGTTGCTGGATATTCAAAGCTAAATCAGATCCGAGTCAAGCAAGACTTAACTCAGATCTAGGTGGCTGGATATTCAAAGCTAAATCAGATCCAAGTCAAGCAGGACTTAACTCCGATCTAGGTGGCCGGATATTCGAAGCTAAAGCACATCCGAATCAAGCAGAACTTAATTCGGATCTAGGTGGCTGGATATTCAAAGCTAAAGCACATCCGAGTCAAGCAAAACTTAACTCGGATCTAGATGGCCGGATTCCCGAACCCTAGAAATAAAATCAAGTCAAAGATCATTAAACTTCCAAGTATATAACAAGTTATTTCCTTGCAAGTTTCGGGGACTAGAGCATATAGTAACATCTGGGGAATAATTTAAAACTCAGAGAAACAGTAATTACCTCATTCATCTTGTTGGTATCAACGATGAACTTGGCAGCATGGTCAAAACGGCCGCTGATGTCGGAAAGCTGAAAGGGCTGGTTCATAGGATTACCCTCAAACTGATTAGCGGCGTTCCAATTATTAGCATACTCCACCAGCGCACCGAGGCTGTTCCCACTGGCTGTCCGAGTTAAGACCTTACACCGGACAGGCTGTTCGACCACGGCGGTTGCAGGGCTCTTATGAAGAGCAAGCTGGGTGCCGGCGGCCGAGGCAACGGGGGCTTTAGTAGGCACAGCTCCCTTACGCATCACGTCGGCAATACTCGGCTGAGAAGAGCCGACAAGACCTTTCTGAGAAGAGGAAGTCTTGGCGGCAACAGCTTTTCTCGCCTTAGAGGAGGCATCAGCAGGAAGTGACGCCTCGGAAGTGGGGACGACGTCTTTAGGAGCAGCAGAGGTTATGGTCGCAGAAGGCGCCGAGATAACGACCTTTTCGGCCGAAGCTGGAATGGCTGTAGAAACTGCCGGAGTAGATAGAGGCTCAGTAGCAGCGCTGGGACCCATAGAAGGGGCGGTGGGTTCGATAAAAACCTCGGAAGGCCGATTCGAATCCATGTCAATGGAAGGGGTCTCAGGCACGTCGCGACGAGGAGGCGACGTATTCGGAGCTGGAGGAGAAGCAGGACGAATAGGACTAGGAATCCTGGTATCATCAGCGAGGAGGAGATTTGCCGAATCGGTGACTAGTCATGCTAGGACCGCCGGTTTAATGAAGCGAACCTTTGCAAAAATAAGAAAGAAGAATCGTCGATGAAAAAAGAAAGAGAGAAACAAGAAATATAAGCAAAAGGAACTTACTCGCGACCGTGCATAGTCTTGCGCTGGGAGGGTTCGAGCGGATTTCTTCATTCGTTTCTTGGGAACCGCTCGAGGAACTAGCAGAGCCCCGCTTCCCGAGGTAACAGGGGTCGAGAAGCAATAGGCTCAAGGTCGTGAACTGACCGCCGGATTAGCTGGGAAAGTAGAAGCCGGAAATGCATAAGAAATAGGCATGGCGGCAACTACCTCAAGAATTTGGACCTCGTCTGAATCACCTTCCTCCTCGTGCGCCGAAGTCTTGCCACGATCTCGAGCCGGGGCAGGATCCGACTTAGGGAAGAACTCCTCAGAGTCCGCTCACCAAGATCCGGTGCTCTGTCCATGGGCCATGGGAGCAGCAGAACTTCGGCGTCCTCATTTTTCTGCTCTGCGAACCTCTGCAAGACGAGGAAAAAGAGAGTTAGATAAACCCGTTACAAAAACAATGGAATAGCAGAGCGTTGTTGATTAAGCTCACCTCGGGAGGCGGATGATCGCGGGTGAACGGTTTTAATCCCCAAGCCCAATCCTCAGGCATTTCTGTCTTAAAGATAGCTCGGACGCGCTTATAGATAAGGTAGTTGTCCAGCTCCACGGTCGAGACTCGATTAGGGTCAAGGGGACCACTCATGTAGCACAGCTTGTGAGTCCACTTCTGTAATGGGTAGATCCGGCTACTAATGAAAGTAGCCATCAGGTCTTTGCCGCATAACCCGGCGCGGATCAACTCTTTAAGCCGAATCTCAAAAGACTCGGCCAAGGCATGAGTTTTCCTCGGATTGTAGAGCTAGTTCACTTTAGCAGGCGGACCAATTGAGAATGCAGGGAGCCGAATCTTGTCCTCCGCTCCTCTGTTCTTGACATAAAAGAACGATTTGTGCCACTTCTTGCACGACTCTAACCCGGTGACACGAGGAAATACGGACTTCCTCCGAGGTGTAATAGACGCAGCCCCATATTGGGTAAGCGACTTCTCGGAAGGATGCAGATTTGTCGTGACTACGTTGGAGAATCTGAAGAACTTCGACCAGATGCAATCGACGGCCAGTCAAGTATCCCTCCGATGCGGAGATGAAAGCAGAAACAGAAGCGATAGCATTCGCAGGAAGATGATGCGGCTGAAGGCCGAAGTAGTCGAGGAATTCTCTAGCGAAATCGCTAATAGGGAGACCAAAGCGACGCGCGAAGTGCGACATAAAAACCACATACTCGCCCTCCCTAACATCCGGAGAGGACTCGCTGCCGGGTAAGCAGCAAGAGACCTCGGCGGGAATTCTTCGAGTTCGTATGAGCCACTCGATCTCACGACGTGTAATAGAAGAGCCCTGCCACGAGCCTCGCTCGGGCCCAGAGCCAGCGTCGTCATCCTCTACCAGAGCGCCGCTAAACGAACTAGACATGAGTGTGCCGGAGGAAAAACTGGCGGCGGAGGGGAGTTTAGAGCTGCAAGGCCCCGTCGGGACTTTGCACGAGAACAATGGCGAAGAACTAGAGGAACCGTCGCACGAGCACGAAATCGAAACAGATGAGTCTAGGGAAAAATCTAGGCAATGCGACCGGAGAGGACTCACCGGCGACGGAGCCAAAGCCGCAGAGCGAAGCGAGGCAGTGTAACGGCGGCGGAGTCTTCACCGACGGAGGCTCGGAAAGGCGGCGGAGCTGCAGAGGACGCGTAAGCGAAGGAAGGAGGAGGAGAGGAGCGAGAAGGGGAAAAGTAAATTCCCAGACGCCGCCCCCCTCTTTATAATCGAGCCACGAACAAGGTAGTGGGATCGTGGGTGTAGCGGTTGACCGTGTAGATCGTGGGTGCGGCACGAACGCACGACGATAAGTGGAGCCACACCAACGGCCACACAGGAAGGAAGAACGTTACGATCCCCAAGGGGAACGGCACCCGAGGCATCGCAGAGCAAGCGCAGCAGTACAAAGTTAATCGTAGCTTGTCGATGCAATCTTGTAGAGGACCAAAAACTAGAAGAACGATGATGGGGTGTGACACGAGGACATGGTGTACGAGGTAAGGAACGAGGATACCTCGGACGAAGAAGATATAACTCGAAACAAAACAAGAATATAATGAAGCTGATACGACCCCGAAACTATCGACGGGCCACACCAGCCGGGACTAATGTCGGGGTTGACCTCGGTAGGTTAGAGACGGGGAAGACAGAGGTACAATCCCGTCTGTTTCCGAGTTATTCGGTCTAGGTTGGCGAATCATGAATATGTCGGCCGAGGTACGGCAAGAAGCCCGTATGTATCAAGCCGTTACCCGCCGAACTGCACGCGAGGGTCGGCCGGGTTAGCCCGAGTGATCTCGATGCAGGTGAAGGACAAGCCGAGTTACGCAAGGTAAGGTAAGGCCGAGTGATACGAAGCTTGCAGGAGAAGGAGAAACCCAAGGTCAAACTATAGCTGCAGTCTAGAAGGAATCAGAACAGAGCCAAGCACAAGAGAAAAAGATGCAGAGCGTCAGAGGGGCAGAAGGAGGTCACGGAGGTGACAGTCCTGGAGCCCGAGACACGCAGGAGGGGTCCTCTGGAGCCTTGCCGTCGTTAGAAGGGCGACAGGGAAAGAAGGCCGCCGAACTACTATTTTGGGACGAGCATATTCCTCGAATATGCTTGCCTCGTCAGCCCTAAGGGCACCCAAGGCTCTCCTTTATAAGGGGAGGCTTGGACCCTGAGGAGGGCATCGACTCTTTTTAGTACCGTTAATTTGGGGTGAGATTCATCTTTTCTCCCTGTATACAGCTCGAGGAGCACTTGTAACCCAAAAGAAGAGAAATAAAGATCTTTGCCTTAACCACTTGAGTGTAGAATCAGTTGCATCTTCCCTCCCCAGATCCCACTAGCATCCATTGGCCCCATACTTTAGCCTACCCATGGCATCTGCCGTGCCACCACCACGACACCCACACATTCAACGATGAATTTCTTGTGGTCGTCAGAACCTTTTACGCTAGTATCTTAATCCCTTTGTTTCACGATATATTACATGTCCGAGATTCGATCATCGGTATCTCCATACCTAGTTTGATCTCATTACCGACATGCACTCTTTTTTTCGTTCCTGTGATATAACATTCTAGTGATCAAATCACTTGCTTGCAAGCTAATCAATGTGATATCACCGAGAGGGCCCAGAGTATATCTATCCGTCATCGGGATGAACAAATTCCGCTCTCGATCCATGAGCCTCAACATAACACTTTATTAGTTCTGAATCCATCTTTATAATCACCCTGTTACGGTGTGATGTTTGATGTTATCAAGAAACTCTTCCGGTGTTAGTGATTAACATGATCTCATGGTCTAAGGATTAGGATCACTTCGTAAGTTGTTATAGCAATATAAACTCAATGACTTTGATCGTAATGCTATACTTCGGATGAATGTTCATCACACCATTACACTAATGTTGTGATCCCGTTATTAACAACATCCAATGTCCATGATCAGGAAACCTTGATCATCTTGTTAATCAACGAGCTAGTTTATGAGAGAGGCATAACTAGGAACTTTCATTTGTTTATTAAACACACATGTATTAACGTTTCCGTATTAATACAATTATAGCATGCAAAATAAACATCTATCATATACTTGGAATACACATAATAAACACTTTATTATTGCCTCTCGTGGTATATTCCCTTCTCCCCACTTGCACTAGAGACAATAATCTAGTTACATAGTGATAAATCTAACACCCATTGAGTTCTCGTGTTGATCATGTTTTGCTCTAGGAGAGTTTTAGTCAACGGATCGCTACATTGAGATCCGTATGTACTTCTAAAATCTTTATATCTCCATCCTTGACATGCTCATGGATGGAGTGAAACCGCGCTTAATATGCTTGGAATGCTTGTGAGACCTTGGCTCTTTGGCATTGGCAATGGCACCATTGTTGTCACAATAGATCACCATTGGGTCCAACGCTTTCCACCACTCCTAGTTCGGATATGAACTCCTTCATCCAAAGCGCTTCGAGCCGCTCAAGCGAAACATATTCGCCTCCGTTGTTGATCCCACTACCACGGTTGTTTGGAGCTCCTCCAACTAACCGCTCGCCATTCATGAGAAATACGTATCCGGATTGAGACTTAGAGTCATCCGGATCGGTGTCAAAGCTAGCATCGACATAACACTTAGCGACGAGCTCTTCTTCACCTCCGTATACAAGAAACATATCCTTAGTTCTTCGTAAGTACTTAAGGATATTCTTGACCGCTATCCAGTGTTCCGAACCTGGATCCGATTGGTACCTACTAGTCAAACTAATAGCATGTGCCACATTCGGTCTTGTACATAGGATGGCGTACATTATAGAGCCTATGGCTGAAGCATAGGGGACTTTGTCCATTATCTCTCTTTCTTCCGTCGAAGCCGGACTTTGAGTCTTACTCAATGTCTTGCCTTGCAACATAGGTAAGAACCCCTTCTTACTTCCGTCCATTTTAAACATCTTTAAAATCTTATCAAGGTATGTACTTTGCGATAGCCCTATTAGGCGCCTAGATCTATCTCTATAGATCTTTATGCCTAATATGTATGACTCTTCACCTAGGTCCTTCATTGAAAATTTGTTGTTTAGATAACTTTTAACACTGTTTAAAAGATCTATATCATTTCCGATCAATAATATGTCATCCACATATAATATCAGAAATGCCACATTGTTCCCACTCACTTTCTTGTAAATACAAGATTCTCCATAAGTTTGGACAAATCCAAACTCTTTGATCACCTCATCAAAGCGTAGATTCCAACTTCGTGATGCTTGCTTCAATCCATAGATGGATCGCTGAAGCTTGCACACCTTGTTAGCATCCTTAGGATCGACAAAACCCTTTGGTTGTATCATATACAACTCTTCTTCAATATTACCATTGAGAAACGCGGTTTTGACATCCATCTGCCATATCTCATAATCGAAATATGCAGCAATTGCTAACATAATCCTAATCGACTTTAGCATCGCTACGGAGAGAAAGTCTCATCGTAGTCAACTCCTTGAATTTGTCGAAACCCCTTTGCGACAAGTCGAGCTTTATAGACGGTCACATTACCATCAAGATCAGTTTTCCTTTTGAAAATCCATTTGTTCTCCACGGCCTTTCGGTGAGGTAATTCCACCAAGTTCCAAACTTGATTTTCATACATGGATTCCCTCTCGATTTCATGGATTCTAACCATTTGTTGGAATCCGGGCTCATCAAAGCTTCTTCATACGTCATAGGTCATCATTTTCATCAACCATGAAATTCATGACAGATTTCCGTGACTCGGAGCTGCACGCGTCTGTTTGACTGCGAGGTTCTAGTACTCTCTTCGAGTTTCATGATCATTATCATTAGTTCCCTCTTCAATGTGTGGAGCCAACTCGAACAACTTCCGCGCAAGGCTACTCGCCATACTTTGAAGAGAAGGTTCCACAACCTCTTCAAGTTCTACCTTCCGACTACTCACACCTTTCGCGAGAAACTCTTTCTCTAGAAAGGATCCATTCTGTCAACAAAAACCTTGCCCTCGGATTCGTGATAGAAGGAATACCCAATAGTTTCTTTAGGGTATCCTATGAAGACGCATTTTCCGCTTTGGGTTCGAGTTTATCCGGTTGAAGTTTCTTCACATAAAATCGCATCCCCAAACTTTAAGAATGATGCTTAGGTTTGTTTCCAAACCACAATTCATATGGTGTCTTTTCAACCGATTTAGATGGTGCCCGATTTAAAGTGAATGCAGCAGTTTCTAGTGCATAACCCCAAAATGACAACGGCAAGTCCATCAGAGACATCATAGATCAAACTATATCTAATAAAGTACGATTACGACGTTCCGACACACCATTTCGCTGTGCTGTTCCGGCAGGTGTGAGTTGTGAAACAATTCCACACTCTTTCATGTGAGTGCTAAACTTGTAACTTAGATACTCACCTCCACGGTCGGACCGTAGAAATTTGATCTTTCTATTACGATCATTTTCCACTTCATTCTGAAATTCCTTGAACTTTTCAAAGGTTTCAGACTTGTGTTTCATCAAGTAGATATAACCGTATCTACTCAAATTATCCGTGAAAGTAACAAAATAACGATATCCACCTCGACACACACTCATTGGACCACATACATCGTAATGTATGATTTCCAATAAATCCGCCTGCTCCATTGAACCGAAAACGGTGTTCTAGTCATCTTGCCCATAAGGCATGGCTCACATGTATCAAATGATTCATAATCAAGTGATTCCAAAAGTCCATCCGAATGGAGCTTCTTCATGCTTAACGCCAATATGACCTAGACGGCACATATATGCGGATATATCATCATTAAGTTTAATCCGTTTAGAATCAACATTATGAATATGTGTAACATTATCATCGAGATCTAACAGAAATAAACCATTCATCATCGGTGCATGACCATAAAAGATTTCATTCATATAAATGGAACAACCATTGTTCTCGGATTTAAATGAATAACCACTTCGCATCAAACACGATCCAGATACAATGTTCATGCTCAGTGCAGGCACCAGATAACATTTATTCAAGTTTATAACTAATCCCGACGGCAAGTGGAGAGGCAGCGTTCCGACGGCGATCACATCAATACTTGATCCATTTCCGACACGCATCTTGACCTCACCCCTTGCTAGCGGTCGCTTGTTCCGTAGCCCCTGATTCGAGTTACAAATATTAGCAACTGAACCGGTATCAAATACCCAGGTGCTACTGCGAGCACTAGTCAAGTACACATCAATAACATGTATATCATATATACCTTTGTTTGCCTTGCCGACCTTCTTCTCTGCCAGATACTTGGGGAAGTTGCGCTTCCAGTGGCTAGTCGCCTTACAATAGTAGCACTCGGAATCAAACTTAGGTCCAACTCGGGGTTTCTTTTCAGGCGCGGAAACAGGATTTCCGCCCTTACTTCCCTTCCGTTTTCCCTTCTTGTCTTTCTTGAAACCAGTGTTCCTATTGATCATCAACACTTGATGTTCCTTTTTGATCTCCACTTCTGAAGTTTTAAGCATTGACAGAAGCTCGGGGAGAGACTTCTTCATGCCTTGCATATTATAGTTCATCACGAAGCTCTTATAGCCAGGTGGCAGAGACTACAGAACACGATGGATGCCTAAGTCAATGGGAATCGATATTCCCAAGGACACAAGCTTATCGGCGTAACCCGACATCTTGAGTACATGCTCACTAACGGAGTTGTGCTCTTCCATCATGCAGCTAAAGAACTTTTACGAGCGTTGTAGCTCTCACAAGACATGTGTCCAAAATCATTTTCAACTCACCCATTGTATCAAATGCATTGCCATTTTAAAGCTTTTGAAGTTCGGCTCTAGCCCATACAATATGCCGCAATGAACTAAGTTGTGGTCCTCTGACAGTCGATAGACATTCTTCTCCTCGTCGGGGCATCATCAAAGGGGGGGCCTAAGGCGCTTCTAGCACATATTGCTTTTGTGCAGAGAGGAGAATCCTCAAATTCATGGCCCATTCGGTAAAGTTGCTACCGTTCGTTGCTAGTTTCTCTTTCTCCATGAACACATTGAAATTAAAAGCAGGTGGTGCCATCTACAACAGAATTTGTAAAGTTTAGACTAAGTGTATGATAGATTGAGTTCAACTAATCTATATTACGAATGAACTCCTGTTAAACCCCTCCTTTATAACGATAGGATCCCTGTGATTGCAATGCTAGTCCCTGGATCAATGCTAGCATCCACAGTTTAAGATGAAGTACACAGATACAAAGGTCGTTTATTACATTCATTCCAGAGATAACATAGTCTTTTACAACTCAGGGCCAGAGGCCTAATACAAGAGTTTTAAGGAATAAGTAAATAAACACAAGTCTTCATCTTCATGTGCCACAGGCAAGCATGTTGAGTGTAGACTCATGACTCCTAATCGTCATCGGAGTAACCTGCAACATCACAAGTTACAGCCACAGAGGGTCAATACTTTGGAATAGTATTGGCAAGTGATACCTTAGTATATTTTAAGTGGACTACAATACTATATGCAATTTGTCTAGTGTAGCTTGGCTTGCTTTGCTTAAAAAATATGTTTTTCTTATTAGTTGAAATCACTAAGTTTTTCTTTGTCAAAAACATTCCCAAGGAAACCACCAATAGACATTGGGGTCCTTCACCCTTGTTCACCCACAAATTTTTACTTAGAAGTTGGAGTGATGAGATTCTTGTGGCTTCCATGTCTTGATGCTCAAAAGTGTCCATTTCCTTGGACAAGGCTAAGTACTTAGGTTTTCCATCTGCAGAGGTTGTGCACTTTTCCCACCGGACTTGGTTTCCCAAGACAGGACCTTCGAAGCCTTTCCTTAGTCAAATGGACGCTCCAACCTATCATCCCATCTACCACCAACTGTCCAAATGACTAAGTTCTAGCAACCTATATGATCATGGCAGAGCCCATTTTGCCAAGTGGTTGCCGTAAGCTATCTCCACACTTGGCCTCCAAATCCTTTGTGCCTGGGTGGCATTCCACAAGTGAGATACACAACCCAAGTCCATGGCCTTGTGTAACCACTCAACATAACCCAATCTTCCCATTCCACCTGGGAGGTTCATTTGTCTTAGTTGTTTTATTAAGAAAATATAAGTCTCTTGACTTAGAATATTTTTATCATATAGTATATAGATGTTCACCACCCTTGTTTGCTATAAGCTAGGCTAGGCAAAATATGGTAACTTAACTTAGGAAAATTTCCTAGCAATTCTACTATTTCACTCTACTTAGGATTTCCCAACTTAGCACTAAGCAAAAATATCATGCAATACTTTAGCAAAATAACAAATGCTAGTACAAAACTTAGGACAGGAATATTTATGAAAATATCACTTGCCTTGGTAGTGTGGAGAGTAGCACTCTTCACAATCACAATCACTAGCAAAATCTACACATGAAATCAAAACATACAATTACACACAATTTAAATACAATCAAAAATAATATGAATGCATGCATGCAAGGATTTTACCAAGTGTTGAATTTTTGAAAATTCTACAAGTAGATTCTTGCCCACGGAAATTTAGCAAGTCACAAGATTTCTACTAAACTTATTTGGCTCCATAAAATTTACAAGAATAAGTCTATATCTAAAATAGCCCTAAACTTGTTCCCCAAATAAAATCATTTTTAACTGTTACTATATGCTAAACAAATTGGATATTCAGAAAGGCCTTGTTTCACTGAATCCAATGGTATAAAGTTTGCAAAAATACAACGTGGCATTTGAAAGTTATGAGCATTTGAAGTTTGAATCTAAATCAGGTTTTAAATTCTGTTTTTAATCTAAACTTTGCCACGCGTCGTGTTTTCATTCGCCCGTACCGCTTCGCATCGGATCAAGATCCACAGCCGTAGGATTTAAATGAAATCAGGCGGCTCAGATCGCGTACCGCTTCAGAGTAAGTGATTCTATCCTAGCGCTACGATAAGGATCCGACGGTGCTATTGTCTCGACTAAGATCCGCGGCGGGCGCGGCTACCGGGCGCGGCTGTCGATGACGTTGGCGGCGCTGAGGGGTAAGGAGAACGAGTAGCTCACCGTGCTCAGGAGATCTTGGCGAGGTTCGACGTACTCGTGGTTGGTCAGGGGGCGCTCGGGCACGGCTGTGATTGCTCACCGGAGTTCGTGGTAGCGTCGGTTGCGTCAGGTGGTCGTCGTGGACGTCGCTGTGAACCACCTCAGGGCAAAAGAGCGACACGATTAGGTTCACGGGGTCAAGGGGAAGTTGTGTGCATGAACGGGGAGGCGAGGGGCGGTCTGTGCTTACCGGGCAAACTCGTCGGAGTTGATGTCGCCGTCAGTGCTCGCGGTGTCGAGTGGAACCGGCGACCTGGGGCAGTACAAGACGGACTAGTGAGGTCAGGAGATGCGCAAAGATGCGCTGAGTCAGGCAGCAAGAACGATAGGCAGAGGGGAACGAGGCTCACTGAATCGCCACGGGAGAGGGTTACATCGTGGCGATTCGCGGAGGATTGCGGCAGCCTGGTGGCGGAGTGGAGGTGTTTGGGGAAAAGATCGCGGGGTAGAGGGTCTTATAGCCGGGAATCGACAAGAAACGCCGAGGATTATTGCCCATTTACTCCGCCATTATCGGCCATCATTGCCAATGACGTGGTCGCAGCGCGATCGGAAAGACGAGGGTGACGTGGTCCCGCTTGTCGGTCAAACGCGCAGTGATTGTGGGGTCGTTGTCGGCGCTCTGCGTGTGCTCGGCGTGTGAGAAGAAACGAGGATCCCGGGTGGGCTTGTTTGGGCTTGATTGGGCTTGGGCGGCCATGGCCTTTTCCTTTTGTTTAAGTCTTTTCTTTTTCTATTTCTATTTCCTGGAATGATTTTTGATATGAATTCAAATCCTTTTGAATCTAAACTGTTTTGGGAGTTTTGTAGGGTTTTGTGGTTTCATAAACAGTCATTTTTAACTAAGTGGTTACTTGGAAAAGCTTGGTCAAGCTTGGGTTTCAAAGTAAACAGAGATTTGCTCTAGTTTGCAAATATTTGAAAAAGGACTTTGAATCCATTTCTAAATTTGAAAAGTTGGGTTTTAAAAGTTTCACCTAATCTTTCCATCAATAGAGGCAAGCAAACAAGTATTTAAACTTTCAAATTTCAAAGGGTGATGGTCATTTGGGATAAATTGTCCACATGAAATCATAGCTCCAACTTCTGTTTCTAGATGGTTTTTAAGAAAACCCTAAATGGATGAATGATGCAAAGATGATATGAATGAATTTGAAACTATGATTTTTCGGATGTTACAAATCTAACCCCCTTAAGATGAATCTCGCCCTCGAGATTCGGATTGGCTAGCAAATAGGTGAGGGTGGTCTTTCCGAAGATCATCTTCTCTTTCCCATGTTGCTTCCTCTTCGGAGTGATGGTTCCATTGTACTTTACAAAATTTGATAATCTTGGTCCCGTGACTCTTTCTGCGGTCTCTAGAATCTTGGAGGCTTTTCTTCATAAGTGAGATCACTTTCTAGTTGAACCTCTTCCAAAGGTATGGTATCCTTCAAAGAGGACTCTTCCATTTCGGGTGACATTTCTTAAGTGACTCACATGAAATACGTTATGGATCTTGATAGAGATTCGCAATTCAACTTCATATGCAACTTCTCCTTTGCGACTTAGAATTTTGAATGGCCCAACATATCTTGGTGCCAACTTTCCTTTGACTCCAAATCTTTTCACTCCTCGGTGGTGATACCCTGAGATAAGCTCTATCCCCAACTTCAGAGGTGACTTCTCTCGCTTAGAATCCGCGTAGCTTTTTCCCGGACTGTGCTATCTTCAACCTGTCTTTAACCAATTTGACTTTTTCTTAGGCATATTTGATAAGATCAGGTCCGAATAGGCTTCTTTCTCCCACACCATTCCATAACAATGGGGTGGTACACTTCCTTCCGTAGAGTAGTTCAAATGGTGCCATTCCAATACTAGCTTGATGACTATTGTTGTAAGAAAACTCTGCGTAGGGTAAACTTTCATCCCAACTCGCTCCATAATCTAAAGCACATGCTCTCAACATGTCTTCTAGAATTTGGTTGGTTCTCTCTGTTTGACCATCTGTTTGAGGATGAAAGCGATCTTGAATTCAATCTCGTTCCTAAGGATTCATGAAGCTGTCTCCAAAAGTGAGAAGTGAACTGAGTTCCTCTATCTGACACAATACTCTTTGGCACACCGTGAAGGCATACGATTCTGCTCATGTATATTTTTGCTAACTTGGCACTGGTATAAGTTGTCTTCACGGGTATAAAATGAGCCACTTTAGTTTGGCGATCCACTACTACCCATATGGAATCATACCGACCTGGTCCTTGGTAATCCGTAATGAAATCCATACCAATATTTTCCCACTTCCATTCAGGAATAGGTAGTGGTTGAAGCAAACCTGCTGGTTTTTGGTGCTCCTCTTTGACTCTACTACACACATCACACAAAGCAATATGTTCGGCGATGTCCCTTTTGAGATTGTTCCACCAAAATCTTTCTTTCATATCCATGTACATTTTGGTGTTTCTGGGTGGATAGAATACGGAGTTGTGACCTTCTTGTAAGATCAGTTTCAACTCGGGTCTTGTGGAACACATATACGTTTCCCGTGCCATAAGGTTCCTTGTTCATCAATATGGAAACTCTTAGACTTTCCTAGACTAATATTTTCCTTGATCTTTTCAATTTCCTTATCGATCTTCTGAGCTTCTTGGATCTTGTTCAAAAGAGTGGGTTGAACATCTAATGACATAAGATGTCCTTCCGTACAATCTCAATCTGAGTTCCTTGAATTGTTTACAGATCTTCGGCAATTCCTTTGGTAAGACCATTTACAAACGTCTTACGACTTAAAGCATCGGCTACCACATTTTCTTTACGGGTGGTATTGCAAACTCAAGTCATAATCCTTGATAAGTTCTAGCCATCTTCTTTGTCTCATGTTGATCTCCTTCGGGTGAAGATATACTTCAAGCTCTTATGATCGGTGAATACTTCACACCGCTTACCTAAAAGGTAATGTCTCCATGTTTTGAGTGCATGGACGTGAGGCTAACTCAAATCATGAGTGGGATAGTTTACTTCATGAGTTTTGAGTTGTCTCGAAGCATAGGCTACGACTCTACCATCTTGCATAAGTCTGACACCCAAGCCTTGATGAGAAGCATCACAATACACCGGAAATCCTTTTCCAAATCTGGTAGACATAGAAGGTCTTGTCACAAGTCTCTTCTTCAACTCTTGAAGTCGACTTCGCAACCTTCACCAAACAAATTTCTTGTCCTTCTTTAGCAATTCTGTCATCGGCTTAGCAACTTTCGAGAAATTTTCAATGAACCTTCTGTAGTAACCTGCTAAGCCAAGGAAACTACGAACTTCCTTCACATTCTTGGGTGATTCCCAATCTGTCACAGCTGAAACTTTGGCAGGATCAACTGCCACGCCATCCTTTGTCATAACATGACCAAGAAACCCAACTTTCTCTAACCAGAACTCACACTTGCTGAATTTGGCATAAAGTTTATGCTCTCTTAACTTTTCAAGTATCAAGCGCAAGTGTCTTTCATGTTCTTCCTTGCTCTTGGAGTAGACTAGGATATCGATAAATAAAAGCGACAACGAACTTGTCAAGGAATTCCATGAACACTTTGTTCATCATATTCATGAAGTATGCTGGAGCGTTGGTTAAACCAAAAGGCATCACAGTGTACTCATACAATCCATACCTTGTGGTGAATGCTGTCTTAGGTATGTCTTGCTCTCTTATCTTAAGTTGAAAATATCCTGACCGAAGATCAATCTTCGAGAATACACATGCCCCTTCTAATTGATCAAACAAGTCGTTGATTCTTGGCAAAGGATATTTGTTCTTGATAGTAACCTCGTTGAGAGAACGGTAGTCAATACATAATCTTTGTGTTCTATCCTTCTTCTCCACAAACAATACTGGGGCTCCCCAAGATGAAGAACTTGGTTATATAAACCCTTTCTGTAACTGTTCTCCTAGTTGTTTCTTGAGTTCTTTTAGTTCATCCACTGTCATTTTGTATGGCCTCTTAGCTATTGGTCCAGAACCTGGTACCAAATCTATCAAAAACTCCACATCTCTATCCGGTGGCATTCCTAGTAATTCCTCCGGAAATACATCCGGATACTCACACACAATTGGCACACTGTCCATGCTAACCCCCTTTAGAGAATTTAGCTTACTTCCTTTAGACTCAAAGTTTGACTTAAATTTTATTCTTTTTGCTTCTGGGGTTGTGAGTGTAACTGTACGATTGGCACAATCCAATACTCCTTCATACCTAGCCATCCAATCCATTCCCAATATTACATCCAATCCTTGGGAATTCAGGATTATTAGGTTCACTGGAAACTTATGTTTTCCAAACTCTATGACTAAGTCATGACATCCTGAGTTTACTATCATTTCTCCACCTGGAGAACTTACTCTTATAGGACACCCAATGGTTTCTACCGGTAGTTCATTTCTTTCAACAAATGCTTTTGATATGAATGAATGAGATGCACCAGTATCAAAGAGTACAAATGCTGAAATTGAATTGAGTCTGAACTTACCAAAGAAGCATCGGGTTCCTCATAGACCTCCTCCACATTGATGTGGTTAACCTGTCCTTTCTGGAAAGGATTTGGCTTGTTAGGTCCTTCAACTTTCTTTTCGGGCACTCATTAGCATAATGCCCCGACTTCTTGCATTTGAAGCACTCAACTTCCGATGTCCTTTTTAACATGCTGACTTCCACTTCCACTACCATTTCCACTGTGGTGGCTCTTATGTCCACCCTTGTGGTTCTTGTACTTATCATTGTCATGGCTACGATGATGCTTGTTGTCATGACGGTTGTGGTTGTGCTTGTTGAATTTCCCATGTTTATGGGATCCTGAGTTGCCATTGTCATCATAATGAGACCGTTTGTGAGACGATCCCGAGCTGTGTTTGTCGGAGTGTTTCCTCTTCCTACTCTCGACTTGCTTCATTTTACTTTCCAAAATAGCAGCCTTGTCACACAAAGACTGATAAGTTGGAACATAAGCCACAGACAACTGTAGGTTCAGCTCATCATTCAAGCCTTCTAAGAACTTTTCCTTTCTCTTGGCATCAGTATCAACCTCATCCGGTGCATAGCGCGCCAGATTGTTGAATTCTTCTACGTATTCTGCCACATTGCGATGGCGCTGTTTCAAGTTGTGAAACTCCTTCTTTTCAGACTCATTATCCGGATGAGATATGAGCGTGCGAAACCCATCCTCAAATATGTCCCATGTCACTTCATCAATGGGAGTGGTGATTTGGAAGTTATCCCACCAAGTGGCGGCTGGTCCTTTCGGATGTCTGCGAATCGACTTTTTCAGCATCGCAAAGCCCATTGTCACTAGGTCTTTGTTCGAGCGTAACCAGTCATTGGCCATGGGATCGATTGTCCCGAAAATTTCTTGGCCTTAGTCGCAAATCTGGTAAGCATATCAAAACCCGGAGGGTTGTTGTTGTTATTGTTGTTGTTATTGTTGTTGTTGTTGTTGGGATTGTTATTGTTGTTGTTATTCGATTACGGATGAATGTCATCATTTGCATAAGTTGCGTTTGCGCATTCATCATCTGTTGCATTTCCGGGGTGATGTTATTGGGGTTGGGGTTTGCGCGACGGGGAGGCATCTGTGGTTGTTCAAATAGATAAGAATGAGATACCCATAGATGTTTCATGCACAATACATCACAAGCAACACATAACAAGCAACATAAGAATATAAGTCCAGCATCCACATAACAAACTCATGAAATAAAACAGACAAGTGGCAAGCCATCCACATGTCGGATGGTCCAATAATAAGTTCGCAACAACAAGTATGAATATGAAAGATAAAAAAAATGAGTAAACAAGTCTACTCGTCAGCATCTATCTCCTCCTCGACGAAGGTAAGACCTGCGTTCTCCATCGCGGTCTTGTTCTCCTCTATCGTAGTGGTCAAAGAATCAACCTTGGTCTTGAGAGCCCTCTTCGGGCGAAGCCTCTCAATAACCATCTGCTGCTGCTCAAGCTCAGTCCTTGGACTTCATTCCTCAGTCATGTCCGGATCTTCTTGTTCCTATCACGGACGCGTTTCTCTTGACTCTTGAACTTGCGGTCTGGGCCTCGAACTTTGTCTCCATTTCCTTGATCATCTCATCCTGCTGCAAAAAGCTTGTCCTTCTCGCGAAGCTGCACTCAAGCTTCGTCATTACCTAGCATGATGTTAAGTCTCCGTATATCACGTGCGAGAAGAGTCTCTAAGTCACGAAGATAAAGGCGTATCGGCTCCAGATGCTCCTCGAGTCGTCCTCAAAGTCGATGGAATCCCCATCAACATCACGTCTTAGAAGGCGTGAAAGTGAGTGCCCCTAACTGCCGGGAGTGACGGCTAACGATCGTCCTATCGGGTCTGCATGACTACCTCCATGCCTCTCTCCTGTCATCGTGCATCAACTTGAAGACGATGGCCTCTGAGTAGGCTCGATCTGGCGTCTGGCTGGGTCACCTTGAAGCCCTGCAGGTCCTTCCTCTCGAACTTGGTGAGTGGGTACACCGTGATGGTAGGAAGAGGGAGATCAAGTAGAGTGGTAAGCTCAATGATACGGGGACCAAAACGAGTAACCGAAACTCCTCAACGGTCTTGTGACAGCGAGCATCTATTTATAAGATTGAAAAGTTAGAACATAGCAATTCAGGGTAGATCAAGACTAACATTCATACATATCCATGAAACAGAATTGTCACACAAGTCATGCATACATAAATTCATTACATCACTCAAGGTCCAAACTTATTTAAAATATCCTTTGAAAATAAGGTGATAAGTGGTGGTCCAACTAACGAAGTGACCTTACAATCCAATCTCGCGGGATCTATTGTTAAACACAATGTTCCTAGAGGCAATCCACCAATCTTGCTCTCTTGACTCTATCACTAAGTCTATAACATCTCCTCTTATTTCTTGGTTGGTGTCTTCCAACTCTTGAGTAAGCTCCTTCTCTTTCTCTAAGTCCTTTTGGAGGTTGAGCATTCTGCACTTGACTCTAGCACTTAGTTCCTTGATAGTCCTCCAAGCTGCATCCCTGGCTGACTCAAAGAATGTGGTGTGCATGGTAGTGTTGGTGTACATGCAGAATCCCCTTTCTTTGTGGTTGTCTTCCTTGTTTTTGTACAAGTGAAGTTGCACCCACCAATACTCCACTCCTTCATCCATCACTGGAAAGCCTTTATACACGGCTTCACCATGAGCATCCATTGCCTCCATGAGGTCCTTGAGAATATTGGGAAACTCAGTTTCACATTCCAAGGTCATGGTCATGAGTGGTCCCTTCTTTACAGCTTCGTTGATGGAGTTCATCTACAAAGGAAGTTGAAAGAGATTAGAAAAGTTTTACGAGAAGAATAGACAAGTGTAGAAGTATAAAAAAAAACTTTTTCCTTAGTGGTTTTCCAATCCTAGGGTCATAATCCTACAGGCAACACAGTGCTCTGATACCATCTATTAAACCCCTCCTTTATAAGGATAGGATCCCTGTGATTGCAATGCTAGTCCCTGGATCAATGCTAGCATCCACAGTTTAAGATGAAGTACACAGATACAAAGGTCGTTTATTACATTCATTCCAGAGATAACATAGTCTTTTACAACTCAGGGACAGAGGCCTAATACAAGAGTTTTAAGGAATAAGTAAATAAACACAAGTCTTCATCTTCATGTGCCACAGGCAAGCATGTTGAGTGTAGACTCATGACTCCTAATCGTCATCGGAGTAACCTGCAACATCACAAGTTACAGCCACAGAGGGTCAATACTTTGGAATAGTATTGGCAAGTGATACCTTAGTATATTTTAAGTGGACTACAATACTATATGCAATTTGGCTAGTGTAGCTTGGCTTGCTTTGCTTAAGAAATATGTTTTTCTTATTAGTTGAAATCACTAAGTTTTTCTTTGTCAAAAACATTCCCAAGGAAACCACCAATAGACATTGGGGTCCTTCACCCTTGTTCACCCACAAATTTTTACTTAGAAGTTGGAGTGATGAGATTCTTGTGGCTTCCATGTCTTGATGCTCAAAAGTGTCCATTTCCTTGGACAAGGCTAAGTACTTAGGTTTTCCATCTGCAGAGGTTGTGCACTTTTCCCACAGACTTGGTTTCCCAAGACAGACCTTTGAAGCCTTTCCTTAGTCAAATGGACGCGTTCCAACCTATCATCCCATCTACCACCAACTGTCCAAATGACTAAGTTCTAGCAACCTATATGATCATGGCGAGCCCATTTTGCCAAGTGGTTGCCTGTAAGCTATCTCCACACTTGGCCTCCAAATCCCTTTGTGCCTGGGTGGCATTCCACAAGTGAGATACACAACCCAAGTCCATGGCCTTGTGTAACCACTCAACATAACCCAATCTTCCCATTCCACCCAGGAGGTTCATTTGTCTTAGTTGTTTTATTAAGAAAATATAAGTCTCTTGACTTAGAATATTTTTATCATATAGTATATAGATGTTCACCACCCTTGTTTGCTATAAGCTAGGCTAGGCAAAATATGGTAACTTAACTTAGGAAAATTTCCTAGCAATTCTACTATTTCACTCTACTTAGGATTTCCCAACTTAGCACTAAGCAAAAATATCATGCAATACTTTAGCAAAATAACAAATGCTAGTACAAAACTTAGGACAGGAATATTTATGAAAATATCACTTGCCTTGGTAGTGTGGAGAGTAGCACTCTTCACAATCACAATCACTAGCAAAATCTACACATGAAATCAAAACATACAATTACACACAATTTAAATACAATCAAAAATAATATGAATGCATGCATGCAAGGATTTTACCAAGTGTTGAATTTTTGAAAATTCTACAAGTAGATTCTTGCCCACAGAAATTTAGCAAGTCACAAGATTTCTACTAAACTTATTTGGCTCCATAAAATTTACAAGAATAAGTCTATATCTAAAATAGCCCTAAACTTGTTCCCCAAATAAAATCATTTTTAACTGTTACTATATGCTAAACAAATTGGATATTCAGAAAGGCCTTGTTTCACTGAATCCAATGGTATAAAGTTTGCAAAAATCCAACGTGGCATTTGAAAGTTATGAGCATTTGAAGTTTGAATCTAAATCAGGTTTTAAATTCTGTTTTTAATCTAAACTTTGCCACACGTCGTGTTTTCATTCGTTATCGCCGCATCGGATCAAGATCCACGGTAGTAGGATTTAAATGAAATCAGGCGGATCGCTCTGCTTCGAGTAAGTGATTCTATCCTAGCGCCACGATAAGGATCCGGCCTGCTATTGTCGACTAAGATCTGGCGGCGGGCGGCGGCTACCGGCGGCAGCTGTCGATCGTTGACGAGGCGGCGCTGAGGTAAGGAGAACGAGGAGTAGCTCACCGTGCTCGGAGATCTTGGCGAGTTCGACGTACTCGTGGTTGGTCGGCGCTCGGCACGGCTGTGATTGCTCACGGGGTTCGTGGCGGCGTCGGTTGCGTCGGTGGTCGTCGTGGGCGTCCGCTGAACCACCTCGGGCAAAAGCGACACGATTAGGTTCACGAGGGTCAAGGGAAGTTGTGTGCATGAACGAGGCGAGGCGGTGCTTACCGGGAAAACTCGTCGGAGTTGATGTCGCCGTCGATGCTTTCGCGGTGTCGAGTGGAACCGGCGACTGGGCGATAGAAGACGGACTAGTGAGGTGCGCAAGATGCGCTGAGTCAGCAAGAACGATAGGCGGAGAGCGAGGCTCACTGAATCGCTGCGGAGAGGGTTCGTCGTGGCGATTCGCGGAGGATTGCGGGCAACTGGTGGCGGAGTGAGCGAGGTGTTTGGGGAAAAATATCGCGGGAGAGAGGGTCTTATAGGGGAATCGACAAAACGCTCGAGGATTATTGCCCATTTACTCGCGCCATTACCGCCATCAACTTGCAATGACGGCGGTCGCAGCGCGATCTGGGAAGACGAGGGTGGCGTGGTGCGGTCCCGCTTGTCGGTAAGCGCAAAGTGATTGTGGGGTCATGTTGTCGTGTCTGCGTGTGGTGCTCGCGTGTGAAGAAACGAGGATCCCGGGTGGGCTTCTTTGGGCTTGATTGGCTCTGGCGATTCTGGCATGCCTTTTCCTTTTGTTTAAGTCTTTTCTTTTTCTATTTCTATTTCCTGGAATGATTTTTGATATGAATTCAAATCCTTTTGAATCTAAACTATTTTGGGAGTTTTGTAGGGTTTTGTGGTTTCATAAACAGTCATTTTTAACTAAGTGGTTACTTGGCAAAGCTTGGTCAAGCTTGGGTTTCAAAGTAAACAGAGATTTGCTCTAGTTTGCAAATATTTGAAAAAGGACTTTGAATCCATTTCTAAATTTGAAAAGTTGGGTTTTAAAAGTTTCACCTAATCTTTCCATCAATAGAGGCAAGCAAACAAGTATTTAAACTTTCAAATTTCAAAGGGTGATGGTCATTTGGGATGAACTGTCCACATGAAATCATAGCTCCAAGTTATGTTTCTAGATGGTTTTTAAGAAAACCCTAAATGGATGAATGATGCAAAGATGATATGAATGAATTTGAAACTATGATTTTTGGGATGTTACAACTCCCACTCAAAAACGACACCCCTCGTGCCTTTTTGGTGATTACATGAACCAAATCCACTACACCAAGTCCGATCGTCACGTGAGTCGGTATAGCTTCAAAGGCGAGCATCAAATGGGCATCATATCAACTATATGACTCATGCTTAACCTTTCGGTCCGTGTTCCGAGGCCATGTCTGTACATGCTAGGCTCGCCAAGTTAGAACCTTAGTATTCGCGTGTGTAACTGTTTTACACCCTAAATATGGTCGTGGATCCAAGAACACCCGATCATCACGTGATGTCTTGGAGCGACGAAAACATAATCGGTGCATACTAAAGGAAGAACACATTCTTATCTTGATATTTAAATGAGGGATCATCTTATTATGCTAACACAGCGCTAAACAAGCAATATAAGATGCTATCAAAACATCATATGTTTATTAGTGAAATGATATGGTTCCCGCAGATGATCTCTATCATGTGCATCGTGGTATGATCACTATCATACCTATATGTGTAAATCCAAGTCTATGGATTTTACATGCTATGTGTGTTGTAAGAGTATCATCTCATACTTCTACTTACAACACTACCATATCATAACACTAGCCCAGCAACAATCTAAACTAGACGCCTCTAATTTATCCATTGCAAGTTTTACGTGGCTTAGGGCTTTCGAGATAGAACCGTTCTTACCTACGAACATGAACAACAACGAGGATAATCAAATTGTTGACAACTCGCTTGCAAAATAGATGTTGACTATAGTAGGAGAGACAGACACCCGCTAGCCACTTATGCAAACTAGTTGCATGTCAAGCGTGGAACAGGTCTCATGTGCGAGGACATGTAAAGTTTGTCCGGGCCGCTTCATACCACTATGCCACCAATATCCAAAATTACAACAAAGGAGCAACAACATGATCATCATCGCCCACATACTCATATGTGTACTACCCGTGTAAAGTATCTACGCATAGATCCGCTCGATACCCTTTGTAGGGTTCGACATAGAAACAAAAATTTTCCTACGATGTGAACTATATACCAAGATCTATCTACTAGCTACAAACAATGGGCGGATTTATATCCGTAGAGAACATACCCTTGAAGACCGACAAAGCTTAGCGAGTTCAACTCGTGGTTGATGTAGACGATCTCTTGCCGATCTCAAGATCGAGAGGAAGTCCTAGCGCCGCAAATCAGCCGCATCCGTGCTCACACACGCTCGAGGCACCGAGCAACCTCCGCCTCCTCGCAGCTATGGCGGAAGCACAACTCTTTCTTGCCGAATAGCCACGGGAACATGTATCTCCCTAGTCCGAGACCATGGGGAATAAATTCTAGAGGGGGAGAGAGATCCTTCACGAGGAGGTGTGTGAGACAAGTGAGGAGGGGGGCTCCTTTTATAGGAGGAGGGGGGGAACCCCAAGGGGGTGGCAGCGCATGGGCTGCCCCTTGCCCTCCCCTCTTCATGTGGGTGGACACTCCACTCACAAATCTCCTTTAAATTCCCTCCACTCAAAAGTCCACTCAAATTCCCATTAAATTTCCACCAAATTTAATGCAAACTCTCATTAAATAAAAATCTTTTATTTTATTCAGAATTTTGTCAATTACTTTAATGACAAACATTCACAATAACCCCTTGCTAGAATTCTATTTCACATGCATAACCACTTTATGCAATTTCACTGAAAACATGTTTGGTATCTAGTGAAATAAATTCTGCTTATTCATTCTTTCGACATGAAACATTTGCTCCAATTGGATGTCGGTGTCTCTTAAGTGTGTCACCCTACAGTTCGTGAATAATGCGGACATGATCGATACCCCTCTCGGATCAATAATCAGAAGCGGGATCTGGAGACCCATACTGACTCCCACACATTCAACGATGACTTTCTTGTGATCGTCAGAACCTTTTACGCTAGTATCTTAATCCCTTTGTTTCACGATATATTACATGTCCGAGATTCGATCATCGGTATCTCCATACCTAGTTTGATATCTATCGACATGCACTCTTTTTTCGTTCATGTGATATAACATTCTAGTGATCAAATCACTTGCTTGCAAGCTAATCAATGTGATATCACCGAGAGGGCCCAGAGTATATCTATCCGTCATCGGGATGAACAAATTCCACTCTCGATCCATGAGCCTCAACATAACACTTTATTAGTTCCGAATCCATCTTTATAATCACCTGTTATGGTGTGACGTTTGATGTTATCAAGAAACTCTTCCGGTGTTAGTGATTGACATGATCTCATGGTCTAAGGATTAGGATCACTTCATAAGTTGTTATAGCAATATAAACTCAATGACTTTGATCGTAATGCTATACTTCGGATGAATGTTCATCACACCATTACACTAATGTTGTGATCCCGTTATTAACAACATCCAATGTCCATGATCAGGAAACCTTGATCATCTTGTTAATCAACGAGCTAGTTTATGAGAGAGTCATAACTAGGAACTTTCTGTTTGTTTATTAAACACACATGTATTAACATTTCCGTATTAATACAATTATAGCATGTAAAATAAACATCTATCATATACTTGGAATACACATAATAAACACTTTATTATTGCCTCTCAGGGCATATTCCCTTCAGTTGTACACTTTACCCACATGACACAATCTCATATTGATGCCACCAGTGGCCGCTGGATAAGTACTCACCAAGATGGAGTACTGGCAGATTGAGAATGTGACAAAGTCTTTCCATAGGAGTCCTCCCAATACAAAATGCTAGCTTGTCTACCAGGCACAAATGTAGGGTTGCTCCCTTACACAAATCTAGTTAACCTGAAGATGCCAATGCATGGGACTTCCACTATGTAGTTGACTAAGCCAGAGCCCATTTAGCATGTGGCTGTACACGGAAGCCACTGTACGAGAAACATGTTCAATCTCTAAGTTTCCTGGGTGGTTTTCCATTGGAGCACAACACAAAGAGATTGCCATAGACATGGTTCCTTTTGTTGCCACCTTCTCCAATACTCAAAGTATCCTTGCCACCCAGGTGGTTCATTGAGTCCTTGTTTTATTATATAAAAACACAAGTCCTTTTCTCAATTTCATAAAATCTCAACATGTATCTCTTTTCAAAATATAGCATGGCTAAGCATGTAACAACTACATTGTTTTCACTCAGGAATGTATAGGTTATCCTATTAGGATTTAGCATAGCATAAGTATAGAAATACTTTTCATGCATGTTTTCAAAATCCACTAAGTATAATGAAAATAGTAGGACTTTAGATGATAGTGTAACTTGCCTTTTTGGTAGGGAATGATGGTTCACTCCTTGATCTTGCTAGTCTCACACTTTTCTAACTTCACTATAATCAATCAAGCAAACACAATATCAACTAGCATTCCAAACCAATAATCAATCAAACATTTCACACACACATAAAACAATGTGATCTAAGTCATGCATGTAAGCATGCAAGAGGTGGTTCTATTTTGCAAAGATGGTCTCCACTAGGCTCCTAAACTTGGTAAGGTTCAAGTTAGTCATTTTCCAAAGTGGCAAAGTCATTTGCAAAAGGGTCTTGTCCAAAAACCATTTTTAAATTCAACCATCATTTTATGTGGTGGAAAACATTTTTATCAAAGAAACAACTTTAGGTTGTTCACCAAATAAGTTGTTGTTTTCTCAAAACTTGGTGTTTAGGGTCAGTAGGTTTGATACAAAACATTTTCCCAAAGTTTCCTTTACAAAAACATTTTCATAACAAAACCATTATTTTTATTTGGCTAGAAATGGGTTAAACCAATTAATCCATCTTAAACTTCACAAAATCCATTTTCAAAACCATGGGTTGGTTCCTAGGGTCAGTAAGTTTACCAAAAACCAATTTGCAAAGGTTTTAACCTCAAAAACATTTTTGAACAATTTTTTAATCTAAACAAGCATACAAATGTTTCTGCAAAATCAACCAATCTAACAGATACTATTTGCTAAAAAAATTCCATGGTTGGCTAGGGTTTGTTCCACTCATTCCATTGATATAAAATTTGTAATTTTTGGACGTGTGGATCAAAAGTTACAAAGGTTTGAAAATCACAAACTAATCTGATTTCAAATCTGTTTTAAAGGTAATGGTGACACGCGCATGATTTCATTGGTGATTACCGCCCAGCGGATCGCGCTACGTAGGCGTTGGATCTAAATAGATCGCACGGTTCTGGAAGCGTACCCCTTCGGTGTTTATGTGATCTATCTAGTTCGTTCGATCCAGATCCTACGGCTATTATCGCATTGACCAAACTCTGGCGGCGCAGCGACGGCGAGGTCAGATGGCGGCGGCGCTGGTGAAACAGGAAGCAAGGGAGGATGGGAAGGTTCTCACCACGTTCGCAAAGGCCTGAGGAAGCTCGACGTGGTCTTCTTGGGTCAAGGGGTGCTCTGTCGTGGCGGTAATTGCTTGCCGGAGTTGCTCCTGGCGTCAGACGGATCTGGTTGTGGTTGGAGGCGGTGTTGTGGTTCACCCCAAGACAAAACGAAGACGCGGTTAGACGCTCAGGATCAAGACATAGCAGTGTGCGTGAACGAGAGGTGAAGGGGCGGTCTGTTCTTACCAGGAGGCTTCGCCGGAGAGAGGCAGACACGGCGGCGAGTTCAGAGCTTGTCGAAGGTGATGCTCAGGCGCCGGTTGTACGAGAATGAGGAAGGAAGAATCGCAGGAGTGGGAGTGTGTTCGTGTGCTCGGGGAGGCACGGGGTGGCGGAGGTTAGCCGGAATTGACCGGAGATGGTGATCGGAGCAGAGGGTGTGCAAGCTCGATTCAGGCAGCCTGGGGGCGCATTTGGGGGAGGAGACAGAGGGGAAAGGAGGAGAAGGGCGAGGCGATTAATACAGCGTGCTCGCGGTGAGAGATTAATGCTGCATTAAGGTGTATTCAACCAGAGAAATCAATGGCAGCAACGGTGGCGAGTTAAACGCGAGGAGGAAGAAGATGAGCTGGAGGGATGGGATCTTGCTGTCAGCGAGAAACGAGAGGGAGAAAAGGTCCACCAGTCATCGGCTTAGTGGGTGTGAGTTCGAGTGAGAAAACGTTTCGCTGAGGGAAAGAAAGGTGGGCTGGAGTTGGGCCTAAACTGGGCTGCTGGGTTGGGTCGACCAGAATTTTTTTTCCTTTCTGAAACCTTTTTCTTTTTCTATTTCTAAATTTTGTTTTGAAATTCAAACAACACTCAAGAACTCAATTTGATTCAAACAATCACCAAACTTTGTAACTTTGAATTTGGTTCTGTTCAGTAACATAAACCAATTCCAAATTCAAAATAATAATAATTTTATTTTAGGGTCCATTATTAATTAAATAAATAGACCATTGTTATTAAAATCAAATAGGATTTGTTTTATTTTAAAACTCCTTTTGAAATCTAAAAACCAAATCAGTAGGTTTTATTTGGAAATATAAAATACTTGAAAAACTTATTTTAAATAAATAAATAAGTTTTGTTGGTTAATTAAAACAGTAAAACCTTTATTTATAAAACTTGGATATTAAATCCTTTTTAATTTATTTTAAATAAACCTTTATTATTTTTATCAAATAGAAATATTTTATTTCAAAGGTTTGGCCAAGTTTTTATTTGGCTTAAAAAATAATACTTATTTGTAAAACTTCTATTTCATTTGAAAACCAAATATTTTATTTAAAAGATCCAAAATAGTAATTCCAAATATTTTTATTTTCCTTTTAAAAATGTTTATATTTTTAAATCCCTTTAGGATTTGTTTAATCCAAATTGGTTTGAAGGTTTCCAATTGGATTCAAAAAGTTTCTGCTCACTCTGAAAATCAAACAAAGTTTTATTTTATTCATTGATTTTTCACATTACAAGATTTGGAAAATCTTGGGATGTGACAGGCTACCAACCTTAAAATAAATCTCGTCCCGAGATTTGGGAAGGCTAGGGTTACAAGTAGGCTGAAATCAACTAGGGTACTACCACCCTTAAAAATAAAGTCTCATAGGGTTACATTGATGGTTCTCTTGGCTAAAAGTTCAACTCAATAATCAGACAAGGAATCCTTATTTGACTCTTCTGAGTTTTCTAAATCCTAACATCCACTTCTTCTATCTCTTCAAAGTTTCCATTCATGTCAATGTGGTTCACATGTCCTTTCTGGGTCACATTGGAGTCATTTCCATTGGCTCTTCTGGCATCCTTTTTCTTTTTCTTCTCAGACGATCGATGCATAGTGTCCAAGTTCCTTACAATTATAGCATTGCAGCTGGCTAATGTCCATTTTCCAGTATGTGTCATGTTGGTTCTGACCAAGGTCATCTCCATTGTCAGTATCATTTCCATTATTCTCACTTTCATTGTTGTTGTGGTGATACTGATGTGGTTCAGAATCTTCATTGCTCTTTTTGTATGAATGCTTCTTCTTTGATGATCCTGAATAGTTCTTGAGTTTATGTTTCCTCTTTCTGTTCTCAACTTGATTCATCTTGTTTTCCAATATTGTGGCTTTGTCACAGAGTGATTGATAAGTTGGGACATAGGCAACAGCTAGCTGCAGGTTCAACTCATCATTAAGTCCTTCAAGAAATCTATCCTTTCTCTTAGCATCTGTATCAACTTCATCCGGTGCATAGCGTGCCACATTGTTGAATTCTTCAATATACTCAGCCACACTGAGGTGACGTTGTTTCAGATTGTGAAACTCCTTTTTCTTCAAGTACATTACTCCAGGTGAGATGTGAGTGGTTCTGAATCCATCTTCAAAAATAGCCCAAGTCACATCCTCAAGGGGAGTGGTGATTTGAAAGTTGTCCCACCATGTTGATGCTGGTCCTTCAAGCAGAAATGCTGCAAACCTTACTTTTTCTTCATCAGTGCAACCAACAGTCACTAAGTCTTTGTTTACTGAACGTAACCAATCATCAGCTTCCATTGGATCAGTTGTTCCAGAGAATCTTGCAGGCCTAAGTTTCAGAAACTTGGTGAGCATGTCAAGTGCTGGAGGATTATCCTGATTGTTGTTGTTGTTGTTGTTGTTGTTGTTGTTGTTGTTGTTGTTGTTGTTGTTGTTGTTGTTGTTCTGATTCTGTATGAGTGTGGTCATCTGTTGCATCAACTGTGTCTGAGCTGCCATCATCTGCTGCATCTTAGGGGTGATGTTGTTGTTTTGGTTGGGGTTGGAACGACGAGGAGGCATCTGTTGGTTTGATAGGGATAAGTATTGGTGGATAGGTTTTTAAGAAGTTTTAACACACAACTCAAAACAACCAAGTTCAATCAAACAATCAAACCATCAAACATTCAAAAAGCAACCAATCACTTAACAACTTATGAGCTTAACTCATGAGTTGAAGGAAACAACAAGTTTTCTTGAAAATAACAACTTAGTATAATCATACCTCATAGGAAAATATGATCCATACTCTAACTTGATATCAATGTCTTTGGTACGCAATCTAAGGTCTCTTGGTTTTCACTAGTAGTCCTTAGTGATATCCAAGTTGGAAGTCCTTGGTGAACATGCTGAAGATGTTGAAGTCATTAGAGTTGAAGAAGTTGAAGTCATTAGAGTTGAAGAAGTCCTTTGCACATGGTGTAGTATTTGGCCATGGGGTAGGTTTTTCCATCAAGTTGAAAATAGAAGAGATGTAGAGTCAAAACAAAAAAGGTTGAGGAAAGAGTTTACAAGATTGTTTGTAAGTAAGTTTTGAAACAAACATAACTCCTATTCTTCTAAGGGTTTTGTCCAATCCTAGGTTTACAAATCCTACAGGCAACACAATGCTCTGATACCATCTGTAGTGGGAGTGCCCTAACCTTAAAACAATATAAGATGGAGTCCCCTGTGTTTACAATGCTAGTCCCTGGATTAATGCTGCATTAAGGTGTATTCAACCGGAGAAATCAATGGCAGCAACGGTGGAGAGTTAAACGCGAGGAGGAAGAAGATGAGCTGGAGGGGTGGGGTCTTGCTGTCAGCGAGAAACGAGAGGGAGAAGAGGTCCACCAGTCATTGGCTTAGTGGGTGTGAGTTCGAGTGAGAAAACGTTTCGCTGACGGAAATAAAGGTGGGCTGGAGTTGGGCCTAAACTACGCTGCTGGGTTGGGTCGACCAGAACTTTTTTTTCCTTTCTGAAACCTTTTTCTTTTTCTATTTCTAAATTCTGTTTTGAAATTCAAACAACACTCAAGCATTCAATTTGATTCAAACAATCACCAAACTTTGTAACTTTGAATTTGGTTCTGTTTAGTAACATAAACCAATTCCAAATTCAAAATAATAATAATTTTATTTTAGGGTCCATTATTAATTAAATAAATAGACCATTGTTATTAAAATCAAATAGGATTTGTTTTATTTTAAAACTCCTTTTGAAATCTAAAAACCAAATCAGTAGGTTTTATTTGGGAATATAAAATACTTGAAAAACTTATTTTAAATAAATAAATAAGTTTTGTTGGTTAATTAAAACAGTAAAACCTTTATTTATAAAACTTGGATATTAAATCCTTTTTAATTTATTTTAAATAAACCTTTATTATTTTTATCAAATAGAAATATTTTATTTCAAAGGTTTGGCCAAGTTTTTATTTGGCTTATAAAATAATCCTTATTTGTAAAACTTCTATTTCATTTGAAAACCAAATATTTTATTTAAAAGATCCAAAATAGTAATTCCAAATATTTTTATTTTCCTTTTAAAAACGTTTATCTTTTTAAATCCCTTTAGGATTTGTTTAATCCAAATTGGTTTGAAGGTTTCCAATTGGATTCAAAAAGTTTATTCTCACTCTGAAAATCAAACAAAGTTTTATTTTTATTCATTGATTTTTCACATTACAAGATTTGGAAAATCTTGGGATGTGACATATATGTTTTGACCCGAGGAGACTGATGAATTAGATCACTTGGAAGAACTGCTTCTACACCATAGACCAAGAAGAAATGAGTATATTCGGTTGATCTGTTAGGAGTTGAACGTAAGCTCCATATCACAGACAGTAATTCTTCTGCCCAAGCCCCCGCAGCACGACAAAGTGGTGCCTCGAGACGAGGTCGGAGTCCTTGTAAAATTAGACCATTATTTCTTTCGACTTGTCCATTAGCTCGTGGATGCGTGATTGATGCAATATCAAGTCGGATCCCTTGCTCCTCGCAGAATTCGGCAAGTCCCCCCATGGAAAAGTTGCTCTCGTTGTCAGTAATTATACCGTGCGGATATCTGAATCAGATAATTACGTCCTCGATGAATTTTCCGGCTGTGGATCCATCGCAACTTGTTACAGGTTTAGCCTAAATCCACTTTGTAAATTTATCCTCCATCACTAGTGACTTGTGTTTTGTTTAATAAAACAACTATGTGAATGAATTACCTGGATGGAATGGAAGGAAAGGTTTGTGTTGAGTGGTTATACAAGTCCAGTATGCTGGGGAAAACTTGTGTATCACAAGTCCGAAGATATCTTCGGGGAAAACTTGGTATCCTGCGTGTGGAAAGCCACCCAGGAACAAAGAGATTTGAGATGTCAAATGTTGAGAAGCTTCAAGTGCGACCACATGGCATTATGGGCTCGCACGGATCATATAGGTTGCAATAACTTAGCCAGATGGACATAAGGTGGTAGGGGTTGATAGGTTTGGAACGCGTCCATTTGGTCTAAGGGAAGGCTTCTGAAAGATCTTGTCTCGATGCATGTCGAGTCTTGTGGGGAAAGTGCACCACCTCTCGAGAGAGTAAAATCTAAGTACTTAGCCGTGTCCCCGGCAATGGACAATTTGAGCATCAAGACATGGAAAGTATCAAGGATCTCCTCATCCCAATTTCTAAGTTAAAAGATTATGGTTGAACAAGGGTAAAGGTTAACCAATTCTATTGGTTGTTCCTTTGGTGATTTTGACAAAATAAAAACATAGTGTCTTCAACTTATAAGGAAAACCTTATTTTGAGCAAAGAAAGCCTAAAATCCGCTTAGCCAAATCCATATAGATTATAGATACCACTATTCTACCATAGTATCACTTGCCAATACAATTCAAATGTATTGACCCTTGTGGCTGTAACTTATTATGATGCAGGTTTTTTTGATGTTAGTAAAGTGTGTTGAATAGGATTACAAGTCTACAACCAACATGATTGCCTGTGGCACTTTGAAGATGAAGGACTCCATGCTATATAGATATTTCTGCTGCATTGTAATGAGATAGCCAAATGAGCTATGTAAGATGTAATGAATTATTTTATTCCTAGTTATAAAGTTGTATTATGACCTTTGTTTCTTGATATTACATCTTAAAATGTGGATGCTAGCTATTGATCCTGGGACTAGCATTGTAAATACAGGGATCTCTACCTTATCAGGTTGGGACCTCTACAAAAAAAGATGTTGTGCAAGTTCTCATTGCGAGCACAGATGACTATATATGGAGCACATGCCTATGATTGTTTAGTACTTGGATGCTATTCTTATTTATCTGTAATTGCCCTAGATCTTGAAGTTACATGTTTAGACTCGTCCATGCAACGCCCGTCCATCCATTCCTATGCCTACTGTGCTCATATCCTACTGTTTGCTACTACTGTTACTATTGCTCCTGTATTACTGCTGTTATTGCTTTGCTGTTGCTACTACAAACTATTGCTACTAATAAACTTCTGTGAGCAAGAACTATTTCCAGGTGTAGCTGAATTGACAACTTAGTTGTTAAGTCTTGCAAGTATTCTTTGGCTCCCCTTGTGTCGAATCAATAAATTGGGTAATACTACCCTCGAAGACTGTTGCGATCCCCTATACTTGTGGGTCATCAAGACTATTTTCTGGCGCCATTGCTGGGGAGCATAGCTTTATTTGTAAGTTTGCTTGGATCTATTATTGTTCATAGCTATTCGTTTCATCATGGGGAAGTCTCGTGATGGAAAGTTCCCTATTTTACCATCCACTACAAGAAGAGGTACGGTCCTAAATACCTCTGCTGCTCTTGATTCATTGTTTGTTATAAGTAAGCTTATTACACCACCACCACATACTCATGCTACACACGCTGCTACTACTGCTGAATCTAAATCTGCTTCTGATACTCATGATGTTACTTCTACTGCGCTTGATGTGAGTGGTTCATTAGATCCTTTCCTAGATGCTACTATGGCTAGTCTAGGAAATACTGAAACTCCTAGTGAAGACATTGTTACACCTGTTAGATCACCTGAGTCTAGAGAGAGATATGATATTAATGATGGTTTCATTGAGTTTACTGATGAATTTATTGAAGAGTGCCGAAACACACATGGTTCTAGTGCTATTAAGAGTCTCCTTGAGAGACGTACCATTATTCCTAAACTGTCCTCTGATCCTAAGTTTGCCACCTCTCCCATAGATATTAAAGATAAAGATTATGATTTCTCTCTTGATTTATCCTATTGGACATTGTTGAGAAAGAACCTTTTGTGGGACTGAAAATGAGAGTGTTGTAGCTCATATGAATGAGATTTCCACTATGAGTGCTTTATTCTTTGATGATTTTAAGAAGCGTAAGTACTTTGTTACTAAGATCTTCCCTTTTTCACAAAAAGGAGAAGCTAAGGCTTGGTTTAATATATTATGTCAACACGGATTTTTCAATCCTAGATGCTGTTATGCCATACATCGCAATCCTGGATTACCATTTTGCGAGACATAGAATTGGATACCATAGTACTTCATCCATTACAAACGATACATAAGTTCTTACACAAATAGGGATCTCATGATCCAGTTCTTAATACAACATCAAGCAGCGAAATACGTAATAATTGTAGCTCAGGCGAAGCTCCATCTTCGGGTCACAGGCAATCCGGCGATGGGAGATGATCCTAGTTGTCGTAACCTTCACGGGTCCATCTTCCGGTACTCCTCTTCATAGTCTGGCCATGGGAATAGCCAGGGACAAAGCCATGAGTACTCTTTAAGTACTCGCAAACTAATACTAACAAGTAAAGGGGGTTTTTGGATAATAGGACACTAGGCTCTAGGGTTGTTTTGCAAAAGCCAGATTTATCTCTATTAGGTTCTGAAGCTAGTCATAAATTTATAAATCCTAAGTGGGAACTTGTATTTCAGGTCACAACTCTGTTGTGGTCAAGTCAAAGTCTCAATTCATTTCACAAGTCATTTTGAAAAGTCTGACGCGGGAACAGTATGGCCACTCCAACTATCCATAACCGCGGACGCGGCTATTCAAATAGTTTGACACTCTGCAGAGATTGTACACTTTCACCACAGCATTCGATACATTCGTCAGGAACAAATCCTGAATTCACCATACTCAGTATGCGGATAATCAATCCTAACCTTTCAATTACACGCCCTAGTATAAGCACCTCTCCTGTGAGTTTGGCCTCCCAACCATGACCAACTGTCATCTTGGGTCTTGCAGTGGACAATCTTCACAAGGTAGCCTCGGCTCAGACCTTGGCTGTGAGGAACTAATACTAAGGTATATAAGTTTCGATCAAGCCCTACCCAATATTCGGGTATTGTGGTTATGCTAAAATTGGAATGGTATCGTATCCAGACAACCATCAGTTTTATAAAGGGCTAAGGCTCATGCCTCAACATTTTCATCACCAAAATCATCAAGTGTTTGGAAACACATGTCCAAAACATTTCAATAGAATGATCCATCATTCCAAGGTTTTCATAACCATTTTTCCACCAAGTATTCCCATCTAAAAGTTGATCAAGTTTTATGCTTAGCACTAGCATCTACAGGTGGGGTAGTACTAATGAGCGGTGGTAACTAGTGGAGTTTCACTAAGTCCAACCTTATATCTTAGGCTGATATCAAGGTTTCTATCTTGGGCCAAATTCTATGCTCTTTATGCAACCTTCAGCATCTTTACACAATCTACCAGTCACTTAAGGAAACTCTAAGTAAGCTTTGATAAAGAAATAAAGTGAGAAGCTTGCACATAAAACTAGGATTGGTTTATCAAATGGGTAATCTTGCAAGGGTTAACTTGCATAGGTATAGTATCAGCTTGCACATTCACTAGTAGTATTTGGCTTGATAAAGTTGAGTGTCTTGCAAGTTTTAGCTTGCATAGGTCAACTTGATTAGTAAGGCTTGCCTTGTGCAGAGCAGTGGTTGAAGTTCTCCTCGGCTTCTTCTTCGTAGTATCCTCCTTCCTCCTCGTAGCCTTGGTCGGTACTAGCATCTATGAATAAATACGAGGTACACAATCACCAAACAATACTTAACTACTTGCAATCATCACACACAAGGGTCTTATAGATGATCTAACATCATCTCTAACCTTACAAGGTTAAGGCTTGATTTGATTCTTTTTATTTTTAGAAAAGTAACTTCTACTCATTGAAAACCTACTTAAGATTTAATATTCTCCAAACCAAATATGGGATCATGTTGACACATCTCATCACCACATATTGTAGTCCATGGGAATGTGATTTAAAGTGGTGTCACAATTTAATAAGGTTTTACCCTTTTATTTTAATTAATTAAAGTGGCTAGAAATGCTTATGTAGCATTCTTTTATTACTTGAACATTATTCCTGCAAGTAAACCTATATATTTCTATATAATCTGAAAGGTATGGTTAAATGTGATTTTTGAGAGTTGGAATCAACTCAAAAGTTTTTATGGTTTAAATTTGAAAAATGTTTGAATGCAAAAAAGCTTGTGCCTTGTTATTTTTACTATGGGTGATCTGCAGATCCAAATGACTTGAATCCAACGGGCTTGGATTCAGCATTCACAAAACTTTCCAACAAAATTGGTTTCATACAATTTGGTGCACTGAATCGATCTGGGTTGACTTTTGAAGTTGGGTACAGAAGTTTGTTTGAATTTAAAAAGAAAAAGGTTTAATTTGAATCGCTGGGCTGGGGAAAAATCTTGGGCGGCTGCTAAGCGCGATGCTCCAGCGTCGCTTAAGTGGGTGTCCCCACTCGCCGGTGACACTGGGTTGGGTGAAGCGGTATGGGGCAACGTGGATCGTTCGATCTAGTTCTAATCCAACGGCTGGGGGTCATCGTCGATGCGAGACAACTCCGGCGAGAACGAAACCTAGCACGGCCAGTGAGGGTGCTTGGGTCTCACCGGAATGCAGTCGAGGGCTCGTGAGGCGAGCAACGAAGTCGGCGATGGCGAATCTCCTGCATCGGTGGCTTCTCACAGGCGGCTCAATTGGCGCCCTTCTTCTCCAGAGGCGGTGGGCTCCGTTGAAATTCCGGCGAGGTGGTGCTCTCCTTGCTTTGAGAACGGTGTGGCACGGTCAGTGAGGAGAGGGGAGTGAGATGGTGTGAAGAAATCGTGCGGGAGTGGCCTCTATTTATAGTCGAGCGAGGGGACCATCGGGGCGCACGGTGAGCTCGTCGGGGGCGAGGTTACAGGCGGCTAAAGGCATGGGCAAGGGTAGGGGACGGTGCGGTGTCTCCTGGCGATGCTCAACTACATGGTCTCGAGGCATGGGGCGGTGCGGCTTGGTTTGGAACGGGCGGTGCTCTGCGCGGCAGAGGCGGCGTCTTCGACGGCGGGCGGTGTCTGTATGGCACGGGGCGGCAAACGGGGATGTCTGGCTGTCTCTTGGGTCGGTGATGATCTTGTGTGCACGCGGTGAGGGCGGCGCGCGGTCTGTGGATGCTGGTCGAGGGTGGCGCTCTGGCGCATGCTCGGCATGGTCTGGGCGCGGCTTGTGCGCGTGGTCCAGGGCTTGGCAACGCTCGCTGCTGGGACAGGTAGTGGCGGTGGACGGTGGGCTGCCTCCCAGACAAGGTTGGCACGGCTAGTTCTTCCTCTAACCTGCTGTCCACAATGGGGTGGAAAGGTTGGCTTCGGCTGTTCACCATTGATGGCAATGGCAAGATCACAGGGGTGCTAGTCCTTAGTTAAACTTCCTAGATGATCTACTGAGCTGTGTGTGAGCTAACTAGGGAACAAGTTAGGCCAATTTTACTGCACACTATAGTGTTTGATGTTTGTTTGATTTGTGTCTGCAACCTGTTTGATGAAATGGCCGCATGAAATCAAGTTTTGAATTTTGAAATGAATTTTGGTGGGTTTGCTAGATTGGTGCTGGTGAGTCTGCAGATGCTTGGGTTTTGAAAGTTGAGCTTGTTTGAGTGGATTTTGAAAAAGTGGGATCTTCCCATATGATAAAGATTCAATTTTGAATTGTCATTTAAACTATGCATTTGAAAGTTTCTGGATGATCACAAAGTGGGCCTTGATACCTTGTTATGAGTACATTCAAGGGGTGCAAAGATCCAGAAAAGTTTCTGTTAGGTTTTGAAAGTTTGAGACAGCCAAAGTAGGCATGGGAGTTAAATTGGACAAAATGACCATTCACTTCATCTATTTGTTTTGATTTACTTGTCTTTAGGAAAAGTGTGGGAAATGTTTTAGATGATGTTTATTTCACCTAAGAAACATTTTACAAGCAATGAAACAAATAAACAAGGTGAGTTTAAAAGAATTCAAAATCAATGCATACACATATGCATGCATTCATAATTTTATTTAGAAAAGTTTTTGTTAACCCTAAATGTGAGTATTAGAATTTGATGATCCAAGTTTAGTATTTTCGGGATGTTACAAACCTTCCCCCCTTAAACAAAATCTCGTCCCGAGATTTGAAAAGGGAGAAAAGATTACCTAGGATTTGAAGAGATCTGGAAACTCCGTCCTGATGTGATCTTCGCGCTCCCAGGTAGCTTCCTGTTCTATGTGGTTGCTCCACTGAATCTTGAGAAACTTGATGCTTCGGGTTCGGGTAGTTCGAAAGGCTTCTTCCAAAATACGGATGGGTACTTCAGGATAGGTCAGGTCATCGTTGATCTCTATGGTCCGGTGATCGATATTCTTGAACACTTTAGTCTTCTCGGGGACTTCGAGACATTTGCGAAGTAACGAGATATGGAACACATTGTGCACATCTGACATCTCTTCTGGTAGTTCCAATTGATACGATAGTTCTCCTCGACGGTTTAGAATTTTGAAAGGTCCGATATATCTGGGGGCTAACTTTCCCTTAAGTTGGAAACGCTGCACTCCCTTCAATGGCGACACTTTCAGATAAACAAAATCTCCTATGTTGAAGGCGAGGTATCTACGTCTCTTGTCGGCGTAACTCTTCTGTCGAGATTGGGCTGTCTTGAGGTGCTCACGAATCTTGTGAACCTTCTCTTCTGCTTCTCGTAGGATGTCGGGTCCGAAAATCTGACTTTCTCCTACTTCTGACCAATTCAAGGGGATGCGATACTTCCTTCCGTACATAAATTCAAATGGGGCCATTTGCAAACTGGCTTGATAACTGTTGTTGTATGAAAATTCTGCAAACGGCAGATAGTCTTCCCATTTGGATCCATATTCTAACACACATGCTCTCAGCATATCTTCGAGTATTTGATTTACTCGCTCTGTTTGTCCATCGGTCTGAGGGTGATACGCGGTACTGAAATCTAGGCGGGTTCCTAAACCTTCTTGGACTTTCTTCCAGAATCTCGAGGTAAACTGAGTTCCTCGATCCGATACGATGTTCTTGGGGACTCCATGCAAACTAACGATTCTAGCGATGTACAACTCTGCTAGTTTCGAACTGTGATAGGTGGTTTTGACGGGCAAGAAATGGGCGACTTTGGACAATCTGTCCACTATGACCCAAATAGAGTCATTTCCCCTACTAGAAGTAGGTAGTCCGGTGATAAAGTCCATTCCTACAGAATCCCATTTCCATTCCGGAATTTGCAAAGGTTGCAACAATCCAGCGGGTCTTTGATGTCTGGCCTTGACTCGTTGACATATATCACACTTGGCGATATAGCTTCCGATTTCTCTCTTCATCTTATGCCACCAAAATTTCTCTTTCAAATCTTGATACATCTTAGTTCCTCCGGGATGGATAGAATAAAGAGTATCATGAGCCTCCTGCAAGATAACTTTTTAACTCGAATCGATGGTACACAAAGGCGCCTTTGTACCACAAAACTCCTTCTTCGTCCTCGGTGAATCCAGTACTTTGCTGTCTGGATACGACGCTTGATTCCGTCGATACTGGCATTTCCCTTCTGCGCCTCTTTAATCTGACTGATCAAAGTGGGCTGAAGTTCTATGCTAGCCAAAAATCCTTCACTTACTAATTCCATTCGAAAATCTTCCATCTCTTTGTGCAAACTTGGTTGCTCCTTCAAAATCATGGAGTTCAAGCGGCACGGCAATCTGCTAAGGGCATCGGCTACCACGTTGGCTTTACCAGGGTGATAGTGAATGTCCAGGTCATAATCCTTGATTAGCTCAATCCATCTTCTCTGCCTCATATTCAGCTCTTTCTGAGTGAATATATACTTTAGTCTCTTGTGATCCGAATAAATCTCACAATGGTTTCCCATCAGGTAATGTCTCCATGTCTTCAGGGCTAGAACTACGGTTGCGAGTTCGAGGTCATGGGTTGGGTAATTTTGTTCATGTTGCTTCAATTGTCGCGATAGATAAGATATAACTTTTCCTTCTTGCATTAGCACACATCCGAGACCGATCTTGGATGCGTCACAATACACATCGAAGGGCTTCGTGATATCCGGCATGATCAAGATTGGGGCTGAAATCAATCTCCTTTTGAGTTCTTGAAAACTCGCTTCACATTTGTCGGTCCATTCAAACTTCTTGTCCTTCTTCAGCAATTGGGTCATGGGTCTGGCGATACTAGAGAATCCCTCTACAAATTTGCGGTAATATCTCGCCAATCCGAGAAAATCACGAACTTGGGTTTGAGTGGTTGGGGCTTGCCAATCTTCTACATCTTTCACTTTGGTAGGGTCAACGGCAATTCCTCCGGCTGATGCAATGTGACCGAGGAATCCTACTTCCTGTAACCAGAATTCACATTTGCTAAACTTTGCATACAGCTGATGCTCTCTAAGGGTTCCAAGAATGGTCCTTAGGTGTAGCTCATGTTCTTCTTCTGATTTGGAATAAATCAGAATGTCATCGATGAAAACAACGACAAACTTATCCAGGAAGTCCATAAAAATCTTATTCATGAGGTTCATGAAATAAGCGGGGGCATTGGTTAATCCAAAAGACATGATCAGATACTCATACAATCCATATCCGTGGTAAAGGTCTTTGGAATATACTGCACTTGCAATTTTGAGTTGATGATAGCCAGTCCTAAGATCAATCTTAGAAAACACTTTGGCACCGGTCAACTGATCAAACAAATCTTCTATCTTAGGCAAGGGGTACTTGTTCTTGATGGTGACATCATTCAACTTCCGATAATCCGTACACAAACGGTTACCTCCATCCTTCTTTTCCACAAATAAGACATGTGATCTCCATGGGGATGCACTTGGTTGAATCAATCCGATTTCCAACATGGAATCCAGTTGCTTCTTCAGTTCTGCGAGCTCTGACGGGTTCATACTATTGGGTCTCTGGGCTATGGGTCCGGTTCCGGGGATTAGTTCAATGATAAACTCGATATCCTGATCTGGGGGCATACCGGGCAAAACATCTAGAAATACATCAGGGTATTCACAGATTATCCGGACTTGGTCAATGGTAGGTTGGGCTATACTCTTGTTACACTTGAATTGGCGAGGTAAGGTTTCAGATATATGCTCGACTGATATTCTGGCGGTATTGGTCATGTTGATGGCTTTCTTAGCACAGTCAATCAATCCCTTATGTTTGGACATCCAATCCATTCCTAGTACTACTTCCAAACCTTTAGTTCCGAGTACTATTAGATTAGCATAAAAATCTATGCCATGGATTCGGATAGGGACGTCTTTGCAAATTTGCCTAGCTTTGGTGGTTGATCCGGGAATTTGTACAATCATCACATGCTTCAATTTGGTTGGTTGAATTTTACTAGTGCAGGAAAATTCTTCGGTGACAAATGAATGCGATGCACCAGAGTCAAACAACACTCTTGCAAGTACTGAATTAACAGAAAACATACCTAGCACGACGTCTGGCGCTTCCTGAGCTTCTTCAGCATGCATGAGAAAAAGACGGCCATTGCGGTTGAGTGAATTCCCTGGGGCAAATCTTCTCCCTGGCTGGACACGACGCTGATGCTAAGCTAGGATATTGGCGTTGGGGGCTGTAGCATTCTTCTTGTTGGGGCACTCGTTGGAATAGTGTCCTTTATTTCCACAGTCATAACAGGTCACTTGGGACTTGTCCTTGGCTGCGACAGGCACAACATTGCTTCCAGTCCTCGGGGCAGTGTTGGGGTTGGTGGTAGCATTGTTGTTGTTGAACTTGGGTGGGGCACGGGTGAAATTGCTAGAGTTGCCGGGGTTGTTGTGATTTCCTCTGGGTATAGGGTTTCCACGGTTGGGGTAGGTCGGACGGGTCATAGGGGGTCTGTTGGTTCTTGGGGCAAATCCTGGAGATGGGTTGGGGCGATACTTTGGGGTCTGATGGGTTCCTGGTTGATGCATCATGTGACGCTTGCGGTTCTCATTGGCCTGGTTGATCTTTCATTCCATCTGGATAGCAGAGTCGACAAGGGCTTCAATATCAACAAAGGGGATATTGACTAACACTGTCTGCATCTCGTCATGCAGACCATTCAGGAAACTTTCTTTCTTCTTGGCTTCGGTGTCTATCTCGTCCGGGGCATACCTAGCTAATGACAAAAATTTGTCACGGTATTCCACTACAGTCATCCTTCCTTGCTTCAGCTCTCTGAACTCGTCTCTCATTCTCTTGATCAAACCTGGTGGTACATGGGTTCTGCTTAACTTGACCTTGAATTCCTCCCAGGTCATCATCTGGCCTCCGGTCATTGCACCTAACACTGTTCCACCATGCCCTGGCATCTCCGGCTAGATAATGGGTGGCGAACAGGACTTTCTCGTTGGCTTCCACTCCGGCGACTTCTAGGTTGTTTTCCATGGTTTGCAGCCAATCATCAGCATCTAGGGGTTCTTCTGACTTGGTGAAAACGGGTGGGTTGGTATTCTGGAAATTCTTGAGGTTAGATCCGTGGTTGTCCTGATTTCCGTGGCCTTGGTTGTTGTGGGCTAGCTGGGCTATCTGTTGCAGAGTTGCTAGGTTTGCTTGACGTTCCGCTCTTTCAGCTTCGCGGTCAGAAGTCAACATTTGCAGGATCTGCAACATCGGGTCCGGGGCTGAACCACTTCCTCCACGTGGCATCTGAAGGTTGATATAGATCATGAGAAAAGAGGGAAATTTCTAAGGTTTTAGGTCTTTTAAAAGTTTTGAGTTTGACTCAGGTTTTTCTAGCAACTTGCTTTTTCATTCATTCATTCACTCGATACAACGCACACCACAACAAGGAAAAACAGATGGTTTTAAGAACCATTCTGGAAACTACGATATAGTGGGACCGACTACTACTCACTACGCTAGTGCTCAGTGCTACTACTCCTCGAAATATGTGGCTTCATCATCTTCATCATCATCGATGAAGGCGAAATCATCCTCATCGGTGAAGAAGTCCATGGCCTGATCCTCCAGAAAATCATCGTCATCGCTGAGATAGGAGTAAGGGTCTCCACGAAGATCCTCTCCGACATTATACCTTACCTCTAACTGCATGTCTCTCTCGTGGATGGTCTCCTCCAAAGATGAGATGCGATGGCGAAGACGGGAAATAATGTGCTCCTTCTTGTCGAGCTGATGGCGGCGAGACTTGCGATCCTTTGCTAGCATGGCGATGGTCTGGTCCTTCGTCTTGATGATGGCAGACTTGTAGTTGCAATAGTCACGGCAGTTGTCCAATTCCTGCTGACGATCATACATCATGAAGCTAAGGTGGTCCAATTGAGTCTTCAGCTCGGGGTGGTATGGGGCTTCCAGTGGTTGTCCATTTGCATCACGCCTTGGGCAAAATTCAAAGCGAGTACCCTTGATCTGATTGATGCTCTGCCCACACAGACGGGAAAGAGCTTCCTGCATTTCTCTGGCAAGTCCATCGAGCCAGTTGTTTTCCCTCAAGGTAAACTGAATTCCCTCCGCAGTGGGAGGTTCAATCTTTCCTTGGAGACTTGCAACAATTATCCACTGCAGATCTTCTCCTCCTTGATCATTGAGCTGAGCTCCGAAGAACTCGGGGTGTGGACGCTCCAGAAGTTCCGAAAGCTGATCCAGATCCCTCTCAAAGATAAGGTCTCCTCCATTCCCAAGTTGGTAAAACTTGCTGTACTTCACGTCCATCTATAAAAATAGAGGATGAGTAGATTAGCAGAGTGATCAAGTGTGTCAAAATTTTATTTTATTTTGCAAGAGTTTTTGAGGAACTTGAAGTTTTATGAAAGAATTAAAGAGGTAAGGATGAGAATAAGTTTTCGTAAATATTTGTGTTCTTTGGTTTTGAAACTAAGTTTTTGGTTCAACGTCCAATCTAACTAGGGTCTCCTATGGTCAGGATGGCTCCGATACCAACTTGTCAACACCCCGATTTTTCAATCCTAGATGTCTGTTATGCCATACATCGCAATCCCAGGATTACCATTTTTGCGAGACATAACAGAATTGGATACCATAGTACTTCATCCATTACAAACGATACATAAGTTCTTACATAAATAGGGATCTCATGATCCAGTTCTTAATACAACATCAAGAAGCGGAATACGTAATAATAACGGTAGCGTAGGCGAAGCTCCATCTTCGGGGTCACAAGCAATGCTGACGATGGGAGATGATCCTAGTTGTCATAACCTTCCTGGGGTCCATCTTACAGGTACTCCTCTTCATAGTATGGCCATGGGAATAGCCAGGGACAAAGCCATGAGTACTCTTTAAGTACTCGCAAACTAATACTAACAAGTAAAGGGGGTTTTTGGATAATAGGACACTAGGCTCTAGGGTTGTTTTGCAAAAGCCAGATTTATCTCTATTAGGTTCTGAAGCTAGTCATAAATTTATAAATCCTAAGTGGGAACTTGTATTTCAGGTCACAACTCTGTTGTGGTCAAGTAAAAGTCTCAATTCATTTCACAAGTCATTTTGAAAAGTCCGATGAACAAGTATGTCCACTCTAAGTCCATAATCATGACGCGCTATTCGAATAGTTTGACACTCTGCAGAGATTGTACACTTTCACCACAACATTCGATACATCCGTCAGGAACAAATCCTGAATTCACCATACTCAGTATGCGGATAATCAATCCTAACCTTTCGATTACACGCCCTAGTATAAGCACCTCTCCTGTGAGTTTGGCCTCCCAACCACGACCAGCTTTCATCTTGGGTACTGCACAGGTGGACAATCTTCACAAGGTAGCCTCAGCTCAGACCTTGGCCATGAGGGAACTAATACTAAGGTATATAAGTTTCCAGTCAAGCCGTACCCAATATTCGGGTATTGTGGTTGTACGCTAAAATTGGAATGGTATCGCATCCAGACAACCATTAGTTTTATAATGGGCTAAGGCTCATGCCTCAATATTTTCATCACCAAAATCATCAAGTGTTTGGAAACACATGTCCAAAACATTTCAATAGAATGATCCATCATTCCAAGGTTTTCATAACCATTTTTCCACCAAGTATTCCCATCTAAAAGTTGATAAAGTTTTATGCTTAAGACTAGCATCTATAGGTGGGGTAGTACTAATGAGGGGTGGTAAATAGTGGAGTTTCACTAAGTCCAACCTTATATCTTAGGCTGATATCAAGGTTTCAAGCTTAGGCCAAATTTTATGCTCTTTATGCAACCTTCAGCATCTTTCCACAATCTACCAGTCACTTAAGGAAACTCTAAGTAAGCTTTGATAAAGAAATAAAGTGAGAAGCTTGCACATAAAACTAGGATTGGTTTATCAAATGGGTAATCTTGCAAGGGTTAGATTGCATAGGTATAGTATCAGCTTGCACATTCACTAGTAGTATTTGGCTTGCTAAAGTAGAGTGTCTTGCAAGTTTTAGCTTGCATAGGTCAACTTGATTAGTAAGGCTTGCCTTGTCGAGCGATGGATGAAGTTCTCCTCGTAGTATCCTCCTTCCTACTCATAGCCTTGGTCGGTACTAGCGTCTATGAATAAATACGAGGTACACAATCATTAAACAATACTTAACTACTTGCAATCATCACACACAAGGGTCTTATAGATGATCTAACATCATCTATAACCTTACAAGGTTAAGGCTTGATTTGACTCTTTTTATTTTTAGAAAAGTAATTTCTACTCACTGAAAACCTACTTAAGATTTAATATTCTCCAAACCAAATATGGGACATTTTGACACATGTCATCACCACATATTGTAGTCCATGGGAATGTGATTTAAAGTGGTGTCACAATTTAATAAGGTTTTACCCTTTTATTTTAATTAATTAAAGTGGCTAGAAATGCTTATGTAGCATTCTTTTATTACTTGAACATTATTCCTGCAAGTAAACCTATATATTTTTATATAATCTGAAAGGTATGGTTAAATGTGATTTTTGATTGTTGGAATCAACTCAAAAGCTTTTATGGATTAAATTTGAAAAATGTTTGAATGCAGAAAAGCTTCTGCCTTATTATTTTTACTATGGGTGATCTACAGATCCAAATGACTTGAATCCAACGGGCTTGGATTCAGCATTCACAGACCTTTCCAACAAAATTGTTTTCATCAAATTTGGTGCACTGAATCGATCTGGGTTGATTTTTGAAGTGGGTACAGTGTGTTTGAATTTAAATAGAAAAGTTTTAATTTGAATCTGGGCTGGCAGGAAAAATATCGGGCGGCTGCTAAGCGCAGTGCTCCATGGATGCTTAAGTGGGTGTCCCCACTCGGTGACACAGGGCTGGGCGAAGCGGTATGGGGCAACGTGGATCGTTCGATCTAGTTCTAATCCAACGGCTGGGGGTCATCGTCGACGCGAGACAACTCCGGCGAGAACGAAACCTAGCGCGGCCAGTGAGGGGTGCTGGGGGCTCATCGGGGTACGGGCGATGGTCGGAGAGGCGGGCGAACGAAGAAGTCGACGACGGCGAATCTCCTGGTACTGGTGGCTTCTCCTGGGGAGGCTCCAATAGCTGGCTCCCTTCTTCTCCAGAGGCGGCGGGCTCCGGTGAAATTCCGGCGAGGTGTTGCTCGCCTTGCTCTGAGAACGGTGTGGCACGGTCAGTGAGGAGAGGGGAGTGAGATGGTGTGAAGAAATCCTGCGGGGGTGGCATCTATTTATAGTCGAGCGAGGGGACCGTCGGGGCGCACGGTGAGCTCGTAGGGGGCGAGGTTATAGGCGGCTAAAGGCATGGGCAAGGGTAGGGGACGGTGCGGTGTCTCCTGGCGATGCTCAACTACTATTGTGCGCGTGGTCCAGGGCTTGGCAATGCTCGCTGCTGGGACAGGTAGTGGCGGTGGACGGTGGGCTGCCTCCCAGACAAGGTTGGCACGGCTAGTTCTTCCTCTAGCCTGCTGTCCACAATGGGGTGGCAAGGTTGGCTTCGGCTGTTCACCATTGATGGCAATGGCAAGCTCACAGGGGTGCTAGTCCTTAGTTAAACTTCCTAGATGATCTACTGAGCTGTGTGTGAGCTAACTAGGGAACAAGTTAGGCCAATTTTACTGCACACTATAGTGTTTGATGTTTGTTTGATTTGTGTCTGCAACCTGTTTGATGAAATGGCCGCATGAAATCAAGTTTTGAATTTTGAAATGAATTTTGGTGGGTTTGCTAGATTGGTGCTGGTGAGTCTGCAGATGCTTGGGTTTTGAAAGTTGAGCTTGTTTGAGTGGTTTTTGAAAAAGTGGGATCTTCCCATATGATAAAGATTCAATTTTGAATTGTCATTTAAACTATGCATTTGAAAGTTTCTGGATGATCACAAAGTGGGCCTTGATACCTTGTTATGAGTACATTCAAGGGGTGCAAAGATCCAGAAAAGTTTCTGTTAGGTTTTGAAAGTTTGAGACAACCAAAGTAGGCATGGGAGTTAAATTGGCCAAAATGACCATTCACTTCATATATGTGTTTTGATTTACTTGTCTTTAGGAAAAGTGTGGGAAATGTTTTAGATGATGTTTATTTCACCTAAGAAACATTTTACAAGCAATGAAACAAACAAACAAGGTGGGTTTAAAAGAATTCAAAATCAATGCATACACATATGCATGCATTCATAATTTTATTTAGAAAAGTTTTTGTTAACCCTAAATGTGAGGATTAGAATTTGATGATCCAAGTTTAGTATTTTGGGGATGTTACAGATTACCTCCTGGTTCCATTGATAGCCCTGATTTTTTGATTGCTTCTTTCTTCCAGAAATATTTTCCTCCCAGTGCTAGACATGCTGCTTTGTAGAAACTTTTTTATTTTAAACATGGAGAAGAAGAGAAATTGCCTGAGTCATGGACAAGGTTCTGTGCCTTGATTCATGCACATCCTGGATGTCCATTGCCTAAAAATGAGCTTCTTGATATTTATTAGAAATGGACTAACTGATGATTCTAGGACATACCTAGATAGTTTTGGTGATTGTGTTTTCAGGAAAAGAACTCCTACAGATGCTGAAGAATTAATGGCTAAAATAAGCAAGAATTACTATGATTGGACTTCAGCTGAGCTAAATACACCTGAGCCTATTACTCTTGAACCAGTCGTGCTTGAACCAGTTCCAACACCAACACGAAAGAGGGGAATGATAACATTAAATGATGAAGTGATGAAAGAAGCTAAGAAATGTCTGAAGCAGAAAGGTATTAGAGCTGAAGATGTGAAGAATCTAACTCCTATAGAAGAATTATGTAAGCCAATTCCCCACTCATCTACTATTGAGGTACACTCTCTCCACTTTGATGAAGGTGATATTCCTTATGGTAAGCCTCCTGATTAATGCTTAGAGGAACTTGACACATTTATTGTTAAATAAGGTAATTTTAATAAACAAGTTCAGAATCATTTATTGGAAAACTCTAAAGCTATTAATGAGTTGAAATATATTGTGGAAAGAACTAGTGCTTGACGTGGAGCACTTTTTTGGAAACCCCAAGAGCAAGGTGTGATGACGACAGCAGCAAGTCTTCCCTCAGTAGAGACCGAGGTTATCGAACCAGAAGGAGGAAGGAAACGTCACACAGGTGTTGCAAGCAACACGGAGACCTGCACAACACAAACCCAAGACTTTGTCCCAACGAACAGTGAGGTTGTCAAGCTCAGCGGTTTGTTGTAACAAAGGATTAAACGTATGGTGTGGAAGGTAATGGTTTGCGACAAGTAAACAAGTAACAGTGGAAGATGTACCAATGGTAAAGATTGCACCGGGGTCCATAGTTCACTAGAGGTGCTCTCCTTAGATAAACAACATGACATGAGGGGTCAACAAATTACAGCAGGGAAATTGATAGGAACTGAGCAAAGCATAACAATGCGATACCAGAAAAAAAGATCCTATGAGATTCGATCGGGCAATACAACAATATACATAGAACGCCGTCCAACTGCATCTATGACTAGAAGTCCACCTTCAGGTTATCATCCGAACCCCCTCCAGTATTAAGTTGCAAGCAACAGACAACTACTTCGAGCAAAGTGTGTAAGGTAAACAATCCACTTGTTCCATGAACAAGAGACTATTGTTTTCTCCCTAGTGTCAACAACACATCTAAAACCGAAGAGATTTTTGTCACTACCTTGGAAACTAGAGGCATGAACCCACTATCGAGCATAAATACCCCCTATTGGAGTCACTTGCAACTACTCAGCCAAGATAGCTAATAACAACGGAGAGAATGCAAGATCACAAACAACATAGACATGATAGAATCATAAAGACAAAACCATTAATCAATCTGACATAGTAATCTCAATATCCATTGGATCCCCGCAAACACAACATGCATGATTACAAATAGATTAAATATTGATCATAAACGGAGCTCATAAGATCTATACATGAAAGCACAAGGAGGATATAGAACCATCTAGCTACTACATGGACCCATAGTCCAAGTTTGAACTACTCACGCTTCATACCGGAGAGAAGAACTTCAGATCCCCCCGATCTAGGGACGACGGTGGTGGCGGATACAGAAGGTTTTGTGGAGTTTTGATCTGGTACTTAGGGTTTCTGCATCGGGGGCTTATTATACGCGAAGAGGCGAGACCAGGAGGAGACCAGGGGGGCCACACCGTGCCCAGGCATGGGCCCACCCTTGGCCGCACCTAGGGTGTTTGGCCGCCCTGGTTTGCTTCTCCGTCTCATCTTCTGGATTTGTGTGCCTCACGGTAAAATATTAACTTTGGCTTTTGTCCCGTCCAATTCCGAGAATATTGATTTTATGCCTTTTCTGGAACCAAAAACAGAAGAAAACAGGCAATTGGCACTATGGTAACTTGTTAATAGGTTAGTTCTAGAAAAGATATAAAAACACCTCAAAGTGTAGACAAAGCAAAGCAAAGTAGATACTAAGCAAGCATGGAGCATAAAAAATTATAGATACGTTTTTGATGTATCAAGCATCCCCAAGCTTAACTCATGCTCGTCCTCGAGTTGGTAAGTGATAAAAAGAATAATTTTTTAGGTGACAGGCACCATCAAAACCAAGATCAAACCATTTGCAAGCATTGAAAGCTGGGAACAAAGAAATCTAAACATGTGCATGAAAAATGGAGCTCTAACAATAGGACATAATAAATATGCATGCAACATGAAAGACTGCAAACAAAGATCATGAATAACATGCATTGAAAAACATTTGTTTGTTTCACATACAGAAAACATAGCATAGTGGCAATCAGCTTGTCCCTCATAGAGTAGCAAATAGATGCATAGGACACTGTAACATCCCAAAAATCACGATTTATAAAGTTTGCATATCATTCATTCATTCATAAGCATTTGGATCATTTTTCAAATAATATTTCAAAACAGAAGTAAATTGCTGCCTAATATTTTATTTAGGAAAGGCAATGTATTTATTTCTACTCTCCAAAATGTGAATACTTTATTTCAACCAGAAAAGGTTTGATTATAGGTTTGAATGTTGATTCCAAAGCTTAATTAAAATTTCAAAACAAAATATAAATTCAAAACCATTCATATGCCTATTTGTAAATAAATAATTAAGGCATGGTTTTATTTTAATTTCAATGGGCCAATGTATCTTTGAGTGAACAAGCAAAGTTTTATACTCAAATATGTGCATGGTTCACTTTACAAAAATCAAGAGAAAGTTTCAATTCAAACCCATTTGAAAAACATTTCAAAAGGATTTCAGAAAATCAAAATAGAAATAGAAAAGGAATAAAGAAAAAGAAAAAGGCTGGCGCCACCCATTCGACCCAGTAGCAGAATCAGCCCAGCAAGCCCACCCGGGCCTTTCCTCTCTCTCTCTCTCTCTCTCTCTCTCTCTCTCTCTCTCTCTCTCTCTCACGCAACGCGAACCTACCCCGCGCTTACTGACTGGTGTCCCCAAATGCCACGCAATCATCGTCCCCAAACCCCGCACCCCCGACCCCGTCATCGCCGCCGTTACCACCATCACTGTCGCGATTGAAGCGGGCTTAATTGTCGATCAATGCCGCGTAATCCCCTCGCCCCTCACCGGCTATTTAACCCCCTCCCCTCTCCTCTCCTTTCCCCTCACTCAGCGCCCCTTCTCCGTCACTAGGCTGCCCATAATTTCATTTGCACTGCCGCAGTACCGAGCGCCTCCGGTGACATATTCCGGTGAGTACAGTGCCCCCTTCACCTCTGGTTCAGGCGAGTTTGATCGTCTGGTTCATGCGCATCATCTCATGCCACTTGTTTGCTCTGTAATGCACTAGGACGTCGCCTTCGTCCACTCCCACAAACGACAGAGCCGCCGCTCAACTCCGACGAACAATTTAGGTAAAACCCGACCGCCCCTCGCCTTCCCCCTGACCCTATCATGTTTGTCTGAACATTGCGCACATTCTGATGTCTTTTGTTTGTGTTAGGGCGGATCAGAATGTCGCCAATGTCGCCGTCCACTCGAGCCCGATGTTGTCCTCAACTCCGACGAGCCCCCACGGCCACAGCAGCGCTTCCCCGTCCCAACCGCGACCACGTTGAGCTTGCTCGTGCACGTGTGAGTCTGGTAAGCATCATCACCACCCCAGGCCTCGCCAGAATCGCCGGACCACCATTGCCAGTAGCGCCGCCGCCGCTAGCGCCGCCTGTGCTCAGCCGCGTTGGATCTAGATCTAACGCGTAGGATTAGATCACTTAACGAAGAGGTACGAGTAGATCTGGCCCGTGCGATTTCATTTAGCTCGTGCGGCTCACATTGATCGATCCGTGTGAATCGGTATTAGCCAATAGAATTATTCCACGTGGCCTAGCCTGTCTGTTTAAAACTCCAGAAATGATTTTTGAATGTTTAAACTTGTAAATTCAATAACTTTTGTTTCGTTTATCCAAAAAATGCAAATAAGATATCAATAGAATCAAAAAAAAATACTACATATCTGTAGGCTTACTTTTGTATTTTTCCTCTGTTAAAATAGAATTTTATGCAGAGACATTTGTAGGCCTATTTTGTGTATAAAAATTATTTGGAAAATGTTTTAAAGGTCAAATTAAGTTTATTTAGTGTATAAATGTTTAGTTTATTTATCAGTAATGTTTTACTTGTCTTGGTTGGTTTAGACAAATCATCACATGGCATTTGCATGCATTCATATATTTTTGTTTGATTATTGAAATGTGAATTGGTGCTATCATTTTATGTGTAGATTTTGGTGCTAGTGGTGATTATGACTGTGAGGATTGTTGTTACTCCTCCAACTACCAAGGCAAGTGGTGCTTCATATTTTTCTCCCAGTATTTTGACTATGCATTAGAATTATTTTGTATAGGTATAATTTTTGCTAAGTATCTATATGCTATGCTTGGGAAATCCTAGTAGTTGTAGAATTGTTAGAGTTTCCTCTAAGTTAAGATACTTTCTATTGCCATGCTTAGCCTAGCTAGTAGCGACCAAGGGTGGATTATATATATGCTATGGAAAAATATTGCTAAGTCTTTAACTTGTTTTTTTGCTTAATAAAACAACTAAGTGAATGAAACACCTGGGTGGAATGGTTTTTTGGGTTATGTTGAGTGGTTACACAAGGCCCATATCTATGGTCTACCTTGTGTATCACACTTGTGGAAAGCCACCCAGGAACAAAGGGATTTGAGATGCCATATGTTAAGAAGCTTCTAGTGCAGCCACATGGCATTATGGGCTCTGCCTCGATCATATAGGTTGCAATAACTTAGCCAAATGGACAGTTGGTGGTAGGGGGTGATAGGTTTGGAGCGCGTCCATTTTGTTCTAAGGGAAGGCTTCTGAAAGGTCATGTCTTGATGAAAGTCAAGTCTTGTGGGGAAAGTGCACCACCTCTACAGAAGGAAAAATCTAAGTACTTAGCCGTGTCCCCGGAAATGGACAATTTGAGCATCAAGACATGGAAGCTATCAAGAATCTCCTCATCCCAATTTCTAAGTTAAAAACTTGTGGTTGAACAAGGGTAAAGGTTCACCAATGTCTGTTGGTGGTTCCTTGGGAGTTTTGCCAAATAAAAACTTAGTGTTTTCAAATGATAGGTAAAACCTATTTTGACCAAAGCAAGCCTAAGCTACACTTAGCCAAATTCATGTAGAAGCTAGATACTATTATTCTATTAAGGTATCACTTGCCAATACTATTCCAATGTATTGACCCACTGTGGTTGTAACTTGTGATGTTGCAGGTTACTCTGATGAGGATTAGGGTTATGAGTCTACACTCAACATGCTTGCCTGTGGCACATGAAGATGAAGACTTTTATTTATATTGTTAAGTTAAACTCTTGTACTAGCCTATGGCTATGGAGTGGTAAAATACTATGTTATCTTTGGAATGACTATGTAATAATGACCTTTGTTTATGTGTACTTCATCTTAAACTGTGGATGCTAGCAATTGATCCAGGGACTAGCATTGCAGTCACAGGGACCTTTACCTTTATAAAGGTGGGGTCTTATAGACACCTTCGAAGTTCACAAGGGTGACTAGAAACAAGTAGCACAAGAACAAATAATATCACCATATGCATCAATCAATAAGCTTTGGGACACTGCACACAGAATGAAAACTATGCTCTCTTAATGGTGCCTAAAGTTAGAAGGTGGAGACTCAAATAATGGTGGAAGAAAGGCCTTTCATAAAGGAAGCAGGGATTTCAAGTTTCAAAAAGAGCTACCAAAAATTATGGTACTTGTTAGCTTTCAGCCCTCATTGCCCCTATCATAAGCGTCTTGAAGTGATTAAGGTTAAAGTGAACAAAGATGTAGTATATGCTTGACAAAGTATAAGTTGGCAATCTCAAGTCCCTTGAATATGAGGGCCACACCTCATGCAACTCAACTTCAGTCACCTGTAAGTTCTTGTCATTGTAAGTACATGCATATCATAGAGAACCGCCAATAGGGTACCCCTTGCACATGGTACAGGAGCTATCCCATAACCAAAATGACAAGGCAAGCAGACAATGAGCATCTCATCAATCTTTTTATTTACTATATGCATATCTTTTTATTGAGGATGCTTCATAGATAGCTCACTATGGTGATGCTGCAAGTTTCCACCATGTTTAGGCATAGCTTAGGCTAGTGGCCCAGGCGTTTCTATAACACAAAATACAAACTCCATGGACTTACAAGTTCCCTATTTATTTCACACCGGTGACATCCTTAGACAAAAGAGCATGATATCAACAGAGTACAAAGTACACGTGCAATGTTGAAAACGTTCCCCGTGACAGCACGGTTCTGCTAATTCTAACGTATAAGTGCAAGTTTATACAACATAGATGACGCAATGATTCAAGTTTATTAGGGGCAAAGAATATAAAGTGTGCCATCAAGTTCGTGAGGGATTTAATCACTAAGTTTTCACATAACAAAATACTTTTTAATTGGAAGATAGCTGAAAACAAGAATATACTTGGAATGGTGTACACACCATGCATAGGAGTTTATAGTGGACACTTTGGAATAACTTGGTTTCTCGGGATTTGGAAGCATGATTAGAGCTTACTCATACAAGTGGAGGCTAGCAAAAGACTGGGAGCAACCAACTAAGAGAGCAATAATGGCCATAATCCTGCAGAGCAACAAAGCATTACTAATCAAAGCATAGAGTGGTACTACAAGTCAAGGACTAAATGATCATAGAGGCTACGGTGACTTGTCATAGTCATAACATGGTGTGAGCATGTGCCAAGTCAACCCAAACAAAACATCAAAGGAGAATACCACAATACTATGTTTTTGCATGCTAAAACAACGCATAATTTATTCAAGGCACACTAAGCAATACCAATTGTTTGGAACAAGACATTCTAAAGCAATAATCACTAAGCATAAGATCAAAACAACACCTAGCATGTCATGCTAAAGTCTAAGTCACAATCAATGCAAGCTCCTCTTGCACTTATTAAGCAAGAACTTCCTACTCCTTTCCAACACCAAGCAACTTATTTTCAAAACAACACAATAAGAACGGGGGTCCAAACTACTTTATCCAAGCAAACTAAACAAACTAAGCAAAGCAAAAAAAACTAACACGCTCCAAGAACAACACAACCGTGCATGAAACAATAAAAACGAAGTGTCTAGACAGACCATAGCTTTTTATTGATGAAGAAGGGGATGCCTTGGGCATCCCCAAGCTTTGACGCTTGTACCTATTGGATATTTCTTGGGGTGACACTGAGGTGGCATCCCCAAGCTTGAGATTTTGTCCATTCTTTCATCTCATTACATCAGTCTCTCTCTACACCTGAAATTTTTCCTTCATACAAAACTTCACACAATCTTTATTAGCAACATTAGTGTATTCAAAAGATAATAGACCCTTAGGAAAAGCATTGGAACATGAAGAATTTTCACTAAAAACACAAGGTACTGTAGCAACTCCTTCAAAAATCTCAATTCCCCAAAATAGAACTCAAAAAGGAATCAATAAGAAGCAAATGCAAATAATGACAGAAATCTGTAAAGACATACCAGTAGGTAGAAACCGATTTTTTCAAAAATCTTCTGTTTCTCAGATAAAAAAGTGTTGAACTAATGAAAGTTAGATAACATACTAGGGGATTTATTTGTAAATTTTGAGATCAATCCGTGTTACAGAGACTCCTCACGAATTTTTTTGGTGGAGGACAGAAATCTGTTTCGGGACAGCAACTCCCCAAATCTTACTTCTCTCTTATTAGAGGTCATTCTTGGCATAAAAAGAAAACAAAAAGGATAAGGAGAGGTCTTTACTGAAGTAGTAACTTTCAAGACTCAAGGAAACTCTTGGGTTATCTCCCAACAAGTACTATTCTTTAACGCCTTTAAGTTAGCCTCAGAAAGCTTGAGAAGATGCTCACATAAGAAATATGAATTGTAAAAGAGAGAATCAAGAAAGCAAATTCAAAACACATTTAAGTCTAACCCTCTTCCTATGCATAGAAATGTTGTACACAAATAAATTCATGAAGAACAAAGTGATAGGCATAGGAAGATAAGACAAGAGTAACTTCAAAACTTTAAGCACAAAGAGAGGTGTTTCAATACCATCAAAACTTCTACAACCATATTTTCCTCTCTCATAATAATTTTCAGTAGACTCATGAATAAACTCAACAATATAACTATCACATAAAACATGCTTTTCATGATCTACAAACACATAATTTCTATCAAGCTCAAAAATAGTGGGATTAAAACCTTCATAGGTTTTACCCAAAGTAGATATTTCAAAAGGATCCACAGGAACGTAACATTCATCCTCCTTTGGTAAGCATGGGGGAAAATCAAATAATGTAAGAGGTAAAGAGTTACTCTCATTAGAAGGTAGGCATGGGTAGATCCATTCCTCCTCCTTTTGTTCATCACTCTCCTTCTCTTTTTCATCTAATGAGCTTCCAGTTTCAACAATTTCTTCTTCCAAAGCCTCCTTGTAACATCCCTAAAATCATAATTTCAAAGTTTGCATATCATTCATGCATGCATATAGATTTGAGAACAATTTTAAACTCATTTTAGAAAAACAGAAGCACAAAGTGCTATGATTTTATGTGAGCAGATTTAAATCGAATGGCCATCACCATTTGAAAGTTTGAGTGATTTTAAACCTAACTTGTTTGTCTTCCTCATAGAAGGGATTGATTGTGGTTTTGAACCAAAACTTTACAAATTGGAAATGGTTTCAAAAAACCTTTTTCAAATTTTGCAAACCAAGTGCCTAGTCTCTGTTATTTTGATCTCCAAGCTTGACCAAGCCTTTGCAAAGCAACCACTTGTTTTTATGCATATATTGGAGACTACTGTACCCTGCAAAAACCCCAGAATGATTTGAATTCAAAAAGAGTTTGAATTCATTTCAAAACCATTCCTGAAAATCGAAATAGAAAAAGAAAAGGAGTAAACAAAAGAAAAGGGCCGAGCGCCAGGAATCTAGCCCAGCATCGGAACAGGCCCAGCTAGCCCACCCGGGCCATCTTTTTCTCTCTCGCACGTGCCCAAGACCCACACACGGCGACACCAGAACCCACCTCCCTTCGACGCTTCACGACAAGAGGGCCTCCACGTCGCTTCGTCTTTCCCCGATTCCGCAGACGACCTCCGCCACGTTCGCTGTCGCACCGATTTCGCGAGCTTAATTGGCATTGATGCGAAGCGTTTCTTGTCGAGCCTCCGCTAAAATCCCCACATCCTAGCGACCATTTCCCCAAACAATTTCGCCTTCACGCCACCAGTTGCCCACAACTCGCACGACGCCATTGTTCACGAATGCACCGGGAATTCCGTGAGCTCCGTGTTCCCCTCATCTCTAGTTCATGCTATCAAGTTCAGCGAGTCTTTGCGCACCCATCGACACCCCATTTGCCCTCGCATGATCCGTAGCTCCGAACGCCGACGACCGGCCGCCACCGTTCTGCACGAACTCCGCGACCTCCTCCGTAAGTAGCCACCGCCTTGCCCTCCGACCGGTACACCTAGAATCTACATCGTTAGCGCATCTAACGGTACCCTATTTTGGCTCAGCGACGAGGAACCTCGCCAACATCGACGATCGACCGTGTTCGACGTCTGTCTCAACTCCGACGAAATCCTCGCCGTGTCCGCTACCGACGTAACCATCGCCACCTTGAGCATCGGCAGCATCCTGCGATTCTGGTAAGCGCCTTCTTTCTTCCCCGGGCGACCTAGAGCTCCAGCGCCGCCGCTAACTGACGCGACGCCACCAGCCGCCGCCGCTAGCGCCGCTCGTTTCTGGTTAGAAGATTCTTAGCCGTCAGATCCAGATCTAGCGCGTAGAAATAGTTCACTTAACGAAGGGGTATGGATAGATCTGATCCGTGCAGCGATAGTTAGATCCAACGATGCGGAAGGGTGATCCGGTGCGAACTGGTACGCACCAGTAAAATCATGACGCGTGTCGAGGGTTGGATTTAAAATTAGAATTCAAATCAGATTTAGATCCAATTTTCAAATGGCTATAACTTGAGATTCCCACGTTAGATTTTTGCAAATTTTATACCGTTGGAATCAGTGAGTCAAGCCCTTTCTGAATCTGCAATGTGTTTAGCAAAAAGTTTCTGTTAAAATGACTTTGTATGCAGAAACATATTTAGGTCCATTTTGAGTATAGATTTTGTTTAGCAAATGGTTTTAGTGCTAAATAAGTTTAGTTAGAAAGTATTTGACTTGGTTTTGTTTCTGTATCATGCACTTGCTTGGTGGAGTTTTCAAAAATCATCACTTAGCATTTTCTTGCATGCATGCATTCATATTTTTGTTTGTATATGAATTGTGTGTAATTTTGTGCTACAAACTTTGTGTAGATTTTGCTAGTGACTGTGATTGTGAAGAGTGCTGCTCTAACCATTACCAAGGCAAGTGATACTTCATGATATTTCCACCCCTTTATTTTGAATAAGCATTAGAATTATTTTGCTAAGTCTTGCATGCTACTTTTGCCAAATGCTATGTTGGGAAATCCTAAGTAGTTGTAGTATTGTAGAATTGCTAGGGAATTTCCTAAGTTAAGTTACTATGCCATGCTTAGCCTAGCTAGTAGCAAAACAAGGGTTGGTAAAGTATGTACATGCTATGATGAAAATAATTCTAAGTCTTTTGGACTTATGATTTTCTTGATAAAACAACTAAGTCAATGAACCCCCTGGGTGGAATGGGACTTGAATTGGTGGTTTTTGGTTGAGTGGTTACACAAGGCCATGGATATGGCTTGTGTATCTCACTTGTGGTATGCCACCCAGGAACAAAGGGATTTGGAGGCCAAGTGTTGAGAAAGCTTACAGTGCAACCACTTGGCAATATGGGCTCTGCCATGATCATATAGGTTGCTAGAACTTAGTCAGTTGGACAGTTGGTGGTAGTGAGAATGATAGGTTGGAGCGCGTCCATTTGACTAAGGAAAGGCTTCTGAAAGGTCCTGTCTTGGGAAACCAAGTCTGGTGGGGAAAGTGCACAACCTCTGCAGATGGAAAATCTAAGTACTTAGCCAAGTCCATGGCAATGGACAAATTGAGCATCAAGACATGGAAGCTACAAGAATCTCATCACTCCAACTTCTAAAGTAAAACTTGTGGGTGAACAAGGGTGAAGGACCCCAATGTCTATTGGTGGTTTCTTGGGAAAGTTTTGATAAAGAAAAACTTAGTGATTTCAACTAATAGGGAAAACCTATTTTCAAGCAAAGCAAGCCAAGCTACACTTAGCCAAAATGCATATAGTAATATAGTCCACTTAAAATTTACTAAGGTATCACCTGCCAATACTATTCCAAAGTATTGACCCACCGTGGTCAGAACTTGTGATGTTGCAGGTTACTCCGATGATGATTAGGAGTCATGAGTCTACACTCAACATGCTTTCCTGTGGCACATGAAGATGAAGACTTGTGTTTATTTACTTATTCCAAAACTCTTGTATTAGGCCTGTGGCCATGAGTTGTAAAAGACTATGTTTTATCTCTGGAATGGATGTAATAAATGACCTTTGTATCTGTGTACTTCATCTTAAACTGTGGATGCTAGCAATGATCCAGGGAATAGCATTGCAATCACAGGGATCCTCTTCCATTACAAAGGAGGGATCTTACAGATGGTATCAGAGCACTGTGTTGCCTGTAGGATTATGACCCTAGGATTGGAAAACCACTAAGGAAAATTTTTCAACTACTTCTACACTTGTCTATTCTTCTCGTAAACTTTTCTAATCTTCTTATTCTCATCTCTACTTGTAGATGAACTCCATCAACGAAGCTGTGAAGAAAGGACCACTCATGACCATGACCTTGGAGTGTGAAACTGAGTTTCCAAAAATTCTCAAGGACCTCATGGTGGAAATGGAAGCATATGGTGCAGCTGTGTACAAAGGCTTTCCAGTGATGGATGAAGGAGTGGAGTACTGGTGGGTGCAACTTCACTTGTACAAAAACAAGGAAGACAACCACAAAGAAAGAGGTTTCTGCATGTACACCAACACTGTGATGCACACTACATTCTTTGATTCAGCAAGAGAAGCAGCTTGGAGGACTATCAAAGAACTTAGTGCTAGAGTCAAGTGCAGAATGCTCAACCTCCAAAAAGACTTAGAGAAAGAGAAGGAACATACCCAAGAGTTGGAAGCCACCAACCAAACTTTAAGGGGAGATATTTTAGACTTAGTGATGGAATCATGTGAGCAAGATAGGCTGATTGCCTCTAGGAACATTGTGTTGGCCAATAGATCCAGTGAGATAGGATTGTAAACGCACTTCGTTAGTTGGACCACCACCTATCACCTTATTTTCCAAAATGATACCTTAAATAAGTTTGGACCTTGGTTGATGTAATGGACTCATGTATGCATGAATTGTGTGGTTTTGTGTTCCAAGGATGTGTATGTGATGTTTGTCTTTGTTTTATCTTAAATAGTGTTATTCTAACTTTTCTATCTTATAAATAGATGCCTATTACCATCAGTACTGTTGAGGAGTTCCAGGTTACCCGCTTTGGCCCTCGTATCGTTGAGCTTACCACTTTGCTCGATCTCCCTCTTCCCACCATCATGGTGCATCCACTCACCAAGTTCGAGAGAAAGGACCTCTGGGGCTTCAAGGTGAACCATCCCGGACGCCAGACAGAGCCTACTACGGAGGCCATCGTCTTCAAGCCGATGCACGACGACAGGGAGAGAGGCATGGAGGTAGTCATGCAGGACCCGATAGGACGTCTGCTAGGCCGTCACTCCCGGCGGGTTAGGGGCACCACTTCCACGTCTTGGAAGACGTGATGATGATGGAGAGTCCATTGACTTCGAGGACGACTCGAGGGACGCAGAGAGCCGATACGTCTCTATCTCCGTGACTTAGAGTCTCTCATCGTGCACGTGGACACGGACCAACGTCATGCTCAAAGAATGAAGAGCTCAGTGCAGCTCGCGAGAAGGACAAGCTTTTCGCACAGGACGAGATAGTCAAGGAAATGGAGACGAAGTTCGAGACCCAGGACCGTAAGTTCAAGAGTCGAGAAAGGCCCGTCAGGATAGGAACAAGAAGATCCGGGACATGACTGAAGAACTGAAGTCCAAGGATTTCGAGCTAGAACAGCAGCAGATGGTGATCGAGAGGCTTCGCTCCCAGAAGAGGGCTCTCAAAGCCAAGATCGATTCCTTGACCACTACTATTGAGGAGAACAAGACCGCGATGGAGAACGCAGGTCTTACCTTCGTCGAGGAGGAGATTGATGCTGATGAGTAGACTTGACTACTCGTTTATCTTTCAGTATCATACTTGTTATTTGTGAACTTATTATTGGACCATCCGACATGTGGATGGCTTGCCACTTGTGTGTTTTATTTCGAGAACTTGTTATCTTGTTGTTGAACTTTTATCCTGTGTTGCATGCTATGTGTTTGCTTGTGATGTAATGTGCATAAAAACATCTATGGGTATCTCATTCTTATCTCTATTTGAACAAACCACAGATGCCTCCCCGTCGCGCAAACCCCAACCCCAACAAAATCACTCCAGAAATGCAACAGATGATGAATGCTTAAACACAGCTTATGCAGATGATGATAACATTCATCCAAAACCAGAATAACAACAACAACAACCCCAATAACAACCACAATAACAACAACAATAACAACAACCCTCCGGGCTTTGATATGCTCACCAGATTTCTGCGTTTGAGGCTAGCTAAGTTCTCAGGGACAACTGATCCCATGGTGGCCAATGACTGGCTACATTCTGTAAACAAGGACTTAGTGACCGTAATGCATTTGACTGAAAAGGTCAGATTTGCAGCGCATCTGCTGGAAGGACCAGCCGCCACATGGTGGGACAACTTCCAAATCACCACTCCTATAAATGAGGTGACTTGGGCTATCTTTGAAGATGGCTTTCGTATGGCTCATATCTCATCAGGAATAATGAGCCTGAAAAAGGAAGAGTTCCACAATCTGAAGCAGCGCCACCGTAGCGTGGCTGAATACATAGAAGATTTCAACAATCTGGCGCGTTATGCACCGGATGAGGTTGACACAGATACCAAAAGAAAGGAAAAGTTTCTGGAAGGCTTGAATGATGAGCTGAATCTGCAGCTGGCTGTGGCATATGTTCCCACTTATTAGTCGCTCTGTGACAAGGCTGCTATATTGGAGAACAAAATGAAGCAAGTCGAGAGTAGAAAGAGAAAGCACTCCGACAAGCATAGCTCGGGATTGTCTCACAAACGATCTCACTATGATGACAGTGGAAGATCAGGATCCCATAAGAATGGGAAATTCAACAAGCACCACAACCACAACCGTCATGACAACAAGCATCACCGCAGTCATGACAATGACAAATACAAGAACCACAAGAGTGGACATAAGAGCCACCACAGTGGAAATGGTAGTGGAAGTCAGCCTGCTAAGAGGGACATCAGTCAGGTTGAGTGCTTCAAATGCAAGAAGATGGGACACTATGCAAATGAGTGCCCCGAAAAGAAAGTTGAAGGACCTGTCAAGCCCAATCCTTTCTAGAAAGGTCAGGTGAACCACATTAATGTGGAGGAGGTCTATGAGGAACCTGACACTGTTGCTGGTAAGTTCAGACTCAATTCCATTCCATCATTTGTACTCTTTGACACTGGTGCATCTCATTCATTCATATCAAAAGAATTTGTTGATAGAAATGGGTTTGCATCTGAAAACATTGGGTGTCCAATAAAAGTTAGCTCTCCGGGTGGAGATATGATAGTAAGTCTTGGATGCCGGGACCTTGTCATAGAGTTTGGAAAGCATAAGTTTCCAGTGAGCCTGATAATCCTAGATTCCCAAGGATTGGATGTAATTTTAGGAATGGATTGGATGGCTAAGTATGAAGGAGTGCTAGATTGTGCTAATCGTACTGTTGCACTCACAATCCCAGAAAGAAAAATAATAAAATTCAAGTCAAACTTTGAATCCAAAGGAAGTAAGCTTAATTCTCTTAAGGGGGTTAGCATGGACAGTGTACCAATTGTATGTGAGTATCCGGATGTGTTTCCAGAAGAGTTGCCAGGAATGCCACCAGATAGAGATGTGGAATTTCTGATAGATTTGGTACCAGGTGCTGGACCAATAGCAAAGAGACCATACAAAATGTCAGTTGATGAACTGAAGGAGCTCAAGAAGCAACTAGGAGAACAGTTGCAGAAAGGATTCATTCAACCAAGTTCTTCCTCTTGGGGAGCCCCAGTCTTGTTTGTGGAGAAGAAGGATAGAAGTCAAAGATTATGCATAGATTACCGTTCACTCAACGAGGTAACTATCAAGAACAAATATCCTTTGCCTAGAATCAATGACTTGTTTGATCAGCTAGAAGGAGCATGTGTGTTCTCGAATATTGATCTCTGGTCAGGCTATTTTCAACTCAAGATACGAGAACAAGACATACCAAAAACAACATTCACCACAAGGTATGGATTGTATGAGTATACCATAATGCCTTTTGGCTTGACAAATGCTCTAGCATACTTCATGAATATGATGAACAAGGTGTTCATGGAATTTCTTGACAAGTTCGTTGTCGTTTTCATCGATGACATCTTAGTCTACTCCAAGAGCAAAGAAGAGCATGAAGGACACTTGCGTTTGATACTTGAGAAGTTGAGAGAGCATAAGCTTTATGCCAAATTCAGCAAGTGTGAGTTCTGGTTAGAGGAAGTTGGTTTTCTTGGTCATGTTATGACAAAGGATGGTGTGGCAGTTGATCCTGCTAAAGTTTCAGCTGTGACGGAATGGGAATCTCCCAAGAATGTAAAAGAAGTTCGTGGTTTCCTTGGCTTAGCAGGTTACTACAGAAGATTCATTGAGAATTTCTCAAAGGTTGCTAAGCCCATGACTGAATTGTTAAAGAAAGACAAGAAGTTTGCTTGGTCTGAAGGTTGTGAAGTCAGCTTTCAAGAATTGAAGAAGAGACTTGTGACAGCACCAGTTCTATGTCTGCCAGATTTGGAAAAAGATTTCCATGTATATTGTGATGCGTCTCATCAAGGTTTGGGTGCCGTACTTATGCAAGCCGGTAAAGTTGTGGCATATGCCTCGAGACAACTCAAAACTCATGAAGTAAACTATCCTACTCATGATTTGGAGTTAGCCTCTGTCGTCCATGCACTCAAAACATGGAGACATTACCTTTTGGGTAAGCGTTGTGAAGTGTTCACGGACCACAAAAGTTTGAAGTATATCTTCACCCAAAAGGAAATCAATATGAGACAAAGAAGATGGTTAGAGCTTATCAAGGATTATGACTTGAGTTTGCAATACCACCCCGGTAAAGCAAATGTTGTAGCAGATGCTCTAAGTCGTAAGGTGTTTGTGAATGGCCTTACCAAAGGAGAATTGCCAGATGATTTGTGTACTCAATTCAAAGAACTCAGATTGGAGATTGTGCCTGAAGGACATCTTATGTCTTTGGATGTTCAACCCACCTTGTTGGATAAAATCCGAGAAGCTCAGAAGACCGATAAGGAAATTGAAAGGATTAAGGAAAATATTGGCCAAGGGAGGGCTAAAAATTTCCATGAAGACGAACAGGGTACACTATGGCATGTGAAACGTATCTGTGTTCCACAAGATCCGGAGTTACGGAAACTGATTTTTCAAGAAGCGCACAACTCTCCGTATTCTATTCATCCGGGTAACACCAAAATGTACATGGACATGAAGGAAAGATTTTGGTGGAACAATCTCAAGAGAGACATCGCCGAACATATTGATTTGTGTGATGTATGTAGTAGAGTAAAGGCGGAGCATCAGAAACCAGCAGGTTTGCTTCAACCACTACCTATTCCTGATTGGAATTGGGATAAGATTGGTATGGATTTCATTACCGGATTACCAAGGACCAGATCGGGATATGACTCTATATGGGTAGTAGTAGATCGCCTAACTAAAGTGGCTCATTTTATACCCGTGAAGACAACCTATAAAAGTGCCAAGTTAGCCAAAATCTACATGAGTAGAATTGTATGCCTTCACGGTGTGCCTAAGAGTATTGTGTCCGATAGGGGAACCCAATTCACTTCCCATTTTTGGAGGCAGCTACATGAGTCATTGGGAACGAGGTTAGAATTCAGTACTGATTTTCATCCTCAGACCGACGGAAAAACAGAAAGGACTAATCAAATTCTGGAAGACATGTTGAGGGCATGTGCCCTAGACTATGGAGCAAGTTGGGATGAAAGTCTGCCTTACGCAGAATTTTCTTATAATAACAGCTATCAAGCCAGCATTGAGATGGCACCGTTTGAGTTTCTCTACGGAAGAAAATGTACCACCCCATTGTTATGGAATTGTGTGGGAGAAAGAAGTTTATTCGGGCCAGATCTTATCAAAGAAGCCGAAGAGAAAGTCAAATTGGTTAAGGACAGGTTGAAGATAGCACAGTCCCGACAGAAAAGCTACGCAGATCCTAAGCATAGAGAAGTCAACTACGAAGTTGGTGATAGAGCCTATCCTAGAGTAACACCACTCCGTGGAGTGAAAAGATTCGGAGTCAAAGGAAAGTTGGCACCAAGATATGTTGGGCCATTCAAGATTCTGAGTCGCAAAGGAGAATTTGCTTATGAAATTGAACTGCCAGCATCTCTATCAGCAGTCCATAATGTATTTCATGTGAGTCAACTTAAGAAATGTCACCCAGAAATGGAAGAATCTTCTTTGAAGGATACCATACCTTTGGAAGAAGTTCAACTAGAAAGTGATCTCACTTATGAAGAAAAGCCTATCAAAATACTTGAGACTGCAGAAAGAGTCACGAGAACTAAGACTATCAAGTTTTGCAAAGTGCAATGGAACCATCATACCGAAGAGGAAGCAACATGGGAAAGAGAAGATGATCTTCGGAAAGACCACCCTCACCTATTTGCTAGCCAATCCGAATCTCGAGGGTGAGATTCACCTTAAGGGGGTTAGATTGTAACATCCCTAAAATCATAATTTCAAAGTTTGCATATCATTCATGCATGCATATAGATTTGAGAACAATTTTAAACTCATTTTAGAAAAACAGAAGCACAAAGTGCTATGATTTTATGTGAGCAGATTTAAATCGAATGGCCATCACCATTTGAAAGTTTGAGTGATTTTAAACCTAACTTGTTTGTCTTCCTCATAGAAGGGATTGATTGTGGTTTTGAACCAAAATTTTACAAATTGGAAATGGTTTCAAAAAACCTTTTTCAAATTTTGCAAACCAAGTGCCTAGTCTCTGTTATTTTGATCTCCAAGCTTGACCAAGCCTTTGCAAAGCAACCACTTGTTTTTATGCATATATTGGAGACTACTGTACCCTGCAAAAACCCCAGAAAGATTTGAATTCAAAAAGAGTTTGAATTCATTTCAAAACCATTCCTGAAAATCGAAATAGAAAAAGAAAAGGAGTAAACAAAAGAAAAGGGCCGAGCGCCAGGAATCTAGCCCAGCATCGGAACAGGCCCAGCTAGCCCACCCGGGCCATCTTTTTCTCTCGACGCGCAGACCACACAGCCGATGCCGGACCCCACCTCCCTTCACGCTCACGACAAGAGGGCCCTCTCCACGTCACCGTCTTCCCCGATTCTGCAAGACGACCTCCGCCGCTGCCCGTTGCTGCACTGATTTCGCGAGCTTAATTGGCATTGATGCAGCAAGCGTTTCTTGTCGAGCCTCTGGCTATAAAATCCCCACATCCTAGCGACCATTTCCCCCCAAAAAATTTCGCCTTCACGCCACCAGGCTGCCCACAACTCGCACGACGCCGCCGCTGTTCCGACGACTGCGCCGGCGAATTCCGGTGAGCTCCGTGTTCCCCTTTGTCTCTAGTTCATGCTATCAAGTTCAGCGAGTCTTTGTGCACCTACTAACACTCCCCATTTTCCCTCGCATGATCCGTAGCTCCGAACGCGACGACCGCCGCCACCGTTCTCTGCACGAACTCCGCGACCTCCTCCGTAAGTAGCCACCGCCTTGCTCTCATTTGGTACACCTAGAATCTACATCACAGCGCATCTAATAGTACCCCTATTTTGGCTTAGCGCGACGAGGAACCTCGCCAACGTCGACGACTGACCGTGCCCGACGTCTGTCTCAACTCCGACAAGAAATCCTCGCCGTGTCCGCGCGCCCCTCGACGAACCATCGCCACCTTGAGCATCGGCAGCATCCTGCGATTCTGGTAAGCGCCTTCTTTCTTCCCCGGGCGACCTAGAGCGCCAGCACCGCCGCGAACTGACGCGCCGCCGCCAGCTGCCCTCCGCTAGCACCGCTCGTTTCTGGTTAGAAGATTCATAGCCGTCAGATCCAAATCCAGCGCGTAGAAATAGTTCACTTAACGAAGGGGTATGGATAGATCTGAGCCGTGCAGCGATAGTTAGATCCAACGGCACGGAAGGGTGATCCAGTGCGAACTGGTACGCACCAGTAAAATCATGACGCGTGTCTAGGGTTGGATTTAAAATTAGAATTCAAATCAGATTTAGATCCAATTTTCAAATGGCTATAACTTGAGATTCCCACGTTAGATTTTTGCAAATTTTATACCGTTGGGATCAGTGAGTCGATCCCTTTCTGAATCTGCAATGTGTTTAGCAAAAAGTTTCTATTAAAATGACTTTGTATGCAGAAACATATTTAGGTCCATTTTGAGTATAGATTTTGTTTAGCAAATGGTTTTAGTGCTAAATAAGTTTAGTTAGAAAGTATTTGACTTGGTTTTGTGTCTGTATCATGCACTTGCTTGGTGGAGTTTTCAAAAATCATCACTTAGCATTTTCTTGCATGCATGCATTCATATTTTTGTTTGTATATGAATTGTGTGTAATTTTGTGCTACAAACTTTGTGTAGATTTTGCTAGTGAATGTGATTGTGAAGAGTGATGCTCTCCCCATTACCAAGGCAAGTGATACTTCATGATATTTCCACACAGGACCTTTCAGAAGCCTTTCCTTAGTCAAATGGACGCGCTCCAACCTATCATTCCCACTACCACCAACCGTCCAAGTGACTAAGTTCTAGCAACCTATGTGATCATGGCAGAGCCCATATTGCCAAGTGGTTGCACTGTAAGCTATCTCAAAACTTGGCCTCCAAATCCCTTTGTGCCTGGGTGCCATACCACAAGTGAGATACACAAGACATATCCATGGCCTTGTGTAACCACTCAACCAAAAACCACCAATTCAAGTCCCATTCCACCCAGGGGGTTCATTGACTTAGTTGTTTTATTAAGAAAAGCATAAGTCCAAAAGACTTAGAATTATTTTCATCATAGCATGTACATACTTTACCAACCCTTGGTTTGCTACTAGCTAGGCTAAGCATGGCATAGTAACTTAACTTAGGAAATTCCCTTGCAATTCTACAATACTACAACTACTTAGGATTTCCCAACATAGCATTTGGCAAAAGTAGCATGCAAGACTTAGCAAAATAATTCTAATGCTTATTCAAAATAAACCAAGTCTGCTGGGGAAATTGCACAACCTCTGCAGATGGAAAATCTAAGTACTTAGCCAAGTCCATGGCAATGGACAAATTGAGCATCAAGACATGGAAGCTACAAGAATCTCATCACTCCAACTTCTAAAGTAAAACTTGTGGGTGAACAAGGGTGAAGGACCCCAATGTCTATTGGTGGTTTCTTGGTAAAGTTTTGACAAATAAAAACTTAGTGATTTCAACTAATAGGGAAAACCTATTTTAAAGCAAAGCAAGCCAAGCTACACTTAGCCAAAATGCATATAGTAATATAGTCCACTTAAAATTTACTAAGGTATCACCTGCCAATACTATTCCAAAGTATTGACCCACTGTGGCTGTAACTTGTGATGTTGCAGGTTACTCCGATGATGATTAGGAGTCATGAGTCTACACTCAACATGCTTGCCTGTGGCACATGAAGATGAAGACTTGTGTTTATTTACTTATTCCAAAACTCTTGTATTAGGCCTGTGGCCATGAGTTGTAAAAGACTATGTTTTATCTCTGGAATGGATGTAATAAATGACCTTTGTATCTGTGTACTTCATCTTAAACTGTGGATGCTAGCAATGATCCAGGGACTAGCATTGCAATCATAGGGATCTTCTTCCTTTACAAAGGAGGGATCTTACACTCCTACAAGGTATTAGTCTCTTACAAATGTGGAAAACACCTATTAAAATATTCAAGAATATAGCCATTTTATTCCTTGTAATTATAAAAGCAAAATTTATGTATCTCAAAAAACTCATGTTCATAGGTGTGTCATCGGTATTTTCAAGCAAACTGGCAAGTTCATATGCACCCTTGAAAGAAATAAATTCTTCAATTTGTTCCACATCATAAAAGTCATAAATTCCTTTAACATAAGAGGATATGGTAACATTATCATTATACTGACATTGAAAAGGGAGGTGTTTATACGTCCTACAACAACAAGCTTTATCAAAGCAATAAGTAACATTATAAGTAGAGCACACCTCTCTAGCAATAGTATTCAACTTATCAATTTGTTCCGATAGGTGTTTCCCTTTTTGTGACAAACGGTGTTCCTTATAATAATACTTTTGTTCTTCCGTGAACCCACCTTGCCAATAAGAACTAGTTTCAAAGAAACCATCCATTGATAGAAAGCACGACCAAGTAAGGGAACAACAGACCACCAACTAGAGTACAAACTAATTTTTTGTGTTTTTTAATAGAGAAAGCAAACCAAACTATACTATTTTTTTTGGAGTTTTTGAAAAGAGTCAAACAAAACCAAGAAAAAGAAACTAAGAAAACTAAAAACAAAGTAAAGAGAAAGGAAGTGGAGGACTCCCCTTATGAAGACGTCCTTAGCCTCCCCGGCAACGGCGCCAGAAAACTTGTTTACCTTACACACCATTGAGTCTAAGGACGTCTTCACTAGGGGACGCCAGAAACTTAGAAAACTGAAAACAAGTTTTCTGGCGCCATTGCCGGGAGGCTAAGGACGTCTTCACTAGGGAAGTCCTTCACTTCCTTTCTCTGTACTTTGTTTTTAGTTTGCTTTGTTTATTTTTCTTGGTTTTGTTTGCCTCTTTTAAAAAAAACCCAAAAAATTAGTCTAGTTTGGTTTGCTTTGTTTATTCAAAAACACAAAAAAATTAGTTCCTGCTCTAGTTTCCACCTTTATCTAGCTAACCATGTTGCTCCCCCAGTTCGCTCTGAAAAATCTTGCAATAGATAGTGGCCCCATAATTGGGAAAGATAATATTGAAGAATTCTTTAATTATGTTAGCAAGCATGAGGATATTGAGGATAAATATATAGCAGAGATTGGTCCTAATTATGAGATTGCTGCAGCTTCTTTATTTCATATGTTGGGGGCTAGGTTTGTTAGCTTTAACCCCTTCATACAATTATTGTTCCTAAACTAAAAGAAGAGAAGAATGTTGAAAAACGAAATTCATCCTTGAAACTTTATCAAAAGAATTCCATGATGTTTCTAGGGAAGCCAAAAAGGTTTTTGAACATTTCAATATGCTAGGTTCAAGTGTAGATGTTGTGGGTATTTCTTATAAAACTAAGCCTAGAGAAGAATTCAATGTACCCATACCCTTTAAACTTGTTGGAATGCATGAAGCCTTTGAAAAGAACTTTGATCGGATTGACCCTGAAAATCTTTTTGATGAAGGTAGTAGAGCAAAGAGAGATGAGAAAGGATCCTCCAAAACCCATTTGGATGAGATATCTTTCATAGTTGAAGATTTTTCAAGTATGGATGTTAATGCTTCCTCATTTGAAAATACTTGATTCTTCTTGCTTCTTGTGCCTAACTTAAAGGCGTTAAAGAAAAGTACTTGTTGGGAGATAACCCAAGAGTTTCCTTGAGTCTTGGAAGTTATTACTTCTGTAATAAACTCTCCTTATACCTTTTGTTTGCTTTTTGTGCCAAGAATGACCTCTAATGAGACGGAAGTAAGATTTGGGGAGTTCTTTGTTCAAACAGATTCATCCTCCACCAAAAAATCGTGAGGAGGCTTGTAAATCGGATTAAGCTCAAAATTTAAGAATAAATCCCAGATGTTAGCTAACTTCGTTAGTTCAACACTTTTTATTTGAGCAACAGAAGATGTTCGAAAAATTTGTTTCTTCATCTTTGTCTGCTTTGTGATTACGCCATTATTTGCATTTGCTTCTTATTGATTCCTTTTTGAGTTATCTTTAGGTAAATTTAGCTTTTTGAAGGAGTTACTACAGTAGCTTGTGTTTTTAGTGAAAATCCCTTCTGTTCCTAAGCTTTGCCAGAGGTCTAATATGTTTTGACTACACTAATGTTGCTAATGAAGATTGTGTGAAGTTTTGTATGAAGGAAAAATTTCAGGTGTAAAGAGAGAATCTTGTAATGAGATGAAGAATGGAAAAAATCTCAAGCTTGGAGATTCCACCATGGTGTCACCCCAAGAAATATCCAAGAGGTACAAGTGCCAAAGCATGGGGATGCCCAAGGCATCCCCTTCTTCATCAATAAAAAGCTCAGGTCTGTCTAGACACTTCGTTTTTATGTTTTCATGCACAGTTGTGTTGTTCTTGGAGCATCTTAGGTTTCGTTTGCTTTGATTAGTTTTTTTAGTTTTCTTAAGTAGTTTGGACCCCCGTTCTCTCTGTGTTGTTTTGCAAATAAGTTTGCTTGGTGTTTGGAAAGGAGTGGTAAGTTCTTGCTTGAAGTGCAAGAGGAGCTTGAATTGACTTTGAATTAGACTTTAGCATGACATGCTAGGTATTCTTTTAGCATTATACTTAGTGATTATTTCTGTAGCATGTCTTGTTCCAAACAATTGGGATTGCTTAGTGTGCCATGAAGAAATTATGCGTTGTTTTAGCATGCAAAAGCATAGTATTGTGGTATTCTCCTTTGATGTTTTGCTTGGGTTGACTTGTCACATGCTCACACCATGTTATGACTATGACAAGTCACCATTAGCCTCTATGATCATTTAGTCCTTGACTTGTAGTACCACTCTTTGCTTTGATTAGTTTGCTTTGTTGCACTGCATGATTATGTCCATTATGCTATCTTAGTTGGTTGCTCCCAGTCTTTTTCTAGCCTTCACTTGTATGAGTAAGTTCTACTCATGCCTCCAATTCCCAAGAAACCAAGTTATTCCAAAGTGTCCACTATAAACTCCTATGCATGGTGTGTTACACCATTCCAAGTATATTCTTGTTTTCATCTATCTTCCAATTAAAAACTATTTTGTTATGTGAAAACTTAGTGATTAAAGCCCTCACGAACTTGATGGCACACTTTATTCTTTGGCCCTAATAAACTTGAACCATTGTGACAACTTTGTTGTATATGCTTGAACTTATAAGTTGGAATTAGCAGAACCGTGCAGTCACGGGGAACGTTTTCAACATTGCACTTGTACCTTGTTGTACTCAGTTGATATCATGTTCTTTTGTCTATGGATGTCACCAGTGTGATATAAAGAGGGAACTTGTAAGTCCATGGAGTTTGTATCCTGCGTTAGAGAAACTCCTGGGCCGCTAGCCTAAGCCATGCCTAATCATGGTGGAAACTTGCGGCATCACTATAGTGACATCTATGAAGCATTGTTCTTAAAAAAAGAACACAATGAGAAAAGAGAAAAGAGAGAAAAAAGCACCATATTCCCATGGTACATAAGAAGAATTGCGGATATGCTCATTGTCTGCTTGCCTTGTCATTTTGGTTATGGGAAAGCTCCTTTACCATGTGCAAGGGGTACCCCGTTGGCGGTTCTCAATGATATGCAAATTCTTATAGTGACAAGAACTTACCTTGACCCAAAGTTGAGTATGCGTGAGGTGTGGCCCTCATATTAAAGGGGCATGAGATTGCCAACTTATACTTTGTCAAGCATATACTCCAGCTTTGCCACTTTAACCTTAACCACTTCAAGATGCTTATGATAGGGGCAATGAGGGCTGAAAGCTAACAAGTACCATAATTTTTGGAAGCTCTTTTTGAAACTTGTAATCACTGCTTACTTTACAAAAAGGCCTTTATTCCAACACTATTGAGTCGCCACCTTCTACCTTTAGGCACCATTAAGAGAGCATAGTTGTCATTCTGTGTGCAGTGTTCCAAAGCTTATTAATTGAGGCATATTGTTTTATTACTTGCTCTTGTGCTACTTGTTTCTAGTCACCCTTGTGAACTTTGTAGGTGTCCTATGTATTATATTTATACTCTATGAGGGACAATATGAATGCCACTATGCTATGTTTTCTACATGTGAAACAAACAAACATTTTTCAATGCAAGTTATTCATGATCTTTGTTTGTAGCTTGCCATGTTGCATGCATAGTTACTCTGTCCTATTATTAGAACTGCATCTTTCATGCACATGTTTAGAGTTCTTTGATCTCAGCTTTCAATGCTTGCAAATGGTTGGATCTTTATTGTGAGGGTGCATGTCACCTCAAAAATTATTCTGTTTATCACTTACCTTGTAGAGGTCCCAACCTTTATAAGGTAGAGATCCATGTGTTTACAATGCTAGTCCCTGGATCAATAGCTAGCATCCACAGTTTAAGATGTAATATCAAGAAACAAAGGTCATAGTACAGCTTATAACCAGGAATAAAATAATTCATTACATCTTACATAGCTCATTTGGCTATCTCATTACAATGCAGCAGAAATAACTATCTAGCATGGAGTCCTTCATCTTCAATGTGCCACAGGCAATCATGTTGGTTGTAGACTTGTAATCCTATTCAACATACTTCACTAACATCAAACAAACCTGCAACATAATAAGTTAGAGCCACAAGGGTCAATACATCTGAATTGTATTGGCAAGTGATACTATGGTAGAATAGTGGTATCTATCATCTATATGCATTTGGCTAAGTGGAGCTTAGGCTTGCTTTGCTCAAAATAGATTTTCCTTATAAGTTGAAAACACTAAGTTTTTGTTTGTCAAAATTCACCCAAGGCATCTACCAATAGACATTGGTGATCCTTTGACCCTTGTTCAACCACAAGCTTTGAACTTAGAAATTGGGATGAGGAGATCCTTGATAGCTTCCATGTCTTGATGCTCAAATTGTCCATTATCGGGGACACGACTAAGTACTTAGATTTTACTCTCTCGAGAGGTGGTGCACTTTCCCCACAAGAATCGACATGCATCGAGACAAGATCTTTCAGAAGCGTTCCCTTAGACCAAAATGGACGCGCTCCAAAACTATCACCCCCTACCACCAACTGTCCATTTGGCTAAGTTATTACAACCCATATGATCCAGGCAGAGGCCATAATGCCATGTGGCTGCACTAGAAGTTTCTTAACATATTTTCACTCCTTGATCTTGCAAATGTCACACTCTTCAAGGTTCACTACAATATCAATCAAGGCACAAATTCAAACTAGCATTCAAACAATTCATCACATTAAATAATAAAAACAAAGCAATGCATGCAAGCATGCAAAAGATTGTTTTATTTGGAAAGGTGGTTTCTAATCGGTTATAAACATTTTAAAACACATATTGGTCATTTATAAAAGTGGTAAAACCATTTAAATTCAAGTTAGTGAAAATGGCCATTTAAATCATTTTATTTTGCTAGAAATGATTTAAATCAAAGTGATAATTTCGAGTGTTTGGAAATTATATTTTTGAACACAAATGTTAGTGTTTTAAGGTCAAATTGTTTAAATCATATCCATTTATGAAAGTTTTCACTTAAATATCCTTTTTAAATTAATAGTAATAATTTGTTTTACTAGAAATGCTTTTTATTCAAGGAATAATTCCTTAATGTCACAAAATATATTTTTAATCCAAAAGTTGGTTTTTATGGTCACTAGGTTCAAAAAAAACATTTTCAAAAGATTTTACCCTAAAAACATTTTTAGAATAAATTTTATAACCAAAATAGGCCTAATAATGTTTCTGTAAAAACATCTACTTTTACAGAATAAATAACTAAAAAAGGCCATGGTTGCAAAGGATTCATTTTTATGAATCCGGTGATATAAAATTTGTAAATTTTGGACGTGTATATTAATAGTTATGAATTTTACAAAATCAAACTACTAATAGACATGTTTCTGTTTTTAAAACAAAACACAGGCCACGTGGTGTGATCCTATTGGTCCATACCGTTTCGGTGGGATTGCGTGATGTGGATCGTTAGATTTAAAGTGATCTGTGTGGCTCATATTGGTCGTACCGATTCGCATAAGTGATCTGTTCCTAGCCATGCGATCTAGATCCGACGGACAACATCGCTTTGACCATGATCTGGTGGCGCTGGCGACAACGAGTAGCGGCGCGGCTCTGTCAGCTACGGTATGGTGCCACCAGGAAGCAAGAGAGGGAACTGAGGTGCTTACCATGCTCGCATGGTTGCAGTGAATCTCAAGGTGGTTGCCATGGTCCAAGGGGTGCACGGGAGCGAAGGGGATTGCTCGCAGGAGTCGTCTCTGTCGACGGGCTCGCTCTGGTGTCGTTGTTGGCAAGGATACATGGCTCGGGAAGGCAAGATAAATGGCTCGTTAGATGCGCAAGATGATGCTGATTACGAGAGTGTCAACTAGGGAGAGAGGCGCGCTCGGAATTTACCGGGGGAGGTCATCGGAGTCAGAGCAGAAGACGGTGGCGCTCTGGCGTTGACGTTGCCGACGCTTTGGGGCTTGCTCGGGCGAAGTGGGGCTATGGGAAGGTGTGTGAGACAATGGGGAACACACTTGTGGAGGCTAGAGGCAGTGGGGAGGTGAGGGTTGGCCGGAATCGATGGAGGAGCTCGTCGGAGCAGAGGAGGTATTGGCGAGAAATTCAGGCAGCCTAGGGGCAGAGAGGGTGTGGCGCCTGGGGGAAAAGGGAGAGGGAGCATAGGGGAGTAAGTAGGCGTGGTCGCTGGCGAGGTTAACGTCACCATCAATGCAAATTTACGCGGTTTGATGTAGGCAGAAACGACCGGAGTTATTTTGGGGATGAAATTTGGTCAGTGCAGGGAAAGGCACGATCTTTGAGGTGGATCTTGGGCCTTGATTAGTGAGATGAGTGGGTAAGGGAGTGCGTGAGAAAAGGAGCTCGCAGGGGAGAAGAGAGGTGAAATTTGAGGGGCTGTAGTTTGGGCCAGGTTGGGTAGTCTAGCTAAATTTGGTCTATTTCATTTTTTTCTTTTCAGGTTTCTTTTTTTCCTTTTCTATTTCTGATTTCTGTTTTGGTTTTATTCAAATGATTTCAAACCCTTATTTGAATTCAAACTTTTCCCAACTTTCAGTATATTTTAATATTGTTTTAACAATGTATTTTAGAATCCATTTTTGAATATTTTCTTATATTCTTTTATGGTTTATTATCTATTAAAAATATATACTTGTCTTTATTTAAATAAGATTTAAATATGTTTCCAACCCATATTATTTTATTCAAATGATTTAAATTTCTATTTTAAATTCATATGTTTTATCAAACCTTTTTCAGTAGGTTTTATTTATTCAATAGTGTGTTAAATAATTCACTTTGAATTATTTAAAATATTTTAATATGATTTATTAATCATTTAAATTGGGCATTTTTCTTTATTCCAATAAAATCATATATGGTTTTAAACCCATATAAATTTTATTCAAATAATTCTTTTATTCTTTTTAAGTTAATTAGATATCTTTTAATCCATTTTGGAAATTTCAAATATTTTCCCATGATTTAATTAATCCTTTATATTAGGGATTTTGTCTTTATTCAAATAGAACTGAATTTGGTTTTTGCCATATAATTTTATTTGAATATTCTTTATCCTTTTATTTTACTTGGATTATCTTTATTCCATTTGCTTATGGATTTAATTCAAGATTTAAATTGTCTTCTAAATAATTTTATTGGGATTTATTATTTATTTAGTTTAGGCAATTTGTCTTTATTTAAATAAAATTGGATATTGTTTAATCCTTATGATTTTATTTAAATAATCTTTTACTCCTTTTTATTATTCAATATCTTTCATTTTTTTATGGACTTAGGCAAAGATTTTTTTTGGCTTTTAAATATTCCTTATTTCTTTCTTTCTTTGTCTTATAAATTCCATATCTTTTTTATTTATAGATCCAAAATTGGTGACTCCAATTTGTATATTTTATCTAATATTTGTTTACCTTTTTAAACCCTTTTAGGATTACTTTGCTCAAGAATTGGCATGGATTTTAGTTAAGAGCTTTATTAGATTTGGAAATTATTCATAAGTTTTTATCCATGGTTCCAAATTGAGTGAAACCAATTTCTATGGTTTTATAATATTTTTCTTTATAATTTATAAATGTTTGTTGATAGATTTTTATATGGATCGAATTCATAGTCTTTGAGAGATCTTGTAAATGATTTTCTTGCTTTAGGGTTTTAGGGTTTTGGTTTACTTTTTCAAATGTTTAAATTTCAAGGTACATTCATTAATGAATGCATTTCACTTGATTAAAATTTTGTTGGATTCCATTTTCATTCAAATTTGTTCAAGAAGGGTTTTGATGTTTCCATTTAGAAACAAAAAGTTTCTTTTCACCCTAAATTCAGCAATTAATTCTTTTGTTTATTTATTTTTCACATTTCAAAATTTGGAAAATTTTGCGATGTGACAGGCTACCACCCTTAAAAGAAATCTCGTCCCGAGATTTGGGAAGGCTAGACGTTACAAGTTGGCTCAAGGAAACTAGGGTACTACCACCCTTAAAATGGTTTTCAACTAAATTACATCTTGGCTTACTTGGGATCTTGATGTATCTTCTCTGGACAGTTGTTGGCATAATGGCCTATCTCTTTGCATTTGAAACATGTGACAATGTTGATGTCTCTCATAGGTTTGTTTGTCTTGTCTTTCTCCTTTTCTAGACAATGTGATGCATAGTGTCCCATCTCTTTGCAATTGTAAGATTACACTTGGCTATTGTCCTTCTTGCTGGGTTTGGGGCATTTCCTCTTTTTGGGTATCTCCAAAGCTAGGAGTTCTTCTAGTTCATGTTCTTCATATCTCACCTCAAAGGTGGGAAATCTTTCTCTCTTCTTGGGGAAGTCACTAGAGATATGACCTTCTTCTCCACAAGAGTAGTAACACTTTGTGGTCACTTTGGATGTGGCCTTATGAGGCATGTTTCTAACTTTGCCTTCATCCTTCTTGGTAGAAGTTGTTCCCTTATGGAGGTTTCCAAATATTTGATGCATTCCATCTTATTTCATTTGTTGAACTATAGGATAGATGGGGCATTGGATAGGGACATGATCATTTCCTTCACATAGGAAACAAGTCACTTGAGATGTGGGGCATTGTTTAGTTGGATGCTTCTCTTCAAAGTTAGGTAATTGATCCACATGCTCTTTGTAAGTGTGTTCCATGTCTCCACAAATATTGCAAGCTTGAGTTCCTTCTATAATATCATCCTTGATGTCATTGTTGTCACAATATCCTTGGGAAAGGTTGTCTCTCATGTTGATCATTTGATTGGTCATCCTTTGCAACAATTGGGATTGGGTTTCCAAAAACTTCTGCATGGTTGGGTCTATCCCATTGTTGTTGGCTAAAAATTGAGTTCTCACTTGATTCAACTGGGCTTGAGTTGCTAGTAGTTGTTCTCATGTGCATCTCTTCGTTATTGTTGTCACCATCCTTGATGTTGGAGTTTCTTGGAGAAGTCATCTGTTTGGGTTTGATTGGGATTAGAGTAGGAAAAAGATTCTAGAGAAAGAATTCTACTCAGACACAACAATTCACACAAGCAATGTGCAAGCAATCACAAACAAACATTCCACTCAAACAACAAGGTTCAAGCACATTTTTAGGCAACAAAATATTTTTGCTACTCCTCATAAGTTGGTGTGATTGATTTAAACTAAACACTAGTATGGTGGTCCAACTATAGAGTTCCCTTGGGATAATTTCCTTCTACTTAGCTGTTTCAATGAGATCATGGTTTCCTTGGAAAAATTCTTCAATCTTGGTCACAAAACTTAAAAGGTGATGATGATTCCTTCTAAGTTGTGTTTCCTTAGTTTTGAAGTCTTGAGTATTATTCTTGTCTCTCTTGTAGTCTTTAGTGATGTCCAAGTTGAAGTCCTTGGTGAAACTAAAGTTGAAGTCATTGGTGATGTTGAACTCCTTGCTCATGGTGGAGGCTTTGTCCATCAAGTTGAAAAGAGGGGAGATGTAGAATAAAAAAAAGGTTGAGGAAAGAGGTTACAAGATTGTTTGTAAATAAGTTTTGGAACAAATACAACTCCTATTTTTCTAAGGGGTTTTGTCCAATCCTAGGGTTACAATCCTACAGGAAACACAGTGCTCTGATACCATCTGTAGAGGTCCCAACCTTTATAAGGTAGAGATCCCTATGTTTACAATGCTAGTTCCTGGATCAATAGCTTGCATCCATAGTTTAAGATGTAATATCAAGAAACAAAGGTCATAGTACAACTTATAACCAGGAATAAAATAATTCAGTACATCTTCCATAGCTCATTTGGCTACCTCATTACAATGCAGCAGAAACAACTATCTAGCATGGAGTCTTTCATCTTCAATGTGCCACAGGCAATCATGTTGGTTGTAGACTTGTAATCCTATTCAACATACTTCACTAACATCAAACATACCTGAAAAAATAATAAGTTACAGCCACAAGGGTCAATACATTTGAATTGTATTGGCAACTGATACTATGCTAGAATAGTGGTATCTATCATCTATATGCATTTGGATAAGTGGAGCTTAGGCTTGCTTTTCTCAAAATAGATTTTCCTTATAAGTTGAAAACACTAAGTTTTTATTTTTCAAAATTCACCCAAGGCATCTACCAATAGACATTGGTGATCCTTTATGTCAACACCCAGATTTTTAATCCCAGATGCCTGTTATGCCATACATCGCAATCCCAGGATTACCATTTTTGCGAGACATAATAGAATTGGATACAATAGTACATCATCCATTACAAACCGTACATAAGTTCTTACACAAATAGGGATCTCATTATCCAGTTCTTAATACAACATCAAGCAGCGGAATACGTAGTAATAACGGTAGCGTAGGCGAAGCTCCATCTTGAGGTCCTGAGCAATCTTGACAATGGGAGATGATCTAGTTGTCATAACCTTCCTGGGGTCCATCCTCCAAGTACTCCTCTTCATAGTCTGGCCATGGGAATAGCCAGGGACAAAGCCATGAGTACTCTTTAAGTACTCGCAAACTAATACTAACAAGTCAAAGGGGTTTTTGGTAATAGGACACTAGGCTCTAGGGTTGTTTTGCAAAAGCCAGATTTACCTCTACTAAGTTTAGGAGCAACGAATGCTAGTTGAAGGTTTAAAACACCTAAGTGGGAACTTGTATTTCATATCACAACCCTGTTGTGGTCAAGTCAAAGTCTCAATTCATTTAACAAGTCATTTTGAAAAGTCTGACGGGGGAACAATATGTCTACTCCAACTGTCCATAACCGCGGACGCGGCTATTCGAATAGTTTGACACTCTGCAGAGATTGTACACTTTCACCACAACATTCGATACATCCGTTAGGAACAAATCCTGAATTCACCATACTCAGTATGCGGATAATCAATCCTAACCTTTCAATTACACGCCCTAGTATAAGCACCCCTCCTGTGAGTTTGGCCTCCCAACCATGACCAACTGTCATCTTGGGTACTGCACAGGTGGACAATCTTCACAAGGTAGCCTCAGCTCAGACCTTGGCCGTGAGGGAACTAATACTAAGGTATATAAGTTTGCAGTCAAGCCCTACCCAATCTTCGGGTATTGTGGTTGTACGATAAAATTGGAATGGTACCGCATCCAGACAACCATCAGTTTTAAAAAGGGCTAAGGCTCATGCCTCAACATTTTCATCACCAAAATCATCAGGTGTTCGGAAACACATGTCCAAAACATTTCAATAGAATGATCCATCATTCCAAAGTTTTCATAACCATTTTTCCCCCAAGTATTCCCATCTAAAGTTGATCAAGTTTTATGCTTAGCACTAGCATCTACAAGTGGGGATAAGCACTAAATGAGGGGTGGTAAACTAGTGGTGTTTTGACTAAGTTCAATCTCATGCCTTAGGATGACCTCAAGATTATCTAACTTAGGCCAAATTTTATGCTCTTTATGCAACCTTCACATATTCTTCTAGTATCTACCAGTTATTCCAGTAAACTCTAAGTAAGAGCTTTGATAAATAAATAAAGTAATAAACTTGCAAATAAAACTAGGATTGGTTTATCAAGTGGTTATGATCATATATGCTATAAGGCATATAGTTGACATGGTAACAAGCAAGTATTGGCTTGCACAATATCAGTATAAGCTTGCTAAATTGCAAGTGTTAGCTTGCAAGGTTAATAGCTTGCCTTGAGCAGAGCAGTGGTTGAAGTTCTCCTCGGCTTCTTCTTCGTAGAATCCTCCTTCCTCCTCGTATCCTTGGTCGGTACTAGCGTCTATGAATAAATACGAGGTACACAATCACCAAACAATACTGAACTACTTGCAATCATCACACAAAAGGGTCCTATAGATGATCTAGCATCATCACTAACCTTACAAGATTAAAGCTTGGTTTAATTCCTTTTATTTTTAGAAAAGTAATTTCTACTCATTGAAAAACTACTTAAGATTTAATATTCTCCAAACCAAACATGGGATCATGTTGACACATGTCATCACCACATATTTAGTCCATGGGAATGTGATTTAAAGTGGTGTCACAATTTAATAAGGTTTTACCCTTTTATTTTAATTAAATAAAGTGACTAGAAATGCCTATGAGGCATTCTTTTATTACTTGAACATTCTTTCTGTAAGTAAACCTATATATTTTTATATAGTTTGAAAGGTATGGTTAAATGTGATTTTTGAGAGTTGCAATCAACTCAAAAGCTATTATGGTTTAAATTCGAAAAATGTTTGAATGCAGAAAAGCTTATGCCTTGTTATTTTTACCATGGGTGATCTATAGATCCAAATGACTTGAATCCAACGGTCTTGGATTAAGCATTCCCAGGAATTTCTAACAAAATTGGTTTCATTAAATTTGGTTCACTGAATCGACCTGGGTTGATTTTTGAAATTAGGCACAAAAGTGTGTTTGAAATAAAATGGAAAAGGTTTAATTCAAATAACTGGGCTGCGCGGGAAAAGTTAACGGGTCGTCCTGCTAAGCGTAGCGCTTCCGCGGGCTGCTTAAGTCGTTGTCCCCACTCGTCAGTGAGACAGGGGGGTGCAAAGCGATCCGGGGCGATGTGGGACGTTCGATCTGGTTCTACTCCAACGGCGATGGGCGAAGGTAGGAGATGGTGCGGTGTTCCCGGGCGATGCTCAACGATACGGTGGCGAGACGTGGGGCAGTGCGGGTTGGTCTGGAACACGTGACGCTCTGCGTGTCAGAGGCGGCGTCTTCGACGGCGAGCGGTGGCTATGCGGCATGGGGCGGCGAACGGGGATGTCTGGCAGTCTCCTGGGTCGGTGGCGATCGTGTATGTAACATCCCTAAATTAATATTCCAAAACTCATTCATATCATCCTTGAATCCATCATCATTTAGGGTTTTTTTCTCAAAATCATTTCAGAAACAGGAGCATTTGAGGCTCATTATTTTATGTATGAAAACCCTAGCCTTTGTGCTACATGCTAATGAGAAAGATGCTATTATTCATTCATGATGTTTTGAATTCAAACTTAAGTGGTCTCAAAAGCTTGAGCAAGATTTCAAAACAAAATATGGAATAAAACCAAAGTTTTGCCTATTATTATATCTCCTAAAAGGCTTAGTTTTATTGGATTATTTTTCAAATAACCTAAGTAAGTCTGAGTGAACAGATGTGTGTTACACCTATTTAAATGCAAGGAACACTGTACAAAAGGCTGGAACAAGTTTGAATTCAAACTTAATTGAAAAGAGGTGTGAAAACCATTTCTAGAAATTCAATCAGAAAAAGAAAAGGAATAAAGAGGAAAAAAATAGACAACCAGCCAATCTGGCCGACCCAGCCCAACACGGCCCAGCTAGCCCCCACCCATGAACCGTTTTCACTCACCCGCACCCAAAGTGGTGACCGACGGCAGGACCCACTCTGTCACATCCCAAGATTTTTCAAATCTTGTAATGTGAAAATAAATGAATAAAATAAAACTTTGTTTGATTTTCAGAGCCAGAAGAAAGTTTTTGAATTTAAATGGAACTTCAACCTATTGGGATTAAATAAAATCCTAAAAAGGATTTAAAAAGTTAAAACAATTAATAAGGGAAAATAAATATTCTGAAAATACAATTTTGAATCTTTAAATAAAGAGTTGTGATTTTCCAAAAGAAAAGGGTAGATTTATAAATGAAGAACATTTTATAAAAGCCAATTAAACCTTGGCCAGGACTTTGAAACAAAAGGGTTTTACTTTGACTAAAATAATAGAGGTTTATTTAACATAAAACAAAAAGGATTTGATATCCAAGTTTTATTAATAAAGGTTCTATTATTGCTAAACCATCAAGACTTGTTTAAAATAAGTTTCCCAAGTGTTTTATATTTTCAAATAAAACCTACTAAATGGTTTGGTACTATTTTAGATTTCAAAATAAAGGATTCAAATAAAACCAATCCTAATTGATTTAATAACTAAGGCCCATATTATTTAATTATAAATGGACACCATAACAAAAATGTTATTTATTTTAAACAAGCTTTCTAAATATTCCTTATTTTCAAATACAACCTACTGATTTGGTTTTGAAAATAATTGGATTTCAAATGGATATTTTATTAATAAAATCAAATCCTATTTGATTTATAAATCATGATCCATGTTATTAATTAATAATGTACCTACAAATAAAATTATTATCTTGACTTTAGAATTTGGTTCAGGTTACTAAACAGAACTAAATTCAGAGTTACAAAATTGGGTGAAGATTTGAATTGTTTTGATTGCTTGGAAATTGTTTGAAATTTAAGACAGAATATAGAAATAGAAAAGAAAAGAATCGAAGCAGAAAAAAATAAGATTTAAGCCGACCCAAGAGCCCAACAGGCCTGTGAACCCCAGTTCTCACCCCGCAAGAAAACGTTTCGCACCTAAATTCGACCAGCCGAGACCCCAGTGGACCTCACTCTCATTTCTTTTCCCACTGACCGGTGGACCCCACCTCTACTACTCATCGTCCACACCCGCGCGACCCTGTCACCCCCAAACCTCGCTGTTGTTGCTGCCTTTGAATGCCGCGTTCAATTCACAATAATGCCGCGCGTTAATCTCGCCATGACTGCACGATATTAAGCGCCTGCATCTTCCCCTCCTTTCCCTCTGTCGCCATTCCCTCTCTGCCCCGAGGCTGCCCCAAATTGACTCGACACACTCCCAGCTCCGACCACCGTCTCCGACCGATTCCGGCCAAGCAACACTACCCCGAGCCTCCCTGAGCACGCTGGCAGCTTCCCCACTCCCAGACGCTTCTCCCCGTGCCCTTCATTCAACCGCGGGCGCCCCGGAGCGTCGGCTTTGACAAGCTCTGACAGCGCCGCTTTTCTCCGACGACGTTTCCGGTGAACAGACCACCCTTCACTTCGTTCACGCACACAGCGTTGTCTTGATCTGCGCATCCGACCGCCTTCGTTTTGCCTTAGGGCGATCTGCAGCAACGTCCTCGACCTCAACCAGAGCCACTCGCCGCCAGAACGAACTCCGGCGAGAGATTCCACCTGACCCCGTGCGCCCCTTGCCACATCGACCACACGTCGAGCACCACCTCATCCTCGCGAACACGGTAAGCGCCACCTCCATCTTCCTTGCTTCCTAGAACCACCGCGAGCACTTTGTCTGGCCGTCGCCCACCGCCAGCAGCAATACCATCTGTGACCGAACAATAGCATCCGTAGGATCTTAATCCAACGCCTACGATAGGTCACTTAAGCCGCAAAGAGGTACGTGCCCTTTGCCGTGCGATCAAATTAGATCCAACGCACCGCGTCGCCGATCCTGCCGAATCGGTACCGTCCAGTTAAAACACGCCGCGTGTCACCTAATCTGTTTAAAAACAGATTTGAAAACAAATTTATTTGCAAACTTCAAACCCTTATAACTTTGGATCCACACGTCCAAAAATTACAAATTTTATGTCGTTGGATTCAGGAGAGCAAGACCTAGCCAGCCATGCCCTTGGTTTAGCAAATAGTATATGTTAGTTTTCTTGTTTTTGCAGATTCTTTTGTGAGCTTGTTTAGAGTAGGAAAAATGTTTAAAAATGATTTTAGGGTTAAAACTTCTGCAAAATGGTTTGTTGTGACCTTACTGACCCTAGGAACCAACCCATGGTTTTGAAAATCAAATTGGAAAAATTTAGAATGGATTAATTAAAGTAGTCTATTTCTAGCTAAGTAAAGATAATGGCTTTATTATGAAAAAGGATTTTGGAATAAATACTTTGAGAAAATATTTAATTCAAAGCTACTGACCGAAAACACCAAGTCTTGAGTGTTAGAAACTTTTGGTGAGAAACTTAAAGATTTTTTATCTGATAAAACCATTTTCCACCATATAAAATGTTGAATGGATTTTAAAATAGTTTTTGGGCAAAACCCTCTAACTAATGACTTTGCCATTTTGGTAAATGACCAATTTGGACCTTCCAAAGTTTAGAAACCTAGTGGAGACCATCCTTGCAATAGAACCATCCTTTGCATAATTATTCATGACTTAGATTCCATTGCTTTGTGAGTGTGAAATTGTTTGTTTGACCTTGGTTTGGAATGTTAGTTGATTTTTTGTGTTTGTTGATTGACTTGTAGTGAATTTAGCAAAGTGTGAGACTAGCAAGATCAAGGAGTGAACCACCATTCCCTACCAAAAAGGCAAGTTACACTATCATATAAAAGTCCTACTATTTTCATTGTACTTAGTGGATTTTGGAAAACATGCATGAAAATATTTTATACTTATGCTATGCTAAATCCTAATAGGATACCCTATACATTCCTTAGAGAAAACATTGTAGTTGTATATGCTTAGCCATGCTTATTTGAAAAGAGAGATACATGTTGAGATTTTACAAAGTTGAGAAAAGGACTTGTGTTTTACATAATAAAACAAGGACTCAATGAACCACCTAGGTGGAGGATACTTTAAGTTTTGGAGAAGGTGGCAACAAAAGGAACCATGTCTATGGTGATCTCTTTGTGTTGTTCTCCAAAATAAAACCCACCTAGGAGACTTAGAGATTGAACATGCTTCTCCAATTGTGGCTTTCGTGTGCAACCACATGCTATTATGGCTCTGGCTTAGTCAACTACATTAGGAAGACCCATACAATGTCTTTAGTTACCGGACATGGGGATCTGGAATGCTTCATGGGGGCAGAAGATAAGCTAGCAATGATGTATGGGAGGACCTTTTGGAAAGACTTCGTCACATTCTGAGTCTGCCAGTACTCCATCTTGGTGAGCACTAATCCAGTAGGCCGCTGGTGGCATAAGGATGGGATTGTGACATGTGTGTAAAGTGTACTCCTTCTGAAGAAGTTAATAAAATCTAAGTACTTAGCCGTGTCCCCGGTTATGGACAATACTGAGCAACTAAAGTTTGAACTATGGGAGATCTCGACATTCCAACTTCTAAAATAAAAACTTGATGCACTTGAGTGTCTACGAAGGAATTCAAAGAGATATTATAAAAGTTGTTGCACTTGGGGTTACCAAGGTGCTCAAGAGATTTTGATGAAAACATGAACACTTGGGGTTACCAAGGGACTCATGAGATATTATAAAACTTGATGCACTTGGGGTTACCAAGGTGCTCAAGAAATTTCGACAAGGAATTGAACACTTGAGTGTCTACCAAGTAGATCAAGGGATTCTTGGAAAAGAGAATTGACAAAGGACCAAAACCATTTTGAAAAGATAGGATAAAATATTGCTTTATGCAAATAAGCCTAAAACACTACTTAGCCAAATATGCATGTAAAGAATAGGATCCACTCATATTCAACCAAATAGTGAATCTTGCCAATACAATTCAAATGTATTGACCCTTGTGGCTCTAACTTGTAATGTTGCAGGTTTGATTAAATTTTGTGAAGATTGTTTGATTAGGATTACAAAGTCTACAACCAACATCTGCCTGTGGCACTTTGAAGATGAAGGACCCCATGATTATAGTTGTTCCGCTGCAATGTAATGTAATAGCCAATTGAGCTATGTATGATGTAATAAAATTATGTTATTCCTGGTTATAAAGTTATATTATGACCTTTGTTTCTTGGTATTACATCTAAACTGTGGATGCTAGCTATTGATCCAGGGACTAGCATTGTAAACACAGGAGGAATCACCCTTTTAGGTTGAGACCTCTACAGATGGTATCAGAGCATTGTGTTTCCTGTAGGATTTGTAAACCCTAGGATTGGACAAAAACCCTTAGAAAAATAGGAGTTATATTTTTATCCAAAACTTATTTACAAAAAACACTTGTAAACTCTTTCCTTAACCATTTTGGTTTCAAGTCTACACCTCTTCTACTTCAACTTGATGGAAAAACCTACCCATGGTCAAGGACTACACTATGTGCAAAGGACTTCTTCAATTTATTCAACTCTAATGACTTCAACTTCTTCAACTCTAATGACTTCAACATCTTCAACATGTTCACCAAGGACCTCCAACTTGGATATCACTAAGGACTACAAGTAAGACAAGGAAATCTTGCACCAGAATTAGAGACTGAGGGAATGCAAAATAAGAAGGAGCCAGCAACAACTTTGAAGTATTGTAACCAAGGGTTTATCTCAAGGAAACCATGATCTCATACAAGAAGAATCATAAAGAAAGGAAAGATCACAAGTGAACCATATAGATGGACCACCCTATTTAGATAAGTCAAAAACACACCAACCTATGTGGTGTAGCAAAAATATTTTGTTGCCTAAAAAGTGCTTGAACTTTGTTGTTTGAGTGAAATGTTTGTTTGTGATTGCTTGCACATTGCTTGTGTGAATTGTGATGTGTGTGATTAGAAATATTTCGTTAGGAAATCTTTTGCCTATTCTAATCTTCCTTCAACCCAAACAGATGACTACTCCAAAGGACTCCAACATCAAGGTGGATGACACCAACACCAACCAAGCTGACAGCATGAAAGAGCTCATAGCAACCCAACACCAGTTGAACCAACTGACAGCTCAGTTCATAGCCAGCAATAGTGATAAAGATCCAGCACTGCAAAAGTTTTTGGAAGAACAATCCCAACTGATGCTTAAGGTGACTAATCAAATGATCAACATGGAAGAAAGCTATCCTAAAGGAGTTTATGATAACAAGGATGACAAGAATGTTATTCTGGATGGAGCCCCTGCTTGCATTATTTGTTGAGACAAGGACCATACTTCCAAGGAGCATGAAGGTCAATGCCCAAACTATGAAGAAAATCATTCCGTTGGACAATGTCCTACCTCTCAAGCTACCTGCTACCTATGTGAAGGAAGCGATCATAATCCTATCCAATGCCCTATCTACTCCATGGTGGAACAAAGGAAACAAGAAGGATCCAAGTCTACCAAAGGAAAAGGACCACTTATACCCCCAAATAAGACAACCCAGTTCAAAGGATCAAAGAAACCCAAGAAACCAAGACCCGACATGAACCTTGTGCAATGCCGTAAATGTAAGGAAATGGGACACTACTCCAGTGAGTGCCCAGAGAACAAGAAAAATAAGGGAATTGACCAAGTGGTGTGTAACAACTGCAAAGATCCAGGCCATTATGTAGCAACTTGTCCACAAGAGCAACGTAAAGAACTACAAGATATCCACTGTTTCAATTGCAAGAACCGAGGACACTATGCAAGCAACTGTCCAGAGAAGATGAAGAACAAGTTAAACAAGCCTATGGAGAAGCTCAACCTTGGCTCATGAGTCAAGCATGGAAACTAAGGACACAAATGCAACTATTTGCTTAAAGAAAGTTTTCCCACGAGCCCAAGAAGGACAACATGTAATTTTTGTTTGAAAATTTTTAAGGGTGGTAGTACCCTATTTGTTTTGAACATGCTTGTAACCCTAGCCTTCCCAAATCTCGGGACAAGATTTATTTTAAGGGTGGTAGCCTGTCACATCCCAAGATTTTTCAAATCTTGTAATGTGAAAATAAATGAATAAAATAAAACTTTGTTTGATTTTCAGAGCCAGAAGAAAGTTTTTGAATTTAAATGGAACTTCAACCTATTGGGATTAAATAAAATCCTAAAAAGGATTTAAAAAGTTAAAACAATTAATAAGGGAAAATAAATATTCTGAAAATACAATTTTGAATCTTTAAATAAAGAGTTGTGATTTCCCAAAAGAAAAGGGTAGATTTATAAATGAAGAACATTTTATAAAAGCCAATTAAACCTTGGCCAGGACTTTGAAACAAAAGGGTTTTACTTTGATTAAAATAATAGAGGTTTATTTAACATAGAACAAAAAGGATTTGATATCCAAGTTTTATTAATAAAGGTTCTATTATTGCTAAACCATCAAGACTTGTTTAAAATAAGTTTCCCAAGTGTTTTATATTTTCAAATAAAACCTACTAAATGGTTTGGTACTATTTTAGATTTCAAAATAAAGGATTCAAATAAAACCAATCCTAATTGATTTAATAACTAAGGCCCATATTATTTAATTATAAATGGACACCATAACAAAAATGTTATTTATTTTAAACAAGCTTTCTAAATATTCCTTATTTTCAAATACAACCTACTGATTTGGTTTTGAAAATAATTGGATTTCAAATGGAGATTTTATTAATAAAATCAAATCCTATTTGATTAATAAATCATGATCCATATTATTAATTAATAATGTACCTACAAATAAAATTATTATCTTGACTTTAGAATTTGGTTCAGGTTACTAAACAGAACTAAATTCAGAGTTACAAAATTGGGTGAAGATTTGAATTGTTTTGATTGCTTGGAAATTGTTTGAAATTTAAGACAGAATATAGAAATAGAAAAAGAAAAAGAATTAGAAAAAAAATAAGATTTAGGCCGACCCAACCCAGCAGCCCAACAGGCCCAGGAACCAGCCCAGTTTCCTCACCCCGCAAGGAAACGTTTCGCACCTCGTCGACCGTGCAGAGACGACCAGTGGACCTCACTCTCATTTTTTTCCCACGACCGTGGACCCCACCTCTGCTCATCGTCCACACCCGCGACCTGTCACCCCAAACCTCATTGTCGTTGCTGCCTTTGAATGCGCGTTCAATTCACAATAATGCAGCGCGTTAATCTCTTGTTGCCACGATATTAAGAGCGCATCTTCCCTCCTTTCCTCTCGCCATTCCTCTCGCCCGAGGCTGCCCCAATTTGACTCGACACACTCCCAGCTCCGACCACCGTCTCCGACCGATTCCTGCCAAGCCACACCACCCCGAGCCTCCCTGAGCACACTGGCAGCTTCCCCACTCCCAGACGCTTCTCCCCGTGCCCTTCATTCAACCGCGGGCGCCCCGGAGCGTCGGCTTTGACAAGCTCCGACAGCGTCTGCTTTCTTCTCCGACGACGTTTTCCAGGTGAACCAGACCGCCCCTTCACTTCTCGTTCACGCACACATCGTTGTCTTGATCCTGCACATCTGACCGCGCCTTCGTTTTGCCTTAGGGCGATCTGCAGCAACGTCCTCGACCTCAACCAGAGCCACCGCCGCCGTAACGAACTCCGAGAGATTCCACGACCCGTCGCCCTTCCCATCGACCACATGTCGAGCACCACCTCGCCTCGCGAACACGAAGCGCCACCTCCATCTTCCTTGCTTCCTAGAACCACCGCGAGCACTTTGTGCGGCCGTCGCCGCCCACCGCATGGCATCCGCCCATCTGTGACCGAACAATAGCATCCGTAGGATCTTAATCCAACGCCTACGATAGGTCACTTAAGCCGCGAAGAGGTACGCGCCCTGTGCCATGCGATCAAATTAGATCCAACGCACCGCGTCGCCGATCCGGCCGAATCGGTACCGTCCAGTTAAAACACACCGCGTGTCACCTAATCTGTTTAAAAACAGATTTGAAAACAGAATTATTTGCAAACTTCAAACCCTTATAACTTTGGATCCACACGTCCAAAAATTACAAATTTTATGTCGTTGGATTCAAGAGAGCAAGACCTAGCCAGCCATGCCCTTGGTTTAGCAAATAGTATCTGTTTGTTTGCTTGTTTTTGCATATTCTTTTGTGAGCTTGTTTAGAGTAGGAAATATGTTTAAAAATGATTTTAGGGTTAAAACTTCTGCAAAATGGTTTGTTGTGACCTTACTGACCCTAGGAACCAACCCATGGTTTTGAAAATGAAATTGGAAAAATTTAGAATGGATTAATTAAATTAGTCTATTTCTAGCTAAGTAAAGATAATGGCTTTATTATGAAAAAGGATTTTGGAATAAAAACTTTGAGAAAATATTTAATTCAAAGCTACTGACCCAAAACACCAAGTCTTGAGAGTTAGAAACTTTTGGTGAGAAACTTAAATATTTTTGATTTGATAAAACCATTTTCCACCATATAAAATGTTGAATGGATTTTAAAATAGTTTTTGGGAAAAACCCTCTAACTAATGACTTTGCCATGTTGGTAAATGACCAATTTGGACCTTCCAAAGTTTAGAAACCTAGTGGAGACCATCCTTGTAATAGAACCATCCTTTGCATAATTATGCATGACTTAGATTCCATTGCTTTGTGAGTGTGAAATTGTTTGTTTGACCTTGGTTTGGAATGTTAGTTGATTTTTTGTGTTTGCTTGATTGACTTGTAGTGAATTTAGCAAAGTGTGAGACTAGCAAGATCAAGGAGTGAACCACCATTCCCTACCAAATAGGCAAGTTACACTATCATCTAAAAGTCCTACTATTTTCATTGTACTTAGTGGATTTTGGAAAACATGCATGAAAATATTTTATACTTATGCTATGCTAAATCCTAATAGGATACCCTATACATTCCTTAGAGAAAACATTGTAGTTGTATATGCTTAGCCATGCTTATTTGAAAAGAGAGATACATGTTGAGATTTTACAAAGTTGAGAAAAGGACTTATGTTTTACATAATAAAACAAGGACTCAATGAACCACCTAGGTGGAGGATACTTTAAGTTTTGGATAAGGTGGCAACAAAAGGAACCATGTCTATGGTGATCTCTTTTTTTGTGCTCCAAAAGAAAACCCACCTAGGAGACTTAGAGATTGAACATGCTTCTCCAATTGTGGCTTTCGTGTGCAACCACATGCTATTATGGCTCTGGCTTAGTCAACTACATTAGGAAGACCCATACATTGTCTTTAGTTACCAGACATGCGGATCTGGAATGCTTCATGGGGGCTAAAGACAAGCTAGTAATGATGTATGGGAGGGCCTTTTGGAAAGACTTCGTCACATTCTGAGTCTGCCAGTACTCCATCTTGGTGAGCACTAATCCAGTAGGCCGCCGGTGGCATAAGGATGGGATTGTGACATGTGGGAAAAGTGTACTCCTTCTGTAGAAGTTAATAAAATCTAAGTACTTAGCCGTGTGCCCGGTTATGGACAATACTGAGCAACTAAAGTTTGAACTATGGGAGATCTCGACATTCCAACTTCTAAAATAAAAACTTGATGCACTTGAGTGTCTACCAAGGAATTCAAAGAGATTTTATAAAACTTGTTGCACTTGGGGTTACCAAGGTGCTCAAGAGATTTTGATGAAAACATGAACACTTGGGGTTACCAAGGAACTCATGAGATATTATAAAACTTGATGCACTTGGGGTTACCAAGGTGCTCAAGAAATTTCGATAAGGACTTGAACACTTGAGTGTCTACCAAGTAGATCAAGGGATTCTTGGAAAAGAGATTTGACAAAGGACCAAAACCATTTTGAAAAGATAGGATAAAATATTGCTTTATGCAAATAAGCCTAAAACACTAATTAGCCAAATATGCATGTAAAGAATAGGATCCACTCATATTCAACCAAATAGTGAATCTTGACAATATAATTCAAATGTATTGACCCTTGTGGCTGTAACTTGTAATGTTGCAGGTTTGATTAAATTTTGTGAAGATTGTTTGATTAGGATTACTAAGTCTACAACCAACATCTGCCTGTGGCACTTTGGAGATGAAGTACCCCATGATTATAGTTGTTCCGCTGCAATGTAATGTAATAGCCAATTGAGCTATGTATGATGTAATAAAATTATGTTATTCCTGGTTATAAAGTTATATTATGACCTTTGTTTCTTGGTATTACATCTAAACTGTGGATGCTAGCTATTGATCCAGGGACTAGCATTGTAAACACAGGAGGAATCACCCTTTTTAGGTTGAGACCTCTACACACTCCCTCTCCTTTCCTCTCACTGACAGCCGCGTCCCACACGACATCGTCGTCTCCACCCGCAGACAGCTCAATCCCCAAATCACGCCGGCCGTTTCCAGTATTTATTCGCAGCGTCAATTCACGATGAATGCCGGAGTAAATCTCGCTCACGACCAGGCTACTTAAACCCCCTCTGTCCCCTCTCCCTTCTCCCCCAAACCCCGAACCCAGAGCACCACTAGGCTGCGTGAATTGCTCCCTGCAACCCTGCCATCTCCGACGAGCTGCAGCCACGATTCCGGCCAACTCCGACCACCCCTCTGCTTCTGCTTCACACGAGCAGACTCCGCTTGGACTCACGCATCTCCTAGTACCTCTGGTTCGCCCGCGCGTGACCTAGAACGTCGGCAACACAAACGACTGAGCCGCCACCGTATTCAGCTTCAACTCCGTCGAGCTCCTCCGGTAAGACCAGACAGCCCCAAGCCTTTTTCTTCACGCACGCGTATTCTCCGTGAACTCCTGCATCTAACCACATCCTCTGCTTGCCTTCTCGTGATCGACAGCGTCGCCTTCGACCTCGAACTGAACCATCCGTCGCCAGACCCTACTCCGGCGAGCAATCCACCGCAACCCTGAGCGCCCCTTGCCGAGCTGACCACACGTTGAGCATCCCCACGTCCTTGCGATCACGGTGAGTACCTTCCCTACCCTTCTAGCGTCCTGTATCGCCGGCGCTGCCACCGTCTGACCGTCGCCGCCGCGCGCAGTCGTTCAGCGCCGCCAGTTAGTGGCTCGCTGATTGAGTCCGTTGGATCTGTATCGTAGGGCTAGGATAGATCTTAAACGAAGAGGTACGCGCGCATCTGAGCCGCCAGATCTAAGTTAGATCCTACGGTCCGCATCTGTCGATCCGACCGAATCGGTACGCCAAATGGTTTTGCGACACGTGTCTAGGGTTGGATCTGAAATAGAAATTCAAATCAGATTTAGATCAGATTTTCAAATGGCTATAACTTGAGATTTCCACGTTGGAATTTTGCAAACTTTATACCATTGGATTCACTGAAACAAGGCCTTTCTGAATCTACAATGTGTTTAACAAATAGTATCTGATAAAATGACTTTTTATACAGAAACATGTTTAAGGCTATTTTGAGTATAGATTTAGTTTAGTAATTTGTATTAGTGCCAAATAAGTTTGATTGGCAAACTTTGTGACTTGTTATGTTTCTGTATCATGCACTTGCTTGGTAGGGTTTTCAAAATCATCACTTAGTAAATTCTTGCATGCATGCATTCATATTTTTGCTTGTATATAATTGTGTGTAATTGTATGCTACAATTTTTTGTGTAGATTTTGCTAGTGACTGTGATTGTGAAGAGTGATACTCTCCCCATTACCAAGGCAAGTGATACTACATGATATTTCCACCCTTTATTTTGAATAAGCATTAGAATTATTTTTGCTAAGTCTTGCATGCTACTTTTGCCAAATGCTATGTTGGGAAATCCTATGTAGTGTAGAATTGTAGAATTGCTAGGGAATTTTCCTAAGTTAAGTTACTATGCCATGCTTAGCCTAGCTAGTAGAAAACAAGGGTTGGTAAAGTATGTACATGCTATGGTGATATAATTCTAAGTCCTTTGGGACTCATGCTTTTCTTAATAAAACAAGCAAGTCAATGAACTTCCTGGGTGGAATGGGACTTGAATGGTAGTTTTTGGTTGAGTGGTTACACAAGGCCATGGATTTGGCTTGTGTATCTCACTTGTGGTATGCCACCCAGGCATAAAGGGATTTGGAGGCCAAGTGTTAAGAAAGCTTACAGTGCAACCACTTAGCAATATGGGCTCTGCCTTGATCATATAGGTTGCTAGAACTTAGTCATTTGGACAGTTGGTGGTAGTGGGATGATAGGTTGGAACGCGTCCATTTGACTAAGGAAAGGCTTACGAAGGTCTGTTGGGAAACCAAGTCCGGTGGGAAAAGGCACAACCTCTGCAGATGGAAAATCTAAGTACTTAGCCAAGTCCATGGCAATGGACAACTTGAGCATCAAGACATGGAAGCTACAAGAATCTCATCACTCCAACTTCTAAGTAAAACTTGTGGGTGAACAAGGTAAAGGACCCCAATGTCTATTGGTGGTTTCTTGGGAAAGTTTTTGACAAAGAAAAACTTAGTGATTTCAACTAATAGGGAAAAACCTATTTTCCAAAAAGCAAGCCAAGCTACACTTAGCCAAAATGCATATAGTAATATAGTCCACTTAAAATTTACTAAGGTATCACTTGCCAATACTATTCCAAAGTATTGACCTTGTGGCTATAACTTGTGATGTTGCAGGTTACTCCGATGATGAGTAGGAGTCATGAGTCTACACTCAACATGCTTTCCTGTGGCACATGGAGATGAAGACTTATGTTTATTTACTTATTCCAAAACTCTTGTATTAGGCCTTTGGCCTGAGTTGTAAAAAGACTATGTTTTATCTCCGAGTGAATGTAATAAACGACCTTTGTATCTGGTACTTCATCTTAAACTGTGGATGCTAGCATTGATCCGGGACTAGCATTGCAATCACAGGATCCTTTCCTTTACAAAGGAGGGATCTTCACGGTGTATGCACGTGGCGAGGCGTCGCGGTGCAGCTTTGCCGAGTGTGTGGCGCTCTGGCTGCTCGGCATGGTTGGCGGGCAGGCGGCGCGTTCCTGGGTGCTCGGTGTCTTGAGGCAGGGGCTGGTCGAGAGGGGGCGGTGAAGCATGGGTGATCTCCCAGACAAGGTTGGCATGGCTAGTTTCCTCCCTAGCTTGCTGTCGACATGTGGGTGGCAAGGGTGGCTTAGGCTGTTCACCATTGATGGTTTTGGCAAGCTCACAGTGGTGCTAGTGAACCAGTTAGGCTCAAAACACTGCACACTATAGTGTTTTGATTTTGTTTGATTTGTGTCTACCAATTGTTTGATGAAATGGCAGCATGAATTCAAGTTTTGAATTTTGAAAAGATTTTTGGTGTGTATGCTAGGTTTGTGCTGGTGAGTCTGCAGATGCTTGGGTTTTGAAAGTTGAGCTTGTTTGAGTGGTTTTTGAAAAGGTTGGATCTTCCCATATGATAAAGATTCAATTTTGAATTGTCATTTAAACTATGCATTTGAAAGTTTCTGGAAGATCACAAAGTCGTCCTTGATACTTTGTTATGAGTACAATCAAGGGGTGCAAAGATCCAGAAAAGTTTCTGTTAGGTTTTGAAAGTTTGAGACAGCCAAAGTAGGCATGGGAGTTAAATTGGTCAAAATGACCATTCCTTTATTTTATTTGTTTTGCTTTATTTGTCTTTGGGAAAAGTGTGGGAAATGGTTAGATGGTGTTTATTTCACCTAAGAAACATTTTACAAGCAAAGAAACACACAAACAAGGTGGTTTAAAAGAATTTCAAATTAAATGCATACACATATGCATGCTTTCATAATTTTATTTAGAAAAGTTTTTGTTAACCCTAATTTTGATGATTAGAGTTTGATGATTTAAGTTTAGTATTTTCGGGATGTTACAAACCTTCACCCCTTAAACAAAATATCGTCCCGAGATTTAAAAAGGACGAAAAGATTACCTAGGATTTGAAGAGATCGGGAAACTCCTTCCTGATGTGATCTTCGCGCTCCCAGGTAGCTTCCTCTTCTGTGTGATTGCTCCACTGAATCTTGAGAAACTTGATTCTTCGGGTTCGGGTAGTTCGAAAAGCTTCTTCCAAAATATGGATGGGTATTCGGGATAGGTCAGGTCATCATTGATCTCTATGGTCCAGTGATCGATATTTTTGAAAACTTCGGTCTTCTCAGGGACTTCGAGACACTTGCGAAGTAACAAGATATGGAACACGTTGTGCACGGCTGACATCTCTTCGGGTAGTTCTAATTGATACGATACTTCTCCTCGACGGTTCAGAATCTTGAAAGGTCCGATATATCTGGGGGCTAACTTTCCCTTGAGTTGGAAACGCTGCATTCCCTTCAATGGCGACACTTTCAGATAAACAAAATCTCCTATGTTGAAGGTGAGGCCTCTACGTCTCTTGTCGGTGTAACTCTACTGTCTGGATTGGGTGGTCTTGAGGTTCTCACGAATCTTGTGAACCTTCTCTTCTGCTTCTCGTAGGATGTCGGGTCCGAAAATCTGACTCTCTCCTACTTCCGACCAGTTCAAAGGGGTGCGACACTTCCTTCCGTACATGAATTCAAATGGGGCCATTTGCAAAGCGGCTTGATAACATTGTTGTATGAAAATTCTGCAAACGGCAGACAGTCTTCCCACTTGGATCCATATTCTAACACACATGCTCTCAGCATATCCTCGAGTATTTGATTTACTCGCTCCGTTTGTCCATCTGTCTGAGGGTGATACGCGGTGCTGAAATCTAGGCGGGTTCCTAAACCTTCTTGGACTTTCTTCCAGAATCTTGAGGTAAACTGAGTTCCTCGATCCGATACGATGTTCTTGGGGACTCCATGCAAACTAACGATTCTAGCGATAAATAACTTTGCTAGCTTCGAACTCTGATATGTGGTCTTGACGGGTAAGAAATGGGCGACTTTGGACAATCTGTCCACTATGACCCAGATAGAGTCATTTCCCCTACTAGAAGTAGGCAGTCCAGTGATAAAGTCCATTCCAACAGAATCCCATTTCCACTCCGGAATCTGCAAGGGTTGCAACAATCCAGCGGGTCTTTGATGTCCTGCCTTGACTCGCTAACATATATCACACTTGGCGATATAACTTCCGATTTATCTCTTCACCTTATGCCACCAAAATTGCTCTTTTAAATCTTGATATTCTTAGTTCCTCCGGGATGGATAGAATAAAGAGTATCATGAGCCTCCTTCAGAATAACTTCTTTCAACTCAGAATCTGCTGGTACACAAAGGCGTCCTTTGTACCACAGAACTCCTTCGTCTTCGGTGAATCCGGGTACTTTGCATGTACCGATACGACGCTTGAGTCCGTCCATACTAGCATTTCCCTTCTGCGCCTCTCTAATCTGACTGATCAAAGTGGGCTGGAGTTCTATGCTAGCCAAAAATACTTCACTTACTAATTCTATCCAAAAATCTTCCATCTCTTTATGCAAACTTGGTTGCTCCTTCAAAATCATGGAGTTCAAGCGGCACGGCAATCTGCTAAGGGACTCTGCTACCACATTGGCTTTACCAGGGTGATAGTGAATGTCCAGGTCGTAATCCTTGATTAGCTCAATCCATCTTCTCTGTCTCATATTCAGCTCCTTCTGAGTGAATATATACTTCAGACTCTTGTGATCCGAATAGATCTCACAACGGTTTCCCATCAGGTAATGTCTCCATGTTTTCAAGGCTAGAACTACGGCTGCGAGTTCGAGGTCATGGGTTGGGTAATTTTGCTCATGTTGCTTTAGTTGTCGAGATAGATAAGATATAACTTTGCCTTCTTGCATTAGCACACATCCGAGACCGATCTTGGATGCGTCACAATACACATCGAAGGGCTTCGTGATATTCGGCATGATCAAGATTGGGGCTGAAATCAATCTCCTCTTCAGTTCTTGAAAACTCGCTTCACACTTGTCGGTCCATTCAAACTTCTTGTCTTTCTTCAGCAATTCGGTCATGGGTCTGGCGATACTCGAGAATCCTTCTACGAATTTGCGGTAATATCCCGCCAATCCGAGAAATGAACGAACTTGTGTTTGAGTGGTTGGGGCTTGCCAATGTTCTACATCCTTCACTTTGGTAGGGTCAACGGCAATTCCTCCGGCTGATACAATGTGACCGAGGAATCCTACCTCCTGTAACCAGAATTCACGTTTGCTAAACTTTGCATATAGCTGATGCTCTCTAATGGTTCCAAGAATGGTCCTTAGGTGTAGCTCATGTTCTTCTTCTGATTTGGAATAAATCAGAATGTCATCGATGAAAACAACGACAAACTTATCCAGGAAGTCCATAAAAATCTTATTCATGAGATTCATGAAATAAGCGGGGGCATTGGTTAATCCAAAAGACATGATTGTATACTCGTACAATCCATATCTGGTGGTAAAGGCGGTCTTCGGAATATCCTCTACGCGAATCTTGAGTTGATGATAGCCAGTCCTAAGATCAATCTTAGAAAACACTTTGGCACCGGTCAACTGGTCAAACAAATCTTCTATCTTGGGAAAGGGGTACTTGTTCTTAATGGCGACGTCATTCAACTTCCTATAATCCGTACACAAACGGTTACCTCCATCCTTCTTGTCCACAAACAAGACAGGTGATCTCCATGGTGACGCACTTGGTTGAATTAATCCAATTTCCAGCATGGCATCCAGTTGCTTCTTCAGTTCCGCTAGCTCAGACGGGTCCATACTATATGGTCTCTGGGCTATGGGTCCGGTTCCGGGAATTAGTTCGATGATAAACTCGATATCCCGATCTGGGGGCATACCGGGCAAAACATCTGGGAATACATCGGGGTATTCACAGACTATCCGGACTTGGTCAATGGTAGGTTGGGCTATACTCTTGTTGCATTTGAATTGGCGAGGTAAGGTTTCAGATATATGCTCGACTAATATTCCGGCTGTACTGGTCATGGTTATGGCTTTCTTGGCACAGTCAATCAATCCTTTATGTTTGGACATCCAATCCATTCCTGGTACTACTTCCAAACCTTTAGTTCCGAGTACTATCAGGTTAGCATAAAAATATATGCCATGGATTCGGATAGGGACGGCTTTGCAAATTTTCCTAGCCTTGGTGGTTGATCCGGGAATTTGAACAATCATAACATGCTTCAGTTTGGTTGGTTAAATTTTACTAGTGCATGCAAATTCTTCGGTGACAAATGAGTGCGATGCACCAGAATCAAACAACACTCGTGCAAGTACTGAATTAACAGAAAACATACCCAGCACGACGTCTGGCGCTTCCTGTGCTTCTTCAGCATGCATGATAAAAACACGGCCGTTGCGGTTGAGTGAATTCCCTGGGGCAAATCTTATTCCTGGCTGAACACGATGCTGCTGCTGAGCTGGGACATTGGCATTGGGGGCTGTAGCATACTTCTTGTTGGGGCACTCGTTGGAATAGTGGCCTTTATTTCCACAGTCATAATAGGTCACTTGCGACTTGTCCTTTCACTGCACGACATTGCTTCCATCCTCCAAGCGTGTTGGTGTTGGCGATAGTATTGTTGTTGTTGAACTTGGGTGGGGCACAATTTAAATTGCTAGCGTTTCCGGGGTTGTTGTGATTTCCTCCGGGCGTAGGGTTTCCACGGTTGGGATAGGTCGGACGGTTCATCGGGGGTCTGTTGGTTCTTGGGGCAAATCCTGGAGATGGGTTGGGGCGATACTTTGGGGTCTGATGGGTTCCTGGTTGATGCATCATGCGACGCTTGCGGTTCTCATTGGCTTGGTTGATCTTTCCTTCCATCTGGATAGCTGAGTCAACAAGGGCTTCAATATCAGCAAAGGGGATATTGACTAACACAGTCTGCATCTCATCATGCAGACCATTCAGGAATCTTTCTTTCGTCTTGGATTCGGTGTCGATCTCATCCGGGGCATACCTAGCTAATGACAAAAATTTGTCATGGTATTCTACTACGGTCATCCTTCCTTGCTTCAGCTCTCCAAACCCGTCTCTCATTCTCTTGATCAAACCCGGGGGCACATGGGTTCTGCTAAACTTGACCTTGAATTCGTCCCAGGTCATCATTTGGCCTCCGGTCATTGCGCGAACACTGTTCCACCATGCCCTGGCATCTCCGGCTAGATAGTGGGTGGCGAACAGAACTTTCTAATTGGCTTCCACTCCGACGATTTCTATGTTATTTTCCATGGTTTGCAGCCAATCATCGGCGTCTAGGGGTTCTTCTGACTTAGTGAAAATAGGTGGGTTGGTATTCTGTAAATTCTTGAGCTTAGATCGATGGTTATCCTGGTTTCCGTGGCCTTGTTGTTGTGGGCAAGTTGGGTTATCTGTTGCAGTGTGGCTAGGTTGGCTTGACGTTCCGCTCTTTCAGCTTCGCGGTCAGAAGTCAATATTTGCAGAATCTGCAACATCGGGTCCGGGGATGATCCACTTCCTCCGCGTGGCATCTGAAGATTGAGGTAGATCATGAGAAAGGAGGGTAATTTCTAAAGTTTTGGGTCTTTAAAAAAAATTAAAATTTGACTCAGATTTTTCTGGTAACTTGCTTTACATTCATTCATTCATAGCACCCGATACAACACACACCACAACAAAGAAAAACAGATGGTTTTAAGAACCATTCTGGAAACTACGATACAGGGGAACCGAATACTACTCACTACGCTAGTGCTCAAGTGCTACTACTCCTCGTAATCGGTGGCTTCATCGTCCTCATCATCATCGATGAAGGCGAAATCATCCTCATCGGTGAAGAAATCCATAGCCCAATCTTCCAGAAAATCATCGTCATCGCTGAGATAGGAGTAGGGGTCTCCACGAAGATCTTCTCCGGCATTCTCCCTTTCCTCGAACTGCATGTCTCTCTCGTGGATGGTCTCCTCCAAAGATGAGATGCGGTGGCGAAGACGGGCAATGATGCCCTCCTTCTTGTCGAGCTGACGGCGGCGAGACTTGCGATCCTTTGCTAGCATGGCGATGGTTTGGTCCTTCGTCTTGATGATGGCAGACTTGTGGTTGGAGTAGTCACGACAGTTGTCTAACTCCTGCTGACAATCGTACATCATGAAGCTAAGGTGGTCCAATTGGGTCTTCAACTCGGGGTGGTATGGGGCTTCTAGTGGTTGTCCATTAGCATCACGCCTTGGGAAAAACTCAAAGCGAGTACCCTTGATCTGGTTGATACTCTGCCCACACAGACGCGAAAGAGCTTCCTGCATGGCCCTGGCAAGTCCATCGAGCCAGTTTTTTTCTCTCAAGGTAAACTGAATTCCCTCAGCAGTGGGAGGTTCAATCTTTCCTCGGAGACTGGCAACAATTAGCCACTGCAGATCTTCTCCTCCTTGATCATTGAGCTGAGCAAGAACTCAAAAGTGACGCTCTAGAAGTTCCGAAAGCTGGTCCAAATCCCTCTCAAAGATCAGGTCTCCTCCATTCCCCAACTAATAATACTTGATGTACTTCACGTCCATCTATAAGAATGTAGGATGAGTAAGTTAGTAGAGTGATCAAGTGTGTCAAAATTTTATGTATTTTTCAAGAGTTTTTTTGAGGAACATGAATTTTCATAAAAGAATCAAAGGGATAAGAATGAGAATAAGTTTTTGTAAATATTTTATTTATTTGGTTTTGAAACTAAGTTTTTCATTCAAACGTCCAGTCTAACTAGGGTCTCCTATGGTCAGGATGGCTCTGATACCAACTTGTCAACACCCGGATTTTTAATCACAGATGCCTGTTATGCCATACATTGCAATCCCAGGATTACCATTTTTGCGAGACATAACAGAATTGGATACCACAGTACATCATCCATTACAAACCGTACATAAGTTCTTACACAAATAGGGATATCGTGATCCAGTTCTTAATACAACATCAAGCAGCGGAATACGTAATAATAACGGTAGTGTAGGCGAAGATCCATCTTCGGGGTCACAGGCAATGCTGACGATGGGAATGATCCTAGTTGTCGTAACCTTCCTGGGATCCATCCTCCAAGTACTCCTCTTCATAGTCTGGCCATGGGAATAGCCAGGGACAAAGCCATGAGTACTCTTTAAGTACTCGCAAACTAATACTAACAAGTGAAAGGGGGTTTTTGATAATACTACACTAGGCTCTAGGGTTGTTTTGCAAAAGCCAGATTTATCTCTACTAAGTTTAGGAGCAACGAATGCTAGTTGAAGGTTTAAAACACCTAAGTGGGAACTTGTATTTCATATCCCAACCCTGTTGTGGTCAAGTCAAAGTCTCAATTCATTTCACAAGTCATTTTGAAAAGTCTGACGGGGGAACAATATGGCCACTCCAACTGTCCATAACCGCGGACGCGGCTATTCGAATAGTTTGACACTCTGCAGAGATTGTACACTTTCACCAAAACATTCGATACATCTGTCAGGAACAAATCCTGAATTCACCATACTCAGTATGCGGATAATCAATCCTAACCTTTCAATTACACGCCCTAGTATAAGCACCTCTCCTGTGAGTTTGGCCTCCCAACCATGACCAACTGTAATCTTGGGTACTGCACAGGTGGACAATCTTCACAAGGTATCCTCAGCTCAGACCTTGGCCATGAGGGAACTAATACTAAGGTATATAAGTTTGCAGTCAAGCCCTACCCAATCTTTGGGTATTATGGTTGTACGATAAAATTGGAATGGTATCGCATCCAGACAACCATCAGTTTTATAAAGGGCTAAGTCTCATGCCTCAACATTTTCATCACCAAAATCATCATGTGTTCGGAAACACATGTCCAAAACATTTCAATAGAATGATCCATCATTCCAAGGTTTTCATAACCATTTTTCCCCCAAGTATTCCCATCTAAAGTTGATCAAGTTTTATGCTTAGCACTAGCATCTACAAGTGGGGATAAGCACTAAATGAGGGGTGGTAAACTAGTGGAGTTTTGACTAAGTTCAATCTCATGCCTTAGGATGAACTTAAGATTATCTAACTTAGGCCAAATTTTATGCTCTTTATGCAACCTTCACATATTCTTATAGTATCTACCAGTTATTCCAGTAAACTCTAAGTAAGAGCTTTGATAAAGAAATAAAGTAATAAACTTGCAAATAAAACTAGGATTGGTTTATCAAGTGGTTATGATCATATATGCTATAAGGCATATAGTTGACATGGTAACAAGCAAGTATTGGCTTGCACAATATCAGTATAAGCTTGCTAAATTGCAAGTGTTATCTTGCAAGGTTAATAGCTTGCCTTGAGGGAAGCGATGGTTGAAGTTCTCCTCGGCTTCTTCTTAGAATCCTCCTTCCTCCTCGTATCCTTGGTGGTACTAAGCGTGTATGAATAAATACGAGGTACACAATCACCAAACAATACTTAACTACTTGCAATTGTCGTGGGAGGAATGGTCACGGCATCTGCAATGCGGCAGTAGTAGAGAACGAGGCAGGGCTGGCCATCTCATGCGAGATGAGGCGAAGACACATGGTTTTACCGAGGTTCCCCCGGAGGGTAAAGACCTACTCTGCTAGATTGTATTATGATGGTGGTACAATGGGCGGCTCGGCTAGGCGAGTCGCTTGGTGTATGATGGAACATATCTCTACATGCCTGTAGGAGGTTTATATAGACTTACCTCCCCTAGGGTTTACATATCCCAACGAATCAGTTAAGGCTTGATCTCAACCTAATCCGGTGGGCCTATCTACTACTTTGGGCCTTGACTTCGATCGCTTGGATCCACGGGCCTTGATCCGATCGCCGTCTTGCAGGCCACTCGCCAGTTCTGGGCGATCGGAAGCGATCTGCTGGGTATACCCCGGTAGGCATATCCCCATCAGTAGTCCCCGAGGCCGTCGTCGATTGGGTGCAGGTGATTGCTGGCAGTCGGAGTATTCAGCTTTCAACGCGGGCATCCAGTCGAATCGGCGGCGGGCTCCTAAATAAAGGAGGAAACTATTCATTCTGGTCGCAGCTTTGGCGATTGGATCCGCGAAATATTTAGTCACTGTTTGTAGTGATCGGGTCAGCGAGCCGAGTGGCTAAAGTTGGACCGTAAAAAACGCCGTCAAACTAGCCGTTGGGGTAATCCAACGGTAACTTTCGGCGTAATCACCGCGTAGTAACGACTCCCTGATTTGGCGGGTAACAACTGCTATATAAAGGGGATGATAGGCGATCAGAAAACCACCCCTTCGCCATTTCCTCCGATTGCGCGCATCTCCGTTATCCTCCGCATCGCAATCCAGTCGATCCTAGATCCTCCGACCTCCTCAAACCTTCTCGCAAATGGCCCCCTCCACCGAACCTTGGGGCAGGTTCAAGTGCACGAGGGCGCTCGTGGCATCCTTGAAAGGGATCCTGGCGCGGTGGGTGGCGCATCCCATGGCCGAGAGGTGACTCCGGACCAGCGTGAGGGTTAAATGTCGCTTCACCACCTGGAGCAGGGGCTGGGATTACCATCTCTTTTCTTCCGGTGCCTTCTCGAGATCGGCCGTCGGACTGGGCCCGTGACATCGGCAGCTCGCCATCTTCGTGGCGTTCTGCGAGTGCTACTGGCTGCAGCCTACTTCCCTCTGGCAAGACCTGTTCCACGGAAGGATCGATCGCGAGGCGGGCGGCCAATGCTGCTTGCAGGCGGCGTGGCGTTCAAGCGAAGTGAAGGCTTCATTCTTGACGATCTGCCGTCAAAGGCGGCGGCGAGTGGAAGAAGTCTTGGTTCTCGTTACGAGGTGACTCCGGGCGGTGGCGATCACGATACTCCATGGCGGCCCAAACACCGGCTTCAAGTCAACAAGCTCCCTGACCAGCGGATGGTCGTGGACGAAATGCTCAAAACCATCCGCGATGCGAAGAAGGTTCTCCGGACCATTAACTTATACTGCTGGCTCGGGCGGCTCGTTCCCTAGCCGGCGTGACCACTACATGTACCAGTACGGGCGGGAGGACTCGGCGAAGTCTTGCCTCGCCGAGTGGAAGCTCGAGGATTATATTCCGGCTGAAGAAGATCACCCAGCGGTGTACAGGGTTGAAGCCAGGTCGCCTCACCGCATAAGCGTCTAGCCCGACGGTAAGTCACTTTACATCATTCGCAGTCGCGGTCATTCTAATTCCATCTTGTGCTCATTGCAGCTATTCCAAGTGGTGGAAGGGTGTCTTCCGCCCTCAGACGACGAGAACTCGAGCTCGTCCGTTCGGGACGGGGGCGAGTCGCCTCCTGCCAAAGGTTACATCGAGAGCGACGACGACGATGAGTCCAAGGAGGAGTCGCCCCGCTGGTTCGCAAAACCCGCGGGCAACGTCAGCGCGAGCTCGAGGCGAGCAGGAGCCTCGAGCGTCATGACGATGACGACGACGAACTTCCCGAAACCACCTCGCGTCGCCAGGCCACCCCGTCGAAGAAGAAGAAGAAGAAGAAGAAGGAGGTGAAGGCCCCTCCGAAGAAGAAAACGAAGTCGGCGAGACCGGCATCCCCGCCTCATTTGGTGAGCAGCTCCGACGCCACCAGCCTGGCCAAGGACGAAACGCCACCGACGGCGGCCGTGCCGGACATCGCCACCGTCCTGAATGAGGTGCCTCTGGCCTCGATGCCTCCGTCGTTCGCCTCAGTCTCTGGGCTGGGGGCCGCTCCGGTCGCGGAGGCTTCACCTCGCAGGGAGGCTCCTGCCGAAAATGTCTCGGAGGCCCCCGACGCGGCCTCGACGATGAAGAAGCCATCCGTGACTTGGGCGCACGATATGCTGGAAATGGGTCTCAGTCGCAAACTGGGTCAGGAACTGGAAAAGCCGGCCGGCATCCGCACGGGGATGCGATTTCTACCACTCGCCAAGTGGGTTCTATTCACCTGTCTTTCATTTTCATTTGTACTCAAGCCACATTACTCATGTGATCAAATTGTAGGACTGGATCTAAGAAGATAGGCCACCCATCCGTGGCCAAGGTGCCGCCAGTCGTCACCAAGGAGGACCCCTCTCGGAAGAGGAAGGCGACGAAGTCGTCGCCCCTGCGGATAGTGCCAAGAAGGCCAAGGGAGACGAATTCCTCACGGTGTCTGACGACACAACGATCGCTCCAAGTAATCCCGTGGCGGAGGCAGCCTTGACGACCAAGGGGGGTGCTCCCTCGCCTGGGGCGGCCGAGTTGGCCTCCTTTGGTGCCGGTGCCTCCATCGCAACGTTCTCGCGCTTCATGGCCAAAGCGGCTATAGCGAGTGGTACCTCGCCCTCGAGCCGCGCGCCTGGGGTCGCCGATACGGAGGTCAAGCAGCGTCGTGGGCACACGCCGACTCTTCTCGCGTCCGTGGATGCGATACAACTTCATGGCATGCTTGGCGCAGCCATCCAGGTATGTCCAGTCCCCAAGGATCACGCCGGTGTATTGCAGCGGTCTGATTCTTTTAGTGTCTTGCTTTTATTTTCCTCGTACAGTCCCCAAGTGTGCGCTCGCTGAATTTCAGCGGGTGGGTACTTAGGATTTTGGTTGCCAGTCCCTGAGTGCGCACTCGTTGAATTTCAGCGGGTGGTCACTTAGGATTTTTGATTGCCAGTCCCCGAGTGCGCACTCGCGGAATTTCAGCGGGTGGGCACTTAGGATTCCGCTATTGTTAAACTTTTGAATTGTGTGCAGGGTTTGCAGCATGAGTCAAAACAGCGGCTTCCTGCAAAACGCCGCGTAGAAAAGGAACTGGCCACCGTCCGAGAGGCGAACGAAGGGCTCCGGGCGATCGCTGCAAAGGCGGAGGAGGTCCGCCAGGAACTTGTCCCAGCGAGCGAGTTGGCAGTAGCTCAATCGGCGTTGAGCTCGGCTGAGCACCGCATTGCCGACCTCGAGCGCGAGCTGAAGGAAGCGAAGGAGGAGGCTTTGTAAGATGAGATAGCTAAATGAGCTATGTAAGATGTAATGAATTATTTTATTCCTGGTTATAAAGTGGTAATATGACCTTTGTTTCTTGATATTACATCTTAACTGTGGATGCTAGCTATTGATCCAGGGACTAGCATTCTAAACACAGGGATCTCTACCTTATTAAAGGTTGGGAATCTTACACTATTGGTCAATACCGTTTCGGTGGGATCGCGTGATGTGCATCATTAGATTTAAACTGATCTGTATGGCTCAGATTGGTCGTACCGATTCGCTTAAGTGATCTGTTCCTAGCCATGCGATCTAGATCTGACGGACATCATCGCTTTGACCACGATCTGGTGGCACTGGCGATGGCGAGCGGCGGCACGGCTATGTCAGCTATGGTATGGTGCAACGAGGAAGCAGGAGAGGGAATAGAGGTGCTTACCGTGCTCGCGTGGTTGCAGTGAAGCTCAAGGTGGTTGCCGTAGTCCAAGGGACGCACGGGAGCGAATGGGATTTCTCGCAGGAGTCGTCTCTATCGACGAGCTCGCTCTGGTGTCGTCTTTGGCGAGGCTACACGACTTGGGAAGGCAAGATAAATGGCTCTTAGATGCGCAATATGATGCTAATTACATGAGTGTCAACTAGGGAGAGAGGCGCGCTTGAAATTTACCGGGGGAGGTCGTCGGAGTCGGAGCATAGGACGGTGGCACTCTGGCATTGACGTTGCCGATGCTTTGGGGCTTGCGCAAGCAAACTGGGGCTACAGGAAGGTGCATGAGACAATGGGGAACACACTCATGGAGGCTAGAGGCAGTGGGGAGGTGAGGGTTGGCCGGAATCGGTGGAGGAGCTCGTCGGAGCAAAGGAGGTATTAGCGAGAAATTCAGGCAGCCTAGGGGCGGAGAGGGTGTGGCGCCTGGGGTAAAAGGGATAGGGAGCGGAGGGGAGTAAGTAGGCGTGGACGCTGGCGAGGTTAACGTCACCATCAATGCGAATTTACGCGGTTTGATGTAGGCATAAACAGCCGGAGTTATTTTTGGGATGAGCTGGTCGCGGGGTCTGCGGGCAAGACGACGATGCTGAGGTGGATGCTTGTAACATCGCTAAAATCATGTTTCAAACTCATGCATATCATCCATGCATCCATGTTCATATGATTTTCATTTCAAACAAATCATTTCAAAACATAAGCATATATGCTTATTATTTCATGTAAGTTGCTCTAGCCTTAGTGCTACCTTTCAATGAGAAGAGTATTTGTTTCGGTTTAGTAAGATTTGAAATTCAAACTTAGGCACCATCAAAAGTTTGAACAAAGTTTCAAAACAAAATGAGCAAATAAAACCAATATTATGCCTATTGTATATATATCATAAAGGCTTGGTTTTATTTTTATTTTCATTTGATCAAAGTGTTTTGAATAAACAGTAGTGTTTGACACACATTTGAGTGCAAGGTTTGCAGTATAAAAACCTAGAGAAGATTTGAATTCAAACTCATTTTATTTGGAATTGAAAATCATTTCAGAAAATCAAAACAGAAAAAGAAAAGGAGAAAAGAAATAGAAAAAGGCCAGCGCCACCTATCTGGCCCAACTACGAATCCAGCCCACTAAGCCAACCCGGGTCTCCCCCTCTCTCTTTCTCACTCGCAGACAAACCCACTGAGTGACTGACGCCAGGACCCCACCTCCTCTCTGTTTTATTCGCTGACAAGTGGACCCTGCGACCACGTCGTCGCCGTCAATCACGCGCGGCCGCGACGCTTGCTCCGCCGTTACTCGCCGCAGTAACTGCGGGCTTAATTTCCCTTGATTCTGCGCTTAATCGCCGCCCTCCTTCTGACTACATAAACCCCTCTACACCGCGACCATTTCCCCTCACCTAGCGCCACCTCTACGCCCTCAGGCTGCCCGCAATTGCCCTTGCGCCGCCGCAGACAGAGCAACTCCGACGACGAATCTCGGTGAGTACAGACCGCCCCTCTGCCTCTAGTTCAAACCACTGTGACCAGCATGACCTTGCGCGTTCGCTAATGCCCTCCGTTTGCTTTCCCATGACCCAGAGCGACGTCTTCGTTCTCAACCGCGAGCACCTGAGCCGCCGCTCGAATCCGACGTGCGATTCAGGTAAAATGAGACCGCCCCTTGCTTCCCCTTTGTCGCGGGCAGGCCTTGCGCATCTCCTAAACCATCGGCTTGTGCTAGGTCGACGCGAGCCTCGGCAACTTCTTGACAGCCAGCAGCGACGCCGCAACCCGATGAGCTCCGTGACCATCTCCGTCGCCTTGCCAAACCACCGCCACCTTGAGCATCAACAGCACACGGCGAGTCTGGTAAGCCCCTTCCCCCTCTCCCGCACGACCTAGAATGCCGGTAGCATCTCGGCGAGCGCGCCTCATCGTCGCCCAGCCGCCGCCATTTGGATTGTCAAAGTCTTGGCCGTTAGATCTAGATCCTGCGGATACGATAGAATGTGAGCGAAGCAGTAAGATTGGATCTGAGCCTCGCGATTAAGTTAGATCCAGCGGCTCAGAAGCGTGATCCAACGCGAAATGGTACCGGCCAATCAGATTAAGACGCGTGGCAACAGTTTAGGTTTAAAATCAGGATTTAAATCTATTAGATGTTTGAATTGGTTTTGGCTATAACTTTTGATCGCCACATTAGAATTTGAGAAATTTTATATCAATGGAATCAAGAGAACAAGCCCTTTGTAAATATGCAATGTGTTTAATGTTTTTCTTCTGTTAAAATGGTTTTATTTACAGAAACATGTGTAGGGCTAATTTGAGTATATGAATTGTTTGAAAAATGTTTTAAGGTTTAAATAAATGTTGTTTGGCAAATTTTTAACTTGTTTATGAACCAGTACTGTACACTTGCTTTGTTGAGTTTTAAAAATCATCACATATCATGTTGCATGCATTCATATATTTTTGTTTGTATATGTTTTGTATGTGATTTGTGGCTATGATTCTTTGTGTAGATTTTGGTGCCAATAGTGATTGTGATTGTGAGGAGTGTAGCTACTCTCCAAACTACCAAGGCAAGTGGTGGTTCACGATATTTTTATCCCTATGTTTTCTACTAAGCATGAGAAATATTTTGCTAGTCTTGCATGCTATATTTTGCTAATATGCCATGTTGGGAAATCCTAGTAGTTGTAGAATTGCTAGAAATTTCTAAGTTAAGATGCTTATCTATGCCATGCTTAGCCTAGCTAGTAGCAACCAAGGGTTGGTGAAATATACATGCTATGATGAAAATATTTCTAAGTCTTTGGACTTGTGTTTTGCCTAATAAAACAACTAAGTAAATGAAACACCTGGGTGGAATGGAAGGAATGGTTTATGTTGAGTGGTTACGCAAGGCCCATTTCTATGGTTTACCTTGTGTATCTCACTTTTGGAAAGCCACCCAGGAACAAAGATATTTTAGAGGCCAAATGTTAAGAAGCTTCTAGTGCAGCCACTTGGCAATATGGGCTCTGCCTGGATCACATAGGTTGCTAGAACTTAGCCATTTGGACAGTTGGTGGTAGTGGGAATGATAGGTTGGAGCGCGTCCATTTGGTCTAAGGGAAGGCTTCTGAAAGGTCCTGTCTTGGTGAAAATCAAGTCTGGTGGGGAAAGTGCACAACCTCTGTAGATGGAAAAATCTAAGTACTTAGCCATGTCCCTGGAAAAGGACAACTTGAGCATCAAGACATGGAAGCTATCAAGAATATCCTCATCCCAATTTCTAAGTAAAACTTGTGGGTGAACAAGGGTGAAGGACCTCAATGTCTATTGGTGGTTCCTTGGGAAAAGTTTTTGACAAAGAAAAACTTAGTGATTTCAACTAATAGGCAAAACCTATTTTGAGCAAAGCAAGCCAAGCTACACTTAGCCAAATTGCATATAGTATCTAGTCCACCTAAATTATACTAAGGTATCACTTGCCAATACTATTCCAATGTATTGACCCACTGTGGTTGTAACTTGTGATGTTGCAGGTTACTCTGATGAGGATTAGGAGTCATGAGTCTACACTCAACATGTTTGCCTGTGGCACATGAAGATGAAGACTTTTATCTTTTTACTTATTTAAACTCTTGTACTAGGCCTGTGGCCTTGGAGTTGTAAAGACTATGTTTGTCTCTGTAATGACTGTAATAATCACCTTTGTTTCTGTGTACTTCATCTTAAACTGTGGATGCTAGCATTGATCCAGGGACTAGCATTGCAATCACAGGGATCCTTTTCCTTTATAAAGGAGGGATCTTACAGATGGTATCAGAGCACTGTGTTGCCTGTAGGATTATGACCCTAGGATTGGAAACCACTAAGGAAAAATTTTCAAACAACTTCTACACTTGTCTATTCTTCTCGTAAACTTTTCTAATCTTCTTTCTCAACTCTATTTGCAGATGAACACCATCAAAGAAGCCGTAAGGAAAGGACCACTCATGACAATGACCTTGGAGTGTGAGACAGAATTCCCCAAGGCTCTCAAGGACCTCATGGTTGCAATGGAAATACATGGTGCAGCTGTGTACAAAGGTTTTCCTGTGATGGATGAAGGAGTTGACTACTGGTGGGTGCAACTTTACTTGTATAAAAACAAGGAAGACAACCACAAGGAATCAGGATTCTGCATGTTCACCAATTCAATGGTGCACACTACATTCTTTGATTCAGCAAGGGATGCAGCTTGGAGGACCATCAAAGAACTTGGTGATAGAGTCAAGTGCAGAATGCTCAACCTCCAAAATGACCTAAAGGAAGAGAAGAAACATACCCAAGAGTTAGAGGCTACAAACCAAACCCTAAGAGGAGACATTATAGACTTAGTGATGGAGTCATGTGAGCAAGATAGACTTATTGCTTCTAGAAACATTATGTTAGCCAACAGATCCAGTGAGATAGGATTGTAAACATACTTCGTTAGTTGGACCACCACTTATCACCTTATTTTCCAAATGTTGATTAAAATAAGTTGAACCTTGGTTGATGTAATGGATTCATGTATGCCATGACTTGTGTGTTTTGATTTCCAAAGATATGCATGTGATGCTTTGCCTTGTGTTTTATCTTAAATTGTGTTGTTCTAACTTTTTCTATCTTATAAATAGATGCCTAATGTTACCATCAGCACTGTTGAGGAGTTCCAGGGAACTCGCTTTGGTCCTCGTATTGTTGAGCTCACTACTTTGCTCAATATCCCTCTTCCTAACATCATGGTTCTTCCCCTCACCAAGTTTGAGAGGAAAGACCTTTGGGGTTTCAAGGTCAATCAGCCCGGACGCCAGACTGAGCCTACCACGGAGGCTATCATCTTCAAGCTCATGCACGATGACAAGGAGAGAGGCCTTGAGGTAGTCATGCAGGATCTGATAGGATGTCTGCTAGGGAGACACTCTCGACAGGTTAGAGGTACTCACTTCCACGTCTTCGGTAGACGTGATGAGGATGTAGAGGCCATCGACTTCGAGGACACTTCGAGGGATACATCGGAGCCTATTCGTCTATACCTCCAGGACTTAGAGGCTCTCATTAGGCACGTGGACTCTGATAGGACCAACGACATGCTCAACAATGACGAACTCCAGGTGCAGCTTCGCGAGAAGGACAAGCTCTTCGCGGAGCAAGATGAGATAGTCAAGGAGATGGAGGCAAAGTTCGATAGCCAGGATAGAAAGTTCAAGAGTCAGGAGAAGCGAGTCCAGGATAGGAACAAGAGGATTCGGGACATGACTGAAGAACTGCAGGCCAAGGACTTCGAGCTCGAGCATCAGTAGACGGTGATTGAGAGGCTTTGTTCTCAGAAGAGGGCTCTCAAAGCCAAAATAGAAACCTTGACCGCCAACGTCGAGGAATACAAGACCGCAATGGAGAATGCAGGTCTTACCTTTGTTGAGGAGGAGGTTGATGCCGAGGAGTAGATTTGACTACTCATTTATCATTTATTTATCATACTTTATTTGTGTCACAATGACCATCCAACATGTGGATGGCTTGTTATTTGTGTGTTTACTTTGCGAACTTGTCGTTTTTATTGTTAAACTATTATTGCTATGATGCATGTTTTCTGATTGTTTATGTGATGTATTGTGCATGAAAGCATCTATGGGTATCTCATTCTTATCTCTATTGAACAAACCACAGATGCCTCCCGTCGTGCCAATCCCAACCCCAACAACAACAACATCACTCCAGAAATGCAGCAAATGATGATAGCTCAGACTCAGCTGATGCAAATGATGATGACGTTCATCCAGAACCAAAACAACAACAACAACAATAACAACAATAACAACAACAACCCACGGGTTTGACATGCTTACAGTTCTTGAGATTGAGGCCGCAAAGTTCTCAGGAACAAGATCACATGGTGGCCAATGATTGGCTATGCTCGTGAACAAGGACTTGGTAACTGTGAACATCTTGATGCAGAAAAAGTCAGTTGCGGCACATTTGCTAGAAGGACCGCCACTTGGTGGGATAACTTCAAATCACCACTCCCATAGAAGATGTGACATGGGCTATCTTTGAGGATGGCTTCGTCGCTCATATCTCATCCGGGTGATGAGTGCGAAGAAGAAAGAGTTTCATAACTTTGAGCGGCGCCACCGCGTGGCTGAATATATTGAGGAGTTCAACAATGCAAGCGTTACATGCCGGATGAAGTTGACACTGATGCTAAGAGGAAAGAAAAGTTCCTCGAAGGGTTGAATGATGAACTGAACCTGCAGTTGGCTGTTGGCATATGTTCCCACATACCAGTCTCTTTGTGATAAGGTTGCTATTTTGGAGAACAAAATGAAGCAAGTTGAGAGCAGGAAGAGAAAGCACTCGGACAAGCACAGCTCGGGATCGTCTCACAAACGTTCCCATTATGATGATAGTGGAAGCTCAGGATCCCACAAGCATGGGAAATTCAACAAGCACCACAACCACAACCGTCATGAAAACAAGCATCACCGTAGTCATGACAATGACAAGTACAAGAACCACAAGGGTGGATATAAGAGCCACCACAGTGGTAGTGGAAGTGGCAGTGGAAGCCAGCCTGTCAAGAAGGATATTAGTCAGGTTGAGTGTTTCAAGTGCAAGAAAATGGGGCATTATGCCAATGAATGCCTAGAAAAGAAAGTTGAAGGACCCAACAAGCCTAACCCTTTTTAGAAAGGGCAAGTTAACCACATCAATGTGGAGGAAATCTATGAGGAGCCTGATGCTGTTGCTGGTAAGTTCAAACTCAATTCTATTCCAGCACTTGTTCTTTTTGATACTGGATCATCGCATTCATTCATATCAAAAGCATTTGTTGATAGAAATGGGTTTCCAACTGAAAACATTGGGTGTCCAATAAAGGTTAGTTCTCCAGGTGGAGATATGATAGTAAGCCTTGGATGCCGGGATCTATTAATAGAGTTTGGAAAGCATAAGTTTCCAGTGAGTCTGATAATCCTAGATTCCCAAGGACTGGATGTAATTTTGGGAATGGATTGGATGGCTAAGTATGAATGAGTTTTAGATTGTGCTAATCGTACTGTTGCACTCACAACCCCAAAAAGAAAACGGATTAAATTCAAGTCTAACTTTGAATCAAAAGGGAGTAAGCTAAATTCTCTTAAGGGGGTTAGCATAGACAGTGTGCCAATTGTGAGTGAGTATCCGGATGTGTTTCCGGAAGAATTGCCGGGAATGCCACCAGATAGAGATGTGGAGTTTCTTATTGATTTTCTACCAGGATCTGGACCAATAGCAAAGAGACCGTACAAGATGTCAGTTGATGAACTGAAAGAACTCAAGAAACAACTTGGAGAACAGTTGCAGAAAGGATTTATTCAACCAAGTTCTTCATCTTGGGGAGCACCAGTTTTGTTTGTGGAGAAGAAGGACAGAAGTCAAAGGTTATGTATAGATTACCGTTCACTCAATGAGGTGACTATCAAGAACAAATACCCTTTGCCTAGAATCAATGACTTGTTTGATCAACTAGAAGGAGCTTCTGTGTTCTCGAAGATTGATCTCCGGTCAGGATATTTCCAACTCAAGATAAGAGAGCAAGACATACCTAAGACAGCTTTCACCACAAGGTATGGATTTTATGAGTATACCGTGATGCCATTTGGTTTAACCAATGCACCAGCATACTTTATGAATATGATGAACAAGGTGTTCATGGAATTCCTTGATAAGTTTGTTGTCGTTTTCATCAATAACATTTTAGTCTACTCCAAGAGCAAAGAATAGCATGAAGGACATTTGCGTTTGATACTTGAGAAGCTTAGAGAGCATAAACTTTATGCCAAATTCAGCAAGTGTGAATTCTGGTTGAATGAAGTTGGTTTTCTTGGACACGTTGTGTCAGGATATGGTGTAGCAGTTGATCCTGCTAAAGTTTCAGCTGTAACTGAATGGGAATCTCCCAAGTCAGTGAAAGAAGTTCGTAGTTTCCTTGGCTTAGCAGGTTACTACAGAAGGTTCATTGAGAATTTCTCCAAGGTAGCTAAGCCTATGACAGAATTGCTAAATAAAGACAAGAAATTTGCTTGGTCTGAAGGTTGTGAACTCAGTTTTCAAGAATTGAAGAAGAGACTTGTGTGACACCGGTCTTATATACTTGATTTGGAGAAGGATTTCCAAGTATATTGTGATGCATCTCATCATGGTTTGGGTGCAGTACTTATGCAAGACGGGAAAGTTGTGGCTTATGTCTCGAGACAACTCAAAAATCATGAAGTGAACTACCCTACTCATGATTTAGAGTTAGCCTCGGTTGTCCATGCACTCAAAACATGGAGACATTATCTTTTGGGAAAGCGTTGTGAAGTGTTCACAGATCACAAGAGCTTGAAGTACATCTTCACCCAGAAAGAAATTAACATGAGACAAAGAAGGTCGCTAGAACTCATCAAGGACTATGACTTAAGTTTGCAATACCATCCCGGTAAAGCAAATGTTGTAGCGTTTGCTTTAAGCCGTAAGGTTTTTGTGAATGGCCTTACCAAGGGAGAATTGCCAGATGATTTGTGTGCCCAATTTAGAGATCTCAGATTGGAGATTGTGCCTGAAGGACATCTCAAGTCTTTGGATGTTCAACCTACTTTGTTGGACAAGATCAAAGAAGACCAGAAGACTGATAGTGAAATTGAAGAAATTAAGGAAAAGATTGGCAAAGGAAAAGCCAAAGGATTCCATGAAGACGAACATGGTACTTTATGGCATGGGAAACGTATCTGTGTTCCACAAGATCCGGAGCTTCGGAAACTGATTTTGCAAGAAGCACACAACTCACCGTATTCCATTCATCCGGGTAACACCAAAATGTACATGGATATGAAGGAAAGATTTTTGTGGAATAATCTCAAGGACATCGCCGAACATATTGCTTTGTGTGATGTGTGTAGTAGAGTGAAAGCGGAACATCAGAAACCAGCAGGTTTGCTTCAACCACTACCTATTCCTGATTGGAAGTGGGACAAGATTGGTATGGATTTCATTACCGGATTACCAAGGACCCGGTCAGGATATGATTCTATTTGGGTAGTAGTGGATCGCCTAACTGAAGTGGCTCATTTCATACCCGTGAAGACAAGTTATACAAGTGCTAAGTTGGCCAGAATCTATATGAGTAGAATTGTATGTCTACATGGAGTTCCCAAGAGTATTGTGTCTGATAGGGGAACTCAATTCACTTCCCATTTTTGGAGACAGCTACATGAGTCATTGGGAACGAGGTTGGAATTCAGTACTACTTTTCATCCTCAAACTGATGGACAGACAGAAAGGACGAATCAGATTCTTGAAGATATGTTGAGGGCATGTGCCCTAGACTATGGATCCAGTTGGGATGAAAGTCTGCCTTACGCAGAATTTTCTTATAACAACAGCTATCAAGCCAGCATTGAGATGGCACCATTTGAGTTTCTCTACGGGAGAAAGTGTACCACCCCATTATTATGGAATGGTGTGGGAGAAAGAAGTTTGTTCGGACCAGAACTTATCAAAGAAGCCGAAGAGAAGGTAAAGTTGGTTAAGGACAGATTGAAGATAGCACAGTCCCGACAGAAAAGCTACGCAGATCCTAAGCGTAGAGAAGTCACATACGAAGTTGGTGATAGAGCTTATCTTAGAGTGTCACCACTTCGTGGAGTGAAGAGGTTCGGAGTCAAAGGAAAGTTGGCCCCAAGATATGTTGGACCATTCAAGATTCTGAGTCGTAAAGGAGAAGTTGCTTATGAAATTGAATTGCCAGAATCTTTGTCAGCTGTCCATAATGTATTTCATGTGAGTCTGCTTACGAAATGTCAACCAGAAATGGAAGAAACTTCTTTGAAGGATATTATACCTTTGGAAGAGGTTCAGTTGGAGAGTGACCTCACTTATGAGGAGAAACCTATCAAGATTCTTGATACTGCAGAAAGAGTCACACGGACTAAAACTATCAAGTTTTGCAAAGTGCAGTGGAACCATCACTCCGAAGAGGAAGCAACATGGGAAAGAGAAGATGATCTTCGGAGAGACCACCCTCACCTATTTGCTAGCCAATCCGAATATCGAGGGCGAGATTCACTTTAAGGGGGGTTAGATTTGTAACATCCCTAAAATCATGTTTCAAACTCATGCATATCATCCATGCATCCATGTTCATATGATTTTCATTTCAAACAAATCATTTCAAAACAGAAGCATATATGCTTATTATTTCATGTATGTTGCTCTAGCCTTAGTGCTACCTTTCAATGAGAAGAGTATTTGTTTTGGTTCAGTAAGATTTGAAATTCAAACTTAGGCACCATCAAAAGTTTTAACAAAGTTTCAAAACAAAATGAGGAAATAAAACCAATATTATGCCTATTGTATATATATCATAAAGGCTTGGTTTTATTTTTATTTTCATTTCATCAAAGTGTTTTGAATAAATGAGTGTTTGACACATTTGAGTGCAAGGTTTGCATATAAAAACCTAGAGAAGATTTGAATTCAAACTCATTTGATTTGGAATTGAAAATCATTTCAGAAAATCAAAACAGAAAAAGAAAGGAGAAAAGAAATGAAAAAGGCAGCGCCACCTATCGCCCAACTACGAATCCACCCACCCGTCTCCCCTCTCTCTTTCTCACTCGCAGACAAACCCAGAGTGGTCGACGCCAGACCCCACCTCCTCTGTTTTATTCGCTGACAGGTGGACCCTGCGACCACGTCGTCGTCATCGTCAATCACGCGCGGCCGCGACGCTCGCTCCGCCGTTACTCGCCGCAGTCACTGCGGGCTTAATTGCCCTTGATTCTGCGCTTAATCGCCGCCCTCCTTCTGCCTACATAAACCCCTCTACACCGCGACCATTTCCCCTCACCTAGCGCCACCTCTACGCCCCCAGGCTGCCCGCAGTTGCCCTTGCGCTGCCGCAGACAGAGCAACTCCGGCGACGAATCTCGGTGAGTACAGACCGCCCGTCTGCCTCTAGTTCAAACCACTGTGACCAGCATGACCTTGCGCGTTCGCTAATGCCCTCCGTTTGCTTTCCCATGACCCAGAGCGACGTCTTCGTTCTCAAACGCGAGCACCTGAGCCGCCGCTCGACTCCGACGTGCGATTCTGGTAAAATGAGATCGCCCCTTGCCTCCCCTTTGGTACTGTCTTGTTCTCCAGGCCCTTGCGCATCTCCTAAACCATCTGGCTTCTGCTAGGTCGACGCAGAGCCTCGGCAACGTCTTCGACAACAAGCAACTGACGCCGCCCGCAACTTCGACGAGCTCCAGCGACCATCTCCGTGCGCCCCTTGCCAAACCACTGCCACCTTGAGCATCAACAGCACACGGCGAGTCTGGTAAGCCCTTCCCCTCTCATGCGACCTAGATTGCTAGCATCTCTCGATAGGCGCCGCTCCGCCCGGCGCCGCTTGGATGGTCAAAGTCTTTGGCTGTTAGATCTAGATCATGTGGATACGATAGAATGTGAGCGAAGCGATAAGATTGGATCTGAGCCGCGCGATTAAGTTAGATCCAGCGGCTCAGAAGCGTGATCCAACGCGAAACGGTATCGGCCAATCAGATTAACAAGCGTGGCAATAGTTTAGGTTTAAAATCAGGATTTAAATCTATTAGATGTTTGAATTTGTTATGGCTATAACTTTTGATCCCCACGTTAGAATTTGACAAATTTTATATCAATGGAATCAGGAGAACAAGCCCTTTCTAAATATGCAATGTGTTTAATGTTTTGCTTCTGTTAAAATGGTTTTATTTACAAAAACATGTGTAGGGCTAATTTGAGTATATGAATTGTTTGAAAAATGTTTTAAGGTTTAAATAAATGTTGTTTGGCAAATTTTTAACTTTTTTATGAACCAATACTGTACACTTGCTTTGTTTATTTTTAAAAATCATCACATATCATGTTGCATGCATTCATATATTTTTGTTTGTATATGTTTTGTATGTGATTTGCGGCTATGATTCTTTATGTAGATTTTGGTGCCAATAGTGATTGTGATTGTGAGGAGTGTAGCTACTCTCCAAACTACCAAGGCAAGTGGTGCTTCATGATATTTTTATCCCTATGTTTTCTACTAAGCATTAGAAATATTTTGCTAGTCTTGCATGCTATATTTTGCTAATATGCCATGTTGGGAAATCCTAGTAGTTGTAGAATTGCTAGAAATTTCTAAGTTAAGATGCTTATCTATGCCATGCTTAGCCTAGCTAGTAGCAACCAAGGGTTGGTGAAATATACATGCTATGATGAAAATATTTCTAAGTCTTTGTACTTGTGTTTTGCCTAATAAAACAACTAAGTAAATGAAACACCTGGGTGGAATGGAAGGAATGGTTTAGGCCCATTTCTATGGTTTACCTTGTGTATCTCACTTGTGGAAAGCCACCCAGGAACAAAGAGATTTTAGAGGCCAAATGTTAAGAAGCTTCTAGTACAGCCACTTGGCAATATGGGCTTTTCCTGGATCACATAGGTTGCTAGAACTTAGCCATTTGGACAGTTGGTGGTAGTGGGAATGATAGGTTGGAGCGCATCCATTTGGTCTAAGGGAAGGCTTCTAAAAGGTCCTGTCTTGGTGAAAATCAAGTCTGGTGGGGAAAGTGCACAACCTCTGCAGATGGAAGAATCTAAGTACTTAGCCATGTCCCTAGAAAAGGACAACTTGAGCATCAAGACATGGAAGCTATCAAGAATCCCCTCATCCCAATTTCTAAGTAAAAGTTGTGGGTGAACAAGGGTGAAGGACCTCAATGTCTATTGGTGGTTCCTTGGGAAAAGTTTTTGACAAAGAAAAACTTAGTGATTTCAACTAATAGGCAAAACCTATTTTGAGCAAAGCAAGCCAAGCTACACTTAGCCAAATTGCATATAGTATCTAGTCCACCTAAATTATACTAAGGTATCACTTGCCAATACTATTCCAATGTATTGACCCACTGTGGCTATAACTTTTGATGTTGCAGGTTACTCTGAAGAGGATTAGGAGTCATGAGTCTACACTCAACATGTTTGCCTATGCCACATGAAGATGAAGACTTTTATCTTTTTACTTATTTAAACTCTTGTACTAGGCCTGTGGCCTTGGAGTTGTAAAGACTATGTTTGTCTCTGGAATGACTGTAATAATGACCTTTGTTTTTGTGTACTTCATCTTAAACTATGGATGCTAGCATTGATCCAGGGACTAGCATTGCAATCACAGGGATCCTTTTCCTTTATAAAGGAGGGATCTTACAATGCTGGCCCGCCAGTTAGTGAGATGAGTGGGTAAGGGAGTGAGTGAGAAAAGGAGCTCGCGGGGGAGAAGATAGGTGGGCTGAGCTGGGCTATAGTTTGGGCCAGGTTCTGGGTAGGTCTAGCTGGGTTGGGTCTATTTCATTTTTTTCTTTCTGGTTTCTTTTTTTCTTTTTCTATTTCTAATTTCTGCTTTGGTTTTATTCAAATGATTTCAAACCCTTATTTGAATTCAAACTTTTCCCAACTTTAAGTATATTTTAATATTGTTTTAACAATGTATTTTAGAATCCATTTTTGAATATTTTCTTTTATTCTTTTATGGTTTATTATCTATTAAAAATAGATACTTGTCTTTATTTAAATAAGATTTAAATATGTTTCCAACCCATATTATTTTATTCAAATGATTTAAATTTCTGTTTTAAATAATATTTTACTCTTTTTATTATTCAATATCTTTCATTTGTTTATGGACTTGGCAAAGATTTATTTTTGGCTTTTATATATTCCTTATTTATTTCTTTCTTTGTCTTATAAAATCCATATCTTTTTATTTATAGATCCAAAATTGGTGATTCCAATTTGTTTATTTTATTTAATATTTGTTTACCTTGTTAAATCCTTTTAGGATTACTTTGCTCAAGATTTGGCATGTATTTTAGTTAGGAGCTTTATTAGCTTTGGAAATTATTCATAAATTTTTATCCATGGTTCCAAATTGAGCGAAACCAATTTCTATGTTTTTATAATATTTTTCTCTATCATTTTTTATCATTTATAAATGTTTGTTGATAGATTTTTATATGGATCAAATTCATAGTCTTTGAGAGATCTTGTAAATGATTTTCTTCCTTCAGGGTTTTAGGGTTTTGTTTTACTTTTTCAAATGTTTAAATTTCTAGATACATTCATTGATGAATGCATTTCACTTGGTTGAAATTTTGTTGGATTCCCTTTTCATCCAAATTTTGTTCAAGAAGGGTTTTGATGTTTCCATTTAGAAACAAAAAGTTTCTTTTCACCCTAAATTTTAAAAATTAATTCTTTTGTTTATTTATTTTTCACATTTCAAAATTTGTAAAATTTTGGGATGTGACATACCTACTCGAGGACGAGAAGGAGTTAAGCTTGGGGATGCTGATATGTTGGAAACATATCTATAATTTTTGATGCTCCATGCTTGTTTTGTATCTACTTTACTTTGTTTGTCTACACTTTGAGGTTCTTGTTACATGTTTTCTGGTACTAACCTATTAACAAGTTGCAGCAGTGCTAGATGCCTGTTTTCTGTTGTTTTTGGTTTCACAAAAGTTAGTAAAGAAATATTCCTGGAATTGGACGGGACAAACGTCAAAGTCAATTACTTTCTGTGGGGAACAAGAAGTCCAAAGGAGAGCCGGAGGGGCCGGCGGGGCAGACCTACCCGGTCGCGAGCAGGTGGGCCGCAGCTAGGGTTTGGTGGCCCTGGCCGCCTCCCAGTCTCGCCCCTTCGCCTATAAGAATCCCCCGATGCAGAAACCCTGAGTACCCGATCAGAAATCCACGAAACCGTCTGTAGCCGCTGCCACCATCATCCCATAGGCCTTCTCTCCGGTATGATGTGTGAGTAGTTCCATCTTGGACTATGGGTCCATGTAGTAGCTAGATGGTTGTATCTCCTCCTTTGTGCTTTCATGTATAGATCTTTTGAGATCCGTTCATGATCCAGATCTAATCTATTTGTAATCATGCATGTTGTGTTTGCGGGGATCCGATGGATATCAAGATTATTATGTTGGTTTGATTAATGGTTTTATATTTATGGTTCTATCATGTCTGTGTTGTTTGTGATCTCGCATGCTCTCTGATCCGATGGGTATTTATGCTCGATAGTAGATGTGCTCGATAGTAGATCTTGCATGCTCTCCGTTGTTTCCAAGGGAAGTGACAGAAATCTCTTCGGTTGTAGATGTGCTGTTGCTACTAGGGAGAAAACAACGTTCTCTTGTTCATGGAACTTGTCGACTATTTACCTTACACTCTTTGCTTAAAGCAGTTGTCTGTTGCTTGCAACTTAATACTGGATTGGGTTCAGATGATAACCTGAAGGTGGACTTCTAGTCATAGATGTAGCTGGATGGCGGTCTATGTATATTGTTGTATTGCCCAATCAACCTCATAGGATCTTTCTAGCTAGTAATTGCATTGTTATGCCTTGCTCAGTTCCTGTCAATTGCCCCGCTGTAATTTGTTTATCCTTCATGCCATGTTGTTTATCTAAGGAGAGCACCTCTAGTGAACTATGGACCCCGGTCCAATATTTACCATTGATACATATTCCACTGTTACTTGTTTACTTGCTGCAAACCATTACCTTCCACACCATACATTTAATCCTTTGTTACAAAAAACCGGTGAGCTTGACAACCTCACTTATTCGTTGGGGCAAAGTCTTGAGTTTGTGTTGTGTAGGTCTCCGCGTTGCTTGCAACACCTGTGTGACGTTTCCTTCCTCCTTCTGGTTTGATAACCTCGGTATCAAATGAGGGAAGACTTGCTTCTGTGCTCTTCACACCTTGCTCTTGGGGTTCCCAACAAGACTCCACATCAAGCACCAAGTTCTCTGGCACCATCAAGGAGTCATCAACAAGTTTTCTAGCGCCGTTGTCGGGGAGGCTAAGGATGTCTTCACTAGGGGAGTCCTTCAATTCCTTTCTCTTTACTTTGTTTTTAGTTTGATTTGTTTCTTTTGCTTGGTTTTTAGTTTTCTTTGTTACTTTTGACTTATGTTTTTTGCTTAATAAAACAACTAAGTGAATGAATTACCTGGGTGGAATGGTATGATTGGGTTATGTTGAGTGGTTACACAAGACCCATGTCTATGGTGTACCTTGTGTATCACACTTATAGAAAGCCACCCAGGAACAAAGGGATTTGAGATACTTAGTGTTTAGAAGCTTCTAGTGCAACCACATGGTGTAACATCCCAAAAATCATGATTTATAAAGTTGCACATCATGCATGCATTCATAAGCATTTGGATTATTTTCAAACTAGGTTTCAAATCAGAAGCCATTTGTATGCCTATTATTTTATGTAAGAAAGGCAATGGCTTTATTTCTAATCTCAAAATATGATAATACCATGATTTAACCAGAAAAGTTTAAAGGATGATTTCAAAGCTCACACAAAAATTTCAAAACAAGTTTCAAACATAAAACCATTCATATGCCTATTTCCCTTATATTAATAAAGGCATGGTTTTATTTATTTTCAAACCCAAATTGGTTTTTGAGTGCAAGTATATGTTTGACACATCTTTGGACACTACAAACATAGTACAAAAATCTGGGGAAAATTCAAATGAAAAAATATTTGAATCAGGCATTCAAAATCAAACTAGAAAATCAAAACAGAAAAAGAAAAGGAGAAAAAATAAACGCAGCCAACCTATCTATCCCAACCAACCTGCGGCCCAGCTACCAGCCCACCTAGCCTACCCGGGAAAAACCCCCTGTCCTCTCTGTTTCTCACCCGCACGCGCAACTTCTCCCTCGATGTCAAGTGGACCCAACGCCAGGTTAGCGTCGTCGTCCCCAAATTTCCGCGCGACGACCCGCTCCGCTGTTTCTTCCTCGCAGTGATGCCGCGTTTGATTCTCGCTTAATTGAATTGATTCCCCGCGTAATTGCCGCCCTCGCTCTGGCTACTTAACCACCTCACTGCCCCGCATCTTTCCCCTCACCCACCACTTCCTAAGCGCCACCAGGCTGTTCGTATTGGACCTTGCACCGCCGTGGCACCGAGCGACTCCGGCGACTGATTCCGGTGAGTCTCGAGCGCCCCCTTTCTCTCATTCACTCGAGCATTTCCCTCTTGTACTTGCGCATCCTCTGACACCTCTGGTTTGTCCCACATTGCCCCAGGTCGCCGTCTCCGTCCACACCTGCAAACAACCGAGGCGCCGCCCAACCCCGACGAGCAATCACGGTAACTACAGAGCGCCCATTGACCTCTCTTGCATACGACTAGGTTCGTTGTGTCCTTGTGCAGCTACTGATGCCTTGTGTTTGCCCCATGGTGACCCAGGTCGTCGCCTTTGTCTCCGACAGTCAGCACCCGATGCTCAGAGCAACTTCGACAAGCCCTAGCCACTCCTACAGCACGCCCCCGCACCAACCGCGACCACATTGAGCTTCCTCGTGCACTCGCGAGTTTGGAAAGCAACACTGTAACCCCCAGCCCCCTCTGTATTCGCCGGACCGTCATGGCGATGCGCCGCCACGCTTGCAGCCGCCGCCTTGATTCTTGTCGAGCTGTGAGCCATTAGATCTCCAGCGCATCAGATTAGATCACTTAACGAAGGGGTATGATTAGATCTGGCCCGTGCGTTGCCACTTAAATCCTATGGCTCTGGATGACCGATCCAACCGAATCAGATGCGTCCACGTGTCTGGGATTTTGTTTTAAAATCTTTTTTTGAATCTATTAGAGATTTAAACTTGTAAAATTCATAACTTTAGTTCCGTTTATACAAAAAATGAAAATAATATATCAATAGATTCACAAAAATAAATCCTACACATCTGTAGGCTTGGTTTTGTATTTTTCCTATGTTAAAATAGAATTTTATGCAGAGACATTTGTAGGCTTATTTTGTGTATAAAAATTATTTATAAAATTTTTTAAAATCCAAATTAAGTTTATTTAGTCTCTAAATGTTTATTTTAGTGTTTCAGTACAGTTTTAATTGTCCGGTTTAGTTTTGAAAAATCATCACATGGCATTTGCATGCATTCATATATTTTTGCTTGATTATTTGAAATATGAATTTGGTTTTATCATTTCATGTGTAGATTTTGGTGCTAGTGGTGATTGTGATTGTGAGGATTTTTTCTACTCCCCCAACAACAAGGCAAGTGGTGCTTCATATTTTTGTCCCAATATTTTGACCATGCATTAGTGATATTTTGTATAGGGCTTGCATGATGTTTTTGCTAAGTATCTATATGCTATGCTTGGGAAATCCTAGTAGTTGTAGACTTGTTAGAATTTTCTCTAAGTTAAGATACATACTATATTGCCATGCTTAGCCTAGCTAGTAGCAAACAAGGGTGGATTATATACATGCTATGGAAAATGTTGCTAAGTCTTTGACTTGTGTTTTGCTTAATAAAAAAACTAAGTGAATGAATCACCTGGGTGGAATGGTGTGTTTAGGTTATGTTGAGTGGTTAAACAAGGCCCATATCTATGGTCCACCTTATGTATCACACTTGTGGAAAGCCAGCCAGGAACAAAGGGGTTTGAGATGCTGTCACATCCCAAATTTTTCCAAATTTTGTAATGTGAAAAAGAAATAAACAAAATAAATAATTGTTGAAATTTAGGGTGAAAAGAAACTTTTTGCTTCTAAATGGAAACTTAAAATCCCATCTTGAACAAACTTTGAATAATGTTTGCATCCAACTAAATTCAAATCAAGTGGATTTCATTCTTCATAAATGCATCTAGAAATTTAAACACTTGATAAATAAACCAAAATCCTAAAACCCTAATGGAATAAAATCATTTCCAAGATATAAAATTTCTAAGACCATGTTTTTGATCCATATAAAATTTTGTCAACAAACATTTATAAATGATCAAGAATGACAAATAGAAATATCATAAAACCATATGAATTGGTTTCACTTAATTTGGAGCCATAGATAAAATCTTATGAATTAAATAAGATAAGGAAATTGAATTTCCAAAGTTAATAAAGCACCCATATAGAAATCCATACCAAAATGGTGAGAAAATTATCCTAAAGGTATTTAAAGGATAAAAAAATATTAAATAAGATTTTACAAATTGGAATCACCAAGTTTGGATCTATAAATAAAAAGATATGGATTTTATAAAATAGAGAAAGAAATATTAAATGAGGAATATTTAAAGACCAAATTAAATCTAGCCTAATCCATAAGCAAATGGAATGAATATAATCCAAATCCAAATAAAATAAATGGATGAAGAATTTTCCAAATAAAATAAACTGGCATTAACCAAATTTTATTTCTTTTTAAATAAAGACAAATCCCTAATAAGAATGATTAAATAAATCATGGGAAACTAATATTGGAATATACCCAAGTGGTATAAAAGTTATTTAATTAACTTAAATGGGATCAAAGAAATAAACTAAATAAAAATTATGAAATTAAAACCATAATTGATTTCATTGGAATAAAGATAAATACCCAATTTATAATGATTAATAAATCATATTAAAAATGTTCCAAATAATTCAAGGTGAATTATTTGACACCCTAATAAGTAAATACAACCTACTGAAAGATTTGGAAAGATTTAAATTTCAAATGGAGTTTGAAAAAATTATTAAATCTTATTTGAATTAATACAAGGGCCTATTTTAAGTAATTAATATGCCATAAAAAGAATAAATATATTATTCTAAATTTGACTTCAGAATGAATTATTAATCAGTATTTGAATACACACAAAGTTTGGTTGAAGTTTGAAATAAAATTGTTGTTTGAAAAGTTTAAACAAAATCAAAACAGATAAATAGAAAAAGAAAAGGGAAAAAACATTGAGAACAAAAAAATGAAACAAACACCCAGCCCAGCAAGGCCCAACAAACCCAGTCCAGCCCACCCCCTCTCTCTTCCGCGAGAAAACGATTCGCACTCGCAGATGAACCCACTCAGTCGCTGACTACTAGGTCCCACTCGCCATCCCTATCATCACATCAAGCCCCATCCGCCGATCTTCTTCTCACTCACCACGAAGACCACGCCCTCCCAGTGGTTACATCACCGTTTCTTTTATTGATTGCGCGGTAATGGCGCCATTTAACAGCCCCGCGACCACGCCTTCTTAAGCGCCTCTCCCTCCTCTCCATTTCACCTCTCTCGCCCGGCTCTCTCGGCCACCAGGCTGCTCAGAATTTTCTCCGAACCACCACTGTCTCCGGCGAGCTCGCGTTCGAATTCCGGCCACCACCGTCAGCCTCACTGCCTCCTGAGCACACGAGCTTGCTCGCCATCATCTCCTGCACCTGCCAGTGTCTTCCCCTCGCTCGCGCGTGCCCCTATCGTCGGCAACTACTTCGACTGAACGCGCCACCGTCTGCCATTTACTTCGGCGACCCTTTCCCGTAAGTACTGTCCACCCCTTGCCCTCCTTTTGATGCTCACTTGTCTACAACACGCGTGCGAAGCTAACAGCAACCTCCGTTTCCTCTCTCGTGCTCCGTAGTGTCGCCCTCGACGACGACTGACCGCACCCGACACCAGCCACCACTCCGGCGAGCAATTACGGTCAACCCCGTGCGCCCCTCGACAAACAGCAAGCACGTTGAGCATCAGCAGCAAGCTGCGAACCCGGTGAGCCCCCTCTCTCTCTTCCTCGCATCCTGCATCGTCGGCAACCTCGCCGCCGCGCGCCACCATCGAGCGCCGCCAGTTAGTGGCTGGTGTGCTGTGAACCATAGGATGGTGATCCAGTGGATACGATAGATCCACTTAAAACAAAGAGGTATGCTGATCTGTGCTGCACGATTTGCATTAGATCCTACGGCCTGCATCGCTTGATCCGCGTGAAACGTTTTAAACCAATCAGAATTAGACACGTGGCCCAGACTCTTTTACAAAAACCAGAAAATGTTCTATTAGTTACTCAAACTTGCAAAATTCATAACTTTCAAACCACACGACCAAATTTTGCAAATTTTATATAAATGGAATCAGCAAGACAAGTACTTTCCAACCATGCACTTTGTTTAGTAAATTGATTCGGTAAAATGGTTGTTTTGCAGAAACTTGTGTAGGCATAATTTGAATATGAAATTCTTTCTAAAATTATTTTGTGATAAAACCGTTGGGAAAATGGATTGTTTTGAACCTACTGACCATAGAAACCAAATTATAGATTCAAAAACATATTTTGTGAGGCAAAAGAATGAATCTTTGATTTAGAACATTTCTAGTCAAATAAAAATAATGTTATTATATTAAAAATGATTTTTGAGAAAAACCTTTGGGAAATGTTTTGATTTAAACTCTCTGACCCCACACACCAAGTTTTAGAATTAAAAATGTATTTGGTGAACCCTATAAAGATTATTGCTTTGCTAAAGGCATTTTCAACCACATAAAATAATGCTTTGGTTTAAAAAGGATTTATAAGTAAAATCTTTTGCAAAAGGTTTTGCCACTTATAAAATTACCAATAGGTGTTTTAGGATGTTTAAAACCTATTAGAAACCACTTTTCCAAATAAAACAATCTTTGGCATGCTTGCATGCATTGCTTTGTTTCTATTATTTTATGTGATGTTTGCTTGAATGGTAGATTGAAATTGTGCCTTGCTTGATTGAAGTGTAGTGCTTTGAAGAGTGTGAATATTGCAAGATCAAGGAGTGAACTTATATTCTCTACCAAAAGGCAAGTGATGCTTCATACTTTTGTCCCATTATTTTCACTATGCATTAGTGATATTTCTAAAGTAGGACTTGCATGGAATTTTTACTAAGTATAACTATGCCATGGGAAATCCTAGTAGATGAAACCTTAGTAGAAATTTCCTAAGTTAAGATTCCTACTACTATCATGCTTAGCTTAGCTAGTACAAAACAAGGGTGGAATATATTCATGCTATGGAATATTTCTAAGTCAAGGACTTGTGTTTTGTTTAATAAAACAACTAAGTGAATGAATCACCTGGGTGGAATGGAAGGAATGGTTTATGTTGAGTGGTTACATAAGGCCCATTTCTATGGTTTACCTTGTGTATCTCACTTGTGGATGGCCACCCAGGAACAAAGAGATTTGAGATGTCAAATGTTGAGAAGCTTCAAGTGCAGCCACTTGACATTATGGGCTCTACCTGGATCATATAGGTTGCAATAACTTAGCCAAATGGACAGTTGGTGGTAGGGGATTGATAGGTTGGAGCGCGTCCATTCTGGTCTAAGGGAAGGCTTCTGAAAGATCTTGTCTTGGTGAAACCAAGTCTTGTGGGGAAAGTCCACCACCTTTGTAGAGTGTAAAATCTAAGTACTTAGCCATGTCCCTGGCAAAGGACAATTTGAGCATCAAGACATGGAAGCTATCAAGAATCTCCTCATCCCAATTTCTAAGTTAAAATCTTGTGGGGAACAAGGGATTGAAGGATCACCAATTTCTATTGGGAGATGCCTTGGGAAAGATTTTGTCAAGCAAAAACTTAGTGTTTTCAAATGATAAGGAAAAACTATTTTGAGCAAAGCAAGCCTAAGCTCCACTTAGCCAAATGCATATAGATGATAGACTCCACTATACTACCATAGTATCACTTGCCAATACAATTCAAATGTATTGACCCTTGTGGCTGTAACTTGTTATGTTGCAGGTTTGATTGTGATTAGTGAAGGTTAATGATTAGGATTACAAGTCTACAACCAACATATGCACTGTGGCACTTTGAAGATGAAGGACCCCATGCTATTGTTATATTCTGCTGCATTGTAATGAGATAGCAAAATGAGCTATGTAAGATGTAATAAATTATTTTATTCCTGGTTATAAAGTTGTATTATGACCTTTGTTTCTTGATATTACATCTTAACTGTGGATACTAGCTATTGATCCAGGGACTAGCATTGTGAACACAGGGATCTCTACCTTATTAAAGGTTGGGACCTCTACAGATGCCAAATGTTAAGAAGCTTCTAGTGCAGCCACATGGCAATATGGGCTCTTCCTGGATCATATAGGTTGCAATAACTTAGCCAAATGGACAGTTGGTGGTAGGGATGATAGGTTTGCAGTGCGTCCATTTTGGTCTAAGGGAAGGCTTCTGAAAGGTCTTGTCTCGATGCATGTCGAGTCTTGTGGGGAAAGTGCACCACCTCTCGAGAAGGAAGAATCTAAGTACTTAGTCGTGTCCCCGGAAATGGACAATTTGAGCATCAATATATGGAATCTATCAAGAATCTCCTCATCCCAATATTCTAAGTTAAAAACTGGTGATTGAACAAGGGTGAAGGTTCACCAATGTCTATTGATGGTTCCTTGGGAGTTATTATCAAACAAAAACTTAGTGTTTTCAACTGATAGGCAAAACCTATTTTGAGAAAAGCAAGCCTAAGCTACACTTAGCCAAATTCATATAGAAGCTAGAAACTATTATTCTACTAAGGTATCACTTTCCAATACTATTCCAATGTATTGACCACTGTGGCTGTAACTTGTGATGTTGCAGGTTACTCTGATGAGGATTAGGGTTGTGAGTCTACACTCAACATGTTTGCTTGTGGCACATGAAGATGAATACTTTACTTTATTTTGTTAAGTTGAACTCTTGTACTAGCCTAGGGCTATGGAGTTGTAAAAGACTATGTTATCTCTAGAATGACGATGTAATAATGAACTTTGTTTCTGTGTACTTCATCTTAAACTGTGGATGCTAGCAATTGATCCAGGGACTAGCATTGCAATCACATGGATCTTTACCTTTACAAAGGTGGGTTCTTACAAATGGTATCAGAGCACTGTGTTGCCTATAGGATTATGTCCCTAGGTTGGATTAGACTAAGAAACCACTAAGGAAAAATTTCAACACTTTGAAAAATTTCCCTCATTTGTCTTTTTCTTCTCATAAACTTTTCTAATCTTATTTCTAATTTCAATTTGTAGATGAACTCCATCAACGAAGCCGTCAGGAAGGGACCACTCATGACCATGACTTTGGAGTGTGAGACTGAATTTCCCAAGGCACTCAAGGACCTTATGGTTAGCATGGGGATACATGGTGCAGCTGTGTACAAGTGATTCCCTGTGATGGATGAAGGAGAAGAGTATTGGTGGGTGCAACTTCACTTGTACAAAAACAAGGAAGACAACCACAAAGAGTCAGGATTCTGCATGATCACCAACTCCGAAATGAACACAACATTCTTTGACTCTGGAAGAAATGCAGCTTGGAATGCCATCAAGGAGCTTGGTGATAGACTCAAGTGTAGAATGCTCAATACTCAAAATGACCTTAGAGAGGAGAAGAAGCATACCCAAGAATTAGATACTACCAATCAACAACTAAGAGGAGACATCATAGACTTAATATGGGAGTCTTGAGAACAAGATAGACATATTGCCACTAAGTGTGCCCTGATACCTATTTTGTCTAGTGAGTGAGGATTGTATCGTACTCCGTTAGTTGGACCACCACACTTGTCGTTTTTACTTCAAAAATTTGTCTAAGTTATGTTAAACCTTGGTGTTTGTAATGGATTTGTGAATGCCATGACTTGTGTGTTTGATGATAAAAATGTGCTTGTGTTCTATTGTCTTGTGAATTTTTCTCTACTTGTATTGATTCTAACCTTTCTCTATCTTATAAAAATAGATGCCTAACGTTGTTATCAACACTGCCGAGGAGTTCAAGGGAACTCGTTTTGGTACTCGTCTCATTGAGCTCACTAGTGTACTCAACCTCCCACTTCCTAGTATCACGACACTCCAGCTCACCAAGTTTGAGAGGAAGGACCTTTGGGGCTTCAGAGTCACACAGCCGGGACGCTAGGCAGAGCCACCCATGGAGGCTATCACCTTCAAGATGATGCATGATGACAAGGAGAGAGGCTTAGATGTAGTCATGCAGGAGTTACTTGGACGCCTGGTTGGGAGGAACTCCACCGAGTTTAGAGGTCTCTACTTTCACCCGTTCGGGAGACGCGACGAGGAGGGTGAGGCTATAGAGTACGATGATGCTACTAGAGAGATGATGGAGCCAATTCGTTTGTACCTTCAAGACCTAGAGGGTCTTCTTAGACACCTTGACACTGATAGGACCAATGTCATGCTTAGCAATGACGAGCTCCAGTTTTAGCTGCGGGAGAAGGACAAGCTCTTCGTGGAATAAGACGAGATCGTCAAAGAGATGGAGGGCAGATTTGAGAGCCATGAAAAGAAATTCAAGAGAGAGGAAAAAAGAGTCCAAGACAGGAACAAGAAGATCAGGGAGATGAAGGATGAGTTAGAGGCCAAGGACTTCGAACTTGAGCACCAGCAGGGAGTGATTGAGAGGCTTAGCTCACAGAAGAGGACTCTTAGGGCCAAGATTGAAGCCTTAACCACCTTTTGAGGAGTACAAGACCGCCATGGAGAATGCAGGTCTTCCCTTGTTGACGTGGAGGTCGACATGGAGGAGTAGTGTAGACTACTCGATTATCTTTCATCTATCATACTTTGATTATTGAGTCGCAGTGACCATCCAACATGTGGATGCCTTGCTATGGTGTGTTTGCATTTTCAAAACCTGTTGTTTATGGTTCCAAACTCTATGTTATTTTGAGATTGGTTATTGTGATTGTTTCTATGTGATGTATTGTGCATGCTAAGCATCTATGGGTATCTCATTCTGATCCTTATTGAAACCATAGATGCCTCCCGTCGTTACAACCCCAACCAAAACAACAACAACAATGTCACTCCTGAGATGCAGCAGTTGATGACAGCACAAGCTCAACTAATGAAAATGATGACGCAGTTCACGCAGAACCAGAATCAGAATAACAATAATAATAACAACAACAACAACAATAACAACAACAACAATCAGAATAATCCTCCGGGATTTTACATGCTCACCAGATTTCTGAGACTAAGGCCTGCAAAGTTCTCAGGAACCACTGATCCAATGATAGCCAATAACTGGTTACATTCAGTGAACAAGGACTTAGTGACTGTTGGCTGCACCGATGAGGTAAAGGTCAAATTCGCAGCACATCTGCTTGAAGGGCTAGCAGCAACATGGTGGGATAACTTTAAGATCACCACTCCCCTTGAGGATGTGACTTGGGCTATCTTCGAGGATGGATTCTGTACAGCTCACATCTCATCCGGAGTGATGAATTTGAACAAGAAGAAGTTCCACAATCTGAAGCAGCATCACCGCACTATGGCTGAGTACATTAAGGAATTCAACAATCTAGCGCGCTATGCACCGGATGAAATTGATACAGATGCAAAGATAAAGGATAAATTCCTCGAAGGACTTAATGATGAGTTGAACCTGCAACTGTCTGTTGCCTATGTCCCAACCTACCAATAACTTTGTGACAAGGCTACCATCTTGGAAAACACGATGAAACAGGTTGAGAGCAGAAAGAGGAAGCACAGCTTTGATAAGCACAGCTCGGGATCGTCTCACAAGCGTTCCCATCATGATGATAGTGGGAATTCTAGATCCCACAAACATGCGACGTACAACAACCACCACAACCACAACCGTCACCATGATAACAAGCACCATCGCAGTCATGACAATGACAAGTATAAGAATCACAAGAGTGGACACAAGAGCCACCACGGTGGAAGTGGAAGTGGAATTCAGCCTGTAAAGAAAGATCTCAGTCAAGTTGAATGTTTCAAGTGTAATAAGATGGGGCACTATGCTAATGAGTGCCCAGAAAATAAAGTTGAAGGTGCCAACAAGCCCAATCCCTTCCAAAAGGGACAAGTGAACCACATCAATGTGGAAGAAATATATGAAGAATCTGATGTTGTGGCTAGTAAGTTCAAACTCAATTCTATTCCGGCACTTGTTCTTTTTGATACTGGTGCATCGCATTCATTCATATCAAGAGCATATGTTGATGAAAATGGATTTCCAACTGAAAATATTGGGTGTCCTATAAAAGTAAGTTCTCCCGGTGGAGATATGATAGTAAGTGTTGGATGGCGTGATCTGGTGATAGAATTTGGAAAGCATAAGTTTCCAGTCAGTCTGATAGTCCTAGATTCCCAAGGATTGGATGTTATTCTGGGCATGGATTGGATGACCAAGTATGAAGGAGAACTATATTATGCAAACCGTACTGTCACACTCACAACCCCGGAAAATAAAAGGAATAGGTTCAAGTCTAACTTTAAATCAAAGGGGAGTAAGCTAAATTCTTTTAAGGGGGTTAGCATAGACAATGTGCTAATTGTGAGAGAGTATTCGGATGTGTTTCCGGAGGAATTACCTAGAATGCCACCAGATAGAGATGTTGAGTTTCTAAGTGACTTGCTGCCAGGATCAGTACCAATAGCAAAGAGACCTTATAAGATGTTAGTTGATGAGTTGAAGGAACTCAAGAAACAGCTTGGAGAACAGTTACAGAAAGGATTTATTCAACCAAGTTCTTCATCTTGGGGTGCACCAGTTTTGTTTGTTGAGAAGAAAGATAGAAGTCAAAGGTTATGCATAGATTACCATTCACTCAATGAGGTAACTATCAAGAACAAGTATGCTTTGCCTAGAATTAATGATCTGTTTGATCAGCTAGAAAGAGCCCGAGTGTTCTCAAAGATTGATCTCCGGTCAGGATACTTTCAGCTAAAGATTAGAGAACAAGACATACCTAAAACAGCTTTCACCACTAGGTATGGATTGTATGAGTACACCGTTATGCCATTTGGTTTGACAAATGCACCAGCCTACTTCATGAATATGATGAACAAAGTGTTCATGGAATTTCTTGACAAATTCGTTGTCGTTATCATCGGAGACGATCTACTCCAAGAGCAATGAATAGCATGAAGAGCATTTGCGTTTGATACTTGAGAAGCTTAGAGAGCATAAAATGTATGCCAAATTCAGAAGTTTGAATTCTGGCTGAATGAAGTCGGATTTCTCGGACATATTGTGTTAGGAGATGGTGTAGCAGTTGATCCCGCAAAAGTGCCAGCTGTAACTGAGTGGGAATCTCCTAAGTCGGTGAAAGAAGTACGTAGTTTCCTTGGCTTGGCAGGATTCTATAGAATATTCATTGACAATTTCTCAAAGGTAGCTAATCCAATGACAGAGTTACTTAAGAAAGACAAGAAATTTGATAGGACTGAAGGATGTGAACTCAGTTTCCAAGAGTTGAAGAAGAGACTAGTGACAACACCAGTCTTATGTCTGCCAGATTTGGAAAAAAATTTCCAAGTGTATTGTGATGCATCTCACCAAGGATTAGGAGCAGTTTTGATGCAAGAAGGGAAAGTTGTGGCTTATGCCTCGAGGCAACTCAAAACTCATGAAGCGAATTATCCTACTCATGATTTGGAGTTAGCCTCTGTTGTCCATGCACTCAAAACATGGAGACATTATATTTTGGGAAAACGTTGCGAAGTGTTCACCGATCACAAAAGTTTAAAGTATATCTTCACTCAGAAAGAAATCAATATGAGACAAAGAAGATGGTTAGAACTCATCAAGGACTATGACTTGAGTTTGCAATACCACCCCGGTAAAGAAAATTTGGTAGAGGACGCATTAGGCCGTAAAGTTTATGTGAATGGCCTCGCTAAGGGAGAATCGCCAGATGATCTGTGTGCCCAATTCAAAGATCTCAGATTGGAGATAGTACCTGACGGACATCTCATGTCATTGGATGTTCAACCCACCTTTTTGGACAAAATCAAGGAAGCCCAAAAGTTGGACAAAGAAATTAAAGAGATTAAAGGAAAAATTAGCAAAGGGAAAGCCAAAGGATTCCATGAAGACGAACAGGGTACTTTATGGTATGGAAAACATATCTGCATTCCGCAAGATCCGGAACTTCGGAAAATGATTCTACAAGAAGCACAAAACTCACCATATTCCATTCATTAGGGTAACACCAAAATGTACATGGATGTGAAGGTACGATTTTGGTGGAATAATCTCAAGAAAGACATCGCAGAACATATCGCTTTGTGTGATGTGTGTAGTAGAGTGAAAGCGGATCATTAGAAACTAGCTGGATTGATACAACCACTACCTATTCCTGATTGGAAGTGGGACAAGATTGGCATGGATTTCATCACTGGACTGCCAAGGACTAGATCAGGATATGATTCTATTTGGGTCGTGGTAGATCGCATGACTAAAGTGGCTCATTTTATACCCGTGAAGACAACCTATACAAGTGCTAAGTTAGCCAAGATTTATATGAATAGGATTGTGTGTCTGCATGGAGTACCCAAAAGTATTGTGTATGATAGAGGAACTCAGTTCACTTCACATTTTTGGAGGCAACTGTAACATCCCAAAAATATTAAACTAGAATCATCAAACTTTAATCCCCAAATTTAGGGTTAACAAAAACTTTTCAAATTAAAAATATGAAAGCATTCATATGAGTGTGCATTAAAATTTGGATTCTTTTGAATTGCCATGATTATGTGTTTCTTTGCTTGTAAAATGAATCTTAGGTAAAATAAACATCATCTAAACAATCCCCAATCTTTTCCCAAAGACAAACAAATTAAGTGAATGGTCACTTTGGCCAAATTAACTCCCATGCCTACTTTGGCAATCTCTAACTTTCAGAACTTAACAGAAACATGTATGGATATTTGCACCCCTTGATAGTACTCATAACAAAGTACCAAGGCCCACTTTGTGATCATCCAAAAACATTCAAATGCTTAGTTTAAAGGACATTTTAAAATTGAATCTATTTCATATGGGAAGATCTCACTTTTTCAAAAACCACTCAAACAAGATCAATTTTCAAAACCCAAGCATCCATAGAATCCTCAACACATGCCTAGCACACCCACCAAAAATCTTTTCAAAATTGAAAACTTGAGTTCATGCGGCCATTTCAGCAAACAGGTTGCAGATACAAATCAAACAAAATCAAAACACTAAGTTGAGCAGTTTTTTGGGCCTAAATTGTTCCCTCTTGGACACCACTAGCCTTAGTAGATCATCTAACAACCTTAACTAATCTCTAGAACCACTGTAAGCTGGCCATTGTCATCAATAGTGAGCAGGCCGAGTGCACCATTTCCACCCCATAGTCGACAGCAAGCTATGAGCAACACTAGCCTCGCCAACCTTGTCTGGGAGCAAGCTAGCACCCCACCGCCACTCCCTATCCCAGCCGCTATCGATGCCAGCCCCTGGACCACACGCACAGACCATGCCAAGCCTCTCTGCAACCATGCCGAGAGCATTCCCCGTGCGCCACGCTCGATAGACGACCACAGACCGCGCGCCTCCCTCGCCGCGTGCACGCGTGATCACCACCGTCCCAGCAACCCCGTAGACACGCCCGTTTGCCGCCGCGCGGACCACGCGCGCTGTGCGCCATTAAAACTCCCGTCGGGCACGCTTAGAGCACCGCAGCGTTCCGACCGATCAACACCGCCCCACGCCTCGCCACCACGTCATTGAGCTTCGCCGGGGAGCACAGCACCGCCCCTACCGTCGCCCACGCCGATAGCCCTCTGTGCCGTCGACCATGACGAGCTCAGCCCGCGCCCGTCGGTCCCCTCTCGCCACTATAAATAGAGGCCTCCCCCGCTCGAATTCTTCACACCACCTCACCTCACTAATCGTTCCACCCCATTCTCGGAGCAAGGCGAGCAGCGCATCGCCGGAATTGTGCCGGAGCAGGCCGCCTCTAGAGAAGAAGGGCGCCGTCGATTTCGTCCACCCCAGGAGGAGCTGCCGGTACCAGGAGGTTCGCCATCGTCGACTTCGTCTTCGCCCGCATCGCCGACCTTCGCCTGAGCCCCGGTGAGCCTCCCACGACCCCCACTGACCGCTAGGGTTCGAGCTCGCCGGTGACTAGTTCATCGTCGACGACGACCCTCAGCCGTTGATCTTATTCTAATCCAACGCACCACATCGCCTCGTACCGCTTCGCGTTTAAAGAGTCACTGACCAGTAGACCCGCCCTATCGGTTGCGCCCTGTGCCGCAGAGTGACACTGGGCCGGCCTAATAACCCTTCCCGCGCAGCCCACTCGTTTGAATTTAGCTTTTTATTTTTAAGTTCAAACATAGTTCTGTACCTAGTTTCAAAAATCAACTCAGCTCGATTAACTGAACCACATCGAATGAAACCAATTTTGTTAGAAAGGTTTTGAAATGCTTAATCCAAGCCTATTGGATTCAAATCATTTGAATCTATAGATCAACCTTGGTAAAAATAACAAGGTAGAACATTTCTGCATTCAAACATTTTTCAAATTTAAACCATAATAGCTTTTGAGTTGATTCCAACTCTCAAAAATCACATTTGATCATACCTTTCGTAATATATAAAAACATATGGGTTTACTTATAGAAATAATGTTCAAGTAATAAAAGAATGCCACATAAGCATTTCTAGTCATTTATTTTTATCTAAAATAAAAGTTTAAATCTTATTAAATTGTGACACCACTTTAAATCACATTCCCATGTACTGAAATATGTGGTGATGACATGTGTCAACATGATCCCATGTTTGGTTTGGAGAATATTAAATCTTAACTAGTTTTTCAATGAGTAGAAATTACTTTTCTAAAAATAAAAGAAATAATCTTGTAATATTAGTGATGATGCTAGATCATCTATAGAACCCTTGTGTGTGATGATTGAAATTAGTTAAGTATTGTTTGGTGATTGTGTACCTCGTATTTATTCATAGACGCTAGTACCGGCCAAGTATACGAGGAGGAAGGAGAATACTACGAAGAAGAAGCCGAGGAGAACTTCAACCACTGCTCTGCACAAGGCAAGCTAACACTTGCAAGATACTCTACTTATGCAAGCCTAATACTACTAGTTGATTGTGCAAGTTAACACTTGCAAGATACTATACCCATGCAAGCAAATACTTGCTTATTACCATGCCAACTATATGCCTTAAGCATATGTGATCATACCCACTTGATAACCCAATCCTAGTTTTACTTGCAAGCTTTATACTTTATTTCTTTATCAAATCTTCTACATAGAATTTACTTGAGTAAATTGTAGAAAGATAATTGAAGGTTGCATAAAGAGCATAAAACTTGGCCTAAGCTAGATAATCTTTATGTCATCCTAAGGCATGAGATTGAACTTAGTAAAACTCCACTAGTTTACCACCCCTCATTAGTACTTAACCCCACTTGTAGATGCTAGTGCTAAGCATAAAACTTGATCAACTTTAGATGGGAATACTTGGTGGAAAAATGGTTATGAAAACCTTGGAATGATGGATCATTCTATTGAGATGTTTTGACATGTGTTTCCGAACACCAGATGATTTGGAAGTTGAAAATGTTGAGGCATGAGCCTTACCCCTTTATAAAGCTGATGGTTGTCTGGATGCGATACCATTCCAATTTTACCGTACAACCACAATACCCGAGAATTGGGTAGGGCTTGACTGGAAACTTATATACCTTAGTATTGGTTCCCTCACGGCCAAGGTCTAAGCTGAGGCTACCTTGTGAAGATTGTCCACCTGTGCAGTACCCAAGATGACAGCTGTTCATGGTTGGGAGGCCAAACTCACAGGAGAGGTGCTTATACTAGGGCGTGTAATTGAAAGGTTAGGATTGATTATCCGCATACTGAGTATGGTGAATTAAGGATTTGTTCCTAACGGATATATCGAATGTTGTGGTGAAAGTGTACAATCTCTGCAGAGTGTCAAACTATTTGAATAGCCGCGTCCGGGGTTATGGACAGTTGGAGTGGCCATACTGTTCCCCCGTCAGATGTTTTCAAAATGACTTGTGAAATGGATTGAGATTTTGGCTTGACCACAACAGAGTTGTGATATGAAATACAAGTTCCCACTTAGGTGTTATAAAATTTCGACTAGCTTTTCTTACTTCTGAACTTAGTAGAGGTAAATCTGGCTTTTTGCAAAACAACCCTAGAGCCTAGTGTCCTATTACAAAAACCCCCTTCACTTGTTAGTATTAGTTTGCGAGTACTTAAAGAGTACTCATGGCTTTGTCCCTGGCTATTCCCGTGGCCAGATTATGAAGTGGAGTACTAGGAGGATGGACCCCAGGAAGGTTACGACAACTAGGATCATCTCCCATCGTCAGCATTGCCTGTGACCCCGAAGATGGAGCTTCGCCTACGCTACCGTTATTATTACGTATTTCCGCTGCTTGAGTTGTATTAAGAACTGGATCATGAGATCCTTATTTGTGTAAGACCTTATGTATGGTTTGTAATGGATGATGTACTGTGGTAGCCAAATCTGTTATGTCTCGCAAAAATGGTAATCCTGGGATTGTGATGTATGGCATAACTGGCATCTGTGATTAAAAATCCGGGTGTTGACAAGTTGGTATAAGAGCCATCCTGACCATAGGAGACCCTAGTTAGACTGGACGTTTGAATCAAAAACTTAGTTTCAAAACCAAAGGAAGCAAATATTTACAAAAACTTATTCCCATTCTTATCACCTTGATTCTTTCATAAAAATTCATGTTCCTCAAAAACTCTTGCAAAATTCATAAAATTCGACACACTTGATCACTCTACTAACTTACTCATCCTATATTCTTATAGATGGACGTGAAGTACAGAAAGTTTTATCAGTTGGGGAATGGAGGAGACCTTATCTTTGAGTGGGATTTGGATCAGCTTTCGGAACTTCTGGAGCGTCTGCACCCCATGTTCTTCGGAGCTCAGCTCAATGATCAAGGAGGAGAAGATCTGCAGTGGCTAATTGTTGCAAGTCTCCGAGGAAAGATTGAACCTCCCACTGCCGAGGGAATTCAGTTCACCTTGAGAGAGAACAACTGGCTCGATGGACTTGCCAGGGCCATGCAGGAAGCTCTTGCCCGTCTGTGTGGGAAGATTATCAACGAGCTCAAGGGAACCCACTTTGAGTTTTGTCCAAGGCGTGATGCTAATGGACAGCCACTGGAAGCCCCATACCACCACGAGCTGAAGACCCAATTGGACCACCTTAGCTTCATGATGTATGATCGTCAGCAGGAGTTGGACAATTGTCGTGACTACTCCAACCACAAGTCCGCCATCATCAAGACGAAGGATCATACCATCGCCATGCTAGTGAAGGATCGCAAGTCTCGCCGCCGTCAGCTCGATAAGAAGGAGCGCATCATTGCCCGTCTTCGCCACTGTATCTTGGATTTGGAGGAGACCATCCACGAGAGAGATATGCAGTTAGAGGAAAGGGAGAATGCCGGAGAAGATCTTCGTGGAGACCCCTACTCCTATCTCGGCGATGATGATGATTTTCTAGAGGATCAGGCTATGGATTTTCTTCACTAATGAGGATGACGACTATACCGACTCCGAGGAGCAGTAGCACTTGAGAACTTGCGTAGTGAGTTGTATTCGGTCCCACTGTATCGTAGTTTCCAGAATGGTTCTTAAAACCATATGTTTACCTTGTTGTGGTGTGTGTTTGTATCGTGTGCTATGAATGAATGAATGAATGAATGAATGAATGAAAAGCAAGTTTCTAGAAAAATCTGAGTCAAACTTTAAAAACTTTTCAAAGTCCCGGAACCTTAGAAATTTCCCACTTTTCTCATGATCTATCTCAATCTTCAGATGCCACGCGGAGGAAGTGGTTCATCCCCCGACCCGATGTTGCAGATCCTACAAATATTGGTTTCTGACCGCGAAGCTGAAAGAGCCGAACGTCAAGCCAACCTAGCCACCCTTCAACAGATAGCTCAGCTAGCCCACAACAATCAAGGCCACGGAAACCAGGACAACCATGGATATAAGCTCAAGAATTTCCAGAACACCAACCCACCTGTTTTCACTCAGTCGGAAGAGCCCCTAGATGCCGACGATTGGCTGCAAACCATGGAAAATAACCTGGAAGTCGCCGGAGTGTAAGCCAATGAGAAAGTTCTGTTCGCCACCCACTAACTAGCCGGAGATGCCAGAGCATGGTGGAACAGAGTTCGTGCAATGACCGGAGGACAGATGATGACCTGGGAGGAATTCAAGGTCAAGTTCAGCAGAACCCATGTGCCACCAGGTTTGATCAAGAGAATGAGAGATGAGTTCAGATAACTGAAGCAAGGACGGATGACTATAGTGGAATACCGTGACAAATTCTTGCCATTAGCTAGGCATGCCCCGGATGAGATCGACACTGAAGCCAAGAAGAAGGACAGATTCTTGAATGGTCTGCACGATGAGATGCAGACAGTGTTAGTCAATATCCCCTTTGCTAATACCCTTGTCGACTCTGCTATCCAGATGGAAGGAAAGATCAAGCAAGCCAATGAGAACCACAAGCGTCGCATAATGCATCAACCAGGAACCCATCAGACCCCAAAGTATCGCCCTAACCCATCTCCAGGATTTGCCCCGAGAACCAACAGACCCCCGATGAACTGTTTGACCTATCCCAACTGTGGAAACCCAAGGCCCAGAGGAAATCACAACAACCCCGGAAACTCTGGCAATTTCAACCGTGCCACACCCAAGTTCAACCACAACAATGCTACTGCCAACACCAACACTGCCCCGAGAACTGGAAGCAATGTTGTGCCGGTTGCAGCAAAGGACAAGTCACAAGTGACTTGTTATGACTGTGGAAATAAGGGTCACTACTCCAACGAGTGCCCCAACAAGAAGAATACCGCATCCCCAATGCAAATGCCTCAGCTCAGCAGTAGTGTCATGTTCAGCCTGGAAGAAGGTTTGCCCCAGGGAACTCGCTCAACTGCAACGGCCGTCTTTTTCTCATGCATGCTGAAGAAGCTCACGAAGCGCCAGACGTCGTGCTGGGTATGTTTTCTGTTAATTCAGTACTTGCTCGAGTATTGTTTGATTCTGGTGCATCACACTCATTTGTCACCGAATAATTTGCATGAACTAGTAAGATTCAACCAACCAAACTGAAGCATGTCATGATTTTTCAAATCCCCGGTTCAACCACCAAAGCTAGGCAAATTTGCAAAGCCGTCCCCATCCGAATCCATGGCATAGACTTTTATGCTAATCTGATAGTACCCGGAACTAAAGGTTTGGAAGTAGTACTAGGAATGTATTGGATGTCCAAACATAAAGGATTGACTGACTGTGCCAAGAAAGCCATAACCATGACCAACGCCGCTGGAATATCAGTCGAGCATATATCTAAAACCTTACCTCGTCAATTCAAGTGCAACAAGATTATAGCCCAACCTACCATTGACCAAGTCCGGATAGTCTGTGAATACCCCGATGTATTTCCAGATGTTTTGCCCGGTATGCCCCCAGATCGGGATATCGAGTTTATCATTGAACTAATTCCCGGAACAGGACCCATAGCCGAGAGACCATATAGTATGAACCCGTCGGAATTAGCAGAACTGAAGAAGCAATTGGATTCCATGTTGGAAATTGGATTGATTCAACCAAGTGCGTCACCATGGAGATCACCTGTCTTGTTTGTGGACAAGAAGGATGGAGGTAACCGTTTATGTACGGATTATCAGAAGTTGAATGATGTCACTATCAAGAACAAGTACCCATTGCCCAATATAGAAGATGTGTTTGATCAGTTGACCGGTGCCAAAGTGTTTTCTAAGATTGATCTCAGAACAGGCTATCATCAACTCAAGATTCACGCAGAGGATATTCCCAAGACTGCATTTACCACCAGATATGGATTATACGAGTATACCGTCATGTCTTTTGGATTAACCAATGCCCCCGCTTATTTCATGAATCTCATGAATAAGATTTTTATGGATTTCCTGGATAAGTTTGTCATTGTTTTCATCGATGACATTCTGATTTATTCCAAATCGGAAGAAGAACATGAGCTACACCTAAGGACCATTCTTGGAACCCTTAGAGAGCATCAGTTGTATGCCAAGTTTAGCAAATGTGAATTCTGGTTACAGGAGGTAGGATTCCTCGGCCACATTGTATCAGCCGGAGGAATTGCCGTTGACCCTGCAAAGGTGAAAGATGTCGAAGATTGGCAAGCCCCAACCACTCAAACCCAAGTTTGTGCATTTCTCGGATTGGCGGGATATTACCGCAAGTTCGTAGAAGGATTCTCGAGTATCGCCAGACCCATGACCCAATTGCTGAAGAAGGACAAGAAGTTTGAATGGACCGACAAATGTGAAGCGAGTTTTCAAGAACTCAAGAGGAGATTGATTTCAGCCCCAATCTTAATCATGTCGGATATCACGAAGCCCTTCGACGTGTATTGTGACGCATCTAAGATCGGTCTCGGATGTGTGCTAATGCAAGAAGGGAAAGTTATATCTTATCTATCTCGACAACTGAAACAACACGAGCAAAATTACCCAACCCATGACCTCGAACTCGCAGCCGTAGTTCTAGCCCTGAAGACATGGAGGCACTACCTGATGGGAAACCGTTGTGAGATTTATTCGGATCACAAGAGCCTGAAGTATATATTCACACAGAAGGAGCTGAATATGATACAAAGAAGATGGATGGAGCTAATCAAAGATTACGACCTGGACATTCACTATCACCCCGGTAAAGCCAATGTGGTAGCAGATGCCCTTAGCAGATTTTCGTGCCGCTTGAACTCCATGATTTTGAAGTAGCAACCAAGATTGCACAAAGAGATGGAAGAATTTCGAATGGAATTAGTGAGTGAAGGATTTTTCGCTAGCATAGAACTTCAACCCACTTTGATTAGCCAGATCAAAGAGGCGCATAAAGGAAATGCTAGTATCGACGGAATCAAGCTTCGTATCGGTACATGCAAAGTACCCGGATTCACCGAAGACAAATAAGGAGTTCTGTGATACAAATGACGCCTTTGTGTACCAGCAGATTCTGAGTTGAAGGAAGTTATTCTCAAGGAAGCTCATGATACTCTTTATTCTATCCACCCAGGAGGAACAAAGATGTATCAAGATGTGAAAGAGCAATTTTGGTGGCATAAGATGAAGAGAGAAATCGGAAGTTATATCGCCAACTGTGATATATGTCAGCGAGTCAAGGCCGAACATCAAAGACCCACTGGATTGTTGCAACCATTGCAGATTCCGGAATGGAAATGGGATTCCGTTGGAATGGACTTTATCACCGGATTGCCTACTTCTAGTAGGGGAAATGACTCTATCTGGGTCATAGTGGACAGGTTGTCCAAAGTCGCCCATTTCTTACCCGTCAAGACCAAATATCAGAGTTCGAAGCTAGCGGAGTTATACATCGCTAGAATCGTCAGTTTGCATGGAGTCCCCAAGAACATCATATCGGATCGAGGGACTCAGTTTACCTCGAGATTCTGGAAGAAAGTCCAAGAAGGTTTAGGAACCCGCCTAGATTTCAGCAATGCTTATCACCCTCAAACCGATGGGCAAACGGAGCGAGTAAATCAAATACTTGAAGATATGCTGAGAGCATGTGTGTTAGAATATGGATCTAAGTGGGAAGACTGTCTACCGTTCGCAGAATTTTCATACAACAACAGTTATCAAGCTAGTTTGCAAATGGCCCCATTTGAATTCATGTGCGGAAGAAAGTGTCGCACCCCTTTGAATTAGTCGGAAGTAGGAGAGAGTAAGATTTTTGGACCCGATATCCTACGAGAAGCGGAAGAGAAGGTTCACAAGATTCGTGAGCACCTCAAGAGAGCCCAGTCTAGACAAAAGAGTTACACCGACAAGAGACGTCGAGACCTCGCCTTCAACATAGGAGATTTTGTGTATCTGAAAGTGTCGCCATTGAAAGGAATGCAGCGTTTCCAACTAAAACGAAAGTTAGCCCCCAAATATATTGGACCTTTCAAAATTATGAACCGTCGAGGAGAAGTGTCGTATCAATTGGAACTACCGAGGAGATGTCAGCCGTGCACAATGTGTTCCATATCTCATTACTTCGCAAGTGTCTCGTAGTCCCGGAGAAGACTGAAGTGTTCAAGAATATTGATCACCGGACTATAGAGATCAATGATGACCTGACCTATCCCGAAGTACCCATCCGTATTTTGGAAGAAGCTTTCAGAACTACCAGAACCCGAAGCATTAAGTTTCTCAAGATTCAGTGGAGCAACCACACAGAAGAGGAAGCTACCTGGGAGCGCGAAGATCACATCAGGACGGAGTTTCCCGATCTCTTCAAATCCTAGGTAATATTTTTCGTCATTTTTCAAATCTCGGGACGAGATTTTGTTTAAGGGGGAAGGTTTGTAACATCCCCAAAATATTAAACTAGAATCATCAAACTCTAATCACTAAATTTAGGGTTAACAAAAACTTTTCAAATTAAAAATATGAAAGCATTCATATGAGTGTGCATTAAAATTTGGATTCTTTTGAATTGCCAAGATTATGTGTTTCTTTTCTTGTAAAATTATTGTTAGGTAAAATAAACATCATCTAAACAATCCCCAAACTTTTCCCAAAGACAAAAAAATCAAAACAAACAAATTAAGTGAATGGTCACTTTGGCCAAATTAACTCCCATGCCTACTTTGGCTATCTCTAACTTTCAGAACTTAACAGAAACATGTATGGATCTTTGCACCCCTTGATAGTACTCATAACAAGGTACCAAGGCCCACCTTGTGATCATCCAAAAAGATTCAAATGCTTAGTTTAAATGACAGTTTAAAATTGAATCTATTTCATATGGGAAGATCCCACTTTTTCAAAAACCACTCAAACAAGCTCAATTTTCAAAACCCAAGCATCCACAGAATCCTCAACACATTCCTAGCACACCCACCAAAAATATTTTCAAAATTCAAAACTTGAGTTCATGCGGCCATTTCATCAAACAGGTTGCAGATACAAATCAAACAAAATCAAAACACTAAGTTGAGCAATGTTTTGGGCCTAACTTGTTCCCTCTTGGACACCACTAGCCTTAGTAGATCATCTAACAACCTTAACTAATCTCTAGCACCACTGTAAGCTGGCCATTGTCATCAATGGTGAGCAGGCCGAGTACACCATTGCCACCCCATAGTCGACAGCAAGCTATGAGCAACACTAGCCTCGCCAACCTTGTTTGGGAGCAAGATAGCACCCCACCGCCACTCCCTGTTCCATCCGCGAGCGATGCCATCCCCTGGACCACACGTACAGACCATGCCAAACCGCTCTACAATCATGCCTAGAGCGCGCCCCATGCGCCACGCTCGATAGACCAACATAGACCGCGCGCCGCCCTCGCTGCGTGCACGCGTGATCACCACCGTCCCAACAACCCCGCAGACACGCCCGTTCGCCGCCGTGCGGATCACGCGCGTTGTGCGCCATTAAAACTCCCGTCGGGCACGCCGAGAGCACCGCAGCGTTCCGACCGATCAGCACCGCCCCACGCCTCGCCACCACGTCATTGAGCTTCGCCAGGGAGCATAACACTGCCCCCTACCGTCTCCCACGCCGATAGCCCTCTGTGCCATCGACCACGACGAGCTCAGCCCGCACCCGTCGGTCCTCTCTTGCTCAAATAGAGGCTTCCCATGCTCAAATTCTTCACACCACCTCACTCCCCTCACCTCATTGATCGTTCCACCCCATTCCCGGAGCAAGGCGAGAAGCGCATCGCCGGAATTATGACGGAGCAGGCCGCCTCTGGAGAACAAGGGCACCGTTGATTTCGTCCACCCCAGGAGGAGCTGCCGGTACCAGGAGGTTCACCGTCGTCGACTTCATCGTTCGCCTGCATCGCCGACCTTCGCCTGATCCCTGATGAGCCTCCCACGACGCCCACTGAGCCGCTAGGGTTCGAGCTCGCTGGTGACTAGTTCATCATCGACGACGACCCTCAGCAGTTGATCTTACTTCTAATCCAACGCACCACATCGCCTGCATCGCTTATGCGTTTAAAGAGTCACGACAGAGACCGCCTGTCGATTCGCGCCTGCCACGGAGTGACACTGGTCCGGCCCAATAACCCTTCCCGCGCAACCCACGTTTGAATTTAGCTTTTTCTTTTTAAGTTCAAACATAGTTTTGTACCTAATTTCAAAAATCAACTCAGCTCGATCACTAAACCACATAGAATTAAACCAATTTTGTTAGAAAGGTTTTGAAATGCTTAATCCAAGCCCGTTGGATTCAAATCATTTGAATCTATAGATCAACCTTGGTAAAAATAACAAGGCAGAACCTTTTCTACATTCAAACATTTTTCAAATTTAAACCATAATAGCTTTTGAGTTGATTCCAACTCTCAAAAATCACATTTGATCATATCTTTCAGAATATATAAAACCATATGGGTTTACTTACAGAAATAATGTTCAAGTAATAAAAGAATGCCACATAGGCATTTCTAGTCATTTATGTTTATTTAAAATAAAAGGTTAAATCTTATTAAATTGTGACACCACTTTAAATCACATTCCCATGTACTGAAATATGTGGTGATGACATGTGTCAACATGATCCCATGTTTGGTTTGGAGAATATTAAATCTTAAGTAGTTTTTCAATGAGTAGAAATTACTTTTCTAAAAATAAAATAAATAATCATGTAATATTAGTAATGATGCTAGATCATCTATAGAACCCTTGTGTGTGATGATTGAAAGTAGTTAAGTATTGTTTGGTGATTGTGTACCTCGTATTTATTCATAGACGCTAGTACCGACCAAGGATACGAGGAGGAAGAAGAATACTACGAAGAAGAAGCCAAGGAGAACTTCAACCACTGCTCTGCACAAGGCAAGCTAACACTTGAAAGATACTCTACTTATGCAAGCCTAATACTACTAGTTGATTGTGCAAGTTAACACTTGCAAGATACTATACCCATGCAAGCAAATACTTGCTTGTTACCATGCCAACTATATGCCGTGAGCATATGTGATCATACCCACTTGATAACCTAATCCTAGTTTTACTTGCAAGCTTTATACTTTATTTCTTTATAAAAGCTTCTACTTAGAATTTACTTGAGTAAATTGTAGAAAGATAATTGAAGGTTGCATAAAGAGCATAAAACTTGGCCTAAGCTAGATAATTTTTATGCCATCCTAAGGCATGAGATTGAACTTAGTAAAAATCCACTAGTTTACCACCCCTCATTAGTACTTACCCCCACTTGTAGATGCTAGTGCTAAGCATAAAACTTGATCAACTTTAGATGGGAATACTTGATGGAAAAATGGTTATGAAAATCTTGGAATGATGGATCATTTTATTGAGATGTTTTGACATGTGTTTCCAAACACCAGATGATTTGGATGATGAAAATGTTGAGGCATGAGCCTTAGCCCTTTGTAAAACTGATGGTTGTCTGGATGCGATACCATTCCAATTTTACCGTACAACCACAATACCCGAGAATTGGGTAGGGCTTGATTGGAATCTTATATACCTTAGTATTGGTTCCCTCACATCCAAGGTCTGAGTTGAGGCTACCTTGTGAATATTGTCCACCTGTGCAGTACCCAAGATGACAGTTGGTCATGGTTGGGAGGCCAAACTCACAGGAGAGGTGCTTATACTAGGGCGTGTAATTGAAAGGTTAGGATTGATTATCCGCATACTGAGTATGGTGAATTCAGGATTTGTTCCTGACGGATGTATCGAATATTGTGGTGAAAGTGTACAATCTCTGCAGAGTGTCAAACTATTCGAATAGCCCTGTCCGCGGTTATGGACAGTTGGAGTGGCCATACTGTTCCTCCGTCAGATGTTTTCAAAATGACTTGTGAAATGGATTGAGATTTTGGCTTGACCACAACATAGTTTTGATATGAAATACAAGTTCCCACTTAGGTGTTACAAAATTTCGACTAGCTTTTCTTGCTTCTGAAACTTAGTAGAGGTAAATCTGGCTTTTTGCAAAACAACCCTAGAGCCTAGTGTCCTATTACAAAAAACCCCTTCAATTGTTAGTATTAGTTTGCGAGTACTTAAAAAGTACTCATGGCTTTGTCCCTGGCTATTCCCGTGGCCAGACTATGAAGAAGAGTACCAGGAGGATGGACCCCAGGAAGGTTACGACAACTAGGATCATCTCCCATCGTCAGCATTGCATGTGACCCCGAAGATGGAGCTTCGCCTACGCTACCGTTATTATTACGTATTTCCGCTGCTTGAGTTGTATTAAGAACTGGATCATGATATCCTTATTTGTGTAAGAAATTATGTATGGTTTGTAATGGATGATGTACTGTGGTATCCAAATCTATTATGTCTCGCAAAAATGGTAATCTTGGGATTGTGATGTATGGCATAACAGGCATCTGTGATTAAAAATCCGGGTGTTGCTAGCAACTCCATGAGTCATTGGGAACAAGACTAGAATCCAGCACTGCTTTTCATCCCCAGACTGATGGACAGACAGGAAGGACCAACCATATTTTAGAGGATATGTTGAGGGCATATGCCCTAGACTATGGTGCTAGTTGGGATGAAAGTCTGCCTTACGTAGAATTCTATTATAATAACAGCTATCAAGCCAGTATTGATATGACACCGTTTTAATTTCTCTATGGAAGGAAATGTACTACACCATTACTACATCCAAAAATCATGATTTATAAAGTTGCACATCATGCATGCATTCATAAGCATTTGGATTATTTTCAAACAAGGTTTCAAATCAGAAGCCATTTGTATGCCTATTATTTTATGTAAGAAAGGCAATGGATTTATTTCTAATCTCAAAATATGAGAATACCTTGATTTAACCATAAAAGTTTAAAGGATGATTTCAATGCTCACACAAAAATTTCAAAACAGGTTTAAAACATAAAACCATTCATATGCCTATTACCCTTATATTAATAAAGGCATGGTTTTATTTTATTTTCAAACCCAAATTGGTTTTTGAGTGGAAGTAAATGTTTGACACATATTTGGACACTACAAACATAGTACAAAAATCTGGGGAGAATTCAAATGAAAACAGATTTGAATTAGGCATTCAAAATCAAACTAGAAAATCCAAACAGAAAAAGAAAAGGAGAAAAAAATAAATGCAGCCAACCTATCTAGCCCAACCCACCCGCGGCCCCGCTCCTCTCTGTTTCTCACCCGCACGCACACCCTCTCCTTCGCTGTCTAGTGGACTCAACGCCAGGTAAGCATCGTCGTCCCCAAATTTCCGCGCGACGACCCGCTCCGTCGTTTCTTCCTCGCAGTGACGCCCCGTTTGATTCTCGCTTAATTAACATTTATTCCTCGCTTAATTTCCGCCCTCGCTCTAGATACTTAACCATCTCACTTCCCCGCATCTTTCCCCTCACTCACCCCTTCCTAAGCGCCACCAGGAGGTTCGTATTGGAGCTTGCACCGCCGTGGCACCGAGCGACTTCAGCGGCTGATTCCGGTGAGACTCGAGCGCCCCCTGTCTCTCATTCACTCGAGCATGTCCCTCTTGTCCTTGTGCATCCTCTGACACCTCTGGTTTGTCCTACATCGCCCCAGGTCACCATCTCCGTCTACCCCTGCAAACAACCGAGGCGCCGCCCAACCCCGACGAGCAATCACGGTAACTACAGAGCGCCCCTTGACTTCTCTTGCATACGACTAGGTTTGCCGTGTCCTTCTGCAGCTACTGATGCCTTGCGTTTTCCCTATGGTGACCCAGGTCGTCGCCTTTGTCTTTGGAACTGAGCACCCGACGCTCAGAGCAACTCCGACGAGCCCTAGCCACTGCTACAACACGCCCCCGCCCCAACCGCGACCACGTTGAGCTTCCTCGTACACTCACGATTTTGGTAAGCAACACCGCAACCCCTAGATCCCTCTGTATTCGCCAGACCATCGCCGCTAGTAGCGTCGCTCCCGTTGTAGCCACACGCGCCGCCAGTTCTTGGTCAAGCCGCTGTGAGCCGTTAGATCTAGATCCAGCGCATCAGATTAGATCACTTAATGAAGGGGTATGATTAGATCTGGCCCGTGCGTTGCCACTTAAATCCTACGGCTCAGGATGACCGATCCAACCGAATCGGTACGGGCCAATTAGATGTTTACACGTGTCTAGGATTTTGTTTTAAAATCTATTTTTGAATCTATTAGAGATTTAAAATTGTAAAATTCATAACTTTTGTTCTGTTTATCCAAAAAATGGAAATAATATATCAATGGATTCACAAAATTAAATACTACAAATATGTAGGCTTGGTTTTGTATTTTTCCTATGTTAAAATAGAATTTTATGGAGAGACATTTGTAGGCTTATTTTGGGTATAAAAATTATTTACAAAATGTTTTAAAAGCCAAATTAAGTTTATTTAGTCTATAAATGTTTATTTCAGTGTTTCAGTACTGTTTTACTTGTCAGGTTTAGTTTAGAAAAATCATCACATGGCATTTGCATGCATTCATATATTTTTGCTTGATTATTTGAAATATGAATTTGGTGTTATCATTTCATGTGTAGATTTTGGTGCTAGTGGTGATTGTGATTGTGAGGATTGTTGCTACCCCACAACTACCAAGGCAAGTGGTGCTTCATATTTTTGTCCCAATATTTTGACTACGCATTAGTGATATTTTGTATAAGGCTTGCATGATGTTTTTTCTAAGTATCTATATGCTATGCTTGGGAAATCCTAGTAGTTGTAGACTTGTTAGAATTTTCTCTAAGTTAAGATACTTACTATATTGCCATGCTTAACCTAGCTAGTAGCAAAGAAGGATGGATTATATACATGCTATGGAAAATGTTGCTAAGTCTTTGACTTGTGTTTTGCTTAATAAAATAACTAAGTGAATGAATCACCTGGGTGGAATGGTGTGTTTGGGTTATGCTGAGTGGTTACATAAGGCCCATATCTATGGTCTACCTTGTGTATCACACTTGTGGAAAGCCAGCCAAGAACAAAGGGGTTTGAGATGCCAAATGTTAAGAAGCTTCTAGTGCAGCTACATGGAAATATGGGCTCTGCCTGGATCATATAGGTTGCAATAACTTAGCCAAATGGACAGTTGGTGGTAGGGGTGATAGGTTTGGAGCGCGTCCATTTTGTTCTAAGGGAAGGCTTCTGAAAGGTCTTGTCACGATGCATGTCGAGTCTTGTGGGGAAAGTGCACCACCTCTCGAGAAGGAAGAATCTAAGTACTTAGCCGTGTCCCCGGCAATGGACAATTTGAGTATCAAGATATGGAAGCTATCACGAATCTCCTCATCCCAATTTTCTAAGTTAAAAATTGGTGGTTGAACAAGGGTGAAGGTTCACCAATGTCTATTGGTGGTTCCTTGGGAGTTTTTACCAAACAAAAACTTAGTGTTTTCAACTGATAGGCAAAACCTATTTTGAGCAAAGCAAGCCTAAGCTACACTTAGCCAAATTCATATAGAAGCTATAAACTATTATTCTACTAAGCTATCACTTGGCAATACTATTCTAATGTATTGACCACTATGGCTATAACTTGTGATGTTGCAGGTTACTCTAATGAGGATTAGGGTTGTGAGTCTACAATCAACATGTTCGCCTGTGGCACATGAAGACTTTACTTTATTTTGTTAAGTTGAACTCTTGTACTAGCCTATGGCTATGGAGTTGTAAAAGACTATGTTATCTCTGGAATGACTTTGTAATAATGACCTTTGTTTCTGTGTACTTCATCTTAAACTGTGGATGCTAGCAATTGATCCAGGGACTAGCATTGCAATTACAAGGACCTTAACCTTTATAAAGGTGGGGTCTTACACATGGCATATGGGCTCTGCCTTGATCATATATGTTGCAATAACTTAGCCAGATGGACACATGGTGGTAGGGTGATAGGATGGAACGCGTCCATTTGGTCTAAGGGAAGGCTTCTGAAAGATCTCGTCTTGATGCATGTCGAGTGTTGTGGGGAAAGTGCACCACCTCTCGAGAAGTAAAAACCTAAGTACTTAGTTGTGTCCCCGGCAATGGACAATTTGAGCATCAAGACATTGAAGCTATCAAGGATCTCCTCATTACAATTTCTAAGTTAAAAAATTATGGTTGAACAAGGGTAAAGGTGCACCAATGTCTATTGGTGGTTCCTTGGGAGTTTTTGTCAAACAAAAACTTAGTGTTTTCAACTGATAGGAAAAACCTATTTTGAGCAAAGCAAGCCTAAGCTACACTTAGCCAAATTCATATAGATGTTAGATACTACTATTCTACTATGGTATCACTTACCAATACAATTTCAAATGTATTGACCCACTGTGGCTATAACTTATGATGTTGCAGGTTACTCTGATGAGGATTAGGGTTATGAGTCTACACTCAACATGCTTGCCTGTGGCACATGAAGATGAAGACATTTACTTTATTTACTTATGATGTGAACTCTTGTATTAGCCTATGGCTATGGAGTTGTAAAAGACTATGTTTATCTCTGGAATGACGATGTAATAAAGACCTTTGTATCTGTGTACTTCATTTTAAACTGTGGATGCTAGCATTTGCTCCAGGTACTAGCATTGCAATCACAGAGACCTTTACCTTATAAAAGTGGGGTCATACAATATATGTGTTAGAGAAATGCCTGGGCCGCTAGCCTAAGCCATGCCTAATCATGGTGGAAACTTGTAGCATTACCATAATGAGTAATCTGTGAAGCATCCTCAATAAAAACCTATGCAAATAGCAACTAAAAAGATCGCTAGGATGCTCATTGTCTGCTTGCCTTGTCATTTTGATTATGGGATAGCTCATGTATCATGTTCAAGGGGTACCCCTTTGGCGGTTCTTTATGATATGCATGTATAACGATGACAAGAACTTATAGGTAACTAAAGTTGAGTAGCATGAGGATCATACCTCGTACTCAAGGGACATGGTATTTCCGGTTTATGGTCTGTCAAGCATATAACTCATAATGGACCTCACTTTCACATTACCCACATAAAGATGCATATGATAGGGGCAATGAGAGATCAAAGCTAATGAGTACCTTATTTTCAGCATTTGGAAGCCTTTCAAACTTTTCAAAACATTTTCACCTCCTTGTTGAGTCACCACTTATTCTGTGAGCACCTTCTCGAGAGCATAGTTGTCATTCTTGTGTTTGTCTCAAAACTTGGTTAATTATGTCATGACTTTGATGCTTGTATCTCTGATATCTTCACTTCTAGTCTTCACTTGAACTTTAGAGGTGCCTTGGCATTTATATTGTGCTCTACAAACAAAGGCAAGCGAGATACCACTCTATCATACTTTATTATGAGCATTGCAATGTTGCTTATGTTTATGTTTCATGCTACTTATTATTATTGAGTTGGAATCTCTTCATAGATTGCATTGACTATTGAGTAGATTTAGTTGCATACTTCTTATTATGAATGGTTTAAGTATCTACTCCTGTGCTGAGAATATATACATCATATGAAGCAAATGTGTTCGTGAAAGTTCTTTTATCGCACTTAGTTTTCAACTGAATTGCTTGAGGACAAGCAATAAGCTAAGCTTGGGGGAGTTGATACGTCCAAAACGAATCTAATTTCCCGAACACTTTTGCTATTGTTTCTCCTCTAAACTTGTGTGATTTGGATAAAACTAACACGGACTGACGCTGTTTTCAGCAGAATTACCTTGGTGTCTAGTTTTTGTGTAGAAAATCAACTATCAGGAAAATTCGGGAAAATATGCCAAAAATCCTATTTCACCAGAAGATCCATGGAGCCAGAATACAAGACGGAGTGGAGCCCTAGGGGACCCACACCCCCTGCCGCGCGGATGGGCCCAGCCCACGCCTGGAGGGGGTGTGGCTGCCCCAGGCACCCCCTCGGCCTCCCTCTTCGTCTATAAGATGCCTCTTGACCTAAAAACCGAGGGGGGGTCGACGTTTTTCAGAAAGAGTTCTGTTGCGCCGCCGCCACCAGAAACCGCGATCCGGAACCAGAAACTCCGTTCTAGCACCCTGCCGGGACGGGGAATTTGGGGAGGATCATCTCCATCGTCATCACCAACGCCTCTCCATCAACCATCAATTTTTCCCTCATCCATGAGTGAGTAATACCCCGCTGTAGGATATGGGGATGGTATGGATTGGATGAGTTCTACCATGTAATCGAATAATATTGTTAGGGCTTGGTGCCTAGTATCTCTATTAGTGCTATTTGACTTTGTTGCAACTTGTTGTGCTTAATGCTTGTCACTAGGGCACAAGTGCCATGATCTCAGATCTGAACTTATTATTGAATCATTATGATAGTATTGTTTGTGATCTTATCTGCAAGTTGTGTACACATATCATTTCCGGATCCAAAGGCCCCGAAGTGACAGAAATTGGGACAACCTGAGGGGATGGCTATGATGTGAGGATCACATGTGTTCACAGAGTGTTAATGCTTTACTCCGGTGCTCTATTATAAGGAGCACCTTAATTGCCAGTAGTTCCCTTGAGGCCCCGCTGCAACGGGATGGCAGGACAAAAGATGTTGTGCAAGTTCTCATTGCGACCATGCATGAATATTGATGGCGCCCAGCACTGTCGTGGGAAGCTTCGTTGGAAACCCTAATAGAAGGTGTGATGAGCACAACAGCAAGTTTTCCCTCAGTAAGAAACCGAGGTTATCAAACCAGTAGGAGGAAGGAAACATCACACGGGTGTTGCAAGCAACGCGGAGACCTGCACAACACAAACTCAAGACTTTGCCCCAATGAATCAGTGAGGTTGTCAAGCTCACCGGTTTGCTATAACAAAGGATTAAACGTATGGTGTGGAAGGTAATGGTTTGCAGCAACTAAACAAGTAACATTGGAAGATGTATCAATGGTAAAGATTGGACCGGGGTCCATAGTTCACTAGAGGTGCTCTCCTTAGATAAACAACAAGGCATGAAGGGTAAAAAATTACAGCAGGGCAATTGACAGGAACTGAGCAAGGCATAACAATGCAATACCAGACAAAAAGATCCTATGAGATTCGATTGGGAAATACAACAATATACATAGACCGCCATCCTACTGCATCTATGACTAGAAGTCCACCTTCAGGATATCATCCGAAACCCCTCCAGTATTAAGTTGCAAGCAACAGACAACTGCTTTAAGCAAAGTGTTTAAGGTAAACAATCTACTTGTTCCATGAACAAGAGACCGTTGTTTTCTCCCTAGTAGAAACATCACATCTACAACCAAAGAGATTTCTGTCACTTCCCTTGGAAACTAGAGGCATGAACCCACTATCGAGCATAAATACCCCCTCTTGGAGTCACTAGCAACTACTTGGCCAATATAGCTACTAACAACGAAGAGCATGCAAGATCACAAACAACACAGACATGATAGAATCATAAAGACAAAACCATTAATCAATCTGACATAGTAATCTCAATATCCATCGGATCCCCGCAAACACAACATGCATGATTACAAATATATTAGATCTTGATCATGAATGGAGCTCACAAGATCTATACATGAAAGCACAAAGGAGGAGATACAACCATCTAGCTACTACATGGACCCATAGTCCAAGGTGGAACTACTCACGCATCATACCGGAGAGAAGGCCTCCCGGATGATCTCCCCTCCGGCTGGGTTCCGGGAAGATCTACAGATCCCCTTGATCTAGGGACGACGGTGGCGGCGGCTATAGAAGTTTCATGGAATATTGATTGGGTACTTAGGGTTTCTGCATCGGGGGCTTCTTATAGGCGAAGAGGCGAGGCCGGGAGGTAGCCAGTGGCCCACACCTTACCCAGGCGCGGGGCAGGGCCCACCCGTGCCTAGGGGGGTCTGGCCACCCTGGTTCGCGTCTCCGTCTCGTCTTCTGGATTCGTGTCCCTCGCGGTAAAATATTGACTTTGGCTTTTGTCCTGTCCAATTCCGAGAATATTGATTTTCTGCCTTTCTGGAACCAAAAACAGAAGAAATCAGGCAAATGGCACTGTGGCAAATTGTTAATTGGTTAGTTCCAGAAAAGATATAAAAACACCTCAAAGTGTAGACAAAGCAAAGCAAAGTAGATACTAAACAAGCATGGAGCATCAAAAATTATAGAGGTGAGTGATATGCACCATCAAAAGAATAATTTTTGAGGTGACATGCACCATCAAAACCAAGATCAAACCATTTGCAAGCATTGAAAGTTGGGATCAAAGAACTATAAACATGTGCATGAAAGATGGAGTTCTGACAATAGGAAATAGTAACTATGCATGCAACATGAAAGGCTACAAACAAAGATCATGAATAGCATGCATTGAAAAATGTTTGTTTGTTTCACATACAGAAAACATAGCATAGTGGCAATCAGCTTGTCCCTCATAGAGTAGAAAATAGATGCATAGGACACCTTCAAAGTTCACAAGGGTGACTAGAAACAAGTAGCACAAGAACAAGTAATATCACAATATGCATCAATCAATAAGCTTTGAGACACTGCACACAGAATGACAACTATGATCTCTTAATGGTACCTAAAGGTAGAAGGTGGAGACTCAAATAATGGTGGAAGAAAATCCCTACACAAAGTGACGCAGGGATTTCAAGTTTCAAAAAGAGCTTCCAAAAATTATGGTACTTGTTAGCTTTTAGCCCTCATTGCCCCTATCATAAGCATCTTGATGTAGGGTTCGCAGCATAGAAAACAAAAAATTTCCTACGATGAGAACTATGTACCAAGATCTATCTACTAGATAAAAAAACGGGCGTATGTATATCCGTAGAGAACATACCCTTGAAGACCGATAAAGGTTAACGAGTTAGACTCGTGGTTGATGTAGATGATCTCTTGCCGATCTCAAGATCAAGTGGAAGTCCTAGCGCTGCAAAACAATAGCGCATCCGTGCTCGCACACACGTACAAGACACTGAGCAAACTCCGCCTCCTCGCTCCAATGATGCAGTAGAAGCACAACCCTATCTTGCCGAATATCCACCGGGAACAAGTATCTCACTAGTCCAAGACCATGGGGAATAAATTCTAGAGGGGGAGAGAGATCCTTCACGAGGAGGTGTAAGTGAGAGAGAGGATAGGGGTGCCTTTTATAGGAGAGGGGTACCCCAAGGGGGTGGCCAGCGCATGGGGGTTTCCCCCTTGCCCTCCCCTCATTCATGTGGGTGGATACTCCACTCACAAAAATCTCTTCCATTCCATCCACTCAAAATCCCACTCAAAATTTCTATTAAATTTCCACCAAATTTAATGCAAACTCTCATTAAATAAAACTCATTTTATTTATTCAGAATTTTGTCAATTACTTTAATGACAAACATTCACATAACACCCCTTGCTAGTATTCCATTTCACATGCAAAAACACTTTTTGCAATTTCACCAGAAAACCTATTTCTGTATCTAGTGAAATAAATTCATGCGCTTGTTATTCTTTCCGGCATGAAACTTTTGCTCCAATTGGATGTCAGTGTCCCTTAAGTGTGCCACCCTACGGTTCGCGAATAATACGGACATGATCGAGACCCTTCTCCGATCAATAATCAGAAGCGGGACCTGGAGATCCATACTGACTCCCACACATTCAACGATGACTTTCCTGTGATCGTCAGAACCTTTTACACTAGTATCTTAATCCCTTTGTTTCACGATATATTACATGTCTGATATTCGATCATCGGTATCTCCATACCTAGTTTGATCTCATTACTGACATGCACTCTTCTCTTGTTCCCGTGATATAACATTATAGTGATCAAATCACTTTCTTGCAAGCTAACCAATGTGATATCATCGAGAGGGCCCAGAGTATATCTATCCGTCATCGGGATGAACAAATTCCACTCTCGATCCATGAGCCTCAACATAACACTTTGATAGTTCTGAAGCCATCTTTATAATCACCCAGTTATGGTGTGACGTTTGATGTCATCAAGAAACTCTTTTGGTGTTAGTGATTAACATGATCTCATGGTCTAAGGATTAGGATCACTTCATAAGTTGTTATAGCAATATAAACTCAATGACTTTGATCGTAATGCTAACTTCGGATGAATGTTCATCACATCATTACACTAATGTTGTGACCTCGTTATTAACAACATCCAATGTCTATGATCAGGAAAATTTGATCATATTGTTAATCAACGAGCTAGTTTATGAGAGAGGCATAACTAGGAACTTTCTGTTTGTTTATTAAACACACATGTATTAATGTTTCCGTATTAATACAATTATAGCATGCAAAATAAACATCTATCATATACTTGGAATACGCATAATAAACACTTTATTTTTGCCTCTCATGGCATATTCCCTTCAGTCTCCCACTTGCACTAGAGACAATAATCTAGTTCCATAGTGATGCATCTAACACCCATGGAGTTCTGGTGTTGATCATGTTTTTCTCTAGGGAGATTTTTAGTCAACGAATCTTCTACATTGAGATCCGTATGTACTGTAAAAATCTTTATATCTCCATCCTTGTCATGTTTGTCGGGGGTGTACCCCCGGGTACCCCAGAGTTGATGAATTAAGTAAGTCAATAAGAATCGTACATGAGAAAATAATGTTCAATATAAAAATACTAAGGCAAAAACCAATCTGGGCCGAGTTAACACAAAGTCGGCCCAAACCACACAACTGTTGGACCAGACCTATATGGAACGGGCCGAACTAGGCTCTAGATGCCGAATTACCCTCCTAGGCCGAGTCATCCCGTCAGGCCCACCAAGCAACCTATCCCCAGCACCGAACTACTCCCAGCCAGCCCACCTCGACGCCGGACTACTCCCGCCTCCTCGCCAAGTTTTCCCCGCAGGTCAACGCTTCGAGCGCCAGCATCGAGCGCTCCCGCCAAGCCGCCTCGATGCATGCAAGCCGCCCTGACGCTCAGCGTCAGCATCGTCGAGCTCGCCCGCTGAGGGCCGCATCGCCTGCATCCCCGGGTGGGCCGGCAACAGGCAGATCCGGCCCACCGCGGGTCTCCACCACGCCACCTCGACTCCCACCGGTCCGCGCCACCAAGCACCCCGAGGTGGGCCGACTAGAGCAACCCCGGCCCACCACGGGTCCCTCTCGCCAGGCCGGCTCCCAACTGGGCTGCTTTGTGGCGACCAGGCCGAGTGAAGGGATAATCCGGCTGGGCCTCATCCGAGTAATTCGGCTGAGTCTCAGGATTTCCTCTTGCGCCGAACTAGCAGGGCCCAGGCCGAGTTCTCCTTCGGGAATTGTCATCTGGGCCAAATCAAGTCATCCCAGCTGCCTCACGGACGTTCCGATGACTTCTACATCGATATATCTACGAACCAGAACGAGCTCCACCGATATTACGCGAGTACAGGGACACACGTGGCGCAGACTGGCACATGGCCTAAGGAATATGCCTATGGCATCCATGAATATGCTAAGGAATATGCCTTGGCATCTTCAAAGATGCCAAGCCATATGCTGAGCATCTGAGAAGGTGCCAGGAATATGCTACATAGATGCCAAGCGTGTGGAACAAGCATGGTCCCCTGGGCTCCCCTTTATAAGGAGCACCAGGGGGATCGTTGAGAGAGAGGCCCAGAAGGGCTCTTCCCCTCTCTGCTCAATAGGAGCCCTTCTTCTTCTTCCTCCTCCAATCTCACAGAGAGATCTAGATAGAGGTATAGGAGATACAACTCAAGGAGCATGATTGGAGCCACAAGTATGGCAAGATTATAAGAGATTAGATGTATAGAATGAGGTATTATATCCACTTGAGAGTCTCAATCCTAGATGCATTGTATTTCTCTTTGTTCATATGAGTGCGGTCTTCACTTCATCATCCCTCCCCGGATTCCTCCACATCCATCGGCCCCAACTTTAGCCTACCCATGGCATATGCCGTGATACCACCACAACATTTGCCGCCCACCTTGGGGCCTTTTAGTGGCATTGGTTGGGTTTCCATCTGGACGGGAGCATCTTCATCAACTTCTTCCTCATAGGGCTCATTCAGCTCCACCAAGCGAACAGAGAACAAAGAGGTAAGAGAAGAGGCTCTCCAAGTCTGACTCATCAAAGCAGGTAAGATTCAGCAAGGAGGACTCAAGCACTACTCCAGGCTTACTGTAAGTACCAGGTAACTCAGCAGGGCAGGTATGACTTAGAAAGACTCACTCAAACACTACTCCAAGCTTATTGTAAGTACCAGGTAACTCAGCAGGGCAGGTATGACTTAGCAAGACTCACTCAAACACTTCTCCAAGTATACTGTAAGTGCCAGATAACTCAGCCACCTACACTCAATCCTTCACCCAGGGAGAAAATAACTTAACCCGGGGACTATTCAACTTATCCGTAGAGTCACCTTTGGATTAAGAGAACATTATGTTGATTCGGATCTATATTTGAGTCAGCTAATTTATAACTCGGATAGAAGTTGCGTCAGCTTATTTATGATTCAGATAGATTTTGAGTCAGTTAATTTATGCTTTGGATTGACCTGTAACTCAGCTCACCAGCCAGCTTACTGATGATTCGGATAGAATTTGAGTCAACTTATTTATGATTCGGATAAGATTTGAGTCAGCTTATTTATAACTCGGATAGAATTTGAGTCAGCTTATTATGATTCAGATAGATTTTGAGTCAGTTTATTTATGCTTTGGATTATCCTTTAACTCAGCTCACCAGCCAGCTTATTAATGATTCGGATATAATTTGAGTCAATTTATTTATGCTTTGGATTAATCTTAAACTCAGCTCAGTAGCTTGTCTCTGATTAGGACTAACATTTGATTCATCTTGCCAGGGTATATTATAATTCGAATTTGTATTCGGACTCGGCGTACTAAGCATATCTCGGATTCGGCCCGAAGCTTGATTCAGCTCGCTAGATTTCCAGGTTATGTTATGACTCGGATTGATGTTTCACTATCTTGCCAGGTTACCCCATATCTCGGACGACTATTTGCCAGCTTATCATATCTCGAATCTATATCTCATATCTACATCTCGAATCAGATCTCTCAGCGGTTAGCCCTATTATCATATCCCAAAACTTAATCTCGGATCTATATCTTGGATCCATATCAAAGGCAAATTAACATCATCTCACCAAATCAAGTTATATCGTGGCAAATAGATGATTCGGATTTGAGTCATATAACACGGATTCTGAGCCAGATAACTCAGATTCGAGACATAAGACGAAAATGAGTAAGATAACTCGGATTTGGAATCAGATGATTCGGATTTGAGTCATATAACTCGGATTTTGAGCCAGATAACTCAGATTCGAGACATAAGACAAAAATGAGTAAGATAACTCGGATTTGGAAACAGATGACTCGGATTTAAGTCATATACCTCGGATTTGAGTCAGATGACTCAGATTTGAGATGTAAGTCAAAATTGAGTAAAGTAACTCGGATTTGGGATCAGATGACTCGGATTTGAGTCATATACCCCGGATTTGAGTCAGATGACTCAGATTTGAGATGTAAGTCAAAATTGAGTAAAGTAACTCGGATTTGGAAACAGATGACTCGGATTTAAGTCATATACCTCAGATTTGAGTCAGATAACTCAAATTTGAGATGTAAGTCAAAATTGAGTAAAGTAAATCGGATTTGGAATCAGATGACTCGGATTTGAGTCATATACCTCGGATTTGAGTCAGATGACTCAGATTTGAGATGTAAGTCAAAATTGAGTAAAGTAACTCGGACTTGGAAACAGATGACTCGGATTTGAGTCATATACCTCGGATTTGAGTCAGATGACTCAGATTTGAGATGTAAGTCAAAATAGAGTAAAGAAACTCGGATTTCGAATCAGATGACTCAGATTTGAGTCATATACCTCGGATTTGAGTCAGATGACTCAGATTTGAGATGTAAGTCAAAATAGAGTAAAGAAACTCGGATTTGGAAACAGATGACTCGGATTTGAGTCATATACCTCGGATTTGAGTCAGATGACTCAGACTTGCGACATAAGTCTATTTTGAGTAACAAAAACTTGGATTGCGAAATAGGCGACTCGGATTATGACTTACCCAAAGAGGTAATGACCAGTGCCCATGAAGGCCAGAAGTCCAGAAACTTACCCAAAGGGGTTATGACTAGTGCCCATGAAGGCCAGAAGTCCAGAAACTTACCCAAAGGGGTTATGACTAGTGCCCATGAAGTCCAGAAGTCCAGAAACTTACCCAAAGGGGTTATGACCAATTCCCATGAAGGCCAGAAGTCCAGAAACTTACCCAAAGGGGTTATGACCAGTGCCCATGAAGGCCAGAAGTCCAGAAACTTACCCAAAGGGGTTATGACCAGTGCCCATGAAGGCCAGAAGTCCAGAAACTTACCCAAAGGGGTTATGACCAGTGCCCATGAAGGCCAGAAGTCCAGAAACTTACCCAAAGGGGTTATGACCAGTGCCCATGAAGGCCAGAAGTCTAGAAACTTACCCAAAGGGGTTATGGCCAGTGCCCATGAAGGCCAGAAGTCCAGAATCTTACCCAAAGGGGTTATGACCAGTGCCCATGAAGGCCAGAAGTCTAGAAACTTACCCAAAGGGGTTATGACCAGTGCCCATGAAGGCCAGAAGTGCAGAAACTTACCCAAAGGGGTTATGACCAGTGCCCATGAAGGACAGAAGCCAAGAAACTTACCCAAAGGGGTTATGACCAGTGCCCATGAAGGCCAGAAGTCCAGAAACTTACCCAAAGGGGTTATGGACAATGCCCAGGAAGGCCAGAAGTCAAAAAACTTACCCAAAAGGGTTATAACCAGTACCTTAGAGGGCCAAAAGTCAAAAAACTTACCCAAAAGGGTTATGGACCAGTACCTTAGAGGGCCAGAAATCAATGATATATGAAAAGACTATAGGCCGAATAAACAACTCTGGAGATTTTAGTATAAAGCCTATGCACGACTCTACGAGTCCCACATAGCCTCGGGGACTAATGTCGGGGGTGTACCCTCGGGTACCCTAGAGTTGATGAATTAAGTCAGTCAATACGAAACGTACATGAGAAAATAATGTTCAATATAAAAATAGTAAGGCAAAAACCGATCTGGGCCGAGTTAACACAAAGTTGGCCCAACCCTCACAACTGCTGGACTAGACCTATATGGAACGGGCCTAACTATGCTCTAGATGCCGAATTACCCTCCTGGGACGAGTCATCCCGTCAGTCCCACCAAGCAACCTAGCCCCAGCACCGAACTACTCCCAGCCAGCCCACCTCGATGCCGGACTACTCCCGCCTCCTCGCCAAGTTTTCCCCGCAGGTCAATGCTTCGAGCGCTCCCGCCAAGCCGCCTCGATGCATGCAAGCCGCCCCGACGCTCAGCGTCAGCATCGCCGAGCTCGCCCGCTGAGGACCTCATCGCCTACATCCCCGGGTGGGCCGGCAACGGGCAGATCCGGCCCACCGCGGGTCTCCACCACGCCACCTCGACTCCCACCAGTCCGCGCCACCAAGCACCCCGAGGTGGGCCGACTAGAGCAACCCCGGCCCACCATGGGTCCCTCTCGCCAAGCCGGCTCCCAACTGGGCTGCTTCGCACCGACCAGGCCGAGTGAAGGGATAATCCGGCTGGGCCTCGTCCGAGTAATTTGGATGAGTCTCAGGATTTCCTCTTGGGCCGAACTAGCAGGGCCCAGGCTTCCTCACGGACGTTCCGATGACTTCTACATCGACATATCTACGAACCAGAACGAGCTCCACCGATATTACGCGAGTACAGGGACACACGTGGCGCAGACTGGCACATGGCCTAAGGAATATGCCTATGGCATCCAAGAATATGCTAAGGAATATGCCTTGGCATCTCCAAAGATGCCAAGGCATATGCTAAGCATCTGAGAAGGTGCCAGGAATATGCTACGCAGATGCCAAGCGTGTGGAACAAGCATTGTCCCCTGGGCTCCCCTTTATAAGGAGCACCAGGGGGATCGCTGAGAGAGAGGCCCAGAAGGGCTCTTCCCCTCTCTGCTCAATAGGAGCCCTTCTTCTTCTTCCTCCTCCAATCTCACAGAGAGATCTAGATAGAGGTATAGGAGATACAGCTCAAGGAGCATGATTGTATCCACAAGTATGGCAAGATTATCAGAGATTAGATGTATAGAATGATGTGTTATCTCCACTTGAGAGTGTCAATCCTAGATGCATTGTATTTCTCTTTGTTCATACGAGTGCGGTCTTCACTGCATCATCCCTCCCCGGATTCCTCCACGTCCATCGTCCCCAACTTTAGCCTACCCATGGCACATGCCGTGATACCACCACGACAATGTTCACGGATGGAGTGAAACCGGCGCTTAATATGCTTGGAATACTTGTGAGACCATGGTTCTTTGGCATTGGTAATGGCACCATTGTTGTCACAATAGAGCACCATTGGGTCCAACAAGCTTGCAACCACACCTAGTTCAGATATGAACTCCTTCATCGAAACTGCTTCGTGAGCCGCTTCCGAAGCTGTAAGGTTCCCAACCTTTAATAAGGTAGAGATCCCTGTGTTTACAATGCTAGTCCCTGGATCAATATCTAGCATCCATAGTTAAGATGTAATATCAAGAAACATAGGTCATAATACAACTTTATAACCAGGAATAAAATAATTTATTACATCTTACATAGCTCATTTGACTATCTCATTACAATGCAGCAGAATATAACAATAGCATGGGGTCCTTCATCTTCAAAGTGCCACAGTGAACATATTGTTGTAGACTTGTAATCCTAATCATTAAACTTCACTAATAATAATCAAACCTGCAACATAACAAGTTACAGCCACAAGGGTCAATACATTTGAATTGTATTGGCAAGTGATACTATGGTAGTATAGTGGAGTCTATCATCTATATGCATTTTGCTAAGTGGAGCTTAGGCTTGCTTTTCTCAAAATAGTTTTTCCTTATCATTTGAAAACACTAAGTTTTTGCTTGATAAAATCTTTTCCAAGGCATCTCCCAATAGAAATTGGTGATACTTCAATCCCTTGTTCACCCACAAGATTTTAACTTAGAAATTGGGATGAGGAGATTCTTGATAGCTTCCATGTCTTGATGCTCAAATTGTCCTTTGTCAGGTACATGGCTAAGTACTTAGATTTTACACTCTGCAGAGGTGGTGCACTTTCCCCACAAGACTTGGTTTCACCAAGACAAGATCTTTCAGAAGCCTTCCCTTAGACCAGAATGGACGCGTTCCAACCTATCAAACCCCTACCACCAACTGTCCATTTGGCTAAGTTCTTGCAACCTATATGATCCAGGCAGAGCCCATAATGCCAAGTGGATGCACTTGAAGCTTCTCAACATTTGACATCTCAAATCTCTTTGTTCCTGGGTGGACATCCACAAGTGAGACACCAAGTTTTCCCCAGCATACTGGACTTGCATGACCACTCAACACAAACCATTCCTTCCATTCCACCCAGGTGATTCATTCACTTAGTTGTTTTATTAAAGAAAACACAAGTCCTCGGACTTGGAAATTTCCCATAGCATGATTATATATTCCACCCTTGTTTTCTAATAGCTAAGCTAAGCATGATAGTATTAGGAATCTTAACTTAGGAAATTCTACTAAGGTTTCATATACTAGGATTTCCCATAGCATAGTTTATACTTAGCAAAATTCCATGCAAGTCCTACTTAGAAATATTTCTAATGCATAGTGAAAATAATGGGAAAAAGTATGAAGCATCACTTGCCTTTTTGGTAGAGAGTAAAAGTTCACTCCTTGATCTTTGCAATGTTCACACACTTCAAATCACTACAATTCAATCAAGCAAACAATATTTCAATCTACCATTCAAGCAATTCATCACATAAAATGATAGAAACAAACAATGCATGCAAACATGCAAAAGATTGTTTTATTTGTAAAAGTGATTTCTAATGGGTCATAAACATTTGAAAACACCTAATGGTCATTTTATAAAGTGGCAAAATCATTTGCAAAAGATTTCACTTCATAAACCATTTTTAAACGAAGTCGTTATTTTATGTGGTGAAGAAATGCTTTTAATAAGGCAACATTCTATAGGTTTCACAAAATATATTTTCAAACCATAAAAACTTGTGTTTAGGTTCAGAGAGTTTATTTCCAAAACATTTCTTAAAGGTTTGCTTCCAAAACCCTTTTTAATAATTAAACCATATTTTTATTTGACTAGAAATGTTTTAAATCAAAGATTCATTCTTTTGTTTCACCAAATATATTTTTGAAACCACCAATTGATTCCTAGGGTCAGTAGGTTCAAAACAAAACACTTGCCAAAGATTTTATCCTCAAAATCATTTTAGAACAAATTTTATATTCTAAACATGCATACACAAGTTTCTGCAAAAACAATCAATTTAACAGAAGATTTTTACTAAACAAAGTGCATGGTTGGCTAGGGCTTGTCTTGCTGAATCCATTGATATAAAATTTGTAAACTTTGGACGTGTAGATTAAAAGTTGTAGATTTTACAAAATCTAGCATCTAATAGATCAAATCTGTTTTAAATCAAACGGACAGGCCACGTGTCTTGATTCTATTCACTGGTACCGGTTCGTCTAGAACACGCACTGAGGACCGCTGGATTAAGTTTCGCACGGCACAGATTGCTTCTTACCCCTTCGCTTAGTTTCTATCCTAATCGTCAGATCAAAATCCTACAGACCTAATTGCTTTAACCTTTATGCAGCGGCGCTGGCGGCGGCAGGTGGCGGCGCTGGCTCTGGCTACGGCGGAGCTGGTGATAGAGGAAGCGAGGAAGGAAGGGGATTGGCTCACCAAGATCGCCGTGTAGTGGGGAAGCTCAACATGGTCTTCGGGTAGCAGGGGCGCACGGGGTCGATGAGAATCGCTCGTCGGAGTTAGGGGTGGCGCCAGGAGCTTCTGCTTGTCGAGGGCGGGCTTGGTGCATGCGGAGGAGAGGAGAGTATGGTTAGATTCAAGGACGTGGTGAATATGCGTGCGTGAAAGAGAAAGGGAGGGGCGCTCTGGTTCTTACCCGAGGCTTCGCCGGAGAGGAAACAGACGGTGGCGGCGGTGGTCGTCGTCGTAGCCGAGGTTCTGGGGCGCGCGGGGACGAGCTGGCGCTGCGAGGAGGTTCGCCAGGAGATGGGGATCATGCTTGTGTGCTCGAGGAGGCGATGGGAGACGCCTACTGGCCGGAATCGCTCGCGAAGTTCGCCGGAGACAGTGAGGGTGCAGGGGGAAATTGAGCAGCCTGGGGGCGCGCTAGGGGAAGGCGACGGAGGGGAAACAGAGAGGAAACACAGGCGAATAAGAGGGCATTATAGCGGGGTCATTTAATGGTGTGGTTAACGCGAATTAAGTCGGTCTTTAATCGCACCGGCGAGTGAGTGGTGAGTCGTGGTGAGGAAGATGATTGCGTGGCGGTGGGGTCGTCTCGTCAGCGAAAGAGGGGGAGGGGGAGTGGGGTCCATCGGTCATTCTCTGAGTGGGTGCGTTTCTGAGTAAGGCGAAAAATGGTTCGAGTGCGAGGAGTGGTACATTGGGTCTTAGTTGGGCTGGGTAATTTGGGTCCTTTTCATATTATTTTTTGTTCAGATTGTTTTTCTTTTTCCTTTTCTTTTATTCTATTTTGATTTTGATCAAACAATTCAAACACTCATTTGAATTCAAACCTTTGCCATATTTTGTGAATAATCAAACACGGTTTAATACCATATTTTGATGTCATATTTAGAATAAAACTTTTATCCCTTTAGTGCCTTTTTAATTATTTAAAGTAGGTCCTTGTATTAATCAAATAAGATTTAATAATATTTTCAAACACCACTTAAGTTTCTAAATTCTTCCAAATATTTTTCAGTAAGTTTTATTTACTTAATAGGGTGTCAAAATATTCTCCTAGGATCATTTCGAATAAATTCAATATGATTCATAAATCATTTGAATTGGGTATTTGTTTTATTTCCAATGGAATTAAATAAAGTTTTAATTCCCTAAATTTTATTTGGAAGATTTATTTTATTTAAATTAATTAAACAACTTTTATTCCACTTGGATAAATTCCAAAATACTATTTTCTCAAGAATTATATAATTATTCTTATTAGAGATTTGTCTTTATTAAAATAGGGATAGAATGGTTAATGCCATTTTATTTTATTTTGGAAATTCTTTATCCTTTTATTTTATTTGGATTTGGATTCTATTCATTCCATTTGTTTAATGGATTAGGACAAGATTTTATTTGGTCTTTAAATAATCCTTATTTAATATTTATTTCTTCATCTTATAAAATCCATATCCTTTTATTTAGAGATCCAAACTTGGTGATTCCAATCTGTAAAATCTTATTTAATATTTATTTATCCTTTGAAATATCTTTAGGATTATTTGCTCACCATTTGGTATGGATTTTAGATAAGGGCTTTATAATATTTCTATTTGTCTCCCTTGATCATTTTTGAATGTTTGTTGACAAATTTTATATGGATCAAATCCATAGGTTTGGAGATAACATGGAAATGATTTTTTTATTCCATTTAGGTTTAAGGGTTTTGGTTTATTTCTCAAGTGTTTAATTTCCAGATGCTTTTATGAAGAATGCATTTCACTTGATTTGAATTTAGTTGGATTCAAATGTTAACCAAAGTTTGTTCAAGATGGGATTTTTAAGTTTCCATTTAGAAACAAAAGTTTCTTTTCACCCTAAAATTCAACAATAATTTATTTTGTTTATTTATTTTTCACATTACAAGATTTGGAAAATCTTGGGATGTGACAGGCTACCACCCTTAAAATAAATCTCGTCCCGAGATTTGGGGAGGCTAGGGTTACAGCTGGCTCAAAACAACTAGGATACTACCACCCTTAAAAAATTTCCAACTAGATTACATCTTGGATTTCTTGGGATCTTGTTGAAATCTCTCTGGACAAACATCTGCATAGTGTCCTTTGTTTCCACACTTGTAACATGTGACTAGGCTAAGATCCTTCATAGGCTTTATCTTGTGCTTCATCTTTTCTGGACAGTTGCTTGCATAATGTCCTTGGTTACCACAATTGTAACATGTGATAAGGTTGATTTCTTCACGTATCTTCTGTGGACAAGTTGACACATAATGGCCTAGCTCTTTGCAGTTGTTACACCATACTTGGCTAATCTCCTTATACTTCTTCTTATTGGGTTTCTCCAAAGTTAGGAGTGCTTCTAGTTCATGGTCTTCATATGTTATCTCAAATGTAGGAATGTTTCCTGGTCTCTCTTGACCTTTTATTATTCCTTGGATAATACATATGTCTCCTCTTTGGTCTTTTATATTGAGTCATATTGCATGGAGGTGCAAGATGAGATTTTCCTTTGTCTTTATCCTTCTTGGTAGACTTGGCTCTCTCATGGTAGTCTGCAATCAGTTGTTGCACTCCACCTTGTTTCCTTTGTTGAACTATGGAATAGATGGGGCATTGGATAGGGACATGATTATTTCCTTCACATAAGTAACAAGTAGCTTGGGTTGTGGGGCATTGGTCAATTGGATGTTTCTCTTCACAGTTGGGGCATTGATCTTCATGCTCTTTGGAAGTGTGATCCTTGTCTCCACAAATATTGCAAGCTTGGGTTCCTTCTAGAATATTATCTTTGTCATCCTTGTTATCACAAACTCCTTTGGAAGAGTTGTTTCCCACGTTGATCATTTGATCTGTCACCTTATGCAACAATTGGGTTTGGGTTTCCAAAAACCTTTGCATGGTTGGATCTACCTCACTAGTGTTGGCTATAAATTGAGCTGTCACTTGGTTTAACTGGGTTTGGGTTACTATGAGTTCTCTCATGTTGTCCTCTTGGTTGTTGGTGTTGTCACCATCCTTGATGTTGGAGTTTCTTGGAGTAGTCATCTGTTTGGGTTGGTTTGGGATTAGAATAGGCAAAAGGTTTTCTAGGAATCAATTCTAATCACACACATCACAATTCACTCAAGCAATGTGAAAGCAATCACAAACAAACATTCCACTCAAACAACAAGTTCAAGCTCATTTTTAGGCAAGCAAACATATTTTTGTTACACCACATAGGTTGGTGTGTTTAATTTAAAGTAAACATGGTGGTCCAACTATATGGTTCACTTGAGATCTTGCCATCCTTCTTAGTTGATTCTTCATGAACAAGATCTTTGTATCCTTGGAGAATTTCTTGAATCTTGGTCACAAAATTTCAAAGTGATGATGGTTCCTTCTAAGTTGTGTTTACTTAGTCTTCAATTCTTGAGTAACATTTCTTGTCTCACTTGTAGTCCTTAGTGATATCCAAGGTTGAGGTCCTTGGTGAAAATGTTGAAGATGTTGAAGTCATTAGGGTTGATGAAGTCCTTTGCACATGGTGAAGTCTTTCGCCATGGGGTAGGATTGTCCATCAAGTTTGAAATAGAAGAGATGTAGAATCAAAACCAAAATGGTTGAGGAAAGAGTTTACAAGATTGTTTGTAAATAAGTTTTGGAACAAAAACAACTCCTATTTTTCTAAGGGGTTTTGTCCAATCCTAGGGTTACAATCCTACAGGCAACACAATGCTCTGATACCATCTATAAGGTTCCCAAAATTTAATAAGGTAGAGATCCCTGTGTTTACAATGCTAGTCCCTAGATCAATAGCTAGCATCCACAGTTAAGATGTAATATCAAGAAACATAGGTCATAATACAACTTTATAACCAGGAATAAAATAATTTATTACATCTTACATATCTCATTAGGCTATCTCATTACAATGCAACAAAATATAACAATAGCATGGGGTCCTTCATCTTCAGAGTGCCACAGGCAGACATGTTGGTTGTAGAATTGTAATCCTAATCATTAAACTTCACTAATAACAATCAAACCTGCAACATAACAAGTTATAGCCACAAGGGTCAATACATTTGAATTGTATTGGCAAGTGATACTATGGTAGTATAGTGGAGTCTATCATCTATATGCATTTGGATAAGTGGAGCTTAGGCTTCCTTTGCTCAAAATAGTTTTTCCTTATCATTTGAAAACACTAAGTTTTTGCTTGACAAAATCTTTCCCAAGGCATCTCCCAATAGAAATTGGTGATCCTTCAATACCTTGTTCACCCACAAGATTTTAACTTAGAAATTGGGATGAGGAGATTCTTGATAGCTTCCATGTCTTGATGCTCAGATTGTCCTTTGCCAGGGACATGGCTAAGTACTTAGATTTTACACTCTGCAGAGGTGGTGCACTTTCCCCACAAGACTTGGTTTCACCAAGACAAGATCTTTCAGAAGCCTTCCCTTAGACCAGAATGGACGCGTTCCAACCTATCAAACCCCTACCACCAACTGTCCATTTGGCTAAGTTCATTCAACCTATATGATCCAGGCAGAGCCCATAATGCCAAGTGGATGCACTTGAAGCTTCTCAACATTTGACATCTCAAATCTCTTTGTTCCTGGGTGACCATCCACAAGTGAGACACCAAAGTTTCCCCAGCATACTGGACTTGGTGATGCCCAAGTTTTCCCCAGAATACTGGACTTGCATTACCACTCAACACAAACCATTCCTTCCATTCCACCCAGGTGACTCATTCACTTAGTTGTTTTATTAAACAAAACACAAGTCCTCAGACTTGGAAATTTCCCATAGCATGATTATATATATTCCACCCTTATTTTCTAATAGCTAAGCTAACCATGATAGTAGTAGGAATCTTAACTTAGGAAATTCTACTAAGGTTTCATCTACTAGGATTTCCCATAGCATAGTTTATACTTAGCAAAATTCCATGCAAGTCCTACTTAGAAATATTTCTAATGCATAGTGAAAATAATGGGACAAAGTATGAAGCATAACTTCACTTCTTGGTAGAGAGTATAAGTTCACTCCTTGATCTTTGCAATGTTCACACACTTCAAATCACTACAATTCAATCAAGCAAACAATATTTCAATCTACCATTCAAGCAATTCATCACATAAAATTATAGAAACAAACAATGCATGCAAACATGCAAAAGATTGTTTTATTTGTAAAAGTGATTTATAATGGGTCATAAACATTTGAAAACACCTAATGGTCATTTTAAAAAGTGGCAAAATCATTTGAAAAAGATTTCACTTCATAAACCATTTTTAAACCAAGTCATTATTTTATGTGGTGAAGAAATGCTTTTAATAAGGCAACATTCTATAGGTTTCACAAAATATATTTTCAAACAATAAAACCTTGTGTTTAGGGTCAGAGAGTTTATTTCCAAAACATTTCTCAAAGGTTTTCTTCCAAAACCCTTTTTAATAATTAAACCATATTTTTATTTGACTAGAAATGTTTTAAATCAAAGATTCATTCTTTTGTTTCACCAAATACATTTTTGAAACCACCAATTGATTTCTAGGGTCAGTAGGTTCAAAACAAACCACTTGCCAAAGATTTTATCCTCAAAATCATTTTAGAACAAATTTTATATTCTAAACATGCATACACAAGTTTCTACAAAAACAATCAATTTAACAGAAGCTTTTTACTAAACAAAGTGCATGGTTGGCTAGGGCTTGTCTTGCTGAATCCATTGATATAAAATTTGTAAAATTTGGACATGTAGATTAAAATTTATAGATTTTACAAAATCTAGCATCTAATAGATCAAATCTGTTTTAAATCAAACGGACAGGCCACGTGTCTTGATTCTATTCGCTGGTACCGGTTCATCTGGATCACGCACTGAGGACCGCTGGATTAAGTTACATCGCACGGTACAGATTGCTTCTTACCCCTTCGCTTAGTTTCTATCCTAATCGTCAGATCAAAATCCTACGGACCTAATTGCTTTGACCATTACGCAGCGGCGCTGGCGGCGGCAGGTGGCGGCGCTGGCTCTGGCTACGGTGGGGCTGGTGATAGAGGAAGCGAGGAAGGAAGGGCATTGGCTCACCGAGATCGCCGTGGCGTGGGGAAGCTCAACGTGGTCTTCGGGTAGAAGGGGGCGCACGGGATCGCTGAGAATCGCTCGTCGGAGTTAGGGGTGGCGCCATGAGCTTCTGCTTGTCGACGGGGATGGGGCTTCGGTGCATGCCAGAGGGAGAGGATAGTATGGTTAGATGCGCAAGGACGTGGCGAAGAAGCGTGCGTGAAAGAGAAAGGGAGGGCGGTCTGGTTCTTACCCGAGGCTTCGCCGGAGAGGAAGCAGACGGTGGCAGCGGTGGTCGTCGTCGAGGTTACAGGGGAACAAGCTGCGCTTCTGAGGAGGTTCGCCAGGATATGGGGATCACGCTTGTGTGCTCGAGGAGGCGAGGGGCGACGCCTACTGGCCGGAATCGCTCGCGAAGTTCGTCGGAGACAGTGAGGGTGCAGGGGGAAATTGAGCAGCTGGGCGCTAGGGAAGCGACGGAGGAAGCAGAGAGAGCGAGGAGAATAAGAGGGCATGCTCGCGGGGTCGTTTAATGGTGTGGTTAACGCAAATTTAGCCGGGCTTTAATCGCTTGCAACGGCCAGCGAGGTGAGGGGAGGAGTCAGCGGGTGAGGAAGATGATTGCGTGGCGGTGGGGTCGTCTCGTCAGCGAAAGAGGGGGAGGGGGAGTGGGGTCCATCGGTCAGTCGCTGAGCGGGTGCTTTTCTGAGTAAGGAGAAAAACGGTTCGAGGTGCGAGGGAGTGGGCTGTTGGGTCTTAGTTGGGCCTGCTGGCTGGACTGGGTCCTTTTCATTTTTTTTTCAGATTGTTTTTTTTTCCTTTTCTTTTATTCTATTTTGATATTGATCAAACAATTCAAACACTCATTTGAATTCAAACCTTTGCCATATTTTGTGAATAATCAAACACTGTTTAATACCATATTCTGATGTCATATTTAGAATAAAACTTTTTTCCCTTTAGTGCCTTTTTAATTATTTAAAGTAGGTCCTTGTATTAATCAAATAAGATTTAATAATATTTTCAAACACCACTTAAGTTTCTAAATTCTTCCAAATATTTTTCAGTAAGTTTTATTTACTTAATAGGGTATCAAAATATTCTCCTAGGATCATTTGGAATAAATTCAATATGATTCATAAATCATTTGAATTGGGTATTTGTTTTATTTCCAATGGAATTAAATAAAGTTTTAATTCCCTAAATTTTATTTGGAAGATTTATTTTATTTAAATTAATTAAACAACTTTTATTCCACTTGGATAAATTCCAAAATACTATTTTCTCAAGAATTATATAATTATTCTTATTAGAGATTTGTCTTTATTAAAATAGGGATAGAATGGTTAATGCTATTTTATTTTATTTTGGAAATTCTTTATCCTTTTATTTTATTTGGATTTGGATTCTATTCATTCCATTTGTTTAATGGATTAGGCCAAGATTTTATTTGGTCTTTAAATAATCCTTATTTAATATTTATTTCTTCATCTTGTAAAATCCATATCCTTTTTTTAGAGATCCAAACTTTGTGATTCCAATCTGTAAAATCTTATTTAATATTTATTTATCCTTTTAAATATCTTTAGGATTATTTGCTCACCATTTGGTATGGATTTTAGATAAGGGCTTTATAATATTTCTATTTGTCTCTCTTGATCATTTGTAAATGTTTGTTGACAAATTTTTATATGGATCAAATCCATAGGTTTGGAGATAACTTGGAAATGATTTTTTTTATTCCATTTAGGTTTAAGGGTTTTGTTTTATTTCTCAAGTGTTTAATTTCCAGATGCTTTTATGAAGAATGCATTTCAATTGATTTGAATTTAGTTGGATTCAAATGTTAACCAAAGTTTGTTCAAGATGGTATTTTTAAGTTTCCATTTAGAAACAAAAGTTTTTTTCACCGTAAAATTCAATAATAATTTATTTTGTTTATTTATTTTTCACATTACAAGATTCGTCCTCCGTTGTTGATTCCGCCACCGCAGGTTGTTTGGAGCTCCTCCAACTAACCTCTCCTCCATTCATGAGAAATACGTATCCGGATTGAGACTTAGAGTCATCTGGATCGGTGTCAAAGCGAGCATCAAAATAACACTTAGCGACGAGCTCTTCTTCACCTCCGTATACAAGAAACATATCCTTAGTTCTTTACAAGTACTTAAGGATATTCTTGACCGCTTTCCAGTGTTCCGAACCTGGATCCGATTGTTACCTACTAGTCAAACTAATAGCATGTGCCACATCTGTTCTTGTACATAGCATGGCGTACATTATAGAGCCTATGGCTGAAGCATAGGTGAATTTATCCATTATCTCTCTTTCTTCCATTGTAGCCGGACTTTGAGTCTTACTCAATGTCGTGCCTTGCAACATAGGTAAGAACCACTTCTTACTTTCTTCCATTTTAAACTTCTTTAAAATCTTATCAACGTATGTACTTTGTGATAGCCCTATTAGGCGCCTAGATCTATCTCTATAGATCTTTATGCCTAATATGTATGACGCTTCACCTAGGTCCTTCATTGAAAATTTGTTATTTAGATAACTTTTAACACTGTTTAAAAGATCTATATCATTTCCGATCAATAATATGTCATCCACATATAATATCAGAAATTCCACCTTACTCCCACTCACTTTCTTGTAAATACAAGCTTCTCCATAAGTTTGGACAAATCCAAACTCTTTGATCACCTCATCAAAGCGGAGATTCCAACTTTGTGATGCTTGTTTCAATCCATAGATGGATCACTAAAGCTTGCACACCTTGTTAGCATCCTTAGGATCGACAAAACCCTTTGTTTGTATCATATACAACTCTTCTTCAATATTGCCATTGAGGAACGCGGTTTTGACATCCATCTGCCATATCTCATAATCTAAATATGCAACAATTGCTAACATAATCCTAACTGATTTTAGCATCACTACGGGAGAGAATGTCTCATTGTAGTCAACTCCTTTAATTTGTCGAAACCCCTTTGCAACAAGTCGAGCTTTATAGACGGTCACATTACCATCAGCATCAGTTTTTATTTCGAAAATCCATTTATTCTCCATGGCCTTTCGGTCGTGAGGTAAGTCCACCAAGTTCCAAACTTGATTTTCATACATGGATTCCATCTCAGATTTCATGGCTTCTAACCATTTGTCGGAATCCGGGCTCATCATCGCTTCTTCATATGTCGCAGGGTCATCATTTTCATCTACCATGAAATTCATGATAGGATTTCCGTACAACTCGGGAGCTGCACGCGTCCTGCTAGATCTGCGAGGTTCGGTAGTACTCTCTTTCAGAGTTTCATGATCATTATCATTAGTTCCTTCTTCAACTGGTGAAGCCAAATCCGGAACAACTTCTGGTGCTGCACTACTCTCCATACTTTGAAGAGAAGGTTCAGTAACCTCTTCGAGTTCTAACTTCCGACTACTCACTCCTTTCGCGAGAAACTCTTTCTCTAGAAAGGATCCATTCTTGGCAAGAAAAACCTTGCCCTCGGATCTATGATAGAAGGAATACCCAATAGTTTCCATAGGGTATCCTATGAAGACGCATTTTTCCGCTTTGGGTTCGAGTTTATCTGGTTGAAGTTTCTTCACATAAACATCGCATCCCCAAACTTTAAGAAATGACAACTTAGGCTTGTTTCCAAACCACAATTCATACGGTGTCTTTTCAACGGATTTATATGGTGCCCAATTTAAAGTGAATGCAGCAGTTTCTAGTGCATAACCCCAAAATGACAACGGCAAGTCCGTCAGAGACATCATAGATCGAACCATATCCAATAAAGTACGATTACGACGTTCCGACACACCATTTCGCTGTGGTGTTCTGGCAGGTGTGAGTTGTGAAACAATTCCACACTCTTTCATGTGAGTGCTAAACTCGTAACTTAGATACTCACATCCACGGTCGGACCGTACAAATTTTATCTTTCTATTACAATGATTTCCACTTCATTCTGAAATTCCTTGAACTTTTCAAAGGTTTCAGACTTGTGTTTCATCAAGTAGATATAACCATATCTACTCGAATCATCCGTGAAAGTAACAAAATAACGATATCCACCTCGCGTCGACACACTCATTGGACCACATACATCAGAATGTATGATTTCCACTAACTCTGTCACCCGTTCCATTGATCCGGAAAATGGCGCTCTAGTCATCTTGCCCATAAGGCATGGCTCACATGTATCAAATGATTCAAAATCAAGTGATTCCAAAAGTCCATCTGAATGGACCTTCTTCATGCGTTTAACGCCAATATGACCTAGACGAAAGTGCCACATATATGTGGATATATCATCATTAAGTTTAATCCTTTTAGCATCAACATTATGAATATGTGTAATACTATTATCGAGATCCAATATAAATAAACCATTCATCATCGGTGCATGACCATAAAAGATTTCATTCATATAAATAGAACAACCATTTTTCTCGAATTTAAATGAATAACCACTTCGCATCAAACATGATCCAGATACAATGTTCATGCTTAGTTCTGGCACCAGATAACAATTATTCAAGTTTATTACTAATCCCGATGGTAAGTGGAGAGGCAGCGTTCTGACGGCGATCACATCAACACTTGATCCATTGCCGACACACATCTTGACCTCACCCCTTGCTAGTGGTCGCTTGTTCATGACCCCGATTGAGTTACAAATATTAGCCCAACCGGTAACAAATACCCAGGTGCTACTGCGAGCACTAGTCAAGTACACATCAATAACATGTATATCATATATACCTTTGTTTTCCTTCCCGGCCTTCTTGTCTGCCAAATACTTGGGGCAGTTGCGATTCCAGTGGCCAGTCCCCTTACAATAGTAGCACTAGGTATCAGACTTAGGTCCAACTCAGGGTTTCTTTTCAGGCATGGCAACCAACTTTCCTCCCTTACTTCCCTTCCGGTTTACCTCCTTTTCTTTCTTGAAACCAGTGTTCTTATTGATCATCAACATTTGATGTTCCTTTTTTATCTCCACTTCTGCAGTTTTAAGCATTGACAGAATCTCGGGGAGAGACTTCTTCATGCCTTGCATATTATAGTTCATCACGAAGCTCTTATAGCTAGGTGGCAGAGACTGCAGAACACGATGGATGCCTAAGTCAATGGGAATCATTATTCCTAAGGACACAAGCTTATCGGCGTAACCCGACATCTTGAGTACATGCTCACTTACGGAGCTGTGCTCTTCCATCATGCAGCTAAAGAAATTTTCTAAAGCATTGTAGCTCTCTACAGCAGCAAGTGTGTCAAAAACCATTTTCAACTCACCCATTTTGTATCAAATGCATTGACGTTTTTGAAACGCTTTGGAAGTTCCGACTCTAGCCCATACAATATGCCGCAATGAACTAAGTTGTGGTCCTCCTGACGAGTCTGGTAGACATTCTTTTCCTCGTCAGGAGCTTCATCAAAAGGTGGGGGGCCTAGCGGTGCTTCTAGCACATATTGCTTTTGTGCAGCAGAGAGGAGAATCCTCAAATTCATGGCCCATTCGGTAAAGTTGCTACTGTTCATTTCAAGTTTCTCTTTCTCCATGAACACATTGAAATTAAAAGCAGGTGGTGCCATCTACAACAGAATTTGTAAAGTTTAGACTAAGTTTATGATAGGTTGAGTTCAACTAATCCACATTATGAATGAAATCCCACTCAAAAACGACATCCCTCGTGCCTTTTTGGTGATTACATGAACCAAATCCACTACACCAAGTCTGATCATCACGTGAGTCGGTGTAGCTTCAAAGGCGAGCATCAAATGGGCGTCATATCTACTATATGACTCATGCTTAACCTTTCGGTCTATGTTACGAGGCCATGTCTGTACATGCTAGGCTCTCCAAGTTAGAACCTTAGTATTCGCCTGTGTAACTGTCTTACACCCAAAATATGGTCGTGGATCCAAGAACACCCGATCATCACATGATGTCTTGGAGCGATGAAAACATAATCGGTGCATACTAAAGGAAGAACACATTCTTATCTTGATATTTAACTGAGGTATCATCTTATTATTCTAATAAAACGCCAAACAAGCAATATAAGATGCTATCAAACATCACATGTTTATTAGTGAAATAATATGGTTCTCGCATATGATCTCTATCATATGCACCGTGGTATGATCACTATCATACCTTTATGTGTAAGTCCAAGGTCTATGGAACTTACACGTTATGTATGTTGTAAGAGTATCATCTCATACTTCTACTTACAATATCACCATATCATAACACTAGCCCAACAACAATCTAAACTAGACGTGTAACATCCCTAAAATCATGTTTTCAAGGATTGCATATCATCCATACATGCATAATCATTTAGGGATCATTTTCAAAGTCATTCCAAAGAAACAGAAACTTTGGGTGCTATTATTTCATGTGGACAAGCTTTGAATCCAATGCTACTCTATAGTGAGAGAATATTTGTTTTAAAACCATTGTTGTGTGTTCATAGGATTGTTTGATGAGTTCCAAGGCTTGGACAAAATTTCCAAAAACAAATATGGTTTCAAAACCATTTTCAAATCTTCTTTAAACCTTGTGCTAAAACCTTTATTTTGAAATTTCAAAAGGAACCAAACAAGTCCAGCAAGGCAGCTTGGTTTTATGCCCAAAAATATGAAGGTTTCACTTTACAAAATTCCAGAAAGATTTGGAATTCAAATGCATTTGAATTCATTTGAAAAGGTTTCCTGAAAATCATTTTAGAAAAAGAAAAAGAGATAAGAAATGGAAAAAGGCCGGCGCCAGACTTTCAGCCCAGCAACAGACATATCCCACTAAGCCCACCCGGGGTTCTTCTCTCTCTCTCTCTCTCTCTCACGGCGCACACTTACCCCGGGCTCGCTGACGGGTGGACCCAATGCCACGCGAGCATCGTCCCAAACCACGCACCCCCCACGACCCCGTCGACGCCGTCGTTAACTCCATTACTGCCGCGATTGAAGCAGGTTTAATTGCCGGCGTTTCCTCGCATGATCCTCGCCCCTGCTCCAGCTATAAAACCCTCTCCTCACCCCGCATCTTTCCCCTCGCTCAGCACACTCACCTCGCCACCAGGCTGCTAGTATTTCGAACTGCACGGCCACTGCCCGACGAGCTCCGGCAAGCGATTACGGTGAGCTCCGACCGCCCCTCTGCTTCTGGTTCAAACAAGCGTGACCCTCGTGTCCTTCTGCATCTGCTAACACCCCTGGTTTGCCTGCTCGTGACCCAGGTCGCTGTCTTCGTTCACACCCGCAAACTCCAGAGCCGCCGCTCAACTACGACGAGCAATTTAGGTAAAATCCGAGCGCCCCTTGACCTCGCATGCATGCTATCAGATCCGCCGTGTCCTTGCGCAACTGCTAACACCACTGGCTTGTTCTAGGGCGATCCCGAACGTCGTCAACGCCGCCGTCTGCATGAACCCGACGCCGCTAGCAACTCCGATAAGGTCCTGCCGCTGCGTCCATGCGCCCCTCGACAAACTACTGCCACATTGATCTTCCTCGTGACCTTGCGAGTCCGGTAAGCCACGCCACACACCCCTCACGTATTATTTGGAGCATCGCTGACGCCGCCCGCCAGCCGCCGTCGGCAATACCAATCCTTGATCGTTTGATCGCGAGCCGTTAGATCTAGATCTAACGCGTGAGATAGAATCACTTAACGAAGGGGTACGAGTTAGATCTGGCCGTGAGATTTCATTTAGATCGTGCGTTCCACACTGGCCGATCCGATGCGGTACCTTTAATCAGAGAGCGCCGCGTGGCCTGAGTTTAGAATTAAAACAGAAATTTGATCTATTAGTTAATCAAACTTGTAAAATTCATAACTTTTGATCCACAAGTTCAAATTTTACAAATTTTACATATTTGGAATCAGGAGAGAAAATCCTATCTGTTTATGCAATGTGTTTAATGTTTTGCCTCTATAAAATTGGTTGGTTTTGCAGAAACTTTTGTAGGCTTAATTTGAGTGTAGAAATTGTTTGAAAAATGTTTTAAAGATCAAATAAATTTTAAATTGAGTTTCTTGAACTTGTTTATGTTTAAGTACTGTACACTTGTCTTGTTTGGTGTACAAAAATCATCACATGGCATTTGCATGCATTCATATATTTTTTTTTGTATATATTTTGTTATGTGATTTTTGGTGCCCTTATTTTATGTGTAGATTTTGGTGCTAATAGTAATTGTGGTTATGAAGATTGTTGCAACTCCCCAAACTACCAAGGCAAGTGGTTCTTCATGATTTTATTCCTATATTTTTCAACTATGCACTAGAAATATTTTGTGTAGGACTTGCATGAATATTTTGGATAAGTATCTATATGCTATGCTTGGGAAATCCTAGTAGTTGTAGAATTGTTAGAAATTTCTCTAAGTTAAGATGCTTACCATTTCCATGCTTAGCCTAGCTAGTAGCAACCAAAGGTGGTTATATATTCATGCTATGTGAAAATATTTCTAAGTCTTTGACTTGTGTTTTTGCTTAATAAAACAACTAAGTGAATGAAACACCTGGGTGGAATGGAGAGAATGTTTTGTGTTGAGTGGTTACACAAGGACCATTTATATGGTTTACCTTGTGTATCTCACTTGTGGAAAGCCACCGAAGATCAAAGGGATTTGAGATGCAAAATGTTAAGAAGCTTCTAGTGCAGCCACATGGCAATATGGGCTCTGCCTGGATCACATAGGTTGCAATAACTTAGCCATTTGGACAGTTGGTGGTAGTGGGATGATAGGTTGGAACGCGTCCATTTGGTCTAAGGGAAGGCTTCTGAAAGGTCCTGTCTTGGTGAAAATCAAGTCTTGTGGGGAAAGTGCACAACCTCTGCAGATTGAAGAACCTAAGTACTTAGCAATGTCCCTGGTATTGGACAACTTGAGCATCAAGACATGGAAGCTATCAAGAATCTCCTCATCCCAATTTTTCTAAGTTAAAACTTGTGGTTGAACAAGGATGAAGGTTCACCAATTTCCATTGGTGATTCCTTGGGGAAAGTTTTGTCAAAGAAAAACTTGGTGTTTTCAAATAATAGGTAAAACCTATTTTGAGAAAAGCAAGCCTAAGCTACACTTAGCCAAATTCATGTAGTATCTAGATGCTAATATTCTACTAAGGTATCACTGGCCAATACTATTCCAATGTATTGACCCACTGTGGCTGTAACTTGTGATGTTGCAGGTTATTCTGATGATGATGATTAGGGGTTATGAGTCTACACTCAACATGCTTGCCTGTGGCACATGAAGATGAAGACTTTATTTATATTGTTATGAATGAACTCTTGTATTAGGCCTATGGCCATGGAGTTGTAAAAGACTATGTTATCTCTGGAATGACGATGTAATAATGACCTTTGTTTCTGTGTACTTCATCTTAAACTGTGGATGCTAGCAATTGATCCAGGGACTAGCATTGCAATCACAGGGATCCTTACCTTTATAAGGGAGGGATCTTACAAGATGCCTCGAATTTATCCATTGCAAGTTTTATGTGGCTTAGGGCTTTCGAAGATAGAATCGTTCATACCTACGAACATGAACCACAACGAGGATAACCAAATTGTTGACAACTCGTTGCAAAATACATATTGACTATAGTAGGAGAGACAGACACCCGCTAGCCACTTATACAAACTAGTTACATGTCAAGCGTGGAACAAGTCTCATGTGCGAGGACATGTAAAGTTTGTCTGGGCCGCTTCATCCCACTATGCCACCAATATCCAAAATAACAACTAAGAAGCAAAAACATGATCATCATCATCCACATACTCATATGTGTACTACCCGTGTAAAGCATCTACGCATAGATCCGGCTCTGATACCACTGTAGGGTTCGCAGCATAGAAAACAAAAAAATTCCTACGATGGGAACTATGTACCAAGATATATCTACTAGATACAAACAACGGGTGGATGTATATCCGTAGAGAACATACCCTTGAAGACCGACAAAGCTTAACGAGTTAAACTCGTGGTTGATGTAGACGATCTCTTGCCGATCTCAAGATCGAGAGGAAGTCCGTTCACCGCAAAACAGCAGCGCATCCATGCTCGCACACACGTACAAGACACCGAGCAACCTCTGCCACCTCGCTCCAGTGATGCAGCAGAAGCACAACCCTTTCTTGCTGAATAGCCACTGGGAACATGTATCTCGCTAGTCCGAGACCATGGGGAATAAATTCTAGAGGGGGAGAGAGATCCTTCACGAGGAGGTGTGAGTGAGAGAGAGGAGAGGGGGAACCCCAAGCGGGTGGCCAGCGCATGGGGGCTGCCCCTTTCCCTACCCTCATTCATGTGGGTGGACACTCCACTCACAAAAATCTCTTCATTTACCTCCACTCAAAATCCCACTCAAAATTGCTATTAATTTTCCACCAAATTTAATGCAAACTCTAATTAAATAAAACTACTTTTATTTATTCAAAATTTTGTCGATTACTTTAATGACAAACATTCACATAAAACCCCTTGCTAGTATTTCATTTCACATGCAAAAACATTTTCTGCAATTTCACCCGAAAACCTGTTTTGGTATCTAGTGAAATAAATTCCTGCGCTTGTTATTCTTTCTGGCATCAAACTTTTGCTCCAATTGGATGTCAGTGTCCCTTAAGTGTGCCACCCTACGGTTCGCAAATAATGCGGACATGATCGAGACCCTTCTCCGATCAATAATCAGAAGCGGGACCTGGAGATCCATACTGACTCCCACACATTCAAGGATGACTTTCCTGTGTCGTCGGAACCTTTTACGCTAGTATCTTAATCTCTTTGTTTCATGATATATTACATGTCCGAGATTCGATCATCGGTATCTCCAAACCTATTTTGATCTCATTACCGACATGCACTCTTTTCTCATTCCCGTGATATAACATTCTAGTGATCAAATCACTTGCTTGCAAGTTAACCAATGTGATATCACCGAGAGGGCCCAGAGTATATCTATCCGTCATCGGGATGAACAAATTCCACTCGCGATCCATGAGCCTCAACATAACACTTCGGTAGTTCTGAAGCCATCTTTATAATCACCCAGTTATGGTGTGACGTTTGATGTCATCAAGAAACTCTTTCGGTGTTAGTGATTGACATGATCTCATGGTCTAAGGATTAGGATCACTTCATAAGTTGTTATAGCAATATAAACTCAATGACTTTGATCGTAATGCTAACTTCGGATGAATCTTCATCACATCATTACATTAATGTTGTGACCTCGTTATTAACAACATCCAATGTCTATGATCAGGAAACTTTGATCATCTTGTTAATCAACGAGCTAGTTTATGAGAGAGGCATAACTAGGAACTTTCTATTTGTTTATTAAGCACACATGTATTAACACTTCCGTATTAATACAATTATAGAATGCAAAATAAAAATCTATCATATACTTGGAATACACATAATAAACACTTTATTATTGCCTCTCAGGGTGTCAACACCCGGATTTTTAATCCCAGATGCCTGTTATGCCATACATCGCAATCCTAGAATTACCATTTTTGCGAGATATAACAGAATTGGATACCATAGTACATCATCCATTACAAACCGTACATAAGTTCTTACACAAATAGGGATCTCATGATCCAGTTCTTAATACAAATTCAAGTAGCGGAATACGTAATAATAACGGTGGCGTAGGCGAAGCTCCATCTTCGGGGTCACAGGCAATGCTGACGATGGGAGATGATCCTAGTTGTCGTAACCTTCCTGGGTCCATCCTCCAGGTACTCCTCTTCATAGTCTGGCCAAGGGAATAGCCAGGGACAAAGCCATGAGTACTCTTTAAGTACTCGCAAACTAATACTAACAAGTAAAAGGGGTTTTTGGTAATAGGACACTCGGCTCTAGGGTTATTTTGCAAAAGTCAGATTTATCTCTACTAAGTTTGGAAACAACGAATGCTAGTTAAGGTTTTATAACACCTAAGTGGGAACTTGCATCTCATATCACAACCCTGTTGTGGTCAAGTCAAAGTCTCAATTCATTTCACAAGTTCTTTTAAAACCTATGACGGGGGAACAGTATGGCCACTCCAACTGTCCATAACCGCGGACGCGGCTATTCGAATAGTTTGACACTCTGCAGAGATTGTACACTTTCACCACAACATTCGATACATCCGTCAGGAACAAATCCTGAATTTACCATACTCAGTATGCGGATAATCAATCCTAACCTTTCAATTACACGCCCTAGTATAAGCACCTCTTCTGTGAGTTTGGCCTCCCAACCATGACCAACTGTCATCTTGGGTACTGCACAGGTGGACAATCTTCACAAGGTAGCCTCAGCTCAGACCTTGGCCGTGTGGGAACTAATAATAAGGTATATAATTTCTAGTCAAGCCCTACCCAATCTCCGGGTATTGTGGTTGTACGATAAAATTGGAATGGTATCGCATCCAGACAACCATCAGTTTTATAAAGGGCTAAGGCTCATGCCTCATCATTTTCATCACCAAAATCATCAAGTGTTCGGAAACACATGTCCAAAACATTTCAATAGAATGATCCATCATTCGAAGGTATTCATAACCATTTTCACCAAGTATTCCCATCTAAAGTTGGTCAAGTTTTATGCTTAGCACTAGCATCTACAAGTGGGGGTAAGCACTAATGAGGGGTGGTACACTAGTGGGGTTTGACTAAGTTTAATCTCATGCCTTAGGAGGACATCAAGATTATCTAGCTTAGGCCAAATTTTATGCTCTTTATGCAACCTTCAAGTATCCTTCTAGTATCTACCATTTATTCCGGTAAACTCTAAGTAAGAGCTTTGATAAAGAAATAAATTAATAAACTGGCAAATAAAACAAGGATTGGTTTATCAAGTGGTTATGATCATATATTCTTTAAGGTATATAGTGGCATGGTAGCAAGCAAGTAGTAGCTTGCATAGTTCAACTTGATTAGTAAGGCTTGCAAGTATTGGTTTGCACAATATCAGTATAAGCTTGCACTTGTAGGGCATCTTGCAAGTGTTAGCTTGCATTGGTCAACTTGATTAGGAAAGCTTGCTAAGTTAATAGATTGCAAGTATTGGCTTGCCTTGTGCAGAGCAGTGGTTGAAGTTCTCCTCGGCTTCTTCTTCGTAGAATCCTCCTTCCTCCTCGTATCCTTGGTCGGTACTAGCGTCTATAAATAAATACGATGTACACAATCACCAAACAATACTTAACTACTTGCAATCATCACACAAAAGGGTCCCATAGATGATCTATCATCATCACTAACATTACAAGATTAAAGTTTGGTTTAATTCCTTTTATTTTTAGAAAAGTAATTTCTACTCATTGAAAAACTACTTAGGATTTAATATTCTCCAAACCAAACATGGGATCATGTTGACACATGTCATCACCAAATATTTTAGTTCATGGGAATGTGATTTAAAGTGGTGTCACAATTTAATAAGGTTTTACCCTTTTATTTTAATTAATTAAAGTGGCTAGAAATGCCTATGGGGCATTCTTTTATTACTTGAACATTATTTCTGTAAGTAAACCTATATATTTTTATATATTCTGAAAGGTATGGTTAAATGTGATTTTTGAGAGTTGGAATCAACTCAAAATCTATTATGGTTTTAATTTGAAAAATGTTTGAAGGCAGAAAAGCTTCTGCCTTGTTATTTTTACCATGGATGATCTACATATCCACATGACTTGAATCCAACGGGCTTGGATTCAGCATTCCCATACCTTTCTAACAAAATTGGTTTCATTCAATTTGGTTAACTAAATCGACCTGGGTTGATTTCTGAAACTGGGTACAGAAGTGTGTTTGAACTAAAAAGGAAAAGGTTAAATTCAAATAACTGGGCTACGCGGGAAGTGATACTGGGCCGGCCTGCTAAGCACAACACTTCCGCGGGCTGTTTAAGTGGCTGTCCCCACGCGTCAGTGAGACAGGGGGGTGCGAAGCGGTATGTGGTGATGTGGTGCGTTCGATCTGGTTCTAATCCAACGACTGAGAGTCATCGTCGACGTTGGGCTACGCCGGCGAGACAGAAACCTAGCGCGGCCAGTGGGGGTCGTTGGGGACTCACCGGGGTTTAGGAGAGGGTCGGCGAGGCGGGCGAACGACGAAGTCGACGGCGGTTCTCCTGGTACCGGCAGCTTCTCCTGGGGCGGCTCCAATCGCTGGCTCCCTTCTTCTCCAGCAGCGGCGGGCTCCGGTGAAATTCCGGCGAAGTGCTGCTCGCCTTGCTCCGGGAACGGGGTGGAATGGTCAGTGAGGAGAGGGGAGTGAGATGGTGTGCTCAATTCGGCTGGGGGTGGCCTCTATTTATAGTCGCGACGACGAGACCGAACAGGATGGGCAGGCGATGGTGGCGACATGGCTACGGGCTGCTAGAGGCATGGACGGCGGTGGCGATCGCTTGGTGGTCTCCTGGCGATGCTCTACGGCTTTAATGCCCGCGTAGGGGCGGTGCGTTTTGGTCTGGAACGCGCGATGCTCTGCGCGGCAGAGGCGGCGTCTTGGACGGCGAGCGGTGGTTCTGCGGCATGGGGCGGCGAATGGGGATGTCTGGCGATCTCCTGGGTCGGTGGCGATCATGTATGCACGCGGCGAGGGCGGCGCGTGGTCTGTGGGCTTCGGTCGAGGGTGGCGCTCTGGCGCATGATCTGCATGGTTGCTGGTGGGCTAGGCGCGGTCCATGCGTGTGGTCCAGTGGCTGGAAGGGTTCGAGCGCTGGACAGGGAGTGGCGGTGGACGGTGGGTTGCCTCCTAGACATGCTGGCTAGGCTTATTTCTCCTCCTAGCTTGCTGTCGACATGGGGGTGACAAGTGTGCATTCGGCCTGCTCACCATTGATGGCAATGCCAAGCTTCAGTGATGCTAAGGGTGTGCAATTAAGCTAGATGATCTACTAGAACCTATTTGTAACCAGAGAGGGAACAAGTTAGGCTTCAATCACTGCTCACAATAGTGTTTGGATTTTGTTTGATTTGTGTCTGCCAAGTGTTTGATGAAATGGTCGCAAGAATTCAAGTTTTGAATTTTGAAAATATTTTTGGTGGGAGTGCTAGGTTGGTGCTGGTGAGTCTGCAGATGCTTGGGTTTTGAAAGTTGAGCTTGTTTGAGTGGTTTTTGAAAAAGTGGGATCTGCTCATATGATAAAGATTCAATTTTGAATTGTCATTTAAACTATGCATTTGAAAGTTTCTGGATGATCACAAAGTGGGCCTTGATACTTTGTTATGATTACAATCAAGGGTTGCAAAGATCCAGAAAAGTTTATATTAGGTTCTGAAAGTTTGAGACAGCCAAAGTAGGCATGGGAGTTAAATTGGTCAAAATGACCATTCCCTTATTTTATTTGTTTTGATTTACTTGTCTTTCAGAAATTTTTGGGAATTGTTTAGATGATGTTTATTTCACCTAAGCATCCATTTACAAGCAAAGTAACACACAAACAAGGTGGTTCAAAAGAATTCCAAATGAAATGCATACACCATGCATGCTTTCATATTTTTATTTAGAAAAGTTTTTGTTAACCCTAATTTTGATGATTAGAGTTTGATGATCCAAGTTAGTATTTTTGGGATGTTACACAGGGCATATTCCCTTCACTTGAAGTGGTTAAGGTTAAAGTGAACAAACTATGGAGTATATGCTTGACGAAGTATAAGTTGGCAATCACAAGTCCCTTGAATACGAGGGCCACACCTCATGCTACTCAACTTCAGTCACGTATAAGTTCTTATCATTGTAAGTATTTGCATATCATAGAGAACCGCCAATGGGGTACCCGTTGCACATGGTACAGGAGCTATCCCATCACCAAAATTACAAGGCAAGCAGACAATTAGCATCTCAGCAATCTTTTTATTTACTATATGCATAGCTTTTTATTGAGGATGCTTCATAGATAGCTCACTATGGTGATGCTGCAAGTTTCCACCATGATTAGGCATGGCTTAGGCTAGTGTCCCAGGTGTTTCTCTAACACAAAATACATACTCCTTGGACTTAAAAGTTCCCTATATATTCCACACCGGTGACATCCATAGACAAAAGAGCATGATATCAAATGTGTACAAAGTACAAGTGCAATGTTGAAATGTTCCCCGTGACAGCACGGTTCTGCTAATTCCAATGTATAAGTGCAAGCATATACAACATAGATGACACAATGGTTCAAGTTTATTAGGGGCAAAGAATATGAAGTGTGCCATCAAGTTCATGAGGGATTTAATCACTAAGTTTTCACATAACAAAATATTTTTTAATTGGAAGATAGCTGAAAACAAGAATATACTTAGAATAGTGTAACACACCATGCATAGGAGTTTATAGTGGACACTTTTGGAAAAACTTGGTTTCTTGGAAGTTGGAAGCATGAGCAGAGCTTACTCATACAAGTGGAGGCTAGAAAAAGATTAGGAGCAACCAACTAAGAGAGCATAATGGCCATAATCATGCAGAGCAACAAAGCATTACTAATCAAAGCATAGAGTGGTACTACAAGTCAAGGACTAAATAATCATAGAGGCTATGGTGACTTGTTCATAGTAATAACATGGTGTGATCATGTGCCAAGTCAACCCAAACAAAGCATCAAAGGATAAAACCACAATACTATGCTTTTGCATGCTAAAACAACGCATAATTTTTTCAAGGCACATTAAGCAATACCAATTTTTTGGAACAAGACATGCTACAACAATAATCACTAAGCATAATGCCAAAACAACACCTAGCATGTCATGCTAAAGTCTAAGTCACAGTCAATGCCAGCTCCTCTTGCACTTACAAGCAAGGACTTACTACTCCTTTCCAACACCAAGCAACTTATTTGCAAAACAACATAGCGAGAACGAGGGTCCAAACTACTTTATTCAAGCAAACTAAACAATCTAAGCAAACCAAAAAAAACTAAGACGCTCCAAGAACAACACAACTGTGCATGAAACAATAAAAACGAAGTGTCTAGACAGACCTGAGCTTTTTATTGATGAAGAAGGAGATGCCTTAGGCATCCCCAAGCTTTGATGCTTGTACCTCTTGGATATTTCTTGGGGTGACACCATGGTGGCGTCCCCAAGCTTGAGCTTTTGTACATTCTTTATCTCATTATATCATTCTCTCTCTACACCTGAAATTTTTCCTTCATACAAAGCTTCACAAAATCTTCATTAGCAACATTAGTGTATTCAAAAGATATTAGACCTCTGGAAAAGCTTTGAAACAACAAGACTTTTCACTAAAAACACAACTTACTATAGAAACTCCTTAAAAATCTCAATTCACCTAAAGAGAACTCAAAAAGGAATCAATAAGAAGCAAATTCAAATAATGGCAGAAATCTGTCAAAACGGACCAGCAGGTAGAAACCTATTTTTTAGAACATATTATGTTGCTCAAATCAAAAAGTGTTGAACTAAAGAAAGTTAGATAACATACTGGGGGATTTATTCTTAAATTTTCAGCTCAATCCGAGTTACATAGACTCCTCACAAATTTTTTTGGTGGATAAAATAAATCTATTTCGGGACAACACTCCCCAAATCTTACTTCCCTCTCATTAGAGGTCATTCTTGGCACAGAAAGCAAAAAAAAAGGATAAGGAGAGGTCATTACTGAAGTAATAACTTAAAAGACTCAAGTAAACTCTTGGGTTATCTCCCAACAAGTATTTTTGTTTAACGCCTTTAAGTTAGGCATGATAGTTTGAGAAGATGCTCACATAGGAAATATGAATTGAAGTAAAAGAGAGCATCAAGAAGAAAATTCAAAACACATTTAAGTCTAACCCACTTCCTATGCATAGGAATCTTTTATGCAAATAAATTCACAAAGAACAAAGTGACTGGCATAGGAAGATAAGACAAGAGTAACTTCAAAACTTTCAGCGCAAAGAGAGGTGTTTCAATACCATCAAAACTTCTACAACCATATTTTCCTCTCTCATAATAATTTTCAGTAGCCTCATGAATAAACTCAACAATATAACTATCACATAAAGCAGGATTTTCATGATCTACAAACACATAATTTCTATCAATCTCAGAAATAGTGGGATTAAAACCTTCATAGGTTTTACCCAAAGTAGATATTTCAAAAGGATCCACAGGAACGTAACATTCATCCTCCTTTGGTAAGCATGGAGGACAATCAAATAATGTAAGAGATGAAGAGTTACTCTCATTAGAGGGTAGGCATGGGTAGATCCATTCTTCCTCCTTTTGTTCATCACTCTCATCCTCTTTTTCATCTAATGAGCTTTCAGTTTCAGCAATTTCTTCTTCCATAGGCTCCTCATGTTTATAAGGTGCATCATCAGTATTTTCAAGCAAACTGGCAAGTTCAAATGCACCTTTGAAGGCAATAAATGCTTCAATCTGTTCCACATCATGAAAGTCATAATTTCCTTTAACATAAGAGGAAATGGTAACATTATCATTGTACTCACATTGAAAAGGGAGGTGTTTATACCTCCTACAGCAACAAGCTTTATCAAAGCAGTAAGTAACATTATAAGTAGAGCACACTTCTCTAGCAATAGTATTCAACTTATCGTTCCCATAAGTTTTTCCCTTTTTGTGACAAACGGTGTCCCTTATAATAATATTTTTCTTTATTCGTGAACCCACCTTGCCAATAAGAACTAGTTTCAGAGAAACCATCCATTGATAAAAAGCATGACCAAGCAAGGCAATAACAGACCAGCAACTAGAGTAGAAAATAATTTTTTTGTGTTTTTGAATAAAGAAAGCAAACCAAACTAAACTAATTTGTTTGGAGTTTTTTGAAAAGAGGCAAACAAAACCAAGCAAAATAAACAAAGCAAACTAAAAACAAAGTAAAGAGAAAGGAAGTGAAGGACTCCCCTAGTGAAGACGTCCTTAGCCTCCCGACAGCAGTGCGAAAGAGCTTGATGGCGCCCGAATCGTGGGGACGCTTGTTGAAACCCCAAGAGCCAGGTGTGATGAGCACAACAGCAAGTTTTCCTCGAAGAAACCGAGGTTATCGAACCAAGAGGATGAAGGAAAGCATACCAGGTGTTGCAAGCAACACCGATACCTGCACAACACAAACTCAAGACTTTTCCCCAACGAATCAGTGAGGTTGTCAAGCTCACCGGTTTGTTGTAACAAAGGATTAAACGTATGGTGTGGAAGGTAATGGTTTGCAGCAAGTAAACAAGTAACAGTGGAAGATGTATCAATGGTAAAGGTTGGACCGGGGTCCATAGTTCACTAGAGGTGCTCTCCTTAGATAAACAACAAGCCATGAAGGGTAAACAAATTACAGCAGTGCAATTGACAGGAACTGAGAAAGGCATAACAATGCAATACCATACAAATAGATCCTATGAGATTCGATTGGGAAATACAACAATATACATAGACCACCATCCTACTGCATCTATGACTAGAAGTCCACCTTCAGGTTATCATCCGAACCTCCTCCAGTATTAAGTTGCAAGCAACAGACAACTGCTTTAAGCAAAGTGTTTAAGGTAAACAATCTACTTGTTCCATGAACAAGAGACCGTTATTTTCTCCCTAGTAGCAAGAGCACATCTACAACCAGAGAGATTTCTGTCACTTCCCTTGGAAACTATAGGCATGAACCCACTATCGAGCATAAATACCCCCTCTTGGAGTCACTAGCAACTACTTGGCCAATATAGCTACTAACAACGGAGAGCATGCAAGATCACAAACAACACAGACATGATAGAATCATAAAGACAAAACCATTAATCAATCTGACATAGTAATCTCAATATCCATAGGATCCCCGCAAACACAACATGCATGATTACAAATAGATTAGATCTTGATCATGAACGGAGCTCACAAGATCTATGCATGAAAGCACAAAGGAGGAGATAAAACCATCTAGCTACTACATGGACCCATAGTCCAAGGTGGAACTACTCACGCATCGTACCGGAGAGAAGGCCTCTGGGATGATCTCCCCTCCAGGAGGGTGCCGGGAAGAACTTTAGATCCCCCCGATCTAGGGACGATGGTAGCGGTGCCTACAGAAGGTTTCGTGGAATATTGATCGGGTACTTAGGCGAAGAGGCGAGGCCGGTAGGCGGCCAGGGGTCCCACACCCTACCCAGGCATGGGGCAGGGACCACCCACGCCTAGGGGGTCTGGCCACCCTGGTTCGTGTCTCCGTCTCGTCTTCTGGATTCGTGTCCCTCACGGTAAAATATTGACTTTGGCTTTTGTCCCGTCCAATTCCGAGAATATTGATTTTCTGCCTTTTTGGAACCAAAAACAGAAGAAAACAGGCAACTGGCACTGTGGCAACTTGTTATTAGATTAGTTCCAGGAAAGATATAAAAACACCTCAAAGTGTAGACAAAGCAAAGCAAAGTAGATACTATACAAGCATGGAGCATCAAAAATTATAGATACGTTTCCGACGTATCAACTATATATGGAGCACATGCCTATGATTGTTTAGTACTTGGATGCTTATTCTTATTTATCTGCAATTGCCCTTGATCTTGAAGTTACATGTTTAGACTCGTCCATGCAACGCCCGTCCATCCATCCCTATGCCTACCGCGCTCATATCCTACTGTTTGGTACTACTGTTACTATTGCTCTTGTTTTGCTGCTGCTGTTGCTACTACAAACTGTTGCTACTGATAAACTTCTATGAGCAAGAACTATTTCCAGGTGCAGATGAATTGATAACTCAGTTGTTAAGGCTTGCAAGTAATCTTTGGATCCCCTTGTGTCGAATCAATAAATTGGGTAATACTACCCTCGAAGACTGTTGTGATCCCCTATACTTGTGGGTCATCATCGTGCTACAAAAAATAATGAAGCACTCAGTACAAGCCTCTAGTCGCTACAACCTAGAGACTATATCCTTGGGGACTATAGGCAAAAGCTATAAAAATCCCTAGTCGCTATGACCTAGTGACTAGATCCTCGAGGACTGGACATACCTGGAGGGCTTCGTCCAGTAGACGATGCATCTCTGTTGATACCATTAACACGGTTGGCAGGTGTGATAACCCAAGTTTGCATTATTTGTAATTAGTACTTAAGAATTGCATGCAAGTGTTTAAATTAATAAAATATATGCATGTGAGCAAGTGTTTGAACAAATGCAAAACCTAAACCCTAATTTCCCACTTACTCTCAAATACATTCAAATGGTTTTGAATTTTGAAAACTACTAAAAGTTGTGAAGCCCAAAATGTTACAAGGGCCTCACATTATTTTAAATGTTTTACAAATCTTGTCACATTTTCGAAATGCCCCAAAGCAATTTTGATATGGATATACAAAGAGATAAATTAAAACAGAAAAAGGAATAATGTTTTTGCAAATAAAAAAACAGAGCGAGAAACCCTAACCAAGTCGGCCCATCTCTCCTCTCTTATCTCCCTTCCGCGTGCAGTGATGACCAGCATGGCTCACCCGGGCCCGAGCTGCTTGATGCGACCGGTCACCGCCTCGCATTGTCGTCTTTGTCAACGACGGGGAAGCACCTCCGTGTCGATGCCGCCGACGTCCGTCAACGGAGCCGCACCATGATTCACACCGCCGCCCGCTAGTGCCTATAAGAAGCCCAGTCTCCATACTGGAGAAGCCCTAGTGCTCCACTTCCCCTTCCACTTTACCCTATCGCCATGGCCGGCGAGATCTAGCTTCGCACCCCGTCGGTGCCCCACTGTCACCAGCCTCCCATCGTCGTTCTGAGCCCGTAGGAAGCACCGCCTCGCTGTGTTGATCATCCTCAACAAAGGAATCGAGCATGGGCATTCCGAATTGCACCCGTCGACGTCGTCTTCCCTGCCTCTGCCCGTTGCCTCCATTGATGTTGCCAACACCGTCTGGCCTCCTGGCTCATCGCCGACCCCTTCGTTCACCTCGTGGTGAGCAGCTGGTCCCCATGGACCCTCTCCCTTGCCCCCTCTCGCTCTGGTTCCTCTTCTCCATGGTTACCTATAAGCTCCACCGCTGCCGCTCGTCGTAGGTCATGCTCCGGTGACCTAATCTGGGTAGCGCCGCCACTATCTAGCTCGCATTTCTCCCCTCTTCTGAACGCGCCTACCCGCATAGCCTCGCAGAGACCCAATCATCGTCCCTGCCAATGATCTGTGTCTCACCGTTGGGATGACATCACCCCGACGTCATCGTGACTTCAAGCACACGGGTCTGACCCAGTCAAACCGTGGTCTAGGTCCCACCTGCCCGCGTGGATGTTGAGGTAGCACGTGGCCCCTCTGTTAGGCGTTGTGGCTAGGTGTCCCTATGGTGTAAAAAGAATTATGGTTAGGATCTCCTGACATCAGGCTAACTTCATAAATCCATTAATACTTTTCAGAAATGTTTAAAAATGGAACAAATTATTATAAACTTGTAAAATTCATAACTAATTCATATTTAATCAGAAAAATATGTATAATATATCAAAATGTTTATAAAAATGAGATCTACCTATATAAGATATCATCATACATTGTAAAGCAACTTAAAAGCCAATTTATGTAAACAAACATCGATATCCTTTATGTACATGTGGGTTCGATGGTGTGCCTTCACCAAGGCATTCTAAACTCTCTTAAATTGATGTTGCACCTAGGGTTAGTGCATAGTCTCTAATATGGCATGTCATACATATTTTCTACACATTGTTATGCCATGTCTTGATTGTTGCCTTTCTTTACGGTATTGGTTCTTCGCGATAGGATCCGAGACCAAGGCTAAAGCCAACGACACCAAAGATCCATACTGTCTACTGAAGGACAAGGCAGGCGTAGCCTCTCATTATGAACCTATGTTTTACAAAGTATTTACTCTCTCGCTATGATGCATGCAATTCCAATGTGGTCTTTTTTCAGTAGCTAGAGTTACCAATCTGCTGTATAGTTTCCCTCTTGTAGCCTTATACTCCTGATCCACTGCTCCCAGCACACCTAGGTCTGGCATGTGAGCGTTGCTAGAGCTACTGCAACCTATAGCTTAGCCATGCTTAGTAGTAATGCCTGATCCATCCAGATGATGAATCAGAGATGCCAAAGAATCTAGTAAGGTAGGAGATGGAGATATGATCGGAGGAGTTAACTAAACATGTTAAGGCTTGTATGGGAGGCCACGTTGGGTGTGGTTTTTGTAGTCACATGATCGCCACCAGTAGGACCCGAGTTCTTGCCTCTTGAACCAAGTCGAGAGTACAACCACACGGGGCCTGGACAACCCCTCGACCGACTAACTTTCCTAGTAGATTCCATGAGTCACATAGTTCGGGATTTCCATTTAGCATACACATTGAAAACATTTTTGAAATGAGGAGGTGAAAAAGGTGCATCATAACAAGTAGGGAAGCATGGCCGCGGTTTGTAAGACTCCACCTTTATAAGTTAAAGGTCCCTGTGATTGTGATGCTAGTCCCTGGATCAAATTCTAGCATCCACAATTTAAGATAAAGTACACAGATACAAAGGTTGTTATTACATCGTCATTCCAGAGATAACATAGTCTTTTACAACTCAATAGCCAAAGGCTAGTACAAGAGTTCATAACATAACTAAATAAAATAAAGTCTTCAGCTTCATGTGCCACTGGCAAGCATGTTGAGTGTAGACTCATAACCCTAATCCTCATCAGAATAACTTGCAACATCATAAGTTACAGCCACAGTGGGTCAATACATTTAGAATTGTATTGGCAAGTGATACCATAGTATAATAGTAGTATCTAATATCTATATGAATTTGGTTAAGTGTATTTTAGGCTTGCTTTGCTCAAAATAGGGTTTTCCTATCATTTGAAAAACACTAAGTTTTTGTTTGACAAAACTCCCAAGAAACCACCAATAGACATTGGTGAACCTTTAGCCCTTGTTCAACCACAAGTTTTAACTTAGAAATTGGGATGAGGATATCCTTGATAGCTTCAATGTCTTGATGCTCAAATTGTCCGTTGTTGGGGACACGACTAAGTACTTAGGTTTTACCCTCTCGAGAGGTGGTACACTTTCTCCACAAGACTCGACATGCATCGAGACGAGACCTTTCAGAATCCTTTCCTTAGACCACTATGGACACGTTCCATCCTATCACCCTACCACCAACTGTCCATCTGGCTAAGTTATTGCAACTTATATGATCAAGGCAGAGCCCATATGCCATGTGGTTGCACTAGAAGCTTCTAAACACTAAGTATCTCAAATCCATTTGTTCCTGGGTGGCTTTCCACAAGTGTGATACACAAGGTAAACCATAGATATGGTCCTTGTGTAACCACTCAACACAAACCATCATACCATTCCACCTAGGTGATTCATTCACTTAGTTGTTTTATTAAGCAAAAACACAAGTCAAAAGACTTAGCAAAATTCCATAGCATGATTATAATCCACCCTTGTTTTCTACTAGCTAGGCTAAGCATGATAACATAACAAATATCTTAACTTAGAGAAAAATCCTACTAAGACTACAACTATTAGGATTTCCTAAGGCATAGCATAATTATTTACTTAGCAAAAATTCCATGCAAGCCCTATTCAAAATATCACTAGTGCATAGTCACAATATTAGGACGAATACATGAAGCACCACTTGACTTGGTAGTAGTTGGTGGAGTAGCAACAATCCTCACACTCACAACCACCACTAGCACCAAAATCTACACATAAAATAATAGCACCAAATTCACATTCCAATATTCAAGAAAAAATATATATGAATGCATGCAAATGCAATGGAATGAATTTCTTCACTAAATTATTCAAACAAAACAGTACTGAACACAAACCATTTATTTAAGGTCTAAATAAACTCAAATTTGCTTTAAAATCATTTTCTAACTAATTTATATAGTCAACACAAGCCTATATTTGATTCTACATAAAATCCTATTTTTCCAGAAGCAAAACACAAATTTAATCCCACAGTAATGTAGTATTTAATTTTCTGAATCCATTGATATATTATTTGCATTTTTTGGATATACAGAACAAAGGATATGAATTTTACAAGTTTAAATCCATAATAGATTCAAAAGAAGATTTTAAATCTAATTCTCAGACACGTGGACGCATATGATTGGCCCGTACCGGTTCGGTTGGATCGATCAACGGGAGCTGCAGGATTTAAATGAAATCGCACGGGCCAGATTGACTGATAACGATTCGTTAAGTGATCTAATCTGATCCACTAGATCTAGATCTAACGGTGCTGGTAGCTTTGACCAAGGACTGGCAGCGCGAATGGCCAGAGCGGCGGCGGCGCGAATGGTGACGGTGATTCGGAGATTCCGAAAGGGTCTAGGGGCTGTGCATTGGCTTACCAGCGTCATAAGGTCGCGAGGAAGCTAAAGGTGGCTTCGGCTTGGACAGGGGCGAGCTGCTATGGTCGTTGGGGCTCGTCGGAGTTGCGGGCAGCGTCAGGTATGAGTTGGCGAAGACGACGGCGACACTCTGGATCACCCTAGCACAAACCAAGTGTATCAGGACACGTGCAAGGTTTAGGCGAACAAGATTGTTTGATTCAAAGGCCAAGGGGCGGTCGCATCTTACCAGAATTTCTCGCAGGAGATGAGGGCGGCGTCAAGTGCGCTCGGGCGTCGTCTTTGACGGTGCTACAGGGCACTGGAAGACAAGTAGAGGGTGGAATTACATGCGCAAGTGGACAGGGAGTGCACGAGCATCAACTAGAGAGAAAGGGGTGGGCTAGGTTTACCGTATTTGCTCGCCGGAGATGCTCGGGATAGCGACGGTGTGAGCTCGCGGGTGGAAAGCCTAGCGGCACTTAGATGGTGGCGAGTGAGGGGAAACGAGCGGAAGGAGGAGGGGTTTAAGTAGGCAAGGTCAGACGCGGGGATTACTCGCCGAATCAATGGCAATTAAGCCGCGAAATCAACAGCAGTGAGCAGCAGCGGCGAGGTGGTCATCGGGCGCTAATTGAGGACGAAGAGGTGACCTGGTTGTGGGGTCCACACGTCATCGGGTGGGTGCGCACGTGCGGGGTAAGAAACAGAGCGGTGAGGGGGTTTTCTCGAGTGGGCTGTGTTGGGCTGCGAGTTGGGCCGTGGTGTTGATCTCAGCCAGTTGGCTTGTCTACTTCCATTTTTTTTGTTCTTTTGTTTTTCTTTTTCTGATTTGATTTTCTAAATGAGGTTTGAAAGCTCAAATCAACTCCAAATCAAGTCAAATTTCCACCAAAATCTTGTGAGACCATTCTAGTGTCCAAGAGTGTCTTAAACACATAAATTTACTCAGAATCATTTTGGCCCTTTGAAAATAAAACAAAACCATGCCTCATATGATTGATAAAATGGGCATAAAAATGGTTTTTGTTTGAATTCAAAATTTGAAAAAATTTGTGCTAGATCTAAATGCTTTGACAATATGAATGCAATGCATGGTTTTACAATTCATAATTTTTGGGATGTAACAAATCTAACTCCCTTAAGAAGAATCTCTCCCTCGAGATTCAGATTGGCTAGCAAATAGGTGAGGGTGATATTTCTGAAGGTCATCTTCTCTTTCCCAAGTTGCTTCTTCTTCAGACTGGTGGTTCCACTGAACTTTGCAGAACTTGATAGTCTTGGTACGAGTAACACTTTCCATAGTCTCGAGGATTTTGATAGGTTTCTCTTCATAGGTGAGATCACTCTCCAACCGAACCTCTTCCAAAGGTATAGTATCCTTCAAAGAAGTTTCTTCCATCTCCGGATGGCATTTCTTCAACTAACTCACATGAAACACATTGTGAACCACTGATAGTGATTTAGGCAATTCAATCTCATAAGCCACTTCTCCTTTGCGACTCAAAATCTTGAATGGTCCAATGTATCTTGGTGCCAACTTTACTTTGACTCCAAATCTCTTCACACCACGAAGTGGTGAGACTCTAAGGTAAGCTCTATCACCTACCTCATAGGTGATTTATCTACACTTTGGATCTCGGAAGCTATTTTGTCCGGACTGTGCAATTTTCAATCTGTCTTTTACCAATTTAACTTTCTCTTCCGCTTGCTTAATCAGTTCTGGTCCGAACAAATTTCTTTCTCCAACACCACTCCATATCAATGGTGTAGTACACTTTCTTCCATAGAGAAATTCAAACAGTGCCATCTCAATTCTAGCTTGATAGCTGTTATTGTAAGAGAATTCTGCATAAGGCAGACTTTCATCCCAGCTAGTACCATAGTCTAGGGAACATACCCTAAACATATCCTCCAAAATCTGATTGTTTCTTTCTGTATGTCCATCAGTCTGGGGGTGAAAAGTTGTGCTGAATTCTAACCTTGTTCCCAATGATTCATGCAGTTGTCGCCAAAAATGCGAGGTGAACTGAGTTCCTCTATGAGACACAATACTCTTGGGTACTCCATGCAGACATACAATCCTGTTCATATAGATCTTGGCTAACTTAGCACTTGTATAGGTTGTCTTCACGGGTATGAAATGAGCCACATTAGTGAGGCAATCTACAACAACCTAAATAGAGTCATATCCGGATCTAGTCCTTGGCAGTCCAGTGATAAAATCCATACCGATCTTGTCCCACTTCCAATCAGGAATGGGTAGTGATTGTAGTAATCCTGTTGGTTTCTGATGTTCCGCTTTCACTCGACTACACACATCACACAAGGCAATGTGCTCCGCAATATCCTTCTTGAGGTTGTTCCACCAAAATCTATCTTTCACATCCATGTACATTTTGGTGTTACCCGGGTGAATAGAATATGGTGAATTGTGTGCTTCCTGCATAATCAGTTTCCGAAGCTCCGGATCTTGCAGAATGCAGATACGTTTTCCATACCATAAAGTACTTTGTTCGTCTTCATGGAATCCTTTAGCTTTCCCTTTGTTAATGTCACATCCCAAGATTTTCCAAATCTTGTAATGTGAAAATAAATTAATAAAATAAAATTTTGTTTGATTTTCAGGGCCAGAAGAAACTTTTTGAATTTCAATAGGAATCTTCAAAACCTATTTGGAACAATTAAATCCCAAAAGGATTTAAAAACATAAAACAATTAACAAAGGAAAATAAAATATTTTGGAAATACTATTTTAGATCTTTTAAATAAAAGGATTTGGTATTCAAAAGAAAATATGGATTTATAAATAAGGATTATTTTATAAAGCCAAATTAAACTTGGCCAAGATTTTGAAACCAAAGAGTTTTCTTTGATTAAAATAATAAAAGTTTATTTTAAATAAAGTAATAAGGATTTAACATCCAACCTTATTTGAAGATAAAAGATTTTACCAATTTAAATTGAAACATCAAAACTTATTAAATTATTTAAAATAGGTTTTCCCAATTATTTGAAATTCACAAATAAAATCTACTAAAATGTTTTGGCTTTATTTTAGGTTTCAAAATAAATGTCTCAATAAAACAAATCCTATTGGATTTAATAATAATGAAAGCCTATTATGTTAATTAATAATGGACACTAAAATAAAAGGTTATTTTGTTTTAAAACAAATTACCAAATATTATATACTTCCCAAATTAAACCTACTAATTTTATTTTGAAAATATTTAGGTTCAAATAAAGATTTTATTAATAAAATCAAACTCTATTTGATTTAATAACTAAGGACCATTTTATTTAATTATTAATGGACCCTAAAGTAAAAGGATTATTTTACTTTAAACAAGTTTTCCAAATATTCTTTATTTCCAAATAAAACTTACTGATTGGGTTTTGAAAGCATTTGGATTTCAAATGAAGATTTTATTAATTAAACCAAACCCTATTTTATTAATAAACCATGATCCATTTTATTTAATTAATAAATGGAACCTAAAAAGATTTAAAATATTATTTTACTTTTGAAAGTTGATTATACTACTAAACAGAATCAAAAACTCATTATGATTGTTTGAATTGTTGAATTATTTGAAGGCTTGAATAATTGTTTGAAATAACAAAATCAGGAAATAGAAATAGAAAAAGAAAAAGAATTAGACAGAAAAAAATATGAAAGGCATCCAACCCAACAATCTGGCCCAACAACCCACTTAGCTCCCCTCACCCCGAAGAAAACGATTCACACCAAATAACTAACCCACACCGAGTGGTGGACCTCTCCCCTTCTTCCTTTCTTTCACCGCCAGAGGACCCCACACCCTACTGCTCTTCTTCCCCACCCCGCGGACTGGTTCTTCCCCCTCTCCTCGCCGTTGCAGGCTTAATTTCTCGGCTTGATTACGCCTTAACGCAGCCACCTTAACTCGCAGTAATCAAGCTCGATAAAATGCCAGCACGTCCTCTCGCTTCCCTCGACCCTCCCTCAGCGCCTCCAGGCTGAAGAATTTTGCCAGACACTTCCCTGTCTCCGACGACCTTCCTCGCCAAAATCCGACCAGCACACACCACCCCGAGCCTCCCCGAGCACCCTGGCAGCTTCCCCACTCCCAGACCTTCCTCCCCGTACCACCCATTTGACCGCGGGCGCCCCAGAGCCTCGGCTACGACAAACTTCCGAACGCCGCCGTGTCTACAACCTCTCCGACGATCTTCCTCGGTAAGCACTGACCGCCCCGCGTCTTTCCGATCACACCAACGTATTCGCCTTGGTCTTGCGTACCTAACTACGCCCTCTGTTTGCCTCCGCATGATCTGCAACGTCGACTTCGACCTTAGACAGAGCCGCCCGACGTTGTCTTCAACTCCGGCGAGCAATCAAGCTCGACCCAGTGCGCCCCTTCACCAACCCGTACCACGTTGAGCATCAGCGAGCGTCAGCGAACCCGGTGAGCACACTCCCCCTCTTCTTCGCTTCCTATATCGCCGGCGCCGCCGTGAAACAGAGTCGCCGCCGCCAGCAGCCGCCGCAGCGCCGCCCGTCCATGGTCGAACACTCCACAGCCGTCCGATCTAGATTGAGCGAGCAGGATTAGAATCACTTAACGCGAAGGGTATGCGTTCAGGGCGCATGCGATTAGACTTAATCCAACGCACCACATCCACGATCCAACGGAAACCGTCAAATAAGAAGCCGCGTGTCACCAGATAGATTGAAATTAGAATTTGAAATCAGATTGATATGCAATTTTCAAACCTTTGTAACTTTCAAACCACACGTCCAAATTTTGCAATTTTTATATCAATGAAATCAGGAGAACAAGCCCTAGCCAACCATGGCCTTAGTTTAGCAAATAGTATCTGCTAGCTTGTTTGAATTTGCAGAAACTTATGTGTGCTTGTATAGAGTATAAAAATTGTTTAAAAATGATTTTTGGATTAAAACTTTTGCAAAATGGATTGTTGTGACCTTACTGACCCTAAGAATCAACCCTTGGTATTAAAAATTATTTTTGTAAGATTTAGGTTGGATTACTTGATTTAGTCATTTTCTAGCCAAATAAAAAGAATAGTTTTTGTTATAAAAATGTTTATGAAAAGAAAACTTTAAGGAAATAGTTTGGACCAAACCTACTGACCCAAAAACACCAAGCTTTGCAATAGCAACTCATTTGGTGAACAACTTAAGAGTTTTGCCTTAATAAAAACAATTTTCACCACATGAAATGATGAATGGAATTAAAAATAGATTTTTGACAAAACCTTCTTACTAATAACTTTGCCACCTTGGTAAATGACCAATTTGGATCTTACAAAGTTTAGAAACCCCATAGAGACCCCTTTGCAAAATAAAACTATCTTGTGCATGCTCCCATGCATGAATTGGTCTACATTGTCTTGTGTGTGTGAAATTGTTGAGTGATTATTGGATTGGAATGTAAATTGAATTGGTGTTTACTTGATTGATTTGTAGTGAAGTGTGAGACTAACAAGAACAAGGAGTGAACTACCATTCCCTACCAAAAAGGCAAGTGATGCTTCATACTTTTTGTCCCATTACTTTTTCTATGCATTAGTGATTTTGCTAAATAAACTTGCATGGATTTTGCTAAGTATAGATCTTTCTATAGGAAAACCTAGTAGATGAATCCTTACTAGGAATTCCTAAGTTAAGTTTCCTAATACTACCAAGCTTAGCCTAGCTAACAGAAAACATGGGTGGAAAATATATTCACACTATGGAAAAATATTCTAAGTCTGAAGACTTAGGTTTTGTTTAATAAAACAACTAAGTCAATGAACATCCTGGGTGGAATGGAAGGATTGGGTTATGTTGAGTGGTTACACAAGGCCAGGAACCTTGTGTATCTCACTTGTGGTATGCCACCCAGGCATAAAGAGATTTGAGATGTCAAATGTTGAGAAGCTTCAAGTGCAACCACTTGGCAATATGGGCTCTGCCATGATCATATAGGTTGCAAGAACTTAGCCAAATGGACAGTGGGTGGTAGTGTTTGATAGGTTGGAACGCGTCCATTTTGGTCTAAGGGAAGGCTTCTGAAAGATTTTGTCTTGGGAAACCAAGTCTTGTGGGTAAAGTGCACCACCTCTCCAGAGTGTAGAATCTAAGTACTTAGCCATGTCCCTGGTAAAGGACAATTTGAGCATCAAGACATGGAAGCAATCAAGAATCTCATCATTCAAATTTCTAAATTAAAACTTTTGGTTTGAACAAGGGTTGTTTGAATTCTTCAATCATTGATGGAGAGATGGCTTGGTATAAGGATCTTGAAATCTTTGATTGAGGGAAATGATTTTGTGGAGCAAAAACTTAATATTTTCAAAATTATAAGAAAAATCTATTTTGAGCAATGCAAGCCTCAACTCCACTTAGCCAAATGCATTTAGATGATAGACTCCACTATACTACCATAGTATCACTTGCCAATACAATTCAAATGTATTGACCCTTTGTGGCTGTAACTTGTATGTTGCAGGTTTGATTGATTTTAGTGAAGATTGATTGTTTAGGATTACAAAGTATACAACCAACATCTGCCTGTGGCATTTTGAAGACGAAGGACCACTTGACCATAATTATTCCGCTGCAATGTAATATAATAGCCATATGAGCTATGTATGATGTAATAAAATTATGTATTCCTGGTTATAAAGTTATATTATGACCTTTGTTTCTTGATATTACATCTTAACTGTGGATGCTAGCTATTCATCCAGGGACTAGCATTGTAAAACACACGAGGGATCAACCTTATCAGGTTGGGACCCCTACAGATGGTATCAGAGCATTGTGTTGCCTGTAGGATTTGTAAACCTAGGATTGGACAAAAACCCTTAGAAAATAGGAGTTGTATTTGTTCCAAAAACTTATTTACAAAAACACTTGTAAACTCTTTCCTCAATCATTTTGGTTTCAACTCTACATCTCTTCTACTTCAACTTGATGGAAAAACCTACCCCATGACCAAAGACTACACCATGTGCAAAGGATGACTTCAACATCTTCAACTCTAATGACTTCAACATCTTCAGCATTTTCACCAAGGACTTCCAACTTGGATACCACTAAGGACTACAAGAGAAACAAGGAAATCTTGCTCAAGACTTAGAGACTGAGGAAATGCAAAAGTTAGAAGGAATCTACATCCCTTGAAGTTTTGTGACCAAGAGTTTTTCTCAAGGAAACCATGATCCCAAGTAATAAGAACCAACCAAGAAGGAAGGAAAGAACACAAGTGAACCATATAGATGGACCCCCAAATTTTAGCTAAGACAAAACACCAACTTATGTGGTGTAACAAAAATATTTTGTTGCCTAAGTATGTGCTTGAACTTGGTTGTTTGGGTGCAAAGTTGTTTGTGAATGTTTGGTTTGTGATTGCATGCACATTGTTTGTGTGAATTGTGATGTGTGATTAGAAATTTTTCCTTAGAAATATTTTGCCTATTCTAATCTCAATCTAGCCCAAACAGATGACTACTCCAAGAAACTCCAACATCAAGTTTGATGACAACAACAAACAAGAGGACAACATGAGAGAACTTATAGCAACCCAAAACCAGTTGAACCAAGAGACAACTCAGCTTTTAGCCAACAACAATGGATTAGACCCAGCCATACAAAGGATTTTGAAACTTCAATCCCAATTGTTGCAAGGATTATTTACTCAAATGATCAACATGAGAGAAAACTTTTCCCAAGGAGCTAATGACAACAAGGATGACAAGGATATTATTCTAGAGGGAACCCAAGCTAGCTATAATTTTAGAGACAAGGATCATGCATCCAAGGAACATGAAGATCAATGCCTCAAGAAGAGAGAAAGATATCCCACCAATGAAGAACATGAACTAGAAGAACTCCTAGCTTTGGAGAGACCCAAGAAGAAGAAGAAATGCCCCAACCCTAACAAGAAGGATATTACTCAAGAGAAATGTTACAATTGCAAAGAGATGGGACACTATGCTAATGAATGCCCAGAAAAGAAGAAGAACCAAAGAAACAAACAAAAACCAATGATACCAAAGGAAAAGAAAGATATCAGCCAAGTGATGTGCAAATACTGCAAAGAGTTAGGACATTATGCAAACAATTGTCCAGAAAAGATGAAGCATAAGATAAACCAGCCTATGAGAGATATCAGCCTTGTCACATGTTTCAAATGCAAGGAACTAGGCCACTATGCCAACAATTGTCCAGAAAGGATGGAGAACAAGTTAAACAAGTCTATGAAGAATCTCAACCTTGGCCCATTAGTCAAGTATGGAAACCAAGGACTCAATGCAAATGTCTGCTTAGAGAAAGTATTTCTCATGATCCCAAGAAGGACAATGTGTAATTTTTGTTTGAAAATTTTTAAGGGTGGTAGTACCCTAGTTGTTTTGAACTTGCTTGTAACCCTAGCCTCCCCAAATCTCGGGACGAGATTTATTTTAAGTGGTAACTTTGTCACATCCCAAGATTTTCCAAATCTTGTAATGTGAAGATAAATTAATAAAATAAAATTTTGTTTGATTTTCAGGGCCAGAAGAAACTTTTTGAATTTCAATAGGAATCTTTAAAACATATTTGGAACAATTAAATCCCAAAAGGATTTAAAAACATAAAACAATTAAAAAAGGAAAATAAAATATTTTGGAAATACTATTTTAGATCTTTTAAATAAAAGGATTTGGTATTCAAAAGAAAAGATGGATTTATAAATAAGGATTATTTTATAAAGCCAAATTAAAATTGGCCAAGATTTTGAAACCAAAGAGTTTTCTTTGATTAAAATAATAAAAGTTTATTTTAAATAAAGTAATAAGGATTTAACATCCAACCTTATTTGAAGATAAAAGATTTTATCAATTTAAATTGAAACATCAAAACTTATTAAATTATTTAAAATAGGTTTTCCCAATTATTTGAAATTCACAAATAAAATCTACTAAAATGTTTTGGCTTTATTTTAGGTTTCAAAATAAATGTCTCAATAAAACAAATCCTATTGGATTTAATAATAATGAAAGCCTATTATGTTAATTAATAATGGACACTAAAATAAAAGGTTATTTTGTTTTAAAACAAATTACCAAATATTATATACTTCCCAAATTAAACCTACTAATTTGATTTTGAAAATATTTAGGTTCAAATAAAGATTTTATTAATAAAATCAAACTCTATTTGATTTAATAACTAAGGACCATTTTATTTAATTATTAATGGACCCTAAAGTAAAAGGATTATTTTACTTTAAACAAGTTTTCCAAATATTCTTTATTTCCAAATAAAACTTACTGATTGGGTTTTGAAAGCATTTGGATTTCAAATGAAGATTTTATTAATTAAACCAAACCCTATTTTATTAATAAACCATGATCCATTTTATTTAATTAATAAATGGAACCTAAAAAGATTTAAAATATTATTTTATTTTTGAAAGTTGGTTATACTACTAAAAAGAATCAAAAACTCATTATGATTGTTTGAATTGTTGAATTATTTGAATGCTTGAATAATTGTTTGAAATAACAAATCAGGAAATAGAAATAGAAAAAGAAAAAGAATTAGACAGAAAAAAAATATGAAAGCAGACCCAGCCCAACAATCTGGCCCAACAACCCACTTAGCCCAGCTCCCCCTCACCCCGAAGAAAACGATTCACACCAAATAACTAACCCACACCGAGACTGACTGGTGGACCTCTCCCCTTCTTCCTTTCTTTCACCGCCAGAGGATCCCACACCCTACTGCTCTTCTTCCCCACCCCGCGGACTGGTTCTTCCCCCTCTCCTCGCCGTTGCAGGCTTAATTTCTCGGCTTGATTACGCCTTAACGCAGCCACCTTAACTCGCAGTAATCAAGCTCGATAAAACGCCATCACGTCCTCTCTCGTTTCCCTCTAACCCCTCCCTCAAGCGCGCCTCCAGGCCGAAGAATTTTGCCAGACACTTCCCTGTCTCCGACGACCTTCCTCGCCAAAAATCCGACCACACCACACACCAGCCTCCCGAGCACCACGGCAGCAGCTTCCCACTCCTGGACCTTCCTCCCGTACCACCCATTTGACCGGGCGCCCAGGCCTCGGCTCGACAAACTTCGAACGCCGTGTCTACAACCTCTCCGACGATCTTCCTCGGTAGCACCCGCCCGCGTCTTCCGATCACACCAACGTATTCGCCTTGGTCTTGCGTACTAACTCGCCCTCTGTTTGCCTCCGCATGATCGCAGCGTCGACTTACGACCTTAGATCATCCGCCTGACGTTGTCTTCAACTCCGCGAGCAATCAAGCTCGACCAGTCGCCTTCACCAACCCGCACGTTGAGCATCCGGCGTCGAACCGGTGAGCACACTCCCCTCTTCTTCGCTTCCTATATCGCCCGGCCGCCCGTGAAAGCAGTCGCCCGCCGCCGTCCATGGTCGAACACTCCTGTACCGTCCGATCTAGATTGAGCGGCAGATTAGAATCACTTAACGCGAAGGGTATGCGTCGTACGCCGCGATTAGACTTAATCCAACGCACCAGTAGCGATCCAACCGAACAGTGCGTCAAATAAGAAGCCGCCGCGTGTCACCAGATAGATTGAAATTAGAATTTGAAATCAGATTGATATGCAATTTTCAAACCTTTGTAACATTCAAACCACACGTCCAAATTTTGCAAATTTTATATCAATGAAATCAGGAGAACAAGCCCTAGCCAACCATGGCCTTAGTTTAGCAAATAGTATCTGTTAGCTTGTTTGAATTTGCAGAAGCTTATGTGTGCTTGTATAGAGTATAAAAATTGTTTAAAAATGATTTTTGGATTAAAACTTTTGCAAAATGGATTGTTGTGACCTTACTGACCCTAAGAATCAACCCTTGGTATTAAAAATGATTTTTGTAAGATTTAGGTTGGATTACTTGATTTAGTCATTTTCTAGCCAAATAAAAAGAATAGTTTTTGTTATAAAAATGTTTATGAAAAGAAAACTTTAAGGAAATAGTTTGGACCAAACCTACTGACCCAAAAACACCAAGCTTTGCAATAGCAACTCATTTGGTGAACAACTTAAGAGTTTTGCCTTAATAAAAACATTTTTCACCACATGAAATGATGAATGGAATTAAAAATAGATTTTTGACAAAACCTTCTTACTAATAACTTTGCCACCTTGGTAAATGACCAATTTGGATCTTACAAAGTTTAGAAACCCCATAGAGACCCCTTTTAAAAAAAACTATCTTGTGCATGCTCCCATGCATGAATTGGTTTACATTGTCTTGTGTGTGTGAAATTCTTGAGTGATTATTGGAATGTAAATTGAATTGGTGTTTACTTGATTGATTTGTAGTGAAGTGTGAGACTAACAAGAACAAGGAGTGAACTACCATTCCCTACCAAAAAGGCAAGTGATGCTTCATACTTTTTATCCCATTACTTTTTCTATGCATTAGTGATTTTGCTAAATAAACTTGCATGGATTTTGCTAAGTATAGATCTTGCTATAGGAAAACCTAGTAGATGAATCCTTAGTAGGAATTCCTAAGTTAAGTTTCCTAATACTACCAAGCTTAGCCTAGCTAATAGTAAACATGGGTGAAAAATATATTCACACTATGGAAAAATATTCTAAGTCTGAAGACTTAGGTTTTGTTTAATAAAACAACTAAGTCAATGAACCTCCTGGGTGGAATGGAAGGATTGGGTTATGTTGAGTGGTTACACAAGGCCAGGAACCTTGTGTATCTCACTTGTGGTATGCCACCCAGGCACAAAGAGATTTTAGATGTCAAATGTTGAGAAGCTTCAAGTGCAACCACTTGGCAATATGGGCTCTGCCATGATCATATAGGTTGCAAGAACTTAGCCAAATGGACAGTGGGTGGTAGTGTTTGATAGGTTGGAACGCGTCCATTTTGGTCTAAGGGAAGGCTTCTGAAAGATTTTGTCTTGGGAAACCAAGTCTTGTGGGTAAAGTGCACCACCTCTGCAGAGTGTAGAATCTAAGTACTTAGCCATGTCCCTGGTAAAGGACAATTTGAGCATCAAGACATGGAAGCAATCAAGAATCTCATCATTCAAATTTCTAAATTAAAACTTGTGGTTTGAACAAGGGTTGTTTGAATTCTTCAATCATTGATGGAGAGATGGCTTGGTATAAGGATCTTGAAATCTTTGATTGAGGGAAATGATTTTGTGGAGCAAAAACTTAATATTTTCAAAATTATAAGAAAAATCTATTTTGAGCAATGCAAGCCTCAACTCCACTTAGCCAAATGCATTTAGATGATAGACTCCACTATACTACCATAGTATCACTTGCAAATACAATTCAAATGTATTTACCCTTTGTGGCTGTAACTTGTATGTTGCAGGTTTGATTAATTTTAGTGAAGATTGATTGTTTAGGATTACAAAGTCTACAACCAACATCTGCCTGTGGCATTTTGAAGATGAAGGACCACTTGACCATAATTATTCCGCTGCAATGTAATATAATAGCCATATGAGCTATGTATGATGTAATAAAATTATGTATTCCTGGTTATAAAGTTATATTATGACCTTTGTTTCTTGATATTACATCTTAACTGTGGATGCTAGCTATTGATCCAGGGACTAGCATTGTAAAACACAGGAGGGATCAACCTTATCAGGTTGGGACCCCTATAGTTAATCTCTTCAATTTTCTTGTCCAACTTTTGGGATTCTTTGATCTTGTCCAACAATGTGGGTTGAACATCCAATGACATGAGATGTCCTTCAGGTACTATCTCCAATCTGAGATCTTTGAATTGGGCACACTGATCATCTGGCAATTCTCCCTCGGTAAGGCCATTCACATAAACCTTACGGCTTAAATCATCTGCTACAACATGTTCTTTACCGGGGTGATATTGCAAAATCAAGACATACTCCTTGATGAGCTCAAGCCATCTTATTTGTCTCATAGTAATTTCCTTCTGAGTGAAGTATACTTCAAACTTTTGTGATCTGTGAACACTTCACAACGCTTTCCCAAAAGATAATGTCTCCATGTTTTAAGTGCATGGACAACAGAAGCTAACTCTAAGTCATGAGTAGGATAATTCACTTCATGAGTTTTGAGTTGTCTCGAGGCATAAGCCACAACTTTCCCTTCATGCATCAAAACTCCACCTAATCCTTGGTGAGATGCATCACAATAGACTTGCAAATCTTTCCCCAAATCCGGCAGACATAACACCGGTGTTGTCACTAGTCTCTACTTTAGTTCCTGGAAATTGACTTCACAACCTTCAGTCCAGTCAAACTTCTTATCTTTCTTAAGTAACTCCGTCATTGGCTTAGCTACCTTTGAGAAAATCTCGATGAATCTTCTATAGTATCCAGCCAAGCCTAGGAAATTGCGAACTTCTTTCGCTAACTTGGGAGATTCCCACTCAGTTACAACTGACACCTTTGCGGGATCGACAGCTATACCATATCCCGACACAATATGTCCGAGAAATCCAACTTCATTCAACCACAATTCACACTTGCTGAATTTGGCATACAGCTTGTGCCCCCTAAGCTTCTCAAGTATCAAACGCAAATGCACTTCATGCTCTTCTTTGCTCTTGGAAAAGATTAAAATGTCGTCGATGAATACGACAACAAACTTGTCAAGAAATTCCATGAAAACCTTGTTCATCATATTCATGAAATAGGCTGGTGCATTTGTTAAACCAAATGGCATCACGGTGTACTCATACAATCCATACCTAGTGGTGAAATCAGTCTTAGGTATGTCTTTCTCTCTAATCTTTAGCTGAAAGTATCCTGGTCGGAGATCAATATTTGAGAACACACGGTCTCCTTATAGCTAATCAAATATATTGTTTATTCTAGGCAAAGGATACTTGTTCTTTATAGTCACCTCATTGACTGAACGGTAATCTATGCATAACCTTTGACTTATATCCTTTTTCTCAACAAACAGAACTGGTGCACCCCAAGATGAAGAACTTGGTTGGATAAATCCTTTCTGCAACTGTTCTCCAAGCTATTTCTTGAGTTCTTTCAACTCATCAACTGACATATTGTAGGGTCTCTTTGCTATTGGTCATGATCCTGGCAGTAAGTCAATCAGAAACTCCACATCTCTATATGGTGGCATTACTGGCAACTCTTCCAGAAATACATCCGGATATTCTTCCACAACTGGTACACCATCTATGCTAACCCCCTTAAGAGAATTTAGCTTACTCCCTTTTGATTCAAAGTTAGACTTGAATCTAATCCTTTTCTTATCCAGGGTTGTGAGTGTAATAGTACGATTGGCACAATCTAGTACTCCTTCATACTTAGTCATCCAATCCATACCCAAAATTACATCCAATCCTTGGGGATCTAGGATTATCAGACTAACTGGAAACTTATACTTTCCAAATTCTATCACTAGGTCATGACATCCAAAGTTCACTATCATCTCTCCACCAGGAGATCTTACTTTTATAGGACACCCAATAGTTTCAGTTGGAAGTCCATTTTTATCAACAAATTCTGTTGATATGAATGAATGCGATGCGTCGGTATCAAAAAGAACAAGTGCTGGAAAAGAATTAAGCTTGAACTTACCAGCCACACCATTAGACTCTTCATAAATTTCTTCCACATTGATGTGGTTCACTTGTCCCTTTTGGAAAGGGTTGGGCTTGTTGGCTCCTTCAACTTTCTTTTCTGGGCATTCATTTGCATTGTGCCCAGTTTTCTTGCATTTGAAGCACTCAATCTGGCTGATGTATCTTTTTGTGGGTAAAGTTATACACCCCTGCATGGTATTAATATTTTATAAAAGCCGTGTTCAAGGTTATGAACAACTTGGTAACCGACGTGATGATCATAGATAACATTAACTCAATATAAAACTTGTTGATACACGTGTGCTTAAGGATGCTTCCTTAGGATTCGAGGGGGTGATCCTAGATAGGAGTTTCTGATGAAGCTGGTTGATGCAGCTCAGATCACTATAGAGCTTCGTTGGGAAACCCCAAGAGGAAGGTTTGATGAGCACAGCAGCAAGTTTTCCCTCAGAAAGAAACCAAGTTTATCGAACCAGTATGATGAAGGAAACGACCCAAAGGTGTTGCTAGCAACTTGGAAACCTGCACAACACAATCTCAAGACTTTTCCCCAACAAACAGTGAGGTTGTCAGTCTCACCGATTTGCTGGAAACAAAGTATTAACTATATGGTGTGGAAGGTAATGGTGGCTTGCAGAAACTAAACAGGAACAATGGAAGATGTATCAATGGTAAAGATTGGACCGGGGTCCTTAAGATAAACAACATAACATGCTGGGTAAACAAATTACAGTGGGGCAATTGAAATGACAGAGCAAGGCATAACAATGTAATACTAGACATTCATGATCCTATGATATTTGATTGGGCATTACAAAAATATACATAGACCGCCATCCAACTGCATCTATGACTAGTAATCCACCTTCAGGTTATCATCCGAACCCCCTCCAGTATTAAGTTGCAAGCAACGGATAACTGCTTTAAGAAAGGTGTGTAAAGTAAATAATCCACTTGTTCCATGAACAAGAGATCGTTGTTTTCTCCCTAGTAGCAAGAGCACATATACAACCTTAGAGATTTATGTCACTTCCCCAGATTAAATAGAGGCATGAACCCACTATTGAGCATAAATACTCCCTCTTGGAGTCACTAGCATCTACTTGGCCAAGATAGCTACTAGAAATGGAGAGCATGCAAGATCTCAAACAACATAGACATGATATAATCAATAAGATAGAGTCATTAATCAATCTGACATAGTAATCTCAATATCCATCGGATCCCCGCAAACACAACATGCATGATTACAAATAGATGATCTTGATCATGAATGGAGCTCACAAGATCTAAACATGGTAGCACAAAGGAGGAGAAACAACTATCTAGCTACTACATGGAACTGTAGTCCAAGGTGGAACTACTCACGCATCATAACAAAGGCTGGCATGGTGATGAAGAAGGCCTCCGGGATGATCTCTCCCCTCCGGCAGGGTGCCGGGAAGAGCTTCAGATCCCCCCTGATCTAGGGACGATGGTGGCGGGGGCTATGGACTGTTTCGTGGAAGATTGATCGGGTACTTAGGGTTTAGGTATCGGGGCTTCTTATAGGCGAAGAGGAAGGCCGAGGGGGTGCTCGAGGCGGCTGCAGCCCCCTAGGCGCGGGCCAATTTTGGCCGCACGGCCAGGGGGTTTGTCCCCCTCGAGGCCCTTCTTCGTCTCGTCTTTTTGATCCATGTTCCCCACGGTAAAATATTAACTTTGGCTTTTGTCCCGTCCAATTATGAGAATATTCATTTTGTGACTTTTCTGGAACCAAAAACAGAAGAAAACAGGCAACTGGCACTGTGGCATCTTGTTAATAGGTTAGTCCCAGAAAACATATAAAAATACCTCAAAGTGTAGACAAGCAAAGTCCCAGACGAGCAATGCAAAGTAGATACTAAACAAGCATGGAACATCAAAAATTATAGATACGTTTACGACTTATCAAGCATCCCCAAGCTTAACTCCTACTCGTCCTCGAGTAGGTAAGTGATAAAAAGAATAATTTTTTAGGTGACATGCACCATCAAAATCAAGATCAAACCATTTGCAAGCATTCAAAGCTGGGATCAAAGTACTCTAAATATGATCAAGAAAGAAGAAGTTCTAACAATAAGACAAAGTAACTATGCATGCAACATGAAAGGATACAAACAAAGATCATGAATAACAATGCACTAAAAGATGTTTGTTTGTTTCACATATAGAAAACATAGCATAGTGGCATTCAGCTTGTCCCTCATGGAGTAGCAATAAATGCATAAGGCACCTTCAAAGTTCATAAGAGTGACTAGATACAAATAGTTCAATAGCAAGTAATATCAACAATATGCATCAATCAATAAGTTTTGGGACAATGCACATAGAACTAAGAATGACAACTATGCTCTCTTAATTGGTGCATAAGGATAGAAGGTGGAGACTCAATATAAAAGTGGAAGAAAGGCCCTTCATAAAAGGGAAGTAGGGATTTAAAGTCTCATAAAGAGCTTCCAAAAATTATGGTACTTGTTAGCTTTCAACTCTCATTGCCCCTATCATAAGCATCTTCAAGTGATTAAGGTTAAAGTGAACAAAACTATGGACTATATGCTTGACAAAGTATAAGTTGGCAATCCCATGTCCCTTGAGTACGAGACCGCTCCTCATTCTACTAAACTTTAGTCACCGGTAAGTTCTTGTCATAGTAAGTACATGTGTATCATAGAGAACCACCAACGGGGTACCCCCTGCACATGATACAGGAGCTATCCCATAATCAAAATGACAAGGAAAGCAGACAATGAGAATCTCAGCAATCTTCTTATTACCATGGGAAAATGGTGCTTTTTTCTCTATTTCCTCTTTTCAATATGTCTCTTTTTTTATAAGAAGAAAGCTTCATAGATTGCTCACTATGGGGATGCTGCAAGTTTCCACCATGATTAGGCATGGCTTAGGCTAGCGGCCCAGGAATTTATCTAACACACATACATAACTCCATAGACTTACAATCTCCCCTTTTATTTCACACTGATGACATCCGCAAACAAAAGAGCATGATAGCAACCGTGTACACTGTACAAGTGCAATGTTGAAAGCTTTCCCCGTGACAGCATGGTTCTTGAGATTTTTATTGATGAAGATGGGGATGCCTTGGGCATCCCCAAGCTTTGACGCTTGTACCTTTTGGCATCCCCAAGCTTGAGCTTTTTTCCATTCTTCATCTCATTACATCATTATTTCCTTACACCTGAAAATTTTCCTTCATACAAAACTTCACACAATCTTCATTAGAAACATTAGTGTATTCAAAAGATAATAGACCTTTGGGGTTTAGTTTTAAAATAGTAAAAATTTCAATAAAGACACAAGATACTATAGCAATTCCCTCAAAAATCTCAATTTCCCAAAATGAACCCAAAAAAGGAATCAATAAGAAGCAAATGCAAATAATGGCAGAAATCTGTCAAAACAGACCAGCAGGTAGAAACCAAATTTTTCAAAGACCTTCTCTTGCTAAAATAAAAAAGTGTTGAACAAACGAAAGTTAGCTAACAACCTGGTGGATTTATTCAAAAAATTACAGCTCAATCCGACTTACAGAGATGTTACCCGAATTTTTATGGTGGAGCACAAAAATCTTTTTCGGGACATCAACTCCCCAAATCTTACTTCCCTCTCATTAGAGGTTATTCTTGGCACAAAAATCAAAAAAAGGATAAGGAGCGGTCATTACAGAAGTAATAACTTCCAATACTCAAGAAAACTATTGGTTTATCTCCCAAGAAGTACTTTCTTTAACGCCTTTAAGTTAGGCACAACAAGTAAGAATCAAGTATTTTCAAATGAAGAAGCATTAACATCAAACCTTGCTTTCAAAAGAGGAGCAAAAGGCAACTTCTCTCTCCTCATAGGGAATTGTTCAATACCTTTATTGAATGTAAATTGATATTTAATGGTGCCTTCTTTCATAACAATGATGGCACCAACAGTTATAAGAAAAGGTCTTCCCAAAGTAATAGGACAAGAAGAATTGTATTCAACATCCAAAACATAGAAATAAACAGGGACATAGGCATTATTAACCATAATAAGAATATCATTAACACTTCCCATGAGTTTCTTTTTAGAATTATCATCAAGTGGGACATCCAAATAGCAATCTTCCAAAGGTGGCAAATCAAGCATTTCATAAATCTGTCTAGGCATAATAGAGACACTAGAACCAAGGTCACATGAAACTTTAAGATCAAAGTCATTCACTTGCACATTAATGATGGGCTCCCAACTATATTCTACTTTCCTAGGAATAGAGGCTTTGTGTTTCAACTTTTCTTCCTTAATTTTAATAAGAGCATATGTAATGTGTTTGGTGAAAGCTGCTACATTCATATCACTAGCATTAGGACTTCTAGCAAGCTTTTTTAGGAACATAATCACTTCAAAAATATTGCAACCATCAAGATAAAAATCAAACTTAGCATCACTGGTAGTAGATTCACTGGGTTTAGGAATTGTGGTAGGAGGAATAGGGACTTCTCGTGGTTTAGTGGCATCCATATTGTTGGTGGTAATAGTGCACACACTATTGTTTCTAGCAAATTCAGCTTCTCTTTCCCACTTAGCATGTATTTGAGCTAACACTCTAACATTTTCATCAATAGTAACTTGTATGGCATGAGTAGCAGCAAAGGTACTTTCCAAGTTTTTAGGTTTAGCAGCCATTTTATTAATCAAATAGGACTGTGCTTCAGACAAAGAGGAAATATTTTTCAAAGCACTCAAAATTTTTGACTATAAACTAGGAATTTCTCTATTCAAATTCTCAAGTTGATGACTAATATTTTTCAATATAGTAGATTGTTCTTCCATAGTTTTAGTGAATAACTTGTTTTGCTCATATTGCATTTGCATAAAGTTTTTAGTGGATCTTTCAACTTCTAAATTTCTATCTTCACTAGGCATTCCAGATCTGGTGCACCCCAAGACAGAACTGGTGCACCCCAAGACGAAGAACTTGGTTAAATAAATCCTTTCTCCAACTGTTCTCCAAGCTGTTTCTTGAGTTCTTTCAACTCATCAACTAACATCTCGTAGGGTCTCTTTGCTATTGGTCCAGATCCTGGTAATAAGTCAATCAGAAACTCCACATCTCTATCCGGTGGCATTCCTAGCAATTCTTCTGGAAACACATCCGGATATGCTTTCTGAACCGGTACACCATCTATGCTAACCCCCTTAAGAGAATTTAGCTTACTCCCTTTAGATTCAAAGTTAGACTTGAACCTAATCCGTTTCTTATCCAGGGTTGTGAGTGTAACAGTACGATTGGCACAATATATTACACCTTCTTACTTAGTCATCCAATCCATACCCAAAATAACATCCAATCCTTGGGAATCTAGGATTATCAAGCTAACTGGAAACTTATACTTTCCAAATTCTATCACTAGATCATGACATCCAAAATTCACTATTATCTCTCCACCGGGAGAGCTTACTTTAATAGGACACCCAATAGTTTCAGTGGGAAGTCCATTTTTATCAACAAATGCTCTTGATATGAATGAATGTGATGCGCCGGTATCAAAAAGAACAAGTGCTAGAAAATAATTAAGCTTGAACTTACTAGCCACAGCATCAGACTCTTCATAAATATCTTCCACATTGATGCGGTTCACTTGTCCCTTCTGGAAAGGGTTGGGCTTGTTGGCTCCTTCAACTTTCTTTTCTGGGCATTCATTTGCATAGTGCCCAGTTTTCTTGCATTTGAAGCACTCAACCTGACCGATATCTTTTTAGCAGGCTGACTTCCATTACCATTCCCACTGTGATGGCTCCTCTGTCCACTCTTGAGGTTCTTATACTTATCATTATCATGACTGCGGTGGTTCTTATTGTCATGGTGACGATTACTGTTGTGGTGGCTGTTATACTTCCCATGCTTGTGGGATCCAGAACCTCCACTATCATCACCATGGGAACGTTTATGAGACGATCCCGAGCTGTGCTTGTCAAAGTGATGCTTCCTCTTCCTATTCTCAACCTGCTTCATCTTGCTTTCCAAGATGGTGTCCTTGTCACATAGTGATTGATATGTTGGGACATAGGCAACGGATAGTTGTAGGTTCATCTCATCATTCAATCCCTCGAGGAACTTCTCCTTCCTCTTGGCATCAATATCAACCTCATCCGGTGTGTAGCGCGCCAAATTGTTGAACTCCTCAATGTATTTCAGCCACACTGCGGTGACGCTGTTTCAGATTGTGGAACTCCTTCTCCAAGTTCATCACTCCCGATGAGATATGGGCAGTGCGGAAACCATCCTCAAAAATATCCCAAGTCACATCCTCAATAGGAGTGGTGATCTGAAAGTTGGACCACCATGTTGTTGCTAGTCCTTCTAGTAGATGTGCTGCGAACCTGACCTTTTCCTCATCGGTGCAGCCGACAGTGACTAAGTCTTTATTCGTAGAGCGTAGCCAATCATTGGCTACCATGGGATCTGTGGTTCCTGAGAACTTGGCTGGCCTCAACCTCAAAAAACTTGTAAGGATGTCAAAGGCTGGTGGGTTGTTGGGGTTGTTATTGTTTTGGTTCTGATTTTGATTGGCCATGAACTGGGTCATCATATGCATCAGTTAAGTTTGAGCTGTCATCAACAGCTGCATATCGGGATTGACGTTATTGTTGTTGTTGTTTGGGTTGGGATTGGCACGACGGGGAGGCATTTGTGGTTTCAATAAGGATAAGTAATGAGATATAGCCCATAGATGCCATGCACAATACATCACAAAGCAACAAACACAAGATAAACGTAGAGTTTAAACAACGTAAACAACAAATTTTGGAAAACTAAACATAAAATCAAGCCATCCAAATGTTGGATGATCATTGCGACACAATAAATCAAAGGGTGATAGATAAATAGATTGCTGAATAATCAACTCTAATCCTCCATGTCGACCTCCACGTCCACAAAAGTAAGTTCGGCTGTCTCCATGGATGGCTTGTACTCCTCCACACTAGTGGTCAAGGCCTCAATCTTCGTGCAAAGGGCTCTCTTCTGCGAGCGAAGCCTCTCTATCACTCCCTGCTGAGTCTCTAACTCAAAGTCCTTGGCCTCTATCTTGGCCCTCATGTCCTTGATCCTCTTGTTTCTGTCCTGAACTCTTTCTCCTGATTCTTGAACTTCTTGTCCTGGATCTCAAATCTGGCCTCCATCTCCTTGACGATCTCTTCCTACTCCGCGAAGAGCTTGTCCTTCTCCCTCAACTGAACCTGAAGCTCATCATTGCTAAGCATAACGTTGGTCCTATCTGTGTCGAGGTGTCTAATAAGGCCCTCTAGGTCCTGGAGGTACAGACGAACTGGCTCTATCGTCTCTCTAGAAGCACCCTCATACATCAATGCCTCTCCCTCCTCGTCAAGTCTCCCAAACGGGTGGAAGTAAAGGCCTCTGAGCTCGCTGGCGTGGCGTCTATAGAGGCGTCCGAGTAGCTCTTGCATGACTACATCTAGTCCCTTCTCCTTGTCATCGTGCATCAGCTTGAAGGAAATCTCCTCTGTGAGTGGCTCTGTCTGGCGTCCTCGCTATGTGACTCTAAAGCCCCAAAGATCCTTCCTCTCAAAGTTGGTGAGCTGGAGTGCCTTGACACTAGGAAGTGGCGGTCTCTAAGTCTTGGGTATACGTCTTCTCCTCCTTAATTTCATTTTGGGTGTTGAGCATTCTATACTTTAGTCTTTCACCAAGCTCCTTGATAGCATTCCAAGCTGCATTTCTTGCAGAGTCAAAGAATGTTGTGTACATTTCTGAGTTGGTGCCCATATAGAATCCCGACTCCGTGTGGTTGTCTCCCTTGTTTTTGTGCAAGTGAAGTTGCAAAGAGACAAGTGTGGATTTTGCAAAGAAAAAGACAAGTGTGGATTTTCCAAAGAGTTGCATTTTTCCTTAGTGGTTTCCTTAGTCTAATCCAACCTAGGGTCATAATCCTACAGGCAACACAGTGCTCTGATACCATCTGTAAGACCCCACCTTTATAAGGTAAAGGTCCATGTGATTGCAATGCTAGTCCATGGATCAAATGCTAGCATCCACAGTTTAAGATGAAGTACACAGATACAAAGGTCATTGTTACATCTTCATTCCAGAGATAACATAGTATTTTTACAACTCAATAGCTAAAGGCTAGTACAAGAGTTCATAACTGTGGCATCCCGCAAAACCACTACTAGAAAATCGCGTTGAATTTGTGCATTGCATCGTCATCTTCATACATTGCTTGACTGCATTATTTGAAAAGCCCAATTTTGATTATACAAATAACCCTCTTTATTATAAAAGGCAAAACCCCGATCGCATCGGAGTATTTTTATTTGTCTAAAAACTGTTTGCAAATGGCCTTGTTTTGATTTAATCACGAACAAACAAACACAAAAACTAAAACTGCCCAACCCTAAATCCTAGTCCCACCAAAATCTACCCTACCCACCAACCGTAGACCGCCACCTCACCCTCTCCCCTTTTTCCTACCCACCCTGCCACCTCACCAATCCCTCTCCTTTTCCCCCTCTCTCTCTTTTCTCACCCCAGCCCTTTACCCCTCTCTATGCCGGGTCCCACCCCAACCTCGGTGGCCTGGCTGCAGACCGACCCCCAGGCCTCCCCACAGCCACTGCCACCCGGCCCCACCTACCTGTGGCCCACTGTGCACGCCGGCACACGCCAGCAGCCACGCGCCGGCACGCTGCCGCCACACGCCCACCTTTTCCCCTCCGTGACCCTCGGCCCACATGGGCCCCAACCGCCACCACTGTCACCGTCACTCTGCACCACCACCGCATGGTCCCACCCGGCCCACTGGGACCCGTTCCCCACGCCTCTCCCTCACGCCGCGCGACCCTCCTCCTCGATCCTCTCTCCCTCCTGGCGCTGCTCACTCGCCGGTCCGCCGCCTTCGCCGAAGCACCTCTCGCTCCGCCTCCCAAAGCTTGCTCCCGTGCCGGTTCCGCTCACCTCATGCCGCGCCGCCCCGCCTCCAGCTCCGCCCGCCTCGTCATCCACCTCCAGCGCCACCTCCGCCCGTCCGCGTCGCTGCTTGGCAGCATCGCGCCCTTCCTTCCTTCCGCCCAGACGGACGCCGCGCCTCGCGCCCAGGCTCGCCCCTCCGGTAGCCGTCGCGCCACCTTCCTCTTCCGCTCCACCGACCTCGATACTCCTCGCGGCGACCACCGCCACCTACCTCCGCTCCCTAGCCCGCTTAGCCGCCTTGACAAGAACGCTGGCCGTCTGCACGCATGGTGCTCCTCCGCCGCGCCGCCGTCGCCTCAACCGTCACCGCCAAGCCCGGATTCTACCGCCACGTGCTCCTCGCCGTCCTCCATCGGCCGGGCCCACCTCCGTGCGCCCGCGTCGCCACTGCCTGGTGCCCAACCTCGTGCGCACCTCTGCGGCGAGTGTAACCCCAGGCGTGTGTGTTTTGAGGCCGTGTCAAGATCTTTGCGTTTTGGCGTGCGTAAGACCGATCCGAGGCGCTGGGCCCGAGTACTCAAGTTCCCTCAAGACCGTGTAGGAGCAGATCCGAGCTCGACCCGACTCGATCGAACCCGACGAACCACCGAGCTGGAACCTCATGATCTCCTCCCGAGCTTTGACGTCATGGCGACAAGATCTTCGTCACGGAAAACCGACGCCAGATCTCCTCGGACTGCCGTCAAGACCCCGGAGACCCCATGATCTTCACCCTCAGACAACAAGGCCGTTGGAATGGAATCGACAAGTTCTGCTTCATGGGCACGGAGCGCCAAGGTCGACTCACGGAAACCGTAGCGCGGACCCGGCAATACCTTCGCGATGACGAGTACGACACCGACCCGGAGGATCCGATGCGCCCCGACACCGAACCAAGTCCGGCTTCCCGGAACGCCAAGATCTACCCTAGTCAACCGAGAACGCTCCCGCCGAGGCCGTCGAACCCTGAACCCTGGACCCCGACCCCGAACCCCGGATCCCCAAGATCGTCGAGACCCCTAATGTGTGAACCCTTCCATAAACCCTATTTTATAACATGATAACAACTTGATTGCATATTAAATTGTCATTCCCGCATGCATAGCATTGGTTTGGGGGCCTTATGCCGATTCACCGAATAATTAAATATGGGGCCCATATGCGGGCAAATCTAGCCTTATATTGGCCTCATTTAAATTTGTGTAGCGAACCCGATGATATCTTCTACCATGTTAAACAACATTTAATTTGCGGGGGATCTAAACAACTTGGACCATCCAATTAATTGTCGGGACCCCGGTTCCGCTTGATATGACCTAATTGCATCGCACTTTTACCATGCCATACATCATACATGCATCATGCCGATCTTCTGCCGTTGTATTAAATATTGCATCCGGTGTTGTTCTAGTGTTTTGCTTCTTCGCGGATAAGGCCGTTGAGCTGATGTGAGCTTCGCCCCGATCTTCGGTTAAATCTTCGACAATGTTTTCAGGCGAGCATCTCCCCCTTTCTACCTATCTTACTTTTATAGTCTTTATTCCCTCCTGTTGATCTATTGCTATCTGTGTTGCGATGCTCTAGTTTTCGTACCCGTAATATCCCCTGCAGCCTTATATTGCCTTGGACACATCCTATTACCTGTTGTTTGGTAGATAGTCGGACTTGCGCGTCATAGTTGCTTGCTCAAGTGCTGATGTGTGTCGCCATATGCCACAGTTGCTGATGTATTGCCGCATGTTGATGTTGAAGATGATTCTAGTTTTACTTATCGTCACTTTAATTTCTGTTTAACAACTAAAATTGAATAAGCAGAGGCATCGGTGGGTGATAGATAATATTTGGTTTCCGAACGCCCACTTGTGTCCCGTAAGACCCCGAGTACTTGATACATGTTCCTTGATTTATCGCGCTATCCACATCCGGGAGGTATATGGGACCCCCCTTAGCTGCAGGTTCAATTCAGCATTCAATCCTTCAAGGAACTTCTCCTTCCTCTTGGCATCAGTATCAACCTCATCCGGTGCATAGCGCGCCAGATTTTTGAACTCCTCAATGTACTTAGCCACACCGCGGTGACGTTGTTTCAGATTGTGGTACTCTTTCTTTGTCAAGTTCATCACTCCTGATTAGATGTGGGCAGTGCGGAAACCATCCTCAAAGATAGCCCATGTCACATCCTCAAGGGGAGTGGTGATCTGAAAGTTATCCCACCAGGTAGCTGCTGGTCCTTCGAGCAGATGTGCTGCGAATCTGACTTTTTCATCGTCGGTGCAGCCAACAGTGACTAACTCCTTGTTCACAGGACGTAGCCAGTAATTGGCAACCATTGGATCAGTTGTTCCTGAGAACTTGGTTGGCCTCAACCTCAAAAATATGGTAAGCATGTCAAATGCTGGTGGATTGTTGGGATTGTTGTTGTTGTTATTCTGTTTCTGATTTTGAAAGAACTGAGCAATCATATACATAAGTTGAGCTTGATCTGTCATCAATTTGTTGCATCTCGGGGGTGACGTTATTGTTGTTGTTTGGGTTGGGGTTGGCACGACGGGGAGGCATCTGTGGTTTCAATGAGGATAAGTAATGAGATACAACCCATAGATGCAATGCACAATGCACAATACATCATATAGCAACAAACACAATAAACAATCATGAGATAAAACATAGAGTTTGAACAATGTAAACAATGAGTTTTGGAAGAATTAAACACACAATAGCAAGCCATCCACATGTTAGATGGTCATTGCGACTCAATAATCAAATCATGATAGATAAAAGATAACCGAGTAGTCTACACTACTCCTCTATGTCGACCTCCAAGTCAATAAGTGTAAGTCCGGATGTCTCCATGGCTGTCTTGTACTCCTCGACACTAGTGGTCAAGGCCTCGACCTTCGCACGGAGAGCTCTCTTCTGGGAGCGCAGCCTCTCAATCACTCCCTTCTGGGTCTCGAGATCGAAGTCCTTGGCCTCTATCTCGGCTTTCATGTCCTTGATCTTCTTGTTTCTGTCATGGACTCTTTTCTCCTGATTCTTGAACTTCTTGTCCTGGCTCTCGAATCTGGTCTCCGTCTCCTTGACGATCTCGTCTTGCTCCATGAAGAGCTTGTCCTTCTCCCTCAACTGAACCTAAAGCTCGTCATTGCTAAGCATGACGTTGGTCCTATCTGTGTCGAGGTGTCTAATAAGGTCCTGGAGGTACAAACGAACTGGCTCAATCGTCTCTCTAGTAGCACCGTCATACACCAAAGCCTCTCCCTCCTCGTCACATCTCCCGAATGGGTGGAAGTAGAGGCCTCTAAGCTCGGTGGTGTGGCGTCCGCAGAGGCATCTGAGTAGCTCATGCATTACTACATCTAGACCCTTCTCCTTATCATCGTGCATCAGCTTGAAGGAAATCTCCTCCGTGAGTGGCTCCGTCTGATGTCCTGGCTGTGTGACTCTAAATCCCCAAAGGTCCTTCCTATCAAACTTGGTGAGTTGAAGTGCCTTGATACTAGGAAGTGGGAGGTTAAGCATACTAGTAAACTGCACGATGCGTGAACCTAAAACGAGTTCCATCGAACTCCTCGGCAGTGTTGATCACAAAGCTAGGCATCTAATGTAAGATAGAGAAATATTAGAACAACACAAGTAAGGGCTAAACAAGACAGTAGAATGAAAGAAACAGCATACATCATCCATAAAACATACAAGTCATGGCATACAAAATCTACCACAAACACTAAGGTTCAAACATAACTTAGACAAATTTTTGTGAGAATACGACAAGTGTGGTCGTCCAACTAGCGGAGTACGTTACAATTCTCTCTCATATGCTAAGTCTATGATATCTTCCCTTAGACGTTTTATGGCAGTCTCTAAGTCTTGGGTATACTTCTTCTCCTCTTCAAGTTCATTTTTAGTGTTGAGCATTCTACACTTGAGTCTTTCACCAAGATCCTTGATAGCATTCCAAGATGCATTTCTTGCAGAATCAAAGGATGTTATATACATTTCTGAGTTGGTGCCCATGTATAATCCCGACTCTTTGTGGTTGTCTCCCTTGTTTTTATACAAGTGAAGTTGCACCCACCAATATTCCTCTCCTTCATCCATCACTGGAAATCCTTTGTACATGGCCTCACCATGTATTCCCAAGCTAACCATAAGGGTTTTGAGTGCTTTGGGAAACTCCGTCTCACATTATAAATTCATGGTCATGAGTGTTCCCTTCTTGACGGCTTCGTTGATGGTGGCCATCTACAAATTGAGAAATAAGATTAGAAAGGTTTACGAGAAGACAATACAAGTGTCGAATTTGCAAAGAATTGCATTTTTCCTTAGTGGTTTTCTTAGTCTAATCCATCCTAGGGTCGTAATCCTACAGGCAACACAGTGCTCTGATACCATCTGTAAGACCCCTACTTTATAAGGTAAAGGTCCATGTGATTGCAATGCTAGTCCCTGGATCAAATGATAGCATCCACAGTTTAAGACGAAGTACACAGATATAAGGGTCGTTATTACATCGTCATTCTAGAGATAAACGTAGTCTTTTTCAACTCCATAGCCATAGGCTAATACAAGAGCTCACATCATAATTAAATAAGACAAAGTCTTCATCTTCATGTGCCACAGGCAAGCATGTTGAGTGTAGACTCATAACCCTAATTCTCATCAGAGTAACCTGCAACATCATAAGTTACAGCCATAGTGGGTCAATACATTTGGAATTGTATTGGCGAGTGATACCATAGTAGAATAGTAGTATATAACATCTATATGAATTTGGCCAAGTGTAGCTTAGGCTTGCTTTTCTCAAAATAGGTTTTTCCTATCAGTTGAAAACACTAAGTTTTTGTTTGACAAAAACTCCCAAGGAACCACCAATAGACATTGGTGAACCTTAACCCTTGTTCACCCACAAGTTTTAACTTAGAAATTGGGATTAGGAGATCCTTGATAGCTTCAATGTCTTGATTCTCAAATTGTCCGTTGCCAGGTACACGGCTAAGTACTTAGGTTTTTCCTTCTCGAGAGGTGGTGCACTCTCCCCACAAGACTCGACATGTATCGATATGAGATCTTTCAGAAGCCTTCCCTTGGACCAAATGTATGAGTTCCATCCTATCACCCTACCACCATCTTTCCATCTAGCTAAGTTATTGCAACCTATATGATTAAGGCAGAGCCCATATGCCATATGGTTGCACTAGAAGCTTCTAAACACTAAGTATCTCAAATCCCTTTCTTCCTGGATGGCTTTCCACAAGTGTGATACACAAGGTAGACCATATACATGGGCCTTGTGTAACCACTCAACATAACCCAATCATACCATTCCACCCAGGTGATTCATTCACTTAGTTGTTTTATTAAGCAAAAACATAAGTCAAAGACTTAGCAAAATTTCCATAGCATGTATATAATACACCTTTGTTTGCTACTAGCTAGGCTAAGAATGATAACATTGTTGGAGATATGCCCTAGAGGCAATAATAAATGTAGTTATTATTATATCTTTGTGTTTATGATAAATGTTTACATTCATGCTATAATAGTATTAACAAGGAAACATTGATACTTGTGTGATTTGTAAACTTAATTTGAAGTCCCTAGTATAGCCTCTATACTTCACTAGCTTGTTGGTTGATTAAATGATTGTGGTTTCCCTATCATGAACATTGAGATGTTATCAACAACAAGATCATATCGTTAGGAGAATGATATGGTGGACATACTCCTATAGATAAGCGTAGCATAAAGATCAAGTCATTTCAATAGTTCAATTGCTATATGCTTTCGATACATAGTAACCTAATTCCTTCGACCATGAGATCATGCATATCACCTTTGGATGGATGCTTTGATGACATCAAACACCACCGTATCGGGTGGCTATAAAGGTGGCATTGAGTGTTCGGAAAGTATTGGTTGAAACACATGGATCAAGAGTGGGATTTGTCCATCCATATGACGGATAGATATACTCTGGGCCCTCTCGGTGGAATGTCATCCAATTAGCTTGCAAGCATGTGACTAGGTCACAAGGGATCACATATCACGGGAACGAGAAAAGAGTACTTATCGGTAACGAGGTTGAACTAGGTATGCAGAGATACCGATGATCATAACCTCGGATAAGTAAATTATCGTGAGACAAAGGGAAATTGGTATCGTATGTAAGTGGTTCATTCGATCACAAAGTAATCGTAGAAATATGTGGGAGCCATATGAATTTCCAGATTCCTCTATTGGTTATTGTTCGGAGAAGTGTCTCGATCATGTCCGCATAATTCACGAACCGTAGGGAGACACACTTAAGGATTCGACGTTGTTTGAGTAGTTATGGTATTATGAGAAAGAGACCGAATGTTGTTCGAGTCTCGGATGGGATCCGGATATCACGAGGTGATCCGGAATGGTCCGGAATAAGATTCATATAAGGAAAGTCCGTTTCGGAGTTCGGGAATGATTAGGTGTTTTCATCGGGAATGTTCTAGAAGGGTCGGATTGTCCCTAACCCGGGGAGGGTACATGAATGTGTCATTGAATGATTGCATCATGTACTAAGTGTTCTTGCTGTTCCAAAACTTGAAAGTCAATGCCGGTTCAAGTCAAACGGCTAAAACAGGAAACTGTGGGAAACAGGAAACTGTGGGAAACAAGCAAGAGGAGTTTGAAACCAACTTGGAGGAGGAGTTCCTCTCCTCCAAGTCGGCGCCCAGCCCTAGGCCGAGTTGGGGAGGGACTCCCTCCCTCCCTGGCGCACCTAGCTGTAACATCCCAAAAATCATAGTTTCAAAACTCATTCATATCATCTTTGCATCATTCATCCATTCAGGGTTTTTCTCAAAAAATCATTTAGAGACAGAAGTTTGAGCTATGATTTCATGTGGGCAATTTATCTCAAATGGCCATCACCCTTTGAAATTTGAATGTTTAGGTACTAGTTTGCTTGCCTCCATTGATGGAAGGGTTAGGTGAAGCTTTTAACCCAAGATTCCAAATTTAGAAATAGTTTTCAAAATCTTTTTTCAAATATTTGCAAACTAGAGCAAATCTCTGTTTACTTTGAAACCCAAGATTAACCAAGCCTTGCAAAGTAACCACTTAGTTAAAATGACTGTTTTTGAATCCACAAAACCCTGCAAAAATTCACAAAGCAGTTTGGAATCAAAAGGATTTGAATTCATATCAAATTCATACCAGAAAATGAATTTAGAAAAAGAAAAGGACTCCTCAATAGGAAAAGGTCGTGCCGCTTAATCTGCCCAAGAACAAATCGAGCCCAAAGAAGCCCAGCCCACCCGGGGTCTTCTTAATCTTCTCTCACGCAAGACACGCCGAGACCGGCAGTGGACCCCACCTATACTCCGCATCTCACCGACAAGCGGCCTTCTCCACGCCGGTCGTCTCCACCCGCACGACCCGTGCTCATCCCCAAATCAACGCTGGCGTTTCGTGTTTAATTCACGGCGTCAATTTGATTTATTGGCGAGTGATTCTCGCCGTGAGGCTATAAGAACCCCTCTGTCCTCTCTCTTCTCCTCAAACCCGAACCCAGGCGCCACCAGTGCAGCATTACCCTCTGAACCCCGCCGTCTCCGATGGCAAGCAAATTCCGGTGAGTTCTGAGCTTCCCTCCGCCTCTCGTTCTTGCAAACTAGATCAGTGAGCCTCTGCGCTTCTTTTGACACATTTCGTTTACCCTCGCATGAACCGTAGCTCCGGCAGCATCGTCAACTGGCCGCCACCGTCTTCAGTACGAACTCCGGCGAGCTCTAGTGGTAAGCCCCGACCGCCCCGCGTCTTCTAGTTCAAGCACACGACTCTGCCTTGACTCTGTGAATCTAACCGTGTCCTCGTCTTGCCTTGGGGTGGTTCACAGCGACGTCCACGACGACCACCTGACACACCGACGCCGTCCTCCACTCCGGCGAGCAATCGCAACCGTGCCCGAGCGCCCCTTGACCAACCGCGAGTACGACGAGCTTCGCCAAGACCTCCTGAGCACGGTGAGCTACTCCTCGTTCTCACTTACCCCCTGTAGTGCCGCCTCCGTCGTCGACCGACAGTTCCGCCGCCGGTAGCCACCGCTCCGCCGCCAGTTCTTGGCCAGATCAATAGCAGCCGTTAGATCTGTATCGTAGCGCTAGGATAGATCCACTTAACCCGAAGAGGTACGCGATCTGAGCCGCCAGATTTCATTTAGATCCTACGGCTGTGGAGCTCGATCCAGTGCGAAACGGTATGGGCGAATAAGAACATGACGCGTGGCTAGGTTAGATCTGAAAATAGATTTAAAAACCAGAAATTTGATCCAAATTCAAAAGCTCATAACTTTCGATTGCCACGTTAGATTTTTGCAAACTTTATACCGTTGGATTCAGTGAAACAAGACCTTTCTGAATATCCAATTTATTTAGCATATAGTAACAGTTAAAATGATTTTATTTGTAGAACAAGTTTATGACTATTTTTAGATATGGATTTATTTTGGTGAATTATATTGGGGCCAAATAAGTTTAGTTGGCAAACTTGTGACATATTAAGTTTCTGTAGACATGAGCATACTTGGTAGAATTTTCAAAAATCAACACTTAGTAAATTCTTGCATGCATGCATTCATATTATTTTTGGTTGTATATAATTGTGTGTAATTGTATGCTTTAATTTCTTGTGTAGATTTTGCTAGTGATTGTGATTGTGAAGAGTGCTACTCTCCCCACTACCAAGGCAAGTGATATTTACATGAATATATTTGTCCCATGTTTTTGAACTAGCATTAGATATTTTGTTATAGTATTGCATGTTATTTTGTTTAATGCAAAAGATAGGAAATCCTATGTAGTCTAGTAGAATTGCTAAGGAATTATCCCTAAGATAAGTTGCCATACTTTGCTTAGCCTAGCTTATAGCAAAACAAGGGTTGGTGAAAACTACACTTACTATGAAGAAAATATTTCTAAGTCATGAGACTTATACTTTCCTAATAAAACCACTAAGTCAAATGAACCTCCTGGGTGGAATGGAAAGTATGGGTTATGTTGAGTGGTTACACAAGGCCATGGACTTGGGTTGTGTATCTCACTTGTGGTAAGCCACCCAGGCACAAAGGAATTTGGAGGCCAAGTGTTGAGAAAGCTTACAGTGCAACCACTTGGCAATATGGGCTCTGCCATGATCATATAGGTTGCTAGAACTTAGTCATTTGGATAGTTGGTGGTAGATGGGATGATAGGTTGGAACGCGTCCATTTGACTAAGGAAAGGCTTCTGAAAGGTCCTGTCTTGGGAAACCAAGTCTTGTGGGGAAAGTGCACAACCTCTACAGATGAAAAACCTAAGTACTTAGCCTTGTCCAAGGAAATGGATACTTTGAGCATCAAGACATGGAAGCTACAAAAATCTCATCACTCCAACTTCTAAGTAAAAATTGTGGGTGAACAAGGGTGAAGGACCTCAATGTCTATTGGTGGTTCCTTGGGCAGGTTTTGACAAAGAAAACTTAGTGATTTCAACTAATAGGAAAACCTATTTTCAAGCAAAGCAAGCCAAGCTACACTTAGCCAAATGCATATAGTAAAATATTCCACTTAAAATATACTAAGGTATCACTTGCCAATACTATTCCAAAGTATTGACCCTTTGTGGCTGTAATGTCATTGCGGGTTACTCCGATGATGAATAGGAGTCATGAGTCTACACTCAACATGCTTTCCTGTGGCACATGAAGATGAAGACTTGTGTTTATTTACTTATTCCTTAAACTCTTGTATTAGGCCTATGGCCCTGAGTTGTAAAAGACTATGTTTTATCTCTGGAATGAATGTAATAAACGACCTTTGTATCTGTGTACTTCATCTTAAACTGTGGATGCTAGCATTGATCCAGGGACTAGCATTGCAATCACAGGGATCCTTTCCTTTATAAAGGAGGGGTCTAACACTAGCCCCTCCACCTATAAAAGGAGGGGAAGGGCTCCTCCTTGAGACACACAAGTTTCTACCTCTAATCTCCGGTTTAGAACCGTTTGGTTTAGAGCTTCTAATTGCTTTAGCCTGCGGTTTAGAGCCTTCTAATTGGTGTGTCTAATCTCTAGACCACTAATAGCCCTCTCTCATAATCCACCATACTCGCTCCGGCTTAAGGCGAAGCCCTGCGGGATTTCCTCTACTCAATTACGCCACAGTTGTCGCCGAAATCACGAGGAGAGTGCTACAACCTCCGGCCTCTTTGGAACAAGGGAGAGGAAGGTCTTTGTCAGTACCGAACGTGTGACCATTGCGGCGCTTGGAGCAGCGCCGGAAGGATCGTCCACACGATCTTGAGATCGGAAAGAGTACGACTACATCACCCATGAGAATCCGCTCTCGTTAAACACTTTGGAATCTTCTAGGGTAAGTTATTCCATCGACTCGTTGCTACAATCTAGTAGATAGATCTTGGCTTGTTTGTTCGTATGCGATAGAAAATTTTTGTTTTCCATGCTACGAACCCCTATAGTGGTATCAGAGCCGTGTCTATATGTAGATCTGTTGCACGAGTAGAACACAATGGTCATTGTGGGCGTTGATGCTTTTATTGTCGATTGCTTTTTGTGTACTTTGCATCTTGCGGTATGTTGGGATGAAGCGGCCCGGGCTAACCTTACATGACATCGTTCATGAGACTTGCTCCACGCTTAACATGCAACTTGTATTGCATAAGTGGCTTTGCGGGTGCCTGTTTCTCCTAGCATAGTTAAGATCCAATTTACAACGGGTAATCAACAATGCTGGTATCAATGTTGTGGTTCTTGTTCGTAAGTTAGAACGACACTTATTGAAAGCCCCAAACCACGTAAAATATGCAAAGAAAGTAGAGGCGTCTAACTTTGTTTTGCAGGGGTGTCAGATGATGTGATATGGCCATGATTGTGATTATATTTGATGTACGCAATGTTCCTTATTGTAAGTTGGCAACCGGAGAATATATGGTTGTCTTTAATTTATGATAAGACCCGTGTCTATTCAAAGTAGTTGTAATAGTTGAAGCCGGTGGACGACAACCATGGTGAAGCGTCATTGACCTTGATGCAATGCCGGTGATGATGGAGATCATGTTCGTGCTTGAAGATGGAGATCGGAAGCACAAAGAAGAAAGGCCATATCATATCACATATTATGAATTGCATGTGATGTTAATCCTTTATGCATCTTGTATTGCTTAGTAGGCAACAGTAGAATTATAAGATGATCCCTCATGCACATGAATTTCAAATCATAAAGTGTTCATCCTTAGTTAGCACCGTTGCTAAAGCTTGTTGTTTCGAAGCACCACGTGATGATCGGGTGTGTTAGATTCTGCAAGTGTATACAACGTGAGCAAGCCAGATTTGCTCATGCGAGAAACTAAGGTTTGAACTTGACGAGCCTAGCATGCAGACATGGTCTCGGAACACGGATTAGAAAGGTAAAGCATGAATCGTATAGTAGATATGATGAACATGACGATTGTTCGCCATTGAAACTATATCAACTCGTGATGATCGGTGTTGATGTAGTGGATTTGGTTCGTGTGATCACTAAAACAATGTGAGGGATGTTGTTTTGGTGGGAGTTCACCTAGTTTAATTTCATTAATTAATTTGAACTCAATTTGTCATAAACTTAGTCTAAACTATTGCAAATATGTTGTAGATCAATGGCAGCCCTACCATCAATTTTAATGCGTTCCTAGAGAAAGAAAAGTTGAAAAACAATGGAAGTAATCCGGATTGGTTCCGCAATTTGAGGATTGTCCTCACAGCTGGTAATTTGACCTATGTCTTGGATGCACCGGTGACCCACTGCGGTGATGCTTCCGATGAAGTAAAGAATGTTTACCTCGCTCGGAAGAATCGGTACTCCATAGTTCAGTGTGCTATCTTGTATGGTTTAGAATCGAGCTTGAAAAGGTTTGAAGAGTCGACCCATATGATATTGTCGAGGATCTCAAATTGATTTTTGAGACTCATGCGGCAATTAAAAGCTATGAGGCTTGAAAAGTTCTTTAACCGCAAGATGGAAGAGGGCAGCTGGTCGGTGAGCATGTGCTTAAGATGTCCGGGCACGCAAACAAACTTCAAAGCTTGGGTATAGTGATTCCTAATGCTTTGGGGATTTACCGTCCTCCATTCATCGCCACCAAGTTACAGGAACTTTGTGATGAACTACAACATGCGAACATGAACAAAGAGTTGCGAACTGTTTGCTATGTTAAAGTCTGCGAAGTGGAGATCAAGAAAGAGCACCAAGTGTTGATGGTCAATAAGACCACCAAACTCAAGAAGGGCAAGTCTAAGCAAAGGGACACTTCAAGAAGGGTGGTAAAAAGGTTACCACGTGCGAAGAAAACCAAGCTGGACCCAAGCACAAACTGAGTGCTTTTTGCAAGGAGAAGGTCCTTTGAGCGGAATTGCCCAAAGTACTTGGCGGATCAAGAACGGCAACATCAAGAAGAAAGGTATATCGATATACATGTTATTGATGTGTATATCACTAGTACTCGTAGTAGTGCACGGGTATTTGATCTTGGTTCGGTTGCTCATATTTGTAACTCGAACAGGTCTGCGAATAAACGGAAGCTAGCGAAGCGAGGTGACGATGCGGCGTGGGAAACGGATCAAAGGTTGATGTGATCGCGGTCGACGCTACCTTCATCTACCATCGGGATTAGTTTTATACTTAAATAATTGTTATTTAGTGCTGCGTTGAGCATGAACATTATATCGGGATCTTGTTTATTGCGAGACGGTTACTTGTTTAAGTCGAGAATAATGGTTGTTCGATTTATATGAGTAATATGTTTTATGCACATGCACCTTTGATAGATGGTCTATTCTTATTGAATCTCGATAGTGAAAATACACATATCAACAACATTGAGGCTAAACGTTTGAAATCAGCGATAATTCGACCTATATGTGGTAATCGTCTTGGTCACATTGGAGTGAAGCATATGAAGAAACTCCATTCGATGGACTTCTTGAATCACTTGATTTTGAATCACTTGAAAGATCTGAAGCATGTCTGATGGGAAAAATGACTAAGACTCCATTTTCTGGTATGATGGAGCGAGCTACGGACTTATTGGAAATCATACATACCGATGTGTGTGGTCCAATGAGTGTAGCATCGCGCGGTGGTTATCATTATGTTCTTACCTTCACAGATGACTTGAGTAGATATGGGTATATCTATTTCATGAAACATAAGTCCGAAACTTTCGAGAAGTTTAAGGAGTTTCAAAGTGAGGTAGAGAATCAACGTAACAAGAAGATTAAATTTCTACGTTACGATCGTGGAGGTGAATATCTAAGTTACGAGTTTGGCGAGCATTTAAAGAAGTGCGGAATACTTTCACAATTGACACCGGGAACACCACAGTAATGGTGTGTCCGAACGTCGTAATCGAACTCTCTTAGATATGGTTCGTTCTATGATGTCACTTACAGATTTACCGCTATCATTTTGGGGTTATGCATTAGAAACACGCATTCACTTTAAATAGGGCACCGTCTAAATCCGTTGAAACGACACCGTATGAATTATGGTTTGGGAAGAAACCTAAATTGTCGTTCCTTAAAGTTTGGGGATGAAGCCTATGTAAAGAAGTTACAGCGGACAAGCTTGAACCCAAAGCGGAAAAATGCGTCTTCATAGGATACAGAAGGAAACTATTGGGTATACCTTCTATCATAGATCCAAGGCAAAATCTTCGTTAAGAATGGATCCTTTCTAGAGAAGGAATTTCTCTCGAAAGAAGTGACTGGAAGGAAAGTAGAACTCGACGAGGTTGTCGAACCTTCTCTCGAAATTGCGAGTAGCGCAGCACCGGAAGAAGTTCCTGTGGTGCTTGCACCAATTAGAGAGGAAGCTAATGATGATGATCATGAAACTTCGGTTGAAGTTGCTACAGAGCCTCGGAGGTCAACGAGAACTCGTACCACTCCAGATTGGTATGATCCTGTTATGAGTGTCATGTTGGTGGACAACACCGATGACCCCGAGACATATGAGGAAGCGATGATGAGCCCAAATTCCAATAAATGGCAAGATGCCATGAAATCCGAGATTGGATCCATGTACGAAAACCAAGTATGGACTTTGGTGGACTTACCGGATGGCCGGAAGGCTGTCGAGAACAAATGGATTTTCAAGAAGAAAACAGATATTGATGGTAATGTTACTGTCTATAAAGCTCGACTTGTCGCAAAAGGGTTTTGACAAATTCAAGGAGTTGACTACGATGAGACTTTATCACCAGTAGCGAAGCTAAAGTCTGTGAGGATTATGTTAGCAATCGCTGCATATTATGATTATGAGATATGGCAGATGGATGTCAAAACAGCATTCCTCAATGGAGATATTGATGAAGAGTTGTATATGATGCAACCCAAAGTTTTTGTCGATCCTAAAGATGCTAACAAGGTATGCAAACTTCAAAGGTCCATCTATGGATTGAAGCAAGCATCCCGAAGTTGGAATCAACGTTTTGATAAGGTAATCAAAAGTTTTGGTTTTATACAAACTTATGGAGAAGCTTGTATTTACAAGAAAGTGAGTGGGAGCTCTGTAGCATTCTTAATACTATATGTGGATGACATATTGTTGATTGGGAATGATGTAGACCTTCTTAATAGTGTCAAGGAATATTTGAATAATAGTTTTTCAATGAAGGATCTTGGCGAAGCAGCTTACATATTAGGCATAAAGATTTATAGAGATAGATCGAAACTCCAAATATCATTGTCACAGTACATATTTGGATAAAGTTCTAAAGAGGTTTGGAATGGAAGAAAGCAAGAAAGGGTTCTTGCCCATGTTGCTTAATCGACCTTGAGTAAAACTCAAAGTCCGACATCGGCGAAGATAGAGAAAGGATGAGTAAGACTCCTATGCCTCAGCCATAGGATCTCTAATGTATGCCATGCTATGTACTAGACCCGACATTGCATATCTGTTAGTTTAACTAGCAGATATCAAAGTGATCGAGTGGATCATTGGACGTGATCAAAAACATCCTTAAGTACTTGAGAAGAACTAAGGATATGGTTCTTTCTTATGGAGGTGATGAGCACCGTTGTTAATGGTTACACCGATGCTAGTTGGAACACCAATCCGGATGATTCTAAATCACAATCTGGATATGTATTTATTTTGAATGGTGCAGCAGTTAGCTGGAGGAGTGCAAAGCAAAGCGCTGTGGCGAGATCTTCAACTGAATCGGAATACATGGCTGCCGGAGGCTTCACAAGAAGCGATATGGATGAAAGAGTTCATTACAGAGTGGGTGTGGTTCCTAGTCGCTGGGACACAATGTCTATCTCTTGTGATAACATGGGCGCCATAGCCAATGCAGAACCAAGGGCACACAAGAAGCTGAAGCATATCAAGCTGCGTTTTCACGCTATTCGAGAACATATCCAGGATGGGGATATAAAGATTTGCAAAGTACACACAGATCTGAATGTGGCGGATCCGTTGACTAAACCTCTCCCGAGGGCAAAACATGACCAACACCAAACTGCCATGGGTGTTCGGTATATTACCATGTAATCTAGATTAGATGACTCTAGTGCAAGTGGGAGACTATTGTAGATATGCCCTAGAGGCAATAATAAATGTAGTTATTATTATATCTTTGTGTTTATGATAAATGTTTACATTCATGCTATAATAGTATTAACAAGGAAACATTGATACTTGTGTGATTTGTAAACTTAATTTGAAGTCCCTAGTATAGCCTCTATACTTCACTAGCTTGTTGGTTGATTAAATGATTGTGGATTCCCTATCATGAACATTGAGATGTTATCAACAACAAGATCATATCGTTAGTAGAATGATATGGTGGACATACTCCTATAGATAAGCGTAGCATAAAGATCAAGTCATTTCAATAGTTCAATTTCTATATGCTTTCTGATACATAGTAACCTAATTCCTTCGACCATGAGATCATGCATATCACCTTTACCGGATGGATGCTTTGATGACATCAAACACCACACCGAATCGGGTGGCTATAAAGGTGGCATTGAGTGTTCGGAAAGTATTGGTTGAAACACATGGATCAAGAGTGGGATTTGTCCATCCATATGACGGATAGATATACTCTGGGCCCTCTCGGTGGAATGTCATCCAATTAGCTTGCAAGCATGTGACTAGGTCACAAGGGATCACATATCACGGGAGCGAAAAGTACTTATCGATAACGAGGTTGAACTAGGTATGCAGAGATACCGATGATCATAACCTCGGATAAGTAAACTATCGCGAGACAAAGGAAATTGGTATCGTATGTAAGTGGTTCATTCGATCGCATAAGTAATCGTGAGAAATATGTGGGAGCCATATGAATTTCAGATTCCTCTATTGGTTATTGTTCAAGAAGTGTCTCGATCATGTCCGCATAATTCACGAACCGTAGGAGACACACTTAAGGATTCGACGTTGTTTGAGTAGTTATGGTATTATGAGAAAGAGACCAAATGTTGTTAGGAGTCTCGGATGGGATCCGGATATCACGAGGTGATCCGAATGGTCCGAGAATAAGATTCATATATGGAAAGTCCGTTTGAGTTCGGGAATGATTAGTGTTTTCATCGGGAATGTTCTAGAAGGGTCGGATTGTCCGCACTCCGGGGAGGGTACATGAATGTGTCATTGAATGATTGCATCATGTACTAAGTGTTCTTGCTGTTCCAAAACTTGAAAGTCAAACTGCGGTTTGAAAGTCAAACGGCTAAAACAGAGCGTGGAAAACAGAAACTGTGGGAAACAAGCAAGAGGAGTTTGAAACCAACTTGGAGGAGGAGTTCCTCCTCCAAGTCGGCGCCAACCCTAGGCGAGTTGGAGGGACTCCTCCCTCCCTGGCGCGCCTAGCCCCTCCACCTATAAAAGGAGGGGCAAGGCTCCTCTTTCAGACACACAAGTTTCTACCTCTAATCTCCGGTTTAGAGCCGTTTGGTTTAGAGCTTCTAATTTCTTTAGCCTGCGGTTTAGAGCCTTCTAATTGGTGTGTCTAATCTCTAGACCACTAATAGCCCTCTCTCATAATCCACCATACTCGCTCCCAAGGCGAAGCCTCAAGGATTCCCTCTACTTAGGTACCACGCCGTTGTCGCCGAAATCACGAGGAGAGTGCTACAACCTCCGCTACTGCTGGAACAAGGAGAGGAAGGTCTTCGTCAGTACCGCGATGTGACCGATTGAAGGCGCTGACGCACGCATACGGAAGGATCGTCCACACGATCTTGAGATCGGAAGAGTACGACTACATCACCCACGAGAATCCGCTCTCGTTAAACACTTTGGAATCTTCGAGGGTAAGTTATTCCATCGACTCGTTGCTACAATCTAGTAGATAGATCTTGGCTTGTTTGTTTGTATGCGATAGAAAATTTTTGTTTTCCATGCTACGAACCCCTACAAACATAACAAGAGTATTAACTTAGAGAAAATTCTACCAAGACTATAACTACTACGATTTCCCAAGGCATAACATATAGATATTTAGCAAAAATTTCATGCAAGCCCTATACAAAATATCACTAGTGCATAGTTAAAAATAATAGGACAAATACATGAAGCACCACTTTCCTTGGTAGTTGGGGAGTATCAACAATCCTCACAGTCACAATCACCACTAGCACCAAAATAATGGCACCAAATTCACATTCCAAATAATCAAGCAGAAATATATGAATGCAATGGAATGAATTTTTCTACACTAACAATTCAAAAAAATAGTACTTAACACCAAAACTAACTATAAAAAGTTTAAACAAACTTAAATTTGCTTTAAAAACATTTTCTAGATAATTTATATAGTCAAAATAAGCCTATATTTGTCTCTGCCCAAAATTCCATTTTTACAGAAGAAAAATACAAAATTAAGCCCACAGTATTGTAGGGATCATTTTTATGAATCCAATGATATCTTATTTGCATTTTTTGGATCAACAGAACTCAAGATATGAATTTTGCAAGTTTGAATCTCTAATAGATATAAAAACAGATTTTAAATCAAAATCCCAGACACGTGGTTGTGTCTGATTGGCCCGTACCGGTTCGGTTGGATCGATCATCCAGAGCCGAAGGATTTAAGTGACAACGCACCGGCTAGATCTAAACATACCCTTCCATTAAGTGATCTAATCAGATCCACTGGATCTGGATCTAACGGCTACGGTGCATGCAACCAAAGTCTAGCGGCGCTAGCGACGGCTAGGCGGCGGAGGCTCTCTGGCGGCGACGCTCCGGCGATTGCAGAGGGGGTTGGGGGTTTCGGTGATGCTTACCAGACTCGCGAGATCACAAGGAAGCTCAACGTGTTGCTGGCATGGGCGGGGGCGTGTTGTGGTGGCTGCTGGGGCTCGTCAGAGTTGCGGGCAGCGATGAAGCCGACGACCAGGGTCTCCCTAGCACAAACCAGGGGCATCAGTGTGTGCACAAGGGTCGGGTGAATGAGATGGTGCGAACCAGTAGCCAAGGGGCGGTCGCGTCTTACCACAATTGCTCGTTGGAGACGAGGGCGGCGTCAGGTGCTCGCGGTGGTTGATCCGATGACCTAGGTCACGAGCAGATAAAATAGAGGTATGAGATAAAGCGCACAAGCAAGGGGAGCACGGAAGTAAGCAGTAGAGGGTACGGGGTGGTCGATGCTCACCGGAATAGTTCACCAGAGATGTTCGGGCAGCGGCTTGGCGAGTCAAAATATGGGCAGCCCGATGGCGGAGAGGGGTGGCGAGTGAGGGGAAATGCTCGCGGTGTGGAGGGGTTTAAGTATGCAGAGGCGCGGCTAGAATAACTCGTTGTATCAATGGCATTTACGCCTCTCCATCAATGGCAGCGAACGGCAGCGGCGACGTGGTCTGGCGCGTGATTAGGGGGAAGACGACACTGAGCTGGCGCGGGGCCACTGGGCAGTGATTGCGGGGTAGGGCTACGCGTGTGAGAGAGAGGGACGAGGCGGAAACGGTCGGGTGGCTTGTTGGGATGGTTCTGGCACTGGGACGAATTGGTGGCATGGGCCCTTTTCTATTTCTTTTCTCTTTTTCTATTTATATTTGGATTTATAGGAACCAAATTCAAATGAGTTTGAATACAAACAACTTATGGATTTTTGTAGTGTGATCCAGGTACTCAAACATGTGTCAAACACACTTGTTTACTCAATTACACTTAGGTCCTTTGAAAATAAAAATAAAACCAAGCCTCATATTATATATAAACCATAGGCATAAATTGGTTTTAGTTTGAGTTTTGATTTGAAAATTTTTGTGCAAGCTAAAAATGCCATGAATGTATAAATGAAATGCAAGCTTTTTCCAAATCATGATTTTTTGGGATGTTACAGTGGTCAATACATTTGGAATTGTATTGGCAAGTGATACCATAGTAGAATAGTAGTATCTAATATCTATATGAATTTGGCTAAGTGTAGTTTAGTCTTGCTTTGCTCAAAATAGGGTTTTCCTATCAGTTGAAAAACACTAAGTTTTTGTTTGACAAAATTCCCAAGGAACCACAAATAGAAATTGGTGAACCTTTAGCCCTTGTTCAACCACAAGTTTTAACTTAGAAATTGGGATGAGGAGATCCTTGATAGCTCCAATGTCTTGATGCTCAAATTGTACGTTGCCGGGGACACGGCTAAGTACTTAGGTTTTACCCTCTCGAGAGGTGGTGCACTTTCCGCACAAGACTCGACATGCATCGAGACGAGACCTTTCAGAAGCCTTTCCTTAGACCACCATGGACGCGTTCCATCTTATCACCCTACCACCAACTGTCCATCTGGCTAAGTTATTGCAACTTATATGATCAAGGCAGAGCCCATATGCCATGTGGTTGCACTAGAAGCTTCTAAACACTAAGTATCTCAAATCCCTTTGTTCTTGGGTGGATTTCCACAAGTGTGATACACAAGGGAAACCATAGACATGGGCCTTGTGTAACCACTCAACACAAACCATCATACCATTCCACCCAGGTGATTCATTCACTTAGTTGTTTTATTAAGAAAAACACAAGTCAAAAGACTTAGCAAAATTACATAGCATGATTATAATCCATCCTTTTTTTCTACTAGCTAGGCTAAGCATGATAACATAACAAGTATCTTAACTTAAAGAAAAATCCTACTAAGACTACAACTACTAGTCTTTCCCAAGGCATGGCATAATTATTTACTTAGCAAAAATTCCATGAAATCCCTATTCAAAATATCACGAGTCCATAGTCACAATATTAGTACAAATACATGAAACACCACTTGCCTTGGTAGTAGTTGGGGAAGTAGCAATAATCCTCACACTCACAATCACCACTAGCACCGAAATCTACACATAAAATAATAGCACCAAATTCACATTCCAATATTCAAGAAAAAATATATATGAATGCATGCAAATGCAATGGAATGAATTTCTTCACTAAATTATTCAAAACAAACAGTAATAAACACAAACCATTTATTTAAAGTCTAAATAAACTCAAAATTGCTTTAAAATCATTTTCTAAAAAATTTATATAGTCAAAACAAGCTTATATATGATTCTGCATAAAATCCTATTTTTCGAGAAGCAAAATACAAATTTAAGGCTACAGTAATGTAGTATTTAATTTTCTGAATCCATTGATATATTATTTGCATTTTTTGGATAAACTGAACAAGAGATATGAATTTTACAAGTTTAAATCACTAATAGATTCAAAAATAGATTTTAAATCTAATTCTCAGACACGTGGACGCATCTGATTGGCCCATACCGGTTCGGTTGGATCGATCAATGAGAGCCACAAGATTTAAATGAAATCGCACGGGCCAGATTGACTGATAACGATCTGTTAAGTGATCTAATCTGATCCACTAGATCTAGATCTAGCGGTGTTGGTCGCTTTGACCAAGGAATGGTGGCACGAATGGCCAGAGCGGCGGCGGCGCTGCTAGCGACGGTGCTCCAGCGATTCTAGAGGGGGATAGGGGCTATGCAGTGTCTTACCAGCATCGTAAGGTCGCGAGGAAGCTCAAGGTGGCTTCGGCTTGGACGGGGGCGAGCTGCTGTAGCTGCTAGGGCTCGTCGAAGTTGCGGGCAGCGTCGGGTACGAGTAGGCAAAGACGACGGCGACACTCTAGATGACCCTAGTGCAAACCAAGTGTATCAGGACACGTGCAAGGTTCATGCGAACAAGATTATTTGATTCATATGCCAAGGGGCGGTCGCATCTTACAAGAATTGCTCGCCGGAGATTAGGGCAGCGTCGGGTGCGCTCGGACGTCGTTGCTGGCGGCTCTACAGGGCACGGGAAGACAAGCAGAGGGTGGCGTTAGATGCACAAGTGGACAGGGAGTGCATGAGCGTCAACCAGAGAGAATGGGGTGGGATAGGTTTACCGTATTTGCTCACCGGAAATGCTTGGGATAGCGGCGATGTGAGCTCGCGTGTGGACAGCCTAGCGGCGCTTAGATGGTGGCGAGTGAGGGGAAACAAGCGGAAGGAGGAGGGGTTTAAGTAGGCAAGGTCAGGCACGGGGATTACTCACCGAATCAATGGCAATTAAGCCATGAAATCAACAGCAGTGAACGGCAGCAGCGAGGTGGTCGTCGGGCGCTAATTGAGGACAAAGAGGTGACCTGGCTGTGGGGTCCACACGTCAGCGGGTGAGTGCACGCACGCGGGGTAAAAAACAGAGGAGTGAGGGGGTTTCCTGAGTGGGCTATGCTGGGCTATGAGTTGGGCCGTGGGAGTGGTCTCAGCCAGTTGGCTGGTCTACTTCCATTTTTTTGTTCTTTTGTTTTTCTTTTTTTGATTTGATTTTCTAAATGATGTTTGAAAGGTCAAATCAACTCCAAATCAATTCAAATTTTCACCAAAATTTTGTAAGACCATTCTAGTGTCCAAGAGTGTGTTAAACACATAAATTTACTCAGAATCATTTTGTCCCTTTGAAAGTAAACAAAACCATGCCTCATATGATTGATAAAATAGGCATAAAGATGGTTTTTGTTTGAATTCAAACTTTGAAATTTTTTGTGCTAGCTCCAAATGCTTTGAAATATGAATGCAATGCATGGTTTTACAATTAATGATTTTTTGGATGTTACAAATCTAACCCCCTTAAGAAGAATCTCGCCCTCGAGATTCGGATTGGCTAGCAAATAGGTGAGGGTGATCTTTCTGAAGGTCATCTTCTCTTTCCCAAGTTGCTTCTTCTTCAGAATGGTGGTTCCACTGAACTTTGCAGAACTTGATAGTCTTGGTACGAGTAACTCTTTCCACACTCTCGAGGATTTTGATAGGTTTCTCTTCATAGGTGAGATCACTCTCTAACTGAACCTCTTCCAAAGGTATAGTATCCTTCAAAGAAGTTTCTTCCATCTCCGGATGGCATTTCTTCAACTAACTCACATGAAACACAATGTGAACCACTGACAGTGATTCAGGCAATTCAATCTCATAAGCCACTTCTCCTTTGCGACTCAAAACCTTGAATGGTCGAACGTATCTTGGTGCCAACTTTCCTTTGACTACAAATCTCTTCACACCATGAAGTGGTGAGACTCTAAGGTAAGCTCTATCACCTACCTCATAGGTGATTTCTCTAGGCTTTGGATCTATGTAGCTATTTTGTCGGGTCTGTGCAATTTTCAATCTTCCGCTTGCTTAATCAGTTCTGGTCCGAACAAATTTATTTCTCCAACACCACTCCATAGCAATGGTGTAGTACACTTTCTTCCATAGAGAAATTCAAACGGTGCCATCTCAATGCTAGCTTGATAGCTGTTATTATAAGAGAATTTTGCAGAAGGCATACTGTCATCCCAGCTAGCACCATAGTCTAGGGCACATGCCCTCAACATATCCTCCAAAATCTGATTGGTTCTTTTTGTCTGTCCATCATTCTGGGGTGAAAAGCTATGCTGAATTCTAACCTTGTTCCCAATGGTTCATGAAGTTGTCGCCAAAAATGCGAGGTGAACTGAGTTCCTCTATCAGACGCAATACTCTTGGGTACTCCATGCAGACATACAATCATGTTCATATAGATCTTGGCTAACTTAGCACTTGTATAGGTTGTCTTCATGGGTATGAAATGAGCCACATTAGTGAGGCGATCTACAACAACCCAAATAGAGTCATATACGGATCTAGTCCTTGGCAGTCCGGTGATAAAATCCATACCAATCTCTACCCACTTCCAATCAGGAATGGGTAGTGGTTGTAGTAATCCTGCCGGTTTCTGATGTTCCGCTTTCACTCGAATACACACATCACACAAGGCAATGTGCTCCGAAATATCCTTCTTGAGGTTGTTCCACCAAAATCTATCTTTCACATCCATGTACATTTTGGTGTTACCCGGGCGAATAGAATATGGTGAATTGTGTGCTTCGTGCAGAATCAGTTTCCGAAGCTCCGAATCTTGCGGAATGCAGATACGTTTTCCATACCATAAAGTACCATGTACATGGTCATGGAATCCTTAGCTTTCCCTTTGTTAATCTTTCCTTTAATCTCTTCAATTTCCTTGTACAACTTTTGGGCTTCTTTGATCTTGTCCAACAATGTGGGTTGAACATCCAATAACATGAGATGTCCTTCAGATACTATCTCCAATATGAAATCTTTGAATTAGACACACAGATCATCTGGAAATTCTCCCTTGGTAAGGCCATCCACATAAACCTTACGGCTTAAAGCATCTGATACAACATTTGCTTTACCGGGGTGGTATTGCAAACTCAAGTCATAGTACTTGATTAGCTCAAGCCAACTTATTTGTCTCATATTAATTTCCTTCTGAGTGAAGATATACTTCAAACTTTTCTGATCTGTGAACACTTCACAACGCTTTCCCAAAATATAATGTCTCCATGTTTTGAGTGCATGGAAAACAGAGGCTAACTCTAAGTCATGAGTAGGATAATTCACTTATGAGTTTTGAGTTGTCTCGAGGCATAAGACACAACTTTCCCTTCTTGCATCAAAACTCCACCTAATCCTTGGTGAGATGCATCACAATAGACTTGGAAATCTTTCTCCAAATCCGGCAAACATAAGACCGGTGTTGTCACTAGTCTCTTCTTTAGTTCCTAGAAACTGACTTCACAACCTTCAGTCTGTTCAAACTTCTTATCTTTCTTAAGTAACTCCGCCATTGGCTTAGCTACCTTTGAGAAATTCACAATGAATCTTCTATACTATCCAGCCAAGCCTAGGAAACTGCGAACTTCTTTCACTGACTTGGGAGATTCCCACTCAGTTATAGCTGACACCTTTGCGGGATCGACAGCTATACCATCTCCCGACACAATATGTCCGAGAAAGGCCGCCAACACCAACACTGCCAAAAGATACAAGCGTGAGGATGGCGACATGGCCTAAACCCTAAAACCTCTCTCACTGGCGATCTCCCTGGTCTCTGGTGATCTCACCTTTCCAACCCTATCATCTGCTCCAACCCACCCCCCTCCACATTCCTATAGGTTTTTTGGCACTTCCCCCCACCTGATGATCCCCCCAACTTGGCGATGGAAGGTCTCCTACACCACGAAGAAGGACATTGATCGTGGACGTCTGAAGGCTTATGATCGTGAGTTACAACTCTGGAATCCTCGTGATTGGCCTGTTCTTATGAATTCCAAGGGTTCCCCTTTAGGGGGGAAATTCTTGGTAGGTGGAGAATTGTTGCAAATTGGATCTCAAGTTAAGATCTCAGAACACATTATTTCGATCCTATCTTGCCTTTCTGGACCTATGTCTGGGAGCACTGAGCCCTCTATACAGGCTCCGAAGGATCATATCTCTTTGGATCTAGATTTCTCTTTTGGCTCTGGTTTTAGAAATGATGTGAAATTCAAGTATGGTTCAACAGTTCATCCTTTAGGGAAGTCTAATCATTTCTTGACGGTGGTGTCTTTTGGTCGTTCAAATTTCAAATTGGATGATTACTCTGTCAGTCAGGCTTCGGAATCTTGTATTGGTGGAATGAGTCAGGAGCTTGCAGTCTCTCAACTTTCTGATAGGGTTTTCAGGTTCTCTGTGTCTTCTAGGTTTGTTGGTTTCATGGTTTATGATTTACGTATCTTCTCCTGCCAACATTTTAAATGCTTCTTTCACTTATGGAGCAATGGAGTTCCTTTGTGGCGTAGGGAATTCAATGACTGGCAAATTCAATGCAACGAAGAATGGACTTTGATTAGCCCTAATAAAAGAAGAACTGATAGGGCTTTAAATGCACTAAAGAAAAAGCCCGCTGTCTCTAGTATCAGAAGGTCTTCTTTTGGGCAGTATAATCAACTGGTGAAAAAGAAGCTTTCTTTTGCTACAGTTGAACACTATGACGCTTGTGAAGGGTATGAATTCCCTTCTATTAAAGAAGAGCCTCTCTGTTTTTTGGAAGCAGGATATGATTGTCCTCAAATTCGAAAAAAATCTGGTGTTATTCTGCCAACTGCTTTGCAGGGATCCAAGTACAACATAAATTTTGGAACCATTACTTCTTTGGAGCTGGGAGAATCTTCAAAAAGCAAATTTGAACTTTCTTTGATAATAATATTGATATTCTGGCTGAAGATGTGGAATTTGAAAAAATGATTGATGATATGGTTTATAAGGTTTTAAATTGTGGCAGATGTCTAAGTATGGGCCATAACACTTCTCAATGTGTCAATGATATACGATGTCGGGCTTGTTTCCGATATGGCCACATAAAGAAGAACTGCCTGAATTCCAAGAGTCAATGTGCTAAGTGCTGGATTCCTAAGAAAAAAACTTTACCCGTCCACGGATTAGACAAGGAGTCTAAGACAAACAAGGTTGAACAGTACCTGGACTCCTCGTCTTCTCAATCCCCTTTGCTCTCCTCGAGCATCGCCTCAGACATATTTTTCTCGCAAACAAACCCTACCACAAATCTACTGTCGAAGATCGTCCCAGCGACAATGGCAAACTTTCCTCTTGATCCGACAAGGTGGATTCCTGAAGGGCATCAGATTATCGATGGTGGGCCTACAAGACTACCACTAACCTTCTACACTCCCTCGGTGGTGCCGCCGCGTAGACATGATCACATCTGCATTGCTGAGCTCATGCCACCACCTCCGCAGCAACATGAAGCTTTCTAGCGGCGGCAGGTCAGAGATTTTATTGTTCATCAGTTGCATCGGCCTGTTGATGATGTTCAACCCTGTCTGTTTGGAGTTGGTCTTTTTGTTCTTCGTAACTAGGCGGCCAGATCGGATCTGATTGATCATCCTCTGTATCAGCTTCAGAATGGCACCTTTGTTCGTTTTTAGCACATGATGATAGGCGGAATCATAAAATTTGAGGTAGGGTTTAATCTTGGGTGGCTTATGTTTCTTGGTTTTCCCACATTATAGGAATGATTATGACATTGCTAATGCAATTGTAATTTAGCAAATTTTTGCATTGGCACCAAGACCCCAATGTACTTGAAAGAACACTAGTGTATGCTTCTTACCCTGCTATTACCAAAGTTCCCAGGGATGTTGTTTTTGGCAACTATGCTTCAGTTGGTGGAGTGAGGGAAGGATGGACTGCAGTCTGCTATATTTTGACAACACATTTTGTTGATGCTTAGCCTAATGATGAGGACCAAATGCCTTTGGATGGTAACCCCCACCCTTTGACTGGCCAGATGCATATGAATAATTTCAACTTTGTTGGCCCACAATATCCTGAAATTGGTTGGGACCAGAATCATGAGCAAGGGCCACATGACCAAGGTGGTAATTTCTAGCCTGACCAACAGGATATGCAGGGAAACATGCAGGATGAGATGCAGCATCAGGCACAAAATATTGTTGCACAGCAGGAACAGGAAGTTGAGCAAGTTGATGATTCCATTATTACTGATGGATCTGATGATTTAGGGCAGTCTTTCAACAATATTAATATGATGGCACACAATCAGTTGATAATTAATCATGTTAGAATTGCTCCTATGGAGAGCATGTTACTGCCATCTTCATATGGTCCTGTGATCCCACTCATCCTGCAAATTGATAAGTTACTACAGTTTATGATCCCACAATACTGTAAACAGGTTATTCCTTCTAGCTTGCCAGTTGAGAAACCTTTTAAATCTCTATTGGCAAAAAGAGATTGGCATACTACTTTCAATAACCTTTGTGGTTTCTCTGTTATCTGGGATCGTGAGGAAAACGTCCACAAGACAAATATAAAGATAAGAACAGCCACTACAAGACTCAATTCTACAAACATCAATGACCAACAGGTCCCCCCCTTTGGTTTTTATAGCCTCTACACTCAGTGTTCCCAGGAGTAAAAAGAATGCATGCATTGGGCAGTCAGTTAGAGTAACAAGAAGTGCTGCAAGGGATATGAAGCATGTACAAACCAAGCCTCGATTTGTGGGAAGGGATGATGCTCAGACGTTGTCTACTCCATCGGAGGAGTGCGAACAGCCAATAGGGATCTTTGGATTCAAAGTTAAACTCGGAAATTTGAAACCTCAAGGCCAAAAAAGAAAGCAAGATCTGCCAAGCCTATAGAAGACCCAGCTGAGCTCTTTATCCCAATTCCTGTACTTCAAAGGGCAGGCCAAGAACTTGAGATCCCCTCAGAAGAGCTTTCTCTGGAAAAGCTTATGGTTGGTCCTTCCAACAAGTCCAAGAAGTTTCCAAATGATGAGTGATATTTACTTTTATCAGTGTGGTCCAGCGTTTGAGTCCCTAGTTATACATAATTTTGTTTCCTGTTGTATTGCACTGTTTCTGATCAAGTGGTCTCCTGGTGTATTTTGGCGCTTTCAGTTATTTGGCTTGGATGAGGAACCAATGTTTATGGCAGTCTATAATTATTACTTAAAGTTGGTGCTTTATGATTGTTTCTGGTCTGTTGTGCATGCCGGATGGATGAATGTTGAAAATGTTTTTCAATGGATAATTTCTCTACATTAAACCATGATTTGCTGGTACTTTGTTGGAATGTCAGAGGTTTAAATGATAAAGATAAAAGATTGTCTATCTATAATAAAATCAATGAAAGTCACTGCTCAGTTATTTGTCTACATGAGACAAAATGTGAAGATTTTGACCATTCTTTTATCAGAACTTTCTGCCCAAAACGGTTTGATCACTTTGTGTTTGTTCCCTCTGTTGGTGCTTCGGGTGGATTAATAGTTTTATGGAATAGCTATGTTTTTATTGGCTCATTAATGGAAGCAACTGACTCAGCAATAAAATTCAAGTTTGCCTCAACTCATAACTCTGATACTTGGACACTTGTAAATGTCTATGGACCATACAGAGGGCTGAAGATAGATCTTTTTGTGCAATGGTTATATGATTTAAATATCCCAATTCACAAAGACTGGCTACTCTTGGGGGACTTTAATTTCATTAGGTCATTGGATAATAGAAATAAGTATGGGGCTAATCTCAATGACATCTTCCTTTTAAACAGCATTATTAGCCACCTTGGTCTGTTGGAATTGCCTTTAAAAGGAAGAAATTTCACTTGGTCAAATATGCAAGAAAATCCTCTGTTAGAACAATTGGATTGGTTTTTTACAACTCCTGAATGGACCTTAAAATACCCCAACACATTGGTCAATCCTTTATCAAAGTCAACTTCTGACCATGTACCCTGTGTGGTCAGTATTTCCACTAAAATCCCTAGAGCACAAATTTTCAGATTTGAGAATATTTGGATTGAGAAGCCTGGGTTCTTCCAAGTAGTGGAAAATGCTTGGAAGCAACCAGTGAAGCAGGGATCTATTGTGAATATCATTACTGCAAAGTTCAAAAATTTAAGATATGCTTTGAAGAGATGGGGGAAAAGGCTTTCACACATCAAACTTCTGATTGACAAGTGTAACAAAGTCATTCTTGAACTGGATGCTATTGAGGATAGGAGAACTTTGAGCATACCTGAGTTTAACTTCAGGAATATTGTTAAATTGCATCTCAAGAAGCTGCTCAACACAGTCTACATATTGGAAAACAGATGTACAATAAGATGGGTCAAATTTGGAGGGGAAAATACTAAATATTTTCATGCTAAAGCTACTGAAAGATACAAGCATAATGTTATAAATCAAATTAAGGATGAATATGGAAATACTCTAGTACAACATAAAGATAAGGTAGAGGCTTTATGGAAATGCTATAAAAACAGGATGGGGGTTTCTTTCCCTACTGAATGCAGGCCAGACTTATCTGACTTTATCTCAAAAATTGATGATCTTGAATGTATTTCTGAGGAGTTTAGCACAAATGAAATTGAAGATGTTGTTAAACATATGATGACTGATAAATCTCCAGGGCCTGATGGTTTCAATGGGATGTTTGTTAAAAAATGCTGGCATATCATTAAGGATGATTTTATTAAACTATGTCATGATTTTCACAAGGGATTAACTCCTCTTGCAAGTATTAATGGTTCCTTCATTACTTTGGTTCCCAAGAAGAATTCTCCTGAGTCTGTCAATGATTTTAGGCCTATCTCTCTTACAAACACCTATCTAAATTTTCTAACAAAATTGGCGGCAAATAGGTTGCAGAAGCAAATAAAAAGGTGTATTCATGAATACCAATATGGTTTCATCAAATGCAGAACAATACAAGATTGTTTGGGTTGGAATTTTGAATACTTGCATCAATGTCATGACTCAAAGAAACAGACAGTGGTAATAAAATTGAACTTTGAAAAGGCATTTGACACAAATTGAACATGAAGCAATACTCAGAATTCTGAAATATAAGGGTTTTGATGAAATCTACATTGGTTGGGTTAAAGAAATCTTGGCATCTGGTTCCTCAGCTATTCTACTGAATGGGGTACCTGGAAGAAATTTTATTTGTAAGCGTGGTGTTAGACAAGGTGATCCTCTTTCTCCACTGTTATATGTTCTTGGGGGGGGGATTTTCTTCAGAGCTTTATCAACAAGGCTTTCAGTGAAGGGAGGTTGGTGCCACCAATCCCCAATAGAGGCAACAATAATTTTCCTATTGTGCAATATGCTGATGACACTATTATCATCATGCAAGCTGATCCACAACAATTACACACTCTTAGACAAATCCTTGAAGATTATACAGCTTTCACTAGACTAAAAGTTAATTTTCATAAATCTTCTTTGGTGCCCTTAAATATAAGCCAAGAGGAGGCTACCTCCCTTGCTTTTGAAATTGGTTGTGTTACTGCAAAGATGCCTTTCACTTACCTGGGTCTGCCCATGGGGATTACAAAACCAACAATTAAAGATCTTTGACCTTTGACTGATAGAGTGGAAAGAAGACTGACAGCCTCGGCCTCATTCCTGTCTTACGGGGACAGACTTGTTTTGGTGAAATTCTGTGTTATCTTCTTTACCATTGCATTACATAAGCTCCCTGAGTATTCCAAAAGGAATAATAGAAGTCTTAAACAGAGCAAGAAGGCATTGTTTATGGAGAAAGAGTAAAGATGATGATAAGGCACATTCTATGGCTTCCTGGGAGATGGTTTGCAAACCAAAAGATAAGGGGGGTTTAGGCATCATAGATCTGCAAATTCAAAATAAATGCCTGCTTATGAAGCACCTTCATAACTTTTACAATAAAGTTGATCTGCCTTGGGTGAACTTAGTCTGGAACACATACTATCATGAAAGGGTTCCTCATACTGTTACTGTTTGTGGATCTTTTTGGTGGCGTCATATTATGAGTTTGCATGAGGAATATGTCTCAATATCTAAATGTTCTGTGGGATCAGGAGACACAGCATTGTTTTGGATGGATAACTGGAACAACAAACCCCTTAACTTAACATATTAACATTTATTCTCACATGTTCTTGATAAAGATTGCTCTGTTAGGCAAGAGATTTCAATTACACGGATGTCAGAAGCATTTCACCTGCCAACTTCTACTGAAGCTAATTCTGAGCTACAATAATTACAACTGCAACTAGCTGATGTCACCCTCCATCAAAATGAACATGATGAATGGAAAAAATATGAATTCAAAAAGAGGTGACTATTCTGTCAGTGACATGTACAAGGTGTATTTCCAACACATATCAAATCACTTCCCTTCCCAATGGATCTAGAAAAGCAAATGTACTTCCAAGCACAAGTTCTTTGCCTGTCTTATAATCCATGACCGCATTAATACTAAAGGTATGCTGCTCACAAGACATTGGAATGTTTCAGACAATCATGACTGTGTTCTTTGTCCTTTTCATACCCTTGAAGACCGGTCACATATCTTTTTCGAGTGTAATTTCAGTATAAGGGTTTGGACATATCTACAAGTAGTCTGGGGGTCAGGGTCTGGACCAGAAATATTGAAACATGCAAAGCAGAATTTCAAGGGTCCATGTTTCATAGAGATTGCTATACTTGCCTGCTGGAATATTTGGAAACAGAGAAATGACAAAATCTTTAAAGAAATAAGACCTTCATTTGCCTCTTGGAAATCTGGGTTTAGCACTGATGTCTAATTCTTAAAATATAGAGTAAAAAGAAGACCATCCCAGAACTGATTTCTTGGATAGATACTTTACTGTAACTTTGTATAGCCTCTTTTCCTTTTTCTATTCCTTTCTTTAGCTTTTTAGTTTGTACATAAGACTTTTGACTCTTTCCGAAATAAAGGACTGTGGGGGACTCCCCTACAGAAATATTCAAAAAAAATATGTCCGAGAAATCCAACTTCATTCAACAAGAATTCAATTTGCTAAATTTGGCATACAGCTTGTGCTCCCTAAGCTTCTCAAGTATCAAATGCAAATATTATCCATGATCTTCTTTGCTCTTGGAATAGATCAAAATGTCATTGATGAATACGACAACAAACTTGTCAAGAAATTCCACGAACACCTTGTTCATCATATTCATGAAATAGGCCGGTGCATTTGTCAAACCAAATGGCATCACGGTGTACTCATAAAATCCATACCTAGTGGTGACAGAATTCTTAGGTATGTCTTGTGATATGTCAGAAACGTATCTATAATTTTTTATGCTCCATGCTTGTTTAGTATCTACTTTTCTTTGTCTACACTTTGAGGAGCTTTTTACATGTTTTCTGGTACTAACCTATTAACAAGTTGCCACAGTGCTAGTTGCCTGTTTTCTGTTGTTTTTGGTTCTAGAAAAGCTAGTAAGGAAATATTCTCAGAATTGGACGACACAAACGTCAAATTCAATAACTTTCCGTGGGGAACAAGAAGTCTGGAGGGGAGACGGAGAGGCGTTCCAGGGCGCCCAGACCCCCCTGGTGTGGGTGGGCCCTGCCCCGCGCCTAGGCAGGGTGTGGGGCCCCTGGCCACCGCCTCAGCCTCCCCCTTCACCTATAAGAAGCCCCCGATGCATAAACCCTAAGTACCCGATCAATATTCCACAAAACCTTCTACAGTCGCTGCCACCGTTGTCCCTAGATCGGGGCAATCTGAAGTTCTTCCTGGCACCCTACTAGAGGGGAGATCATCCCAGAGGCCTTCTCTCCAGTATGATGCGTGAGTGGTTCCACCTTGGACTATGGGTCCATGTAGTAGCTAGATGGTTGTATCTCCTCCTTGTGCTTTCATGTATAGATCTTGTGAGATCCGTTCATGATCAAGATCTAATCTATTTGTAATCATGCATGTTGTGTTTACGGGGATCCGATGGATATTGAGATTATTATGTTGGTTTGATTAATGGTTTTGTCTTTATGATTCTATCATGTATGTGTTGTTTGTGATCTTGCATGCTCTCCGTTGTTAGTAGCTATCTTGGACAAGTAGTTGCTAGTGACTCCAAGAGGGGGTATTTATGCTCGATAGTGGGTTCATGCCTCTAGTTTCCTAGGGAAGTGACAAAAATCTCTTCGGTTGTAGATATGTTGTTCTACTAGGGAGAAAACATCGGTCTCTTGTTCATGGAACATGTGGACTATTTACCTTACACACTTTGCTTAAAGCAGCTGTCTGTTGCTTGCAACTTAATACTGGAGGGGGTTTGGATGATAACCTGAAGGTGGACTTCTAGTCATAGATGCAGTTGGATGGCGGTCTATGTATCTTTTTGTATTGCCCAATCGAATCTCATAGGATCTTTCTGACTAGTATTGCATTTTTATGCCTTACTCACTTCCTTTCAATTGCCATATTGTAATTTGTTTATCCTTCATGCCATGTTGTTTTCTAAGGAGAGCACCTCTAGTGAACTATGGACCCCGGTCCAATCTATACCATTGATACATCTTCCACTGTTACTTGTTTACTTGATGCAAACCATTACCTTCCACACAATATGTTTAATCCTTTATTACAAAGAACCGTGAGCTTGACAACCTCATTGTTCATTGGGGAAAAGTCTTGAGTTTGTGTTGTGCAGCTCTCCGTGTTTCTTGCAACACATGTGTGACGTTTCCTTCCTCCTTCTGGTTCGATAACCTTGGTCTCTACTGATGGAAGACTTGTTGCTGTGCTCATCACATGTCAACACCCGGATTTTTAATCCTAGATGCTGTTATGGTACATATCGCAATCCCGGGATTACCATTTTGCGAGACATAACAGAATTGGATACCATAGTACATCATCCATTACAAGCCGTACATAAGTTCTTACACAAATAGGGATCTCATGATCCAGTTCTTAATACAACATCAAGCGTGGAATACGTAATAATAGCGGTGGCGTGTAAGCTCCATCTTCGGGTCACAGCAATGCGGCGATGGGAGATGATCCTAGATGTCGTAACCTTCCTAGGGTCCATCCTCCGTGTACTCTTCATAGTGCAGCCATGGAATAGCAGGACAAAGCCATGAGTACTCTTTAAGTACTCGCAAACTAGTACTAACAAGTAAAGGGGTTTTTGGATAATAGGACACTAGGCTCTAGGGTTGTTTTGCAAAAGCTAGATTTATCTCTACAAAGTTCCGAAGCTAGTCACAATTTTATAACTCCTAAGTGGGATCTTGTATTTCATATCACAACCCTGTTGTGGTCAAGTCAAAGTCTCAATTCATGTCACAAGTCATTTTGAAAAGTCTGATGGGGGAATAGTATGGCCAATCCAACTGTCCATAACCGCGGACGCGGCTATTCGAATAGTTTGACACTCTGCAGAGATTGTACACTTTCACCACAACATTCGATACATCCGTCAGGAACAAATCCTGAATTCACCATACTCAGTATGCGGATAATCAATCCTAACCTTTCAATTACACGCCCTAGTATAAGCACCTCTCCTGTGAGTTTGGCCTCCCAACCATGACCATCTGTCATCTTGGGTGCACGCAGTGGAAAATCTTCACAAGGTAGCCTCAGCTCAGACCTTGGCCGTGAGGGAACTAATACTAAGGTATATAAGTTTCCAGTCAAGCCCTACCCAATCTTCGGGTATTGTGGTTGTACGATAAAATTGGAATGGTATCGCATCCAGACAACCATTAGTTTTATAAAGGTTAAGGCTCATGCCTCGACATTTTCATCACCAAAATCATCAGTTGTTCGGAAACACATGTCCAAAACATTTCAATAGAATGATCCATCATTCCAAGGTTTTCATAACCATTTTTCCAACAAGTATTCCCATATAAAAGTTGATCAAGTTTTATGCTTAGCACTAGCATCTATAAGTGGGGGTTGGCACTAATGAGGGGTGGAGGACTAGTGGTGTTTCAACTAAGTACAACCTTATGTCTCAGGCTGATATCAAGGTTTCTAACTTAGGCCAAATTTTATGCTCTTTATGCAACCTTCACATATCTTTCTAGTATCTACCAATCTCTTAAGTAAACTCTAAGTAAGCTTTGATAAATAAATAAAGTAAGAAGCTTACAAGTAAAACTAGGATTGGTTTATCAAATGGGTATGATCACATATGCTTATGGCATATAGTAGGCAGGGTAACAATTAAGGGTTTACTGACACAATATCAGTATAAGCTTGCTAAATTGCAAGTGTTAGCTTGCAAGGTTACTGGCTTGCATAGGTATAGTATCAGCTTGCCTTGTGCAGAGTAGTGGTTGAAGTTCTCCTCGTCTTCTTCTTCGTAGAATCCTCCTTCCTCCTCGTATCCTTGGTCGGTACTAGCGTCTATGAATAAATACGAGGTACACAATCACCAAACAATACTTAACTACTTGCAATCATCACACAAAAGGGTCCTATAGATGATCTAGCATCATCTCTAACATTACAAGGTTAAGGCTTGGTTTAATTCTTTTTATTTTTAGAAAAGTAATTTCTACTCACTGAAAAACTACTTAAGATTTAATATTCTCCAAACCAAACATGGGATCATGTTGACACATGTCATCACCACATATTTTAGTCCATGGGAATATGAATTAAAGTGGTGTCACAATTTAATAAGGTTTTACCCTTTTATTTTAATTAATTAATATGTCTAGAAATGCCTATGTAGCATTCTCTTATTACTTGAACACTATTTCTGCAAGTAAACCTATATATTTTTATATATTCTGAAAGGTATGGTTAAATGTGATTTTTGAGAGTTGGAATCAACTCAAAAGCTATTATGGTTTAAATTTGAAAAATGTTTGAATGCAGAAAAGATTATGCCTTGATATTTTTACCATGGGTGATCTATAGATCCAAATGACTTGAATCCAACGGGCTTGGATTCAGCATTCCCAGAGCTTTCTAACAAAATTAGTTTCATTCAATTTGGTGCACTGAATCGATCTGGGTTGATTTTTGAAACTGGGTACATAAGTGTGTTTGAAATAAAATGGAAAAGGTTTAATTTGAATAACTGGGCTGCGCGGGAAAAGTTAACGGGCCGGCCTGCTAAGCGTAGCGCTTCCGCGGGCTGCTTAAGTGGCTGTCCCCACACGTTAGTGAGACAGGGGGTGCGAAGCGGTATGGGACGATGTGGGTCGTTCGATCTGATTCTAATCCAACGGCTAGGAGTCATCGTCGACGTTGAGCAACGCCAGCGAGATAGAAACCTAGCGCGGCCAGTGGGGTTGCTGGGGGCTCACCGGGGTGCTGGCGAGGGTCGGCGAGTCGGGCGAATGACGAAGTCGACGACGGCGAACTCAGGGGTGGTCGCGGCAGCTCCTGGGGTGGATGAAATCGATGGCACCCTTCTTCTCTAGAGGCGGAGGGCTCCGGTGAAATTCCGGCGATGTGCTGCTCGCCTTGCTCTGGGAACGGTGTGCCACGATCAGTGAGGAGAGGGGAGTAGAATGGTGTGAAGAATTCGAGCGGGGGAGTCCTCTATTTATAGTCGAGCGAGGGGACCGACGGGGCGCATGGTGAGCTCGTCAGGGGCGATGGTACAGGTGGCTATTGGCATGGGCTAAGGTAGGGGACGGTGCGATGTTCCCTGGCGATGCTCAACGACATGGTTTCGAGGCATAGGGAGGTGCGGCTTGGTCTGGAATACGCGACGCTCTGCGCAGCAGAGGCGGCGTCTTCGACGGCGAGCTGTGGTTGTGCGGCACGGGGCGGCGAATGGGTATGTATGGCGGTCTCCTGGGTCGGTGGTGATCGTGTATGCACGCGGTGAGGGCGGCGCGCGGTCTGTGGGCTTCGGTCGAGGGTGGCTCTCTAGCGCACGCTCGGCATGGTCGCTGGTGGTCTGGGCGCGGTCCGTGCGTGTGGTCCAGTGGCTGGCAGGGTTCGAGCGCTGGATAGGGAGTGGCGGTGGACGGTGGGTTCCCTCCCAGACATGTTGGCTAGGCTTGTTTCTCCTCCTATCTTGCTGTCTCCACTGGGGTGGCATGGGTGTGCTCGGCTATTCACCATTGATGGCAATGCCAAGCTTAAAGTGAGGCTAGTGCTTGGTTTAACTTACTAGATGATCTACTGAGATGGTTGTGAGCTAAAGAGGGAACAAGTTAGGCTTCAATCCCTCCCAGACATGCTGGCTAGGCTTGTTTAGGATTTTGATGATTTGTGTCTGCAACCTGTTTGATGAAATGGCCGCATGAATTCAATTTTTGAATTTTGGAAAGATATTTGCTGGGTTTGCTAGATTGGTGCTGGTGAGTCTGCAGATGCTTGGGTTTTTAAAGTTGAGCTTGTTTGAGTGGTTTTTTAAAAAGTGGGATCTTCCCATATGATAAAGATTCAATTTTGAATTGTCATTTAAACTAAGCATTTGAAAGTTTCTGGATGATCACAAAGTGGGTCTTGATACTTTGTTATGAGTACATTCAAGGGGTGCAAAGATCCAGAAAAAGTTTACATTGGTTACGAAAGTTTGAGACAACCAAAGTAGGCATGGGAGTTAAATTGGTCAAAATGACCATTCCTTTATTGTATTTGTTTTGATTTATTTGTCTTTAGGAAAAATATTGGAAATGTTTTAGATGATACTTAATTCACCTAGGAAACATTTTACATGCAAAGAAACATATAAACAAGTTGGTTCAAAAGAGTTTCAAATTAAATGCATACACATATGCATGCTTTCATAATTTTAATTAGAAAAGCTTTTGTTAACCGTAATTTTGATGCTTAGAGTTTGATGATTCAAGTTCAATATTTTTGGGATGTTACAAACCTTCACCCCTTAAACAAAATCTCGTCCCGAGATTTGAAAAAGGACGAAAAGATTACCTAAGATTTGAAGAGATCGGGAAACTCCGTCCTGATGTGATCTTCGCGCTCCCAAGTAGGTTCCTCTTCTGTGTGGTTGCTCCACTGAATCTTGAGAAACTTCATGCTTCGGTTTCGGGTAGTTCGAAAAGCTTCTTCCAAAATACGGATGGGTACTTCGGGATAGGTCAGTTCATCGTTGATCTCTATGGTCCGATGGTCGATATTCTTGAACACTTCGGTCTTCTCGGGGACTTCGAGACACTTGCGAAGTAACGAGATATGGAACACATTGTGCACGGCTGACATATCTTTAGGTAGTTCCAATTGTTACGACACTTCTCCTCGACGGTTCAGAATCTTGAAAGGTCCGATATATCTGGGGGCTAACTTTCCTTTGAGTTGGAAACGCTGCATTCCCTTCAATGGCGACACTTTCAGATAAACGAAATCTCCAATGTTGAAGGAGAGGTCTCGACGTCTCTTGTCGGCGTAACTCTTTTGTCGGGATTGGGAGGTCTTGAGGTGCTCACGAATCTTGTGAACCTTCTCTTCTGCTTCTCGTAGGATGTCGGGTCGGAAGATCTGACTCTCTCCTACTTCTGACCAGTTCAAAGGGGTGCGACACTTCCTTCCGTACATGAATTCAAATGGGTCCATTTGCAAACTGGCTTGATAACTATTGTTGTATGAAAATTCTGCAAACGGCAGACAGTCTTCCCACTTGGATCCATATTCTAACACACATGCTCTCAGCATATCTTCGAGTATTTGGTTTACTCGCTCCGTTTGTCCATCAGTCTGAGGGTGATACGCGGTACTGAAATCTAGGCGGGTTCCTAAACCTTCTTGGAATTTCTTCCAGAATCTCGAGGTAAAATGAGTTCCTCGATCCGATACGATGTTCTTGGGGACTCCGTGCAAACTGACGATTCTAGCGATGTACAACTCCGCTAGTTTTGAACTTTGATATGTGGTTTTGACGGGCAAGAAATGGGCGACTTTGGACAATCTGTCCACTATGACCCAGATAGAGTCATTTCCCATACTAGAAGTAGGCAGTCCAGTGATAAAGTCCATTCCTACAGAATCCCATTTCCATTCCGGAATCTGCAAGGGTTGCAACAATCCAGCGGGTCTTTGATGTCCTGCCTTGACTCGTTGACAAATATCACACTTGGCGATATAGCTTCCGATTTCTCTCTTCATCTTATGCCACCAAAATTGCTCTTTCAAATCTTGATACATCTTAGTTCCTCCGGGATGGATAGAATAAAGAGTATCATGAGCCTCCTTCAAGATAACTTCTTTCAACTTAGAATCTACTGGTACCCAAAGCCGTCCTTTGTACCAAAAAACTCCTTCTTCGTCTTCGGTGAATCCGGGTACTTTGCCTGTACCGATTCGACGCTTGATTCCGTCAATACTAGCATTTCCCTTATGCGCCTCTTTAATCTGACTGATCAAAGTGGGCTGGAGTTCTATGCTAGCCAGAAATCCTTCACTTACTAATTCCATCCGAAAATCTTCCATATCTTTGTGCAAACTTGGTTGCTCTTTCAAAATCATGGAGTTCAAGCGGCACAGCAATCTGCTAAGGGCATCAGCTACTACGTTGGCTTTACCAGTGTGATAGTGAATGTCCAGATCGTAATCCTTGATTAGCTCAATCCATATTATCTGCCTCATATTCAGCTCCTTCTGAGTGAATATATACTTTAGGCTCTTGTGATCCGTATAGATCTCACAACGGTTTCCCATCAGGTAATGTCTCCATGTTTTCAGGGCTAGAACTACGGTTGCGAGTTCGAGGTCATGGGTTGGGTAGTTTTGCTCATGTTGCTTCAGTTGTCGAGATAGATAAGATATAACTTTGCCTTCCTGCATTAGCACACATCCGAGACCAATATTGGATGCGTCACAATACACATCGAAGGGCTTTGTGATATCCGGCATGATCAAGATTGAGGATGAAATCAATCTCCTCTTGAGTTCTTGAAAACTCGCTTCACATTTGTCGGTCCATTCAAACTTCTTGTCCTTCTTCAGCAATTGGGTCATGGGTCTGGTGATACTAGAGAATCCTTCTACGAATTTGCGGTAATATGCCGCCAATCCGAGAAATGCACGAACTTGGGTTTGAGTGGTTGGGGCTTGCCAATCTTCTACATCTTTCACTTTGGCAGGGTCAATGGCAATTCCTCCGGCTGATACTATGTGACCGAGGAATCCTACCTCCTGTAACCAGAATTCACATTTGCTAAACTTTGCATACAGTTGATGCTCTCTAAGGGTTCCAAGAATGATCCTTAGGTGTAGCTCATGTTCTTCTTCTGATTTGGAATAAATCAGAATGTCATCGATGAAAACAACGACAAACTTATCCAGGAAGTCCATAAAAATCTTATTCATGAGATTCATGAAATAAGCGGGGGAATTGGTTAATCCAAAATACATGACTGTATACTCGTATAATCCGTATCTGGTGGTAAACGCAGTCTTTGGAATATCCTCTGCACGAATTTTGAGTTGATGATAGCCAATTCTAAGATCAATCTTAGAAAACACTTTGGCACCGGTCAACTGATCAAACAAATCTTCTATCTTGGGCAAGGGGTACTTGTTCTTGATGGTGACATCATTCAACTTTCGATAATCCGTACACAAACGGTTACCTCCATCCTTCTTGTCCACAAACAAGACAGGTGATCTCCAAGGTGACGCACTTGGTTGAATCAGTCCTATTTCCAGCATGGAATCCAGTTGCTTCTTCAGTTCTGCGAGCTCTGACGGGTTCATACTATATGGTCTCTGGGCTATGGGTCCGGTTCCAGGAATTAGTTCGATGATAAACTCGATATCCCGATTTGGGGGCATACCGAGCAAAACATCTGGAAATACATCGGGGTATTCACAGACTATTCGTACTTGGTCAATGGTAGGTTGGGCTATACTCTTGTTGCATTTGAATTGGCGAGGTAAGGTTTCAGATATATGCTCGACTAATATTCCGGCTGTACTGGTCATGGTTATGGCTTTCTTGGCACAGTCAATCAATCCTTTATGTTTGGACATCCAATCCATTCCTAGTACTACTTCCAAATCTTTAGTTCCAAGTACTATCAGATTTGCATAAAAATCTATGCCATGGATTCGGATAGGGACGGCTTTGCAAATTTGCCTAGCCTTGGTGGTTGATCCGGGAATTTTAACAATCATAACATGCTTCATTTTGGTTGGTTGAATTTTACTAGTGCATGCAAATTATTTGGTGACAAATGAGTGTGATGCACCAGTATCAAACAACACTCATGCAAGTACTAAATTAACAGAAAACATACCCAGAACGACGTCTGGCGCTTCCTGAGCTTCTTCAGCATGCATGAGAAAAAGACGGCCATTGCGGTTGAGTGAATTCCCTAGGGAAAATCTTCTTCCTGGTTGAACACGACGCTGCTGCTGAGCTGGGACATTGGCATTGGGGGCTGTAGCATTCTTCTTGTTGGGGCACTCGTTGTAATAGTGGACTTTATTTCCACAGTCATAACAAGTCACTTGCGACTTGTCCTTGGCTGCTATAGGCACAGCATTGCTTCCAGTCCTCGGGGCAGTGTTGGTGTTGGCGGTAGCATTGTTGTTGTTTGTAGCATCCCAGTTGTCTAACCCCTGTAATGCTACATGTTATAATAATAAAAATAGCCACTTCCAACATATAATTGTTGCATCATCATCATATCATTCTCATGTCATCATGTCACCTTGCATTTGAGCATCATATAAAACCCTTTCTTGTTTGGTTCTTCTCTCATGTGCATGATTAATTGTATTTGCCTCTTGTTATTATATTTGACTCTTGATATATTGTTAAATGCCCAAGTTGAGTTGAGGGCATCTCTCTTATTGACTCCACCACCTTTTCTTTCACCACCTTATATTTCCACCATCCAACTAATCTGAGCTTGGCATTTTGTTGATTTATCTCTAGCTCATGATTGGTTGTTTGGATACACCCATAATCTTTGCTTGGCCTTGCCCACCTTTTGGGAATGTATATGAACAATGCCATATTAATATTATTGTTTTCACAAGGATATTTTGGCATTAATTATTTTGCATGGGCCATGCAAGTGCCACCTTTTTCTAGTATTTGGCTTTTGCTTGTTTTTCTAAGTGGATCATCTTTACATTGCTTAGATCTTGCTTTGGGCTTGTAGTGTTCTTCACCATCATCTACCTCTCTTCTTCCCTTTTTAGTTAAAACCCTCATCACCTAGCTCCTGCACACATGTGATCATGTGAGAGCATAAGCTCAAACCCCACCCTTCTTCCTCCCTCTTTCTCTGATCTTGCTTGTTCTTTGTTGGAGCATGCATGGATCAAAGAGCAACCATCACCACATGATCCTCTCTCTCCCTACCTTCCCCCTTTTTTCTCCTTTCTTTGGTCTTGTGGGTTGTATATGAAGCTTGCATGACCAAGTAAAGTACCACCTCCTTATTACCCCCTCTTAGCAAACTCTAAAACCACCCCATGCTATCTCTTTTCTACCCTAACCAAAGCCCTAATCTACATCTACCCTAAACAAAATCCTATCCACCCTCCCCTTCTAGCTTCCTTGCTTGATCACCTATACCCTACCCCAGCTCGCCCCTGCTCTCCTCCATGCAGGCCCCACCCCAGCACCCACCTAGCTACCCCCACACGCCCAAGGAACCCCAACCTAGCCCTAGGCCGAGCCATACCCTCTCCCCTCCTCTCTTTTTCTCTCCCTCTCTGCCTCACCTGCCCACGCCCCAGGCCCACCTGTCTACCCCCTGGCCTCGCCTACCCCACCTGGCCCTTACGGTGCCCACCCGGCCTTGCCTGGCCACCGTGTCGAGCACGTGAGCGGAAAGGTGGCACCACCGCCTCCCTCCCACGCAATCGCTTGCCCCTCTCTCTTATCCTCCCCTGGCCTCACAGCGCATCCCCAGATCCTCCCCAGGGACCCTGTCCCGCTCCCCTCCTCTGCCCTCCTTCTCCACCACCCCAACTCCCCCTCGCCACACACCGTCCGTCTACCACCTGCCCCCGTCGTTCTAGCCGGTGGCGAGTTGCTGCAAGGTGTCGAGGAAGCCCTGAGCCGCCCACGCCTGACCAGACGCGAGAGGAGGCGGCCCGGCAGCCACGGCCCGTCCACAAAACCCTAGCTACGGAGCACCGCCCATGGCCGATCAAACGCCCGCCAGAACCAAATCGTCATCGGTCCCGCGGTGAGCCCTGGTCCTCCTAGACACCGTCTTCCCTTGATCGCTTCACGGTTGGCGTGGCACGGCCGAGCACCCTGCATGCACGGTGGAAGCGTCGTCGCTTTGCCGCTGCACGCGTAATCATTACCTAGGCCCTCCCAACCTCCTAGCAACCCGCCCTAGCCCGGTGGTAGCGCGCTACTGCGTGCCAGTCGCGTTCGAACCCGTCCTACACACCGGCGCATCGGATCTGCATGCGAGAAGAGGAACGATGGTGGCGGTTTTGCTTATACCCCCCTCCTGTTTGTCCTCTGCATCCCGCCCTCTAGCCCCACGATCGGCGACGTTGTCCGTTTCTAAAAGGCACTCGTGGTTACAGATTCAACCATGATCCTCCCGGCCCGCGTGTTCTTTCGCAATAACCCCTGGCCCCTTTTTGCGTCAACCCATGATCCTCGGGGCCCTCACGTCGTCGGTGGAAATTTTATAAAAGGCTCTGAGTTTTTCAAATCTCAACCCGGTCCCTGTGTCCCTCGGCCTTGGCGGCGTGCAGATCCTGGCCCACCTGTAAGTGCCTGTAGGGTAGGTTGGTCTGAGTGAAAAAGGTTTTTCTGCGTCTGGTTAATTCAAATTTGGTTTAAATAATTTCAAAATTCAAATTCAATTCAGATTTAAATAACTTTTTGATAGTAAATCCAAACTAGGCAAATGATACATGTTTTGAGATCAGGAAAATGAGAGGAATCCAAATATGCCATCCATTTTGCCTTTTGCACAAGTAAAATTCCAAGTTTAATTAAATTACCACTAATGCCACTAGAATTTAAATAATTAATAACTTTTGTTTTATAATTCCAAATTAAGCAAATGATATGTCTAAAATGATCAGCTCGACGAGACCTTTCTGTTTATGCTATCCATGACTTCAATTGCAGCATGCATCATATAAAAATATAGTGAACAGCAACTATTATGGCAACAAATGTGATCCAAATCCCCATTAAAATGTTACTTTCTTGTCCCCCACACCTCACCCATGCCATGCTACTTATTGCCATGCAACTTGTGCATCATTCATCATGGCATGATTGTTTGCTTGACGCATCTTATTCATATGCTTGTGCTCTATATTCATGTTGGCCTTGTTTGTTTGGTTTTTCTCGGATAGACACCTTTGGCGGGGTTATATCAAGAGAACCAGAGCACTACCAGATCCGTCCCTTGCTACAACTGAGTTGGATCCAAGCACTTCCACATGCTTGCATACATCTGATACCTATTGCCTCTATCTTATTCTTGCATCATTGAGTCGCGATTGCATTAAATTGAATCCCAAGTATGCATAGCCTTTACTTTTAAACCCCACCAAGCTTGTTCCTCCATCCCATGAGCCACTACTATAGGAGTTGTTTGAGCCATGCGAGTCGTAGAACGACATGTGCAGGGTATGTGAGTGTCATTGGATAATGAGGTACCTAAACAACTTAACCTGAGTAGTATGGGATAACTAAAGAAAGTGGCGCCGGTGAGCAACATCTGCTATTTGGTTCTTCCTGCTCACTTGTGTCCCGTAAGACCCCGAGTACTTGATTCATGTTCCTTGATTTATCGCGCTATCCACATCCGGGAGGTATATGGGACCCCGAGCCGAGAGCTTGATTCCGTCTTATTTCTTGGGGCCACAAACTAGTTTGAGGTGTTATTTACTATCCTGCTTTATGCCATGCTACTTTTACGTATTTAAATTGTGCGAGATAGCACCTTGCTTTATTTAGGATGGCGGAGTGATTACGGTATCGACACCCGAGTTTTCGGGTTCCCGATCGCTTCTGACCATTGGCGCTAACCTTGAGTCCGTCTCGAAGCTTGCTTACCGTTGCGGGATCTACTCAAAGGTGGCCCTGAAATATTTGAATTACGTGATTGTTCGATCGTGAAAGCCTCGTTGGGTTTTGATTTGGTTTTTCCGAGGTTGATCGGCGTGTGTTGCTATTGGTGCACCGGCGGTAAAACTTTCAAAGCCGTGTCGCGGATATGGACGACTTGGAGCACAGTTTCTCGATCATAGACAAGCATAACTAAAGTACCGCCTTAATCGACTAAGTAATTTGACTAGTAAATAGTGCAACACTCATGGAATGGTTAATAAAATTGCCAGCGGAAGGGGTTGTTCGTCCGCTTCCTTGTTGGTAGCAGGAGGAGGATGGATCTGAAATTACCATTATAACTGTTGTACTTAATTCACGGACATCCGTCTATCATTGGTTAGGCGGATGGTTAGCGCTATATCGTAGAACTGCTAGGGTTTATCTTCACGCAATGCGTCACCCCAGTTGTGTCCCTTTAGAGGCATTAAGACTTCTGAGTACCCTTAGGGTCTCACACGATAAATTCTTGGTTCGATGAACAGGTACCTTCACAGACGGATCTTGGGTGGAAGAAGTCAAGATGTGGGCAACGATCGTTCGGTGTAGAGATTCCGGGAACGGGATCCGTGAGACTGTAGTTGGGATGTGCTTATTTCTATGGCATCTTATGCCGATTTGATTCTTATCCGTACTCGGATTACATTTGCCGCTCCGCATGATACTACGATGTGTGTTGTATGAGGAGTTATCCTAAAATATAGATTTATCTAGGTCATTTGAATCTTGAAGTATGGCTTTGCTATATTCTTTCTTTCTAGATGGTATGGCTCGATGTACTCTTGTATGGTGGCTTGCATATACCCACTTGTACGTAGTTGATCCCTTCGCCGACCACGCCGCCCGTACAGGTCCCGTTGAGAGGGTAGTGGTTGGGACGTCTGAAGGACTACCAAGGAGTGGCTTTTGGGGCCCCATTGCACTATTTCAACCACTACCACTCATCCAGGCTTGTATCTAGGAGTAGTTCACCGAGGTAGTTACAATTGGTATCGAGCCATCCCGACCTTGGTTTCAAAAGCAGTCGTTGTCGGTCTAGCAAATATTTTGGTAGTTATGTATATTAGGAAAACAAAACGAGAGTAGGACTGCTTCCATTTTTCTTCTTACCTCCCACCCACCCTTTTACGGTAAGGAAGTGCAACGTTTTCAATTCTCTTCTCAAAGTTCAAACTAGGATTCACGTGTTCGGGTCGTAGTACCATAGGTTGTGTGTGTGTGTGCAATCCCTTGTCTATCTGTTGCATCCAAGTTGTTATCTTATCTGCCTTTGGTTATCAACTGTCGGTACATTCCATACCGACAGGCTTTTGCAAACCGACGCAATCTATCTTCCTCTTGGTATCCGACGCTATCTTGTTTGGGGTGTTCGTTTCTGTAGTTACCAATCTTTAGGTTTCGTCGTGAGAAGAAGGGGTTAGGATATGTGTTCCACTTGTTCATGTGCGGAGTAATGATTTGAGTGCGGGATGGAGTCGCGACCATACCACTACTTGTATCATTCGCTTTTGTATATTGAATCGATAGAGTCACTAATCTTGATTCGTTAAGTAATTTTGCGCATCTATTGGTATTTTGATGCCGAAATTTGTGGAAAATTTTTTCTTTGATATATTTGTGTATCACACTCCTTTCAGTCGTGTGCGATATGCTTAATATCTTTTAGGTGCTATGAACTTTGTTGATATTTTAATATCATCTCAGTAATTGTATCCTTTAATCTTGGTTAATTCCATCTTGGTACTATTTTGGATTATTATCATCTTCCATTATAGTAATTGACTTGAGTTTTATATCAATGACAGGATGGCTCCCCACGCCATGAGGAGGACATTCCTCCGAACTGGCTCAATTTCGAACATTGCAAATGCTTTGGCAGCCATGCAAGAGAACCAAGAAGCTTTGAGGAGAGCGTCAGAAGAAATGAGTTTGCTCCACTTCCTCCACCTCCCAAGCGTGGTGACATCAAGAGCTTCCTCAAGTTCAACCCTCGTCAGTTCGATGTGTCTGACCGACCTCTTGACGCGGATGATTGGCTGCGCGAGATATCAAGGCTGCTCGAGACTGCTGATGTTCCAGAACAGGAGTGGGTCAAGTGTGCTACTCACCTTCTCAAGGGAGATGCGGATCTTTGGTGGGAAAACTACTTGAAGGCAAGCTGCACTGGGTTCCAGCCAACTTGGGAGAGGTTCACTGCAGCTTTCAAAGAACAGTTTCTCTCAGAGATTGTGATGGAAAGGATGAAGGAGGCTTTCCTCAACCTGAAGCAGGGAAATGATAACGTCAACACCTACATCAGGAACTTCATGAACCTGTCTCGCTATGGTGGTGATGAGGTATCTGACGACAAGAAGAAGCAGAAAAGGTTCAGGCAAGGGCTCAATGCGTCGATCAAGTATGCAATCACGCATGCAAGACCGGCAACCTTCCTGGAACTATAGCACACAACACTGCAAGAGGAGGCAAGCAGGCAAATGTTCGAGGAGTCCAAGAAACACAACAGGGATGCATCAAGCTCTGCAGTTATGAAAGCTCCTTCTAAGCGGCGTGTCTGGGTTCCTAACACCCCACCGTCGCTCCCGGCTCCACCAAGACCTGCGAGTTTCACGTCAAGGCCACCAAACTTCACCACTGCGGCTCCCAGGGGCTACAACCACCACTACCCTGGAGCGCCTGGCGGAGTCCCTGGCTACTCTGCTCCACGTCCAGCTGGTGCCTGCTTCACGTGTGGAGATCCTGGACATCCCCACTGGAACTGTCCAATGAAGAACAAAGCTCTCCCTCAACCCCCGCCAAGATCTGCAACAAGCTCTCCTTCGGTTCGTGCACCACCGCCTCGGGCTCTCAACATCAACACTAAGCCCGGGTCTGCGGTTGTGCGTGCCAACTGCGTCAACGCCTCTCAAGCTGAGCTCGCACCTGGAGTTGTAATGGGTATGCTTTCAGTTAACTCAGTCCCTGCACGAGTTCTCTTTGATTCTGGTGCATCGCATTCTTTTGTGTCGCACAAGTTTGCGTATTTAGAATGAGTTAGTCTTGGTTCCTCTCAAAAGCGGTTAATGGTTCTTTCTCCGGAGCAACAATGGCATGCTCAAATCAGTCATGGCAATCAAGTTGAGATTGGTGGTTCTTCATTCTTGGCTTCTTTGATTGTCCTGGGCAACTCTGACATTGATGTCATCTTGGGCATGGATTGGTTGACAGCAAATGCAGCTGTGATTGATTGTGCTGAACGCTCAGTGTCTCTGAAGATCCCTGAAGGCCATCTAGTCTTTTCTCCAAGTCTGACTCCTGCTGTCCAGCTCTATTCCTTGGCTGCTCTGAATGATGATGCTATGGAAGCTATTCAGAGGGTACCAGTGGTCTGTGAGTTCCCGGATGTTTTTCCTGAAGAGTTGCCAGGTATGCCTCCGGATCGCGAGGTTGAATTCGTGATTGAGCTTGAACCTGGAACAGCTCCTATCTCCCATGAGAGGAACACACCGCTTCGGTATCAAAGGAAAGTTGGCTCCTAGATACATCGGTCCTTTCAAGATACGTGGTAGAAGAGGAGAAGTTGCTTATGCACTTGAGCTTCCGGAAAAACTCAAAGTCCATGATGTTTTCCACATCTCTCACCAAGAAGTGCTTCAAAGATCGGCAGGACCGTGGACCATGAGCTAATCGACCTCAAAGAAGATCTCTTATCAAGAACACCCCACCAAAATCCTTGAGACCGCGAGCGAAGGACTCGCAACAAGTCCATCGTTTTGCAAGGTGCGATGGTCACACCATTCTGTTGATGAAGCCACATGGGAGCGTGAAGATGAACTCCGTGCCAACCATCCTTCTCTCTTTGTATCTTCTTCTTCTTCTTCCTAGAATCTCGGGGCGAGATTCCTGTTTAGTGGGGGAGAGTTGTAGCATCCCAGTTGTCTAACCCCTGTAATGCTACATGTTATAATAATAAAAAGAGCCACTTCCAACATATAATTGTTGCATCATCATCATATCATGCTCATGTCATCATGTCACCTTGCATTTGAGCATCATATAAAACCCTTTCTTGTTTGGTTCTTCTCTCATGTGCATGATTAATTGTATTTGCCTCTTGTTATTGTATTTGACTCTTGATATATTGTTAAATGCCCAAGTTGAGTTGAGGGCATCTCTCTTATTGACTCCACCACCTTTTCTTTCACCACCTTATATTTCCACCATCCAACTAATCTGAGCTTGGCATTTTGTTGATTTATCTCTAGCTCATGATTGGTTGTTTGGATTGCACCCATAATCTTTGCTTGGCCTTGCCCACCTTTTGGGAATGTATATGAACAATGCCATATTAATATTATTGTTTTCACAAGGATATTTTGGCATTAATTATTTTGCATGGGCCATGCAAGTGCCACCTTTTTCTAGTATTTGGCTTTTGCTTGTTTTTCTAAGTGGATCATCTTTCTGTTGCTTAGATCTTGCTTTGGGCTTGTAGTGTTCTTCACCATCATCTACCTCTCTTCTTCCCTTTTTAGTTAAAACCCTCATCACCTAGCTCCCTGCTTACACATGTGATCATGTGAGAGCATAAGCTCAAACCCCACCCTTCTTCCTCCCTCTTTCTCTGATCTTGCTTGTTCTTTGTTGGAGCATGCATGGATCAAAGAGCAACCATCACCACATGATCCTCTCTCTCCCTACCTTCCCCATTTTTTCTCCTTTCTTTGGTCGTGTGGGTTGTATATGAAGCTTGCATGACCAAGTAAAGTACCACCTCCTTATTACCCCTCTTAGCAAACTCTAAAAACCACCCCCATGCTATCTCTCTTTTCTACCCTAAACCAAAGCCCTAATCTACATCTACCCTAAACAAAATCCTATCTACCCTCCCCTTCTAGCTTCCTTGCTTGATCACCTATACCCTACCCCATCTCGCCCCTGCTCTCCTCCATGCAGGCCCCACCCCAGCACCCACCTAGCTACCCCCACACGCCCAAGGAACCCCAACCTAGCCCTAGGCCGAGCCATACCCTCTCCCCTCCTCTCTTTTTCTCTCCCTCTCTGCCTCACCTGCCCACGCCCCAGGCCCACCTGTCTACCCCCTGGCCTCGCCTACCCCACCTGCCAGCCCCTTCTGGTGCCCACGCCGGCCCTGCCTTGCCCTGGCCTGACCGTGTCGAGCACGTGAGCAGGAAAGGTGGCACCCTGCCAGCTTCCCCTCCCCCACGCAATCGCCTGCCCCCTCTCTCTTCTTATCCTCCCCTGGCCTCACAGCGCGTCCCCAGATCCGCCCCAGGGACCCTGCCGCTCCTCCTCGCCTCTCCTTCTCCACCACCCCAACTCCTCGCCACACACCGTCTCTACCACCGCCCGTCGTTCTAGCCGGTGGCGAGTTCTTCCTGGTGTCGAGGAAGCCCTGAGCATTGCGACGCCTCAGACCCAGGCGAGGAGGAGGCCCCAGCCACGCCCGGCCCGCCCACAAAACCCTAGCTACGGGCGCCTGCCTGTACGCCGATCAAACGCGCCCGGCGAACCAAATCGTCATCGGTCCCTGGTGAGCCTGGTCCTCCTAGACACCGTCTTCCTTGATCGCTTCTGGTTGAGTGGCACGACGTCGAGCACCCTCTGTGCACGGTGGAAACGTCGTCGTCGTCTGCTCTGCCGCGCGCGTAAACATTACCTAGGCCCCGTCCAACCTCCTAGCAGCAACCCCGCCCTAGCCTGGTGGCCGCTGCTTGGGCGTGCCAGGTCGTGCTCGAACCCGTCCTCGCCACACTGGCCAAGGCTGGATGCTGAGAAGAGGAACGACGGGTGGCGGTTTTGCTCATACCCCCTCCCTGTTTTGTCCTCTGCATCCCGCGCCCTCTAGCCCCACCAGTCAGCGACGTTGTCCGTTTTCTAAAAAGTCACTCGTGGTTACCTGGAGTCAACCCGCAGTCCTCCCCTGGCCCGCGTGTTCTTTTCGCAAATAACCCCCTGGCCCCTTTTTGCGTCAACCCGCGGTCCTCAGGGCCCTCTGTCAGCGTCAGTGGAAATTTTATAAAAAGGCTCCTGAGTTTTTCAAATCTCAACCCGCGGTCCCTCAGGTCCTCCACGTGCCAGGCCGCAGATCCCTGCCCACTGTAAGTGCACAGAGGGTAGGTTGGTCTGAGTGAAAAAGGTTTTTCTGCGTCTGGTTAATTCAAATTTGGTTTAAATAATTTCAAAATTCAAATTCAATTCAGATTTAAATAAATTTTTCATAGTAAATCCAAACTAGGCAAATGATACATGTTTTGAGATCAGGAAAATGAGAGGAATCCAAATATGCCATCCATTTTGCCTTTTGCACAAGTAAAATTCCAAGTTTAATTAAATTACCACTAATGCCACTAGAATTTAAATAATTAATAACTTTTGTTTTATAATTCCAAATTAAGCAAATGATATGTCTAAAATGATCAGCTCGACGAGACCTTTCTGTTTATGCTATCCATGACTTCAATTGCAGCATGCATCATATAAAAATATAGTGAACAGCAACTATTATGGCAAAAAATGTGATCCAAATCCCCATTAAAATGTTACTTTCTTGTCCCCCACACCTCACCCATGCCATGCTACTTATTGCCATGCAACTTGTGCATCATTCATCATGGCATGATTATTTTCTTGACGCATCTTATTCATATGCTTGTGCTCTATATTCATGTTGGCCTTGTTTGTTTGGTTTTTCTCGGATAGACACTGAGCAGGGGTTATATCAAGAGAACCAGGAGCACTACCCAGATCCGTCCCTTGCTACAACTGAGTTGACAGGCAAGCACTTCCACATGCTTGCATACATACAGTACCTATTGCCTCTATCTCATTCTTGCATCATTGAGTCGCGATTGCATTAAATTGAATCCCAAGTATGCATAGCCTTTACTTTTAAACCCCACCAAGCTTGTTCCTCCATCCCATGAGCCACTACTATAGGAGTTGTTTGAGCCATGCGAGTCGTAGAACAGCATGTGCAGGGTATGTGAGTGTCTGTTGGATAATGAGGTACCTAAACAACTTAACCTGAGTAGTATGGGATAACTAAAGAAAGTGGCGCCGGTGAGCAACATCTGCTATTTGGTTCTTCCTGCTCACTTGTGTCCCGTAAGACCCCGAGTACTTGATTCATGTTCCTTGATTTATCGCGCTATCCACATCCGGGAGGTATATGGGACCCCCCTGAGCCAGAGCTTGATTCCGTCTTATTTCTTGGGGCCACAAACTAGTTTGAGGTGTTATTTACTATCAGGTACTTATGCCATGCTACTTTTCTGTATTTAAATTGTGCGACAGATAGCACACTGTACTGTTTAGGATGGCGGAGTGATTACGCGGTATCGACACCCCGAGTTTTCGGGTTCCCAGTCGCTTACAGCCATTGGCGCTAACCTTGAGTCCGTATCGAAGCTTGCTTACTTCGTTGCGGGATCTACTCAAAGGGGTGGCCCCCTGAAATATTTCTGAATTCTGTGATTGTTCAGTCGTGAAAGCCTCGTTGGGTTTTGATTTGGTTTTTCCGAGGTTGATCGAGCGTGTGTTGCTATTGGTGCACCCGGGCCGGGTAAAACTTTCTGAAAGCCGTGTCCGGATATGGACGACTTGGAGCACGTTCTCGATCATAGACAAGCATAACTAAAGTACCGCTTAATCGACTAAGTAATTTGACTAGTAAATAGTGCAACACTCATGGAATGGTTAATAAAATTGCCAGCGGAAGGGGGTTGTTCGTCCGCTTCCTTGTTGGTAAGGTGGAGGAGGATGGATCGATGAAATTACCATTATAACTGTTGTACTTAATTCACGGACATCCGTATCATTGGTTAGGCGGATGGTTAGCGTTATCTGTAGAACTTCTAGGGTTTATCTTTCAGCAATTCGTCACCCTGTGTTGTGTCCCCTTTAGAGGCATTAAGACTTGCCGAGTACCCTTAGGGTCTCACACGATAAATTCTTGGTTCGATGAGCAGGTACCTTCACGAGACGGATCTTGGGTGGAAGAAGCGAAGATGTGGGCAACGATCGTTCGGTGTAGAGATTCCGGAACGGGATCCGTGAGACCTGTAGTTGGGATGTGCTTATTTCTATGGCATCTTATGCCGATTTGCTTCTTATCCGTATCGATTACATTTGCCGCTTCGCATGATACTCGATGTGTGTTGTATGAGGAGTTATCCTAAAATATAGATTTATCTAGGTCATTTGAATCTTGCCGTATGGCGTTGCTATATTTCCTTTCTTTCTAGATGGTATGGCTCGATGTACTCTTGTATGGTGGCTTGTACATACCCACTTGTGTACGTAGTTGATCCCTTCGCCGACCACGCCCGCCTACAGGTCCCGTTGAGAGGGTAGTGGTTGGGACGTCTGAAAGGACTACCAGTGAGTGGCTTTTGGGGCCCCACCGTACTATTTCAACCACTACCACTCATCCAGGCTTGTATCTAGGAGCGTAGTTCACCGAGGTAGTTACATTGTTGAACTTGGGTGGGGCACTGTTAAAATTGCTAGCGTTGTCGGGGTTGTTATGATTTCCTCCGGGCCTAGGGTTTCCACGGTTGGGATAGGTCGGACGATTTATCGGGGGTCTGTTGGTTCTTGGGGCAAATCCTGGAGATGGGTTGGGGCGATACTTTGGGGTCTGATGGGTTCCTGGTTGATGCATCATGCGACGCTTGCGGTTCTCATTGGCTTGGTTGATCTTTCCTTCCATCTAGATAGCAGATTCGACAAGGGCTTCAATATCCGCAAATGGGATATTGACTAACACAGTCTGCATCTCATCATGCAGACCATTCAGGAATCTTTCTTTCTTCTTGGCTTCAGTGTCGATTTCATCCGGGGCATACCTAGCTAATGACAAGAATTTGTCACGGTATTCCACTACAGTCATCCTTCCTTGCTTCAGCTCTCTAAACTCGTCTCTCATTCTCTTGATCAAACCTGGTGGCACATGGGTTCTGCTAAACTTGACCTTGAATTCCTCCCAGGTCATCATCTAGCCTCCGGTCATTGCGCGAACACTGTTCCACCATGCTCTGGCATCTCCGGCTAGATAGTGGGTGGCGAATAGAACTTTCTCATTGGCTTCCACTCCAGCTACTTCTAGGTTATTTTCCATGGTTTGCAGCCAATCATCAGCGTCTAGGGGTTCTTCTAACTTAGTGAAAACAGGTGGGTTGGTATTCTGGAAATTCTTGAGTTTAGATCCATGGTTGTCCTGATTTCCGTGGCCTTGGTTGTTGTGGCAAGATGGGCTATCTGCTGAAGTGTGGCTAGGTTGGCTTGACATTCGGCTCTTTCAGCTTCGCGGTCAGAAGTCAACATTAGCAGAATATGCAACATCGGGTCTAGGGTTGAACCACTTCCACCACGTGGCATCTGAAGATTGAGATAGATCATGAGAAAAGAGGGAAATTTCTAAAGTTTTGGGTCTTTGAAAAAAAATTAAAGTTTGACTCAGATTTTCTAGAAACTTGCTTTTTCATTCATTCATTCATTCATAGCACCCAGTACAACACACACCAGAACAAAGAAAAACATATGGTTTTAAGAACCATTCTGAGAACTACGATATAGTGGGACTGAATACTACTCACTACGCTAGTGCTCAAGTGCTCCTACTCCTCGGAATCTGTGGCCTCATCATCCTCATCATCATTGATGAAGGCGAAATCATCCTCATCGGTGAAGAAATCCATAGCCTGATCCTCCAGAAAATCGTCGCCATCGCTGAGATAGGAGTAGGGGTCTCCACGAAGATCCTCTCCGGCATTCTCCCTTTCCTCCAACTGCATGTCTCTCTCGTGGATGGTATCCTCCAGAGATGAGATGCGGTGGCGAAGACGGACAATAATGCACTCCTTCTTGTCGACCTGATGGCGACGGGACTTGCGATCCTTTGCTAGCTTGGCGATGGTCTGATCCTTCGTCTTGATGATGACAGACTTGTGGTTGCAGTAGTCACAGCAGTTGTCCAACTCCTGCTGACGATCGTACATCATGAAACTAAGGTGGTCCAATTGGGTCTTCAGCTCGGGGTGGTATGGGGCTTCCAGTGGTTGTCCATTAGCATCACGCCTTGTGCAAAACTCAAAGCGAGTACCCTTGATCTGATTGATGCTCTGCCCACATAGACGGGAAAGAGCTTCCTGCATGGCCCTGGCAAGTCCATCGAGCCAGTTGTTCTCTCTTAAGGTAAATTGAATTCCTTCCGCGGTGGGAGGTTCAATCTTTCCTCGGAGACTTGCAAAAATTAGCCACTGCGGGTCTTCTCCTCCTAGATCGTTGAGCTGAGCTCCAAAGAACTTCAAAAGACGCCTCGAAGTTCCGAAAGCTGGTCCAAATCCCTCTCAAAGATCAGGTCTCCTCCATTCCCCAACTGATAAAACTTGTTGTACTTCACGTCCATCTATAAGAATATAGGATGAGTAAGTTAGTAGAGTGATCAATTGTGTCCAAATTTTAGGTATTTACAAGAGTTTTTTGAGGAACATGAATTTTCATGAAAGAATCAAAGGGATAAGAATGAGAATAAGTTTTTGTAAATATTTGTTTTCTTTGGTTTTGGAAACTAAGTTTTTGATTCAAACGTCCAATCTAACTAGGGTCTCCTATGGTCAGGATGGCTCTGATACCAACTTGTTAACACCCGGATTTTTAATCCCAGATGCCTATTATGCCATACATCGCAATCCCAGGATTACCATTTTTGCAAGACATAACAGAATTGGATACCATAGTACATCATCCATTACAAGCCGTACATAAGTTCTTACACAAATAGCGATCTCATGATCCAGTTCTTAATACAACATCAAGCAGCGGAATACGTAATAATAACGGTAGCGTGGACGAAGCTCCATCTTCGGGGTCATGGGAAATGCTGACGATGGGAGATGATCCTAGTTGTCGTAACCTTCCTAGGGTCCATCCTCTAGGTACTCCTCTTCATAGTCTGGCCATGGGAATAGCCAGGGACAAAGCCATGAGTACTCTTTAAGTACTCGCAAACTAGTACTAACAAGTAAAGGGGTTTTTGGATAATAAGACACTAGGCTCTAGGGTTGTTTTGCAAAAGCTAGATTTATCTCTACGAAGTTCCAAAGCTAGTCACAATTTTATAACTCCTAAGTGGGATCTTGTATTTCATATCACAACCCTGTTGTGGTCAAGTCAAAGTCTCAATTCATGTCACAAGTCATTTTGAAAAGTCTGACGAACAGATGGCCTCTAATCGTCCATAATCATGACGCTGCTATTCAATAGTTTGACACTGCAGAGATTGTACACTTTCACCACAACATTCGATACATCCGTTAGGAACAAATCCTGAATTCACCATACTCAGTATGCGGATAATCAATCCTAACCTTTCAATTACACGCCCTAGTATAAGCACCTCTCCTGTGAGTTTGGCCTCCCAACCATGACCATCTGTCATCTTGGGTACTGCACAGGTGGACAATCTTCACAAGGTAGCCTCAGCTCAGACCTTGGCCGTGAGGGAACTAATACTAAGCTATATAAGTTTCCAGTCAAGACCTACCCAATCTTCGGGTATTGTGGTTGTACGATAAAATTGGAATGATATCTCATCCAGACAACCATCAGTTTATAAAGGTTAAGGCTCATGCCTCGACATTTTCATCACCAAAATCATCAGTTGTTCGGAAACACATGTCTAAAACATTTCAATAGAATGATCCATCATTCCAAGGTTTTCATAACCATTTTTCCACCAAGTATTCCCATCTAAAAGTTGATCAAGTTTTATGCTTAGCACTAGCATCTATAAGTGGGGGTAGGCACTAATGAGGGGTGGTGGACTAGTGGAGTTTCAACTAAGTACAACCTTATGTCTCAGGCTGATATCAAGGTTTCTAACTTAGGCCAAATTTTATGCTCTTTATGCAACCTTCACATATCTTTCTAGTATCTACCAATCTCTTAAGTAAACTCTAAGTAAGCTTTGATAAAGAAATAAAGTAAGAAGCTTGCAAGTAAAACTAGGATTGGTTTATCAAATGGGTATGATCACATATGCTTATGGCATATAGTAGGGTGGTAACAATTAAGGGTTTACTGACACAATATCAGTATAAGCTTGCTAAATTGCAAGTGTTAGCTTGCAAGGTTACTGGCTTGCATAGGTATAGTATCAGCTTGCCTTGTGCAGAGTAGTGGTTGAAGTTCTCCTCGTCTTCTTATTCGTAGAATCCTCCTTCCTCCTTGTATCCTTGGTCGGTACTAGCGTCTATGAATAAATACGAGGTACACAATCACCAAACAATACTTAACTACTTGCAATCATCACACAAAAGGGTCCTATAGATGATCTAGCATCATCTCTAACATTACAAGGTTAAGGCTTGGTTTAATTCTTTTTATTTTTAGAAAAGTAATTTCTACTCACTGAAAAACTACTTAAGATTTAATATTCTCCAAACCACATATTTTAGTCCATGGGAATATGAATTAAAGTGGTGTCACAATTTAATAAGGTTTTACCCTTTTATGTTAATTAATTAATGTGTCTAGAAATGCCTATGTAGCATTCTTTTATTACTTGAACACTATTTCTGCAAGTAAACCTATATATTTTTATATATTCTGAAAGGTATGGTTAAATGTGATTTTTGAGAGTTGGAATCAACAAAAGCGGTTTAAATTTGAAAAATGTTTGAATGCAGAAAAGCTTCTGCCTTGTTATTTTACCATGGGTGATCTATAGATCCAAATGACTTGAATCCAACGGGCTTGGATTCAGCATTCCCAGAGCTTTCTAACAAAATTAGTTTCATTCAGTTTGGTGCACTGAATCGATCTGGGTTGATTTTTGAAACTGGGTACAAAAGTGTGTTTGAAATAAAATGGAAAAGGTTTAATTTGAATAACTGGGCTGTGCGGGAAAAGTTAACGGGCCAGCCTGCTAAGCGTAGCGCTTCCGCGGGCTGCTTAAGTGGTTGTCCCCACACGTCAGTGAGACAGGGGGTGCAAAGCGGTATGGGACGATGTGGGTCGTTCGATCTGATTCTAATCCAACGGCTGGGAGTCATCGTCGACGTTGAGCAACGCCGGCGAGATAGAAACCTAGCGCGGCTAGTGGGGGTTGCTGGTGGCTCACCGGGGTGCTGGCGAGGGTCAGCGAGGTGGGCGAACGAAGAAGTCGACAACGGCGAACTCAGGGGTGGTCGCGGCAGCTCCTGGGTTGGACGAAATCGATGGCACCCTTCTTCTCCAGAGGCGGCGGGCTCCGGTGAAATTCCGGCGATGTGCTGCTCGCCTTGCTCCGGGAACGGTGTGGCATGATCAGTGAGGAGAGGGGAGTAGAATGGTGTGAAGAATTCGAGCAGGGGAGTCCTCTATTTATAGTCAAGCGAGGGGACCGACGGGGCGCACGGTGAGCTAGTCGGGGGCGATGGTACAGGCGGCTATTGGCATGGGCGAAGGTAGGGGACGGTGCGATGTTCCCTGGCGATGCTCAACGACATGGTTTCGAGGCGTGGGGAGGTGCGGCTTGGTCTGGAATACGACGCCTGCAGAGGCGTCTTTCGACGGAGAGCTGTGTCAGGGCGCACGGGCGTGACGAACGGGATGTCTGGCGGTCTCTGGGTCGGTGGTGATCGTATGCACATGGTGAGGGCGGCGATGCGTGGCTTCGATCGAGGATGGCTCTCGGCACACGCCGCATGGTCGCTGGTGGTGGTGGGCGCGTCCGCGTGTGGTACAATGGCTGGTTCGAGCCGATGTGAGTGGCGGTGCGGTGGGCATATGCTAGGCTTGTTTCTCCTCCTAGCTTGCTGTCTCCACTGGGGTGGCATGGGTGTGCTCGGCTGTTCACCATTGATGGCAATGCCAAGCTTACAGTGAGGCTAGTGCTTGGTTTAACTTACTAGATGATCTACTGAGATGGTTGTGAGCTAAAGAGGGAACAAGTTAGGCTTCAATCACTGCTCACTATAGTGTTTAGGATTTTGATGATTTGTGTCTGCAACCTGTTTGATGAAATGGCCGCATGAATTCAAGTTTTGAATTTTGAAAAGATTTTTCGTGGATTTGGTAGATTGGTGCTGGTGTGTCTGCAGATGCTTGGGTTTTGAAAGTTGAGCTTGTTTGAGTGGTTTTTGAAAAAGTGGGATCTTCCATATGATAAAGATTCAATTTTGAATTGTCATTTAAACTATGCATTTAAAGTTTTTGGATGATCATAAAGTGGGCCTTGATACTTTGTTATGAGTACATTCAAGGGGTGCAAAGATCCAGAAAAGTTTCTGTTGGGTTCTGAAAGTTTGAGACAGCCAAAGTAGGCATGGGAGTTAAATTGGTCAAAATGACCATTCCTTTATTGTATTTGTTTTGATTTATTTGTCTTTAGGAAAAGTATGGGAAATGTTTTAGATGATGCTTAATTCACCTAGGAAACATTTTACAAGCAAAGAAACATATAAACAAGTTGGTTCAAAAGAGTTTCAAATTAAATGCATACACATATGCGTGCTTTCATAATTTTAATTAGAAAAGTTTTTGTTAACCCTAATTTTGATGCTTAGAGTTTGATGATTCAAGTTCAATATTTTTGGGATGTTACATCACACCTTGCTCTTGGGGTTTCCAACGAAGTGCTCCACATCAAGAACCATCAACAATTTTTCTGGCGCCGTTGACGGGGAAGCTAAGGACGTCTTCACTAGGGGAGTCCTTCACTTCCTTTCTCTTTACTTTGTTTTAGTTTTCTTTGTTTCTTTTGCTTGTTTTTGTTTTCCTTTTTTCAGAAAACCCAAAAAAATTAGTTCCTGCTCTAGCGGCTACTGCTATTTTTGGCTTGCCCACCTTTGCCAAAATGAACTCTGCTGAGAACACCAAGTTATGTGACTTCACTAGCACCAACAACAATGATTTCCTAAGCACTCCTATTGCTCCACCTGCTCCTGATGCTACCTTTTATGAAATTAAGCCTGCTTTGTTGAATCTTGTGATGAGAGAGCAATTTTTTGGTGCTAGTTTTGATGATCCTGCTGCCCATCTCAATAGCTTTTGTAACATCCCAAAAATCATGGTTTCAAAACTCATTTCAATCATATATGCATCTCATTCATTCATTTAGGGTTTATCAAAAATCACTTAGAAACAGAAGTTGAGTCTATGATTTCATGTGGACATTTGATTCCAAGATGACCATCACACTTTGAAATTTGGAAACTTAAATACTTGTTTGTTTGACTCCATTGTTGGAATGATTGTGTGAAACTCTACCATGATTCAAAACTTAGAAGTGATTCAAAACCCTATATTCAAATAATTACAACTATAGCAAAAATCTCTGTTCATTTTGAAGACCAAGCATAACCAAACCCTACAAAGTAACCACTTGGTTAAATAATCGCATTTGAGACCAGAACCCTACAAGGATCCCCAAATTTGTTTGAATTCAAAAGGATTTGAAAACATATCAAAATCAATTCAGAAAATAGAAAGAAAAAGAAAAGGGCAAAGAAATGGAAAAGGCCAAGCGGTGATCTGGCCCAGAACCAATCCAGCCCAGAAGCCCACCGGGCATTTTTTCCTCTCCTCACGCGGACGCACGCCTTCGAACCGCCGGACCCCACCGAAAACTGCGCATATCATCGACAAGGGCCAACCCCACGACAGTCGTCTCCACCAAGACGACCCATTCATTCCTCAAATCAAGCGGGCGTTTCTGGTCTTGATTCGCGGCATCAATTCGAGTTATTGGCTCAGTGATTCTCGCTCGCGAGCAAGCTATAAGAAACCCCTCCGTCCCCTCTCGCTTTTCCCCAAAACCCCGAGCACTGAACGCCCCAGTTGCGCATTGCTCTCTGCAACCCCGCCTCCGACGATGCGCCGGCAAATTCCGTGAGTATCGAGCTCCTCTGCTCTCCTTCACACCATCTTGTTCGGTGAACTCATACGCATCTTGACACTCGCTTTGCTTTCGCATGATCCCTAGCCTTGGCAACGCCAACAACTGGCCGCCACCTCTCTGCAAGAACTCGCGACCCCCTTCGTAACCACCGCCTTGATCCCCGACCGACACGCCTGAATCCACTTCGCATGATCCGATAGTACCCTTGTTTTGACTTAGGCGACGAGGAACCTCGCCAACGCCGACAACGACCGTGGCGACGCGTTCGCAAACTCGGAGCAATTCCAGAAGTTTCGAGCCGCCTTCTTATTCACCCGAGCATGTTCGTAGTTGTCCCGCATCCTCTAAACCCATCGATTCATGCTCAGCGACGCAGAACGACGGCAGAACTCCGACAACCTACCGACGCCGATTTAAACTCCGACGAGGTTGAGCCCATCTCCGGCGCCCCTTCGCGAACGAGTACCACGTCGAGCCAAGACGCCTTCACGGATCTGGTAAGCGCATCCTTGCATCCTAGAACGCCCAGGCGCCCGGCACCATCAGACAGACGCCGCACGCCAAACACCGCCACGCCATTTCGGTTGATAGATTGTAGCCGTTAGATCTTGATCCCACGCGAGAAACAGATCACTTAACGAAGGGTACAGATCGAGCCGCATCGTTAGTTAGATCCAACGGCAGAGACGATCCGGTCTTGAAACGGCAGGCGAATGAAAACATGACGCGTGGCTAGGTTTAGTTTAAAACAGAAATTAAAACCAGATTTAGATTCAAACTTCAAATGCTTATAACTTTTGAATGCCACGTTGGATTTTGCAAATTTTATATCGTTGAACTCAGCAAGACAAGGCCTATCAGAATATACCTTTGGATTAGCATATAGTAACAGTTAAAATGATTTTTATTGTGAAACATGTTTAGGGCTATTTTAGATATAGTTTTATTCTTGTAGTTATTTTTTGGGCCAAATAAAATGTAGTTGGCAATTTTGAGCCTTGTTAAGTTTCTGTGCTCATGAACATACTTGGTATAATTTTCAAAATCACCATTTAGTAAATTCTTGCATGCATGCATTCATATTATTTTGATTGTATTTATATTGTGTGTAATTGTGTGCTATTGTCTCTTGTGTAGATTTTGATAGTGATTGTGATTGTGAGGAGTGCTACTCTCCCACTACCAAGGCAAGTGATATTTTCATGAATTTCCTATCCTAAGTTTTATACTTGCATTAGATATTTTGCTAAGGTAAATGCATGATATTTTGCTTAGTGCAAGATGGGAAATCCCAAGTAGAGTGAAGTAGTGGAATTGCTAGGAAACTTTCCTAAGTTAAGATACCATACTTTGCTTAGCCTAGCTTATAGAAAACAAGGGTGGTGAACATCTATATGGTTTATGATAAAAATATTCTAAGTCAAGAGACTTGTATTTTCTTAATAAAACAACTAAGTCAAATAAACCTCCGGGTGGAATGGATTGATTGGGTTATGTTGAGTGGTTACACAAGGCCATGGACTTGGGTTGTGTATCTCACTTGTGGTATGCCACCCAGGCACAAAGGGATTTGGAGGCCAAGTGTTGAGAAAGCTTACAAGGCAACCACTTGGCAATATGGGCTGCCATGATCATATAGGTTGCGAACTTAGTCATTTGGACAGTTGGTAGATGGGATGATAGGTTGGAACGTCCATTTGACTAAGGAAAGGCTTCTGAAAGGTCCTGTCTTGGGAAACCAAGTCTGGTGGGGAAAGTGCACAACCTCTGCAGATGGAAAACCTAAGTACTTAGCCTTGTCCAAGGAAATGGACACTTGAGCATCAAGACATGGAAGCCACAAGAATCTCATCACTCCAACTTCTAAATTAAAAACTTGTGGGTGAACAAGGGTGAAGGACCTCAATATCTATTGATGGTTTCCTTGGGTATGTTTTGACAAAGAAAACTTAGCAATTTCAACTAATAAGTAAAACTTAATTTTGAGCAAAGCAAGCCAAGCTACACTAGCCAAATGCATATAGAACTATAGACCACTTAAAATATACTAAGGTATCACTTGCCAATACTATTCCAAAGTATTGACCCTCTGTGGCTGAACTTGTGATGTTGCAGTTACTCCGATGATGAGTAGGAGTCATGAGTCTACACTCAACATGCTTGCACTGTGGCACATGAAGATGAAGACTTATGTTTATTTACTTAATCCCTAAAACTCTTGTATTAGGCCTATGGCCTGAGTTGTAAAAGACTATGTTTATCTCGGAATGAATGTAATAAACGACCTTTGTATCTGGTACTTCATCTTAAACTGGGGAGGCTAGCATGGAGCCATGGACTAGCATTGCAATCACAGGGATCCTATCCTTATAAAGGAGGGGTCTAACAGATGGTATCGTGAGCACCGTGTTGCAGAGGATTATGACCCTAGGAATTGAAAACCACTAAGGAAAAGTTTTCAACTACTTCTACACTTGTCTATTCTTCTCGTAAAACTTTTCTAATCTTTTCAACCTCCTTTGTAGATGAACTCCATCAACGGCCGTGAAGAAGGGACCACTCATGACCATGACTTTAGAGTGTGAGACGGAGTTTCCCAAGATTCTCAAGGACCTCATGGAAGCAATGGATGCACATGGTGAAGCCGTACAAAGGTTTTCCCGTGAAGGATGAAGGAGTGGAATATTGGTGGGTACAACTTCACTTGTACAAAAACAAGGAAGACAACCACAAAGAAAGAGGATTCTGCATGTACACCAATACTACAATGCACACCACATTCTTTGAGTCACCAGGATGCAGCTTGGAGGACTATCAAGGAACTAAGTGCTAGAGTCAAGTGCGTAATGCTCAACCTCCAAAAGGACTTAGAGAAAGAGAAGGAACTTACTCAAGAATTGGAAGACAACAACCAAGAAATAAGGGGAGATGTTATAGACTTAGTGATAGAGTCAAGGGAACAAGATTGGTGGATTTCCTCTAGGAACATTGTGTTCAATAATAGGTCCCGTGAGATTGGACTGTAATGACATTTCGTTAGTTGGACCACCACTTATCACCTTATTTTCAAAAGATATTTTAATAAGTATGGACCTTGAATGATGTAATGAATTCATGTATGCATGGCTTGTGTGACAATTATGTTTCATGGATATGTATGAATGTTGTCATGGTTTATCTTGAATTGCTTTGTTCTAACTTTTTAATCTTATAAATAGATGCCTGTTGCCATCAGCACCGTTGAGGAGTTTCGAGTTACTGCTTTGGTCCCCGTGATCGTTGAGCTTACCACTGCTTGACCTCCCTCTTCCCACCATTACGGTACCCACTCACCAAGTTCGAGAGGAAGGACCTCTGGGCTTCAAGGTGACCCAGCCAGACGCCAGATGAGCCCACTCTGAGGCCATCGTCTTCAAGTTGATGCACGATGACAGGAGAGAGGCATGGAGGTAGTCATGCAGACTGATAGAGACGTTAGCCGTCACCCGCATGTGAGGGTACTCACTTTCACGCTTCTAGACGGATGATGATGGAGAGTCCATCGACTTTGAGGACGACTCGAGGAGCGCCATGAGCCGATCGTCTTTATCTTCGTGACTTGGAGACTCTTCTCGCACGTAGATACGGATAGATTTAACGTCATGCTAGGCAATGACGAAGCCAGTGCAGCATGAGAAGGACAAGCTTTTTGCGCAGCAGATGAGATGATCAAGGAGATGGAGACAAAATTTGAGACTCAGGACCGCAGATTCAAGAGTCAAGAGAAACGCGGCCTGTGATAGGAACAAGAGAATCCGGACATGACAGAGGAGCTGAAGTCTAAGGACTTGAGCTTGAGCAGCAGCAGATGGTTATTGAGAGGCTTCTCCCGGAAGAGAGGGCTCTCAAGGCCAAGATCGATTCCTTGACCACTACGATTGAGGAGAACAAGATCGCGATGGAGAACGCAGGTCTTACCTTCGTCGAGGAGGAGATTGACGTTGATGAGTAGATCACTTTTATCTTGTTATTCATACTTGTTTTGTGAACTCGTTTTGGACCATCCGACATGTGGATGGCTTGCCACTTGTGTGTAACACTTCATGAACTTGTTATGTGGTTGTTGAACTTTATTTTCTTGTGTTGCTTATTATGTGTTTGTTTATGTTGTATTGTGCATAAAACATCTATGGGTATCTCATTCTTATCTATGTGAATAAACCACAGATGCCTCCCCGTCGCGCAAACCCCAACCCCAACAACATCACCCCAGAAATGCAACAAATGATGAATGCGCAAACTCAGCTTATGCAAATGATGACAACGTTCATCCAAAACCAGAATAACAACAACAACAACAACAACAACAACAACAATGACCCCAACAACAACAACAACAACAACAACAATAACAACAACAACAACCCTCCGGGTTTCGATATGCTCACCAGATTTTTGCGTCTGAGGCCAGCAAAGTTTTCGGGAACAACTGATCCCATGGCAGCCAATGACTGGTTGCGCTCTGTGAACAAAGACTTGGTGATGAGGGCTGCACCGATGCTGAAAAGTCGATTCGCAGCACATCTGTTGGAAGGACCAGCCGCCACATGGTGGGATAACTTCCAAATCACCACTCCCATTGATGAAGTGACATGGGACATATTTGAGGATGGGTTTCGCACCGCTCATATCTCGTCAGGGATAATGAGTCTGAAAAAGAAGGAGTTTCACAACTTGAAGCAGCGCCATCGCAGTGTGGCAGAATATGTAGAAGAATTCAACAATCTGGCGCGCTATGCACCGGACGAGGTTGATACTGATGCCAAGAGAAAGGAAAAGTTCTTGGAAGGCTTGAATGATGAACTGAACCTACAGTTATCAGTAGCATATGTTCCAACTTATCAGTCTCTGTGTGACAAGGCTGCTATTTTGGAGAGTAAAAGGAAACAAGTCGAGAGTAGGAAGAGGAAACACTCCGACAAACACAGCTCGGGATCGTCTCACAAACGGTCCCATTATGATGACAGTGGCAGCTCCGGATCCCATAAACATGGGAAGTTCAACAAGCACCACAACCACAACCGTCATGACAAACATCGTAGTCATGACAATGATAAGTACAAGAACCACAAGGGTGGATATAAGAGCCACCACGGTGGAAATGGTAGTGGAGGTGGAGGTCAAGATGTCAAAAGGACCTCACCAGTTGAGTGCTACAAATGCAAGAAGTCGGGCATTATGCTAATGAGTGCCACGAAAAGAAAGTTGAAGGACCCAACAAGCCAAATCCATTTCAGAAAGGATGTTAACCACATCAATGTGGAGGAGGTCTATGAAGAACCCGATGCCGTACGGTAAGTTCAGACTCAATACAATTTCAGCATTTGTACTTTTGATACTGGTGCATCTCATTCATTCATATCAAAGGCATTTGTTGAAAAGAATGAAATACCAGAGAAACCATTGGGTGTCCTATAAGAGTAAGTTCTCCGGGGAGAAATGATAGTAAACTCAGGATGTCATGACTTAGTCATAGAGTTTGGAAAACATAAGTTTCGTGAATCTAATAATCCTGAATTCCCAAGGGTTGGATGTGATATTGGGAATGGATTGGATGGCTAAGTATGAAGGAGTATTAGATTGTGCCAATCGTACCGTTACACTCACAACCCCCGAAGGAAAAAGAATAAAGTTTAAGTCAAATTTTGAATTTAAAGGAAGTAAGCTAAATTCTCTTAAGGGGGTTAGCATGGAAAGTGTATTAGTTGTGTGTGAATATCCGGATGTGTTTCCTAAGAATTGTGAATGCCACCGGATAGAGATGTGGAGTTTCTGATAGATTTGGTGCCAGGATCAGGACCAATAGCTAAGAGACCGTACAAAATGTCAGTTGATGAACTGAAGGAGCTCAAGAAACAACTAGGGAACAGCATGTAAAGGGTTTATTCAACCAAGTTCTTCATCTTGGGGAGCCCAGTTTGTTCGTAGAGAAGAAAGATAGAACCCAAAGGTTGTGTATTGACTACCGCTCTCTCAACGAGGTTACAATCAAGAACAAGTATCCTTTGCCAAGAATCAATGACTTATTTGATCAGCTAGAAGGAGCATGTGTATTCTCAAGATTGATCTTGATCAAAGTTATTTTCAACTCAAGATACGAGAGCAAGACATACCAAAACAGCATTCACCACAAGGTATGGATTGTATGAGTATACCGTGATGCCTTTTGGATTAACCAACGCTCCAAAGATACTTCATGAATATGATGAACAAGGTGTTCATGGAGTTCCTTGACAAGTTCGTTGTCGCTTTCATCGATGACATCTTAGTCTACTCCAAGAGCAAGGAAGAGCATGAAAGACACTTGCGCTTGATACTTGAGAAACGAGGAACATAAACTATATGCCAAATTCAGCAAGTGTGAGTTTTGGTTAGAGAAGGTTGGTTTTCTTGGTCATGTGATGACAAAAGATGGTGTGGCAGTTGATCCTGCTAAGGTTTCAGTGATGACATTGGGAATCACCTAAAATGTGAAAGAAGTTAAGTTTCTCGCCTAGCAGGTTACTACAGAAGGTTCATTGAGAATTTCTCAAAAGTTGCTAAGCCTATGACAGAATTACTAAAGAAAGACAAGAAGTTTGCTTGGTCCAAGGTTGCAAGTCGGTTTCAAGAATTGAAGAAGAGACTTGTAAAGACCAGTTCTATGTCTACCAGATTTGGAAAAGGATTTCCAAGTGTATTGTGATGCTTCTCATCTAGGCTTAGGAGCCGTGCTTATGCAAGATGGTAGGGTCGTAGCTTATGCTTCGAGACAACTCAAAACTCATGAAGTAAACTACCCTACACATGATTTGAGTTAGCCTCACGTCCATGCACTCAAAACATGGAGACACTACCTTTTGGGAAAGCGTTGTGAGGTGTTCACCGATCATAAGAGTTTGAAATATATTTTCACCCAAAAGGAAATCAACATGAGACAAAGGAGATGGCTAGAACTTATCAAGGATTATGACTTGAGTTTGCAATACCATCCCTAAAGCAAATGTAGTAGCAGATGCTCTAAGTCGTAAGACATTTGTAAATGGTCTTACCAAAGGAGAACCGCCGGAAGACCTCGTAAACAATTCAAGGAACTCATTAGAGATTGTACCAGAAGGGCATCTCATGTCTTTGGATGTCCAACCTACTCTTTTGGACAAGATCCGAGAAGTTCAAAAGACCGATAAGAAATTGAAAAGATTAAAGTAAACATTGGTCTAGGGAAAGCCAAGAGTTTCCATGTTGACGAACAGGTACATTATGGCACGGAAACGTATATGTGTTCCACAAGACCGAAAGTTGAAAACTGATATTACAAGAGGGTCACAACTCCATATTCTATTCATCCGGAAACACCAAGATGTACATGGATATGAAAGAAAGATTTTGGTGGAACAATCTCAAAAGGACATAGCCGAACATATCGCTTTGTGTGATGTATGTAGAGTCAAAGCGAGCACCGTAAACCAGCAGGTGCTTCAACCATTGCCTATTCCCGAATGGAAGTGGGAAAATATTGGTATGGATTTCATTACGGATTACCAAGGACTAGATCGGGATACGATTCCATATGGGTAGTAGTGGATCGCCTAACCAAAGTGGCTCATTTTATACCCGTGAAGACAACTTATACAAGTGCCAAGTTAGCAAAATTTACATGAGCAGATTGTATGCCTTCACGGTGTGCCAAAGAGTATTGTGTCGATAGGGAACCCAGTTCACATCTCACTTTTGGAGACAACTTCATGAATCCTTAGGAACAAGATTGGAGTTTAGTACTGCTTTTCATCCTCAAACGGATGGACAAACGGAAAGAACCAACCAAATTCTTGAAGACATGTTGAGAGCTTGTGCTCTAGACTATGGAGCAAGTTGGGATGAAAGTTTGCCTTACGCCGAGTTCTCTTACAATAACAGCCATCAATCAAGTATTGGAATGGCACCGCTTTGAGTTACTCTACGGAAGGAAGTGTACCACCCCATTGTTATGGAATGGTGTGGGAGAAAGAAGTTTATTTGGACCTGATATTATCAAGGACGCCGAAGAAAAAGTTAAATTGGTTAAGGACAGGTTGAAGATAGCACAATCCCATGTAAAAGCTACTGGATTCTAAGCGAGAGAAGTCACCTACGGTTGGGGATAGAGCCTATCTCAGGTATCACCACTCGTGGAGTAAAAAGATTTGGAGTCAAAGGAAAGTTGGCACCAAGATACGTCGGGCCATTCAAGATTCTAAGTCAAGGAGAAGTTGCATATGAAGTGGAATTACCGAATCTCTATCAGTCCATAACGATTTCCATGTGAGTCACTAAAAGTGTCACCCAAATGGAAGAGTCTTCTTTAAAGGATACCATACCTTTGGAGGAAGTTCAGCTAGAAAGTGATCTCACTTATGAGGAAAAGCTGTCAAAATTCTAGAGACAGCAGAAGAGTCACCAGACCAAGACTATCAAATTACGTAAAGTGCAATGGAACCATCACTCAAGAGGAAGCAACATGGGAAAGAGAAGATGATCTTCGAAGGACCACCTCACCTATTTGTTAAACCGAATCTCGAGGGCTAGATTCATCTTAAGGGGTTAGATTTGTAACATCCCAAAATCATGGTTTCAAAACTCATTTCAATCATATATGCATCTCATTCATTCATTTAGGGTTTATCAAAAATCACTTAGAAACAGAAGTTGAGTCTATGATTTCATGTGGACATTTGATTCCAAGATGACCATCACACTTTGAAATTTGGAAACTTAAATACTTGTTTGTTTGACTCCATTGTTGGAATGATTGTGTGAAACTCTACCATGATTCAAAACTTAGAAGTGATTCAAAACCCTATATTCAAATAATTACAACTATAGCAAAAATCTCTGTTCATTTTGAAGACCAAGCATAACCAAACCCTACAAAGTAACCACTTGGTTAAATAACTGCATTTGAGACCACAGAACCCTACAAGGATCCCCAAATTTGTTTGAATTCAAAAGGATTTGAAAACATATCAAAATCAATTCAGAAAATAGAAAAGAAAAGAAAAGGGCAAAGAAATGGAAAAGGCCGTGATCTGCCCAAAGAACCAATCCAGCAAAGAAGCCCACCCGCATTTCTTTCTCTCCTCACGCACGGACGACGACCGAATCACGACCGACCCCACCGAAAACTGCGATATCACGACAAGTGGGCTAACCCCACGGCGTCGTCTCCACCGACGACCCATTCATTCCTCAAATCAAGCGTTTCGGTCTTGATTCGCGCATCAATTCGAGTTATTGGCTCTGATTCTCGCCATGCAAGCTATAAGAAACCCTCCGTCCTCTCCTTTCCCCCAAAACCCCGAACTGAACGCCCCGCTACAAGATTGCTCTCTGCAACCCCGCCTCCGACGATCGCGCCGGCAAATTCCGTGAGTATCGAGCCCTCATCTCTCCTTCACACCATCTTGTTCAGTGAACTCATACGCATCTTCGACACTCGCCGCTTGCTTTCTCATGATCCCTAGCCTTGGCAACGTCAACAACCGCCGCCACCGCTCGCAAGAACTCCGCGACCCCCGTAAGTAACCACCGCCTTGATCCCGATCGACACGCCTGAATCCACTTCGCTTTGCGCATCCGATAGTACCCTTGTTTTGACTTAGGGCGACGAGGAACCTCGCCAACGCCGACAACCGACCGTGGCGACGCTGCGGCAAACTCGCGAGCAATTCCAGAAGTTTCGAGCGCCCCCTGCCTTCTTATTCACCCGAGCATGTTCGTAGTTGTCCTGCGCATCCTCTAAACCCATCGATTCGTGCTCAGGCGACGCAGAACGACGGCAGCAACTCCGACAACCCTCGCCTGACGCCAGACGAAACTCCGACGAGGTTCAGAGCCCATCTCCGAGCGCCTTCGAACGAGTACCACGTCGAGCCAAAGACGCCTTCACGGATCTGGTAAGCGCATCCTTGCATCCTAGAACGGCCAGAGCGCCCGGCACCACAGACAGACACGCCACGCCCGGTCAAACACCGCCAGCCCCATTTCGGTTGATAGATTGTAGCCGTTAGATCTTGATCCCACCAGAAACAGATCACTTAACGAAGGGTAAGATGCGATCCGAGCCGCATCGTTAGTTAGATCCAACGCACGAGAGACGATCCGTGCGAAACGGCAGGCGAATGAAAACATGACGCGTGGCTAGGTTTAGTTTAAAACAAATTAAAACCAGATTTAGATTCAAACTTCAAATGCTTATAACTTTTGAATGCCACGTTGATTTTTGCAAATTTTATATCGTTGAACTCAGCAAGACAAGGCCTATCAGAATATACCTTTGGATTAGCATATAGTAACAGTTAAAAATGATTTTATTGTGAAACATGTTTAGGGCTATTTTAGATATAGTTTTATTCTTGTAGTTATTTTTTGGGCCAAATAAAATGTAGTTGGCAATTTTGAGCCTTGTTAAGTTTCTGTGCTCATGAACATACTTGGTATAATTTTCAAAATCACCATTTAGTAAATTCTTGCATGCATGCATTCATATTATTTTGATTGTATTTATATTGTGTGTAATTGTGTGCTATTGTCTTGTGTAGATTTTGATAGTGATTGTGATTGTGAGGAGTGCTACTCCCACTACCAAGGCAAGTGATATTTTCATGAATTTCCTATCCTAAGTTTTATACTTGCATTAGATATTTTGCTAAGGTAAATGCATGATATTTTGCTTAGTGCAAGATGGGAAATCCCAAGTAGAGTGAAGTAGTGGAATTGCTAGGAAACTTTCCTAAGTTAAGATACCATACTTTGCTTAGCCTAGCTTATAGAAAACAAGGGTGGTGAACATCTATATGGTTTATGATAAAATATTCTAAGTCAAGAGACTTGTATTTTCTTAATAAAACAACTAAGTCAAATAAACCTCCGGGTGGAATGGATTGATTGGGTTATGTTGAGTGGTTACACAAGGCCATGGACTTGGGTTGTGTATCTCACTTGTGGTATGCCACCCAGGCACAAAGGGATTTGGAGGCCAAGTGTTGAGAAAGCTTACAACCACTTGGCAATATGGGCTCTGCCATGATCATATAGGTTGCGAACTTAGTCATTTGGACAGTTGGTAGATGGGATGATAGGTTGAACGTCCATTTGACTAAGGAAAGGCTTCGAAAGGTCCTGTCTTGGGAAACCAAGTCTGTGGGAAAGTGCACAACCTCTGCAGATGGAAAACCTAAGTACTTAGCCTTGTCCAAGGAAATGGACACTTGAGCATCAAGACATGGAAGCCACAAGAATCTCATCACTCCAACTTCTAAATTAAAACTTGTGGGTGAACAAGGGTGAAGGACCTCAATATCTATTGATGGTTTCCTTGGGTATGTTTTGACAAAGAAAACTTAGCAATTTCAACTAATAAGTAAAACTTAATTTTGAGCAAAGCAAGCCAAGCTACACTAGCCAAATGCATATAGAACTATAGACCACTTAAAATATACTAAGGTATCACTTGCCAATACTATTCCAAAGTATTGACCTCCGTGGCTCAGAACTTGTGATGTTGCAAGGTTACTCCGATGATGAGTAGGAGTCATGAGTCTACACTCAACATGCTTGCTCGTGGCACATGAAGATGAAGACTTATGTTTATTTACTTAATCCCTAAAACTCTTGTATTAGGCCTATGGCCCGAGTTAAAAAGACTATGTTTATCTACGAATGAATGTAATAAACGACCTTTGTATCTGTGTACTTCATCTTAAACTGTGGATGCTAGCATTGATCCAGGGACTAGCATTGCAATCACAGGGATCCTATCCTTATAAAGGAGGGGTCTAACAGCTTTGTTGAACTTTGTGAGATGCAAAAGTATAAGGATGTAGATGGATATATTATTTAGCTTAAGCTTTTTCCTTTCTCCTTGAGAGGAAAATCTAAAGAATGGTTGTTATCCTTGCCTAAAAATAGTATTGATTCTAGGACTAAGTGTAAAGATGCTTTTATTGGAAAGTACTATCCTCCTGCTAAGATTATATCTATGAGAAGTGACATTATGAAATTTAAACAACTTGATAGTGAGCATGTTGCTATAGCCTGGGAAATAATGAAAACTAAGACACTCCAACAAACCACTTTCAGTAAGGCTATAGAGAAAAAGCTTTTAAATGTTGAGAAAAATATATCCTATTTGTCTGAAGCTCAAACTTCCTTGGTTAATAAAATGACTGCTAAACCTGAAACCATGGAAAACACCTTTGCTGCTACTCGTGCCATACAAGTTACTATTGATGAAAATGTTAGGCTGTTAGCTCAACTTCATGCTAGGTGGGAAAGGTAAGCTGAAATTGATAGAAACAATAGTGTGTGCACCATGACCACTAAACCTCAAGTAGTCCCTATTTCTCCTCCTACTATGCCTAAGCCTATTGAGCCTACTACTATTGATGCTAATTTTGAATTTGATGTAGATGGTTGCAATATCTATGAAGTGATTATGTTCCTACAAAAGCTTGCTAGAAGTCCTAATGCTAGTGATATGCATGTTGCTTTCACTAAACACATTATAGATGCTCTTGTTAAGATTAAGGAAGAGAAGCTAAAACACAAAGCTTTTATTCCTAGGAAGGTAGAAGATAGTTGGGAACCCATTATTAATGTGCAAGTGAATGACTTTGATCTCAAAGCTTCATGTGATCTTGGTTCTAGTGTCTCTATTATGCCTAGGAATATTTATGAAATGCTTGATTTGCCACCATTAGAAGATTGTTATTTGGACGTCCCACTCAATGATAATGCTAAGAAGAAACTCATGGGGAATATTAATGATGTTATCATTATGGTTAACAATGCTTATGTCCCTGTTGATTGTAGGGGTTCGTAGCATGGAAAACAAAAAATTTCTATCGCATACAAACAAACAAGCCAAGATTTATCTACTATATTGTAGCAACGAGTCGATGGAATAACTTACCCTCGAAGATTCCAAAGTGTTTAACGAGAGCGGATTCTCGTGGGTGATGTAGTCGTACTCTTCCCGATCTCAAGATCGTGTAGACGATCCTTCCGGCTGCTGCGTTAGCAGCGCTTCCATGATCGGTCACATCGGTACTTCGACGAAGACCTTCCTATCCCTTGTTCCAGGACAATGGAGGTTGTAGCACTCTCCTCGCGATTCCTAAAGACAACGTGGTGGTACCTAAGTAGAGGGAGATCCCGCAGGGCTTCGCCTTAAGCCGGAGCGAGTATGGTGGAGTATGAGAGAGAGATATTAGTGGTCTAGAGATTAGACACACCAATTAGAAACATTCTAGAGCAATTAGAAGCTCTAAACCAAAACGGCTCTAAACCGGAGATTAGAGGATAGGAACTTGTGTGTCTAGAGGAGGAGGCCCTGCCCCTCCTTTTATAGGTGGGAGGGGCGGCCAAGGGGAGGGTAGTCCCTCCCCAAGTCGGCCTTGGTTGCCCGGCTTGAGGACTCCACCCCCAAGTCGGTTCCAACCACCTCTTGCTTGTTTCCCACAGTTTCTTGTTTTAGCCGTTTGACTTTTAAACTGGCCATTTGACTTTTCTGTTTTAGAATTCAATTTAATCCTTTATTTGGAACAGCAAGAACACTTAGTACATGATGTAATCATTCAATATGTAATGACACATTCATGTACCCTCCCCCCCGGAGTGCCAGACAATCCGGAACCTTCTAGAACATTCCCGATGAAAACACCGTAATCATTCCCGAACTCCGAAACGGGACTTTCCTTATATGAATCTTATTCTCCGGACCATTCCGGATCACCTCGTGATATCCTGGATCCCATCCGAGACTCCGAACAACATTCGGTCTCTTTCTCATAATACCATAACTACTCAAACAACGTCGAATCCTTAAGTGTGTCTCCCTACGGTTCGTGAATTATGCGGACATGATCGAGACACTTCTCCGAACAATAACCAATAGAGGAATCTGGAAATTCATATGGCTCCCACATATTTCTACGATTACTTTGCGATCGAATGAACCACTTACATACGATACCAATTTCCCTTTGTCTCACGATAGTTTACTTATCCGAGGTTATGATCGTCGGTATCTCTGCATACCTAGTTCAACATCGTTACCGATAAGTACTCTTTTCTCGTTCCCGTGATATGTGATCCCTTGTGAGCCAGTCACATGCTTGCAAGCTAATTGGATGACATTTCACCGAGAGGGCCCAGAGTATATCTATCCGTCATATGGATGGACAAATCCCACTCTTGATCCATGTGTTTCAACCAATACTTTCTGAACACTCAATGCCACCTTTATAGCCACCCAGTTACGGTGTGGTGTTTGATGTCATCAAAGCATCCATCCGGTAAAGGTGATATGCATGATCTCATGGTCGAAGGAATTAGGTTACTATGTATCAGAAAGCATATAGCAACTGAACTATTGAAATGACTTGATCTTTATGCTACGCTTATCTATAGGAGTATGTCCACCATATCATTCTCCTAATGATATGATCTTGTTGTTGATAACATCTCAATGTTCATGATAGGGAAACCACAATCATTAATCAACCAACAAGCTAGTGAAGTATAGAGGCTATACTAGGGACTTCAAATTAAGTTTACAAATCACACAAGTATTATTGTTTCCTTGTTAATACTATTATAGCATGAATGTAAACATTTATCATAAACACAAAGATATAATAATAACTACATTTATTATTGCCTCTAGGGCATATCTCCAACAGTCTCCCACTTGCACTAGAGTCATCTAATCTAGATTACATGGTAATATACCGAACACCCATGGCAGTTTGGTGTTGGTCATGTTTTGCCCTGGAGAGGTTTAGTCAACGGATCCGCCACATTCAGATCGTGTGTACTTTGCAAATATTTATATCCCCATCCCGGATATGTTCTCGAATAGCGTGAAAACGCAGCTTGATATGCTTCACTTCTTGTGTGACCTTGGTTCTTGCGCATTGGCTATGGCGCCCATGTTATCACAAGAGATAGACATTGGGTCCAACGCACTAGGAACCACACCCACTCTGTAATGAACTCTTTCATCCATATCGCTTCTTGTGAAGCCTCAAGCGACCATGTATTCCGATTCGGTTGAAGATCTCGCCACAACGCTTTTCTTTGCACTCCTCCAGCTAATCGCTGCACCATTCAAAATAAATACGTATCCATATTGTGATTTAGAATCATCCGGATCGGTGTTCCAACTAGCATCGGTAACCATTAACAACGATGTTCATCACCTCCATAAGAAAGAACCATATCCTTAGTTCTTCTCAAGTACTTAAGGATGTTTTGATCATTGTCCAATGATCCACTCGGATCACTTTGATATCTGCTAGTTAAACTAACGCATATGCAATGTCGGGTCTAGTACATAGCATGGCATACATTAGAGATCCTATGGTCGAGGCATAGGGAGTCTTACTCATCCTTTCTCTATCTTCTGCGATGTCGGGACCTTGAGTTTTACTCAAGGTCGATTAAACAACATGGGCAAGAACCCTTTCTTGCTTTCTTCCATTCCAAACCTCTTTAGAATTTTGTCCAAATATGTACTCTGTGACAATGATATTTGGCTTTGATCTATCTCTATAAATCTTTATGCCTAATATGTAAGCTGCTTCGCCAAGATCCTTCATTGAAAAACTATTATTCAAATATTCCTTGACACTATTAAGAAGGTCTACATCATTCCCAATCAACAATATGTCATCCACATATAGTATTAAGAATGCTACAGAGCTCCCACTCACTTTCTTGTAAATACAAGCTTCTCCATAAGTTTGTATAAAACCAAAACTTTTGATCACCTTATCAAAACGTTGATTCCAACTTCTGGATGCTTGCTTCAATCCATAGATGGACCGTTGAAGTTTGCACACCTTGTTAGCATCTTTAGGATCGACAAAACCTTTGGGTTGCATCATATACAACTCTTCATCAATATCTCCATTGAGGAATGCTGTTTTGACATCCATCTGCCATATCTCATAATCATAATATGCAGCGATTGCTAACATAATCCTCACAGACTTTAGCTTCGCATCTTGGTGAGAAAGTCTCATCGTAGTCAACTCCTTGAATTTGTCAAACCCTTTTGCGACAAGTCGAGCTTTATAGGCAGAACATTACCATCAAGATCTGCTTTCTTCTTGAAAATCCATTTGTTCTCGAAGCCTTTCGGCCATCCGGTAAGTCCACCAAAGTCCATACTAGGTTTTCGTACATGGATCCAATCTCGGATTTCATGGCTTCTTGCCATTTATTGGAATCTGGGCTCATCATCGCTTCCTCATATGTCTCGGGTCATCGGTGTTGTCTACCAACATGACACTCATAACGGATCATACCAACTGGAGTGGTACGAGTTCTCGTTGACCTCCGAGGCTCTGTAGCAACTTCAACCAAGTTTCATGATCACCATCATTAGCTTCCTCTCTTATTGGTGCAGGCACCACAGAACTTCTTCGGTCTGCGGTACTCGCAATTTCGAGAGAAGGTTCGACAACCTCGTCGAGTTCTACTTTCCTTCCACCACTTCTTTCGAGAGAAATTCCTTCTAGAAAGGATCCATTCTGGCAACGAAGATTTTGCCTTCAGATCTATGATAGAAGGTATACCCAATAGTTTCCTTCGGGTATCCTATGAAGACGATTTTTCCGCTTTGGGTTCAAGCTTGTCCGCTGTAAATTCTTTACATAGGCTTCGCAACCCCAAACTTTAAGGAACGACAATCTAGGTTTCTTCCCAAACCATAATTCATACGGTCGTTTCAACGGATTTAGACGGTGCCCTATTTAAAGTGAATGCGGTTGTTTCTAATGCATAACCCCAAAATGATAGCGGTAAATCTGTAAGTGACATCATAGAGCGAACCATATCTAAGAGAGTTCGACACGACGTTCGGACACACCATTACGTTGTGGTGTTCCGGCGGTGTCAATTGTGAAACTATTCCATTTCTTTAAATGCTCGCCAAACTCATAACTTAGATATTCACCTCCACGATCGTAACGTAGAAATTTAATCTTCTTGTTACGTTGATTCTCTACCTCACTTTGAAACTCCTTAAACTTCTCAAAAGTTTCGACTTATGTTTCATGAAATAGATATACCCATATCTACTCAAGTCATCCGTGAAGGTAAGAACATAACGATAACCACATGATGCTACACTCATTGGACCACACATTGGTATGTATGATTTCCAATAAGTCCGTAGCTCGCTCCATCATACCGTAAAATGGAGTCTTAGTCATTTTTCCCATCGACATGCTTTGCATCTTTCAAGTGATTCAAAATCAAGTGATTCAAGAAGTCCATCGAATGGAGTTTCTTCATACGCTTCACTCCAATGTGACCAAGACGACAGTGCCACATATAGGTCGAATTATCGCTTGATTTCAAACGTTTAGCCTCAATGTTGTTGATATGTGTATTTCCACTATCAAGATTCAATAAGAATAGACCATCTATCAAAGGTGCATGTGCATAAAACATATTACTCATATAAATCGAACAACCATTATTCTATGACTTAAACAAGTAACCGTCTCGCAATAAACAAGATCTTGATATAATGTTCATGCTCAACACAGGCACTAAATAACAATTATTTAAGTATAAAACTAATCCCGATGGTAGATGAAGGGGTGGCGTGCCGACCGTGATCACATCAACCTTTGATCCGTTTCCCATGCGCATCGTCACCTTGTTCTTCGCTAGCTTCCGTTTATTCTGCAGCACCTGTTTCGAGTTACAAATATGAGCAACCGAACCAGTATCAAATACCTGTGCACTACGAGTACTAGTGAGATACACATCAATAACATGTATATCGATATACCTTTCTTCTTGATGTTCTTGTTCAGATCCGCCAAGTACTTTGGGCAATTCCGCCCAAATGACCTTCTCCCTTGCGGTAAAAGCACTCAAGATCGTGGTCCAGCCTTGGTCTTTTTCACGGCGGTAACTTTCTTACCACCCTTCTTGAAGTGTCCCTTTGCTTAGACTTGCCTTTCTTGAATTTGGTGGTCTTATTGACCAACAACACTTGGTGCTCTTTCTTGATCTCCACTTGCAGACTTTAACATAGCAAACAGTCGCAACTCTTTGTTCATGTTACGCATGTTGTAGTTCATCACAAAGTTCTTGTAACTTGGTGGTAGTGATTGGAGGACACGGTAAATCCCCAAAGCATTAGGAATCACTATACCCAAGCTTTGAAGTTTGTTTATGCCTGCACATCTTAAGCACATGCTCACCGACGAGCTGCCTCTTCCATCTTGCGCTTAAAGAACTTTTCGAAGCCTCATAGCTTTCAATTTCCGCATGAGTCTGAAAAATAAATTTGAGATCCTCGATATCATATGGGTCTGAATTCTCAAACCTTTTCTCAAGCTCCGATTCCAAACCATACAAGATAGCACATCGAACTATGGAGTCTTGATTCTTCCGAGCGAGGTAAACATTATTTACTTCATCGGGAGCATCGGTGCAGTGGGTCACCCGGTGCATCCAAAGACATAGGTCAAATTACACCGTGAGGACAATCCTCAAATTGCGGAACCAATCCGCCGGTTGCTTCCATTGTTTTTCAACTTTTCTTTCTCTAGGAACGCATTAAAATTGATGGTAGGGGCTGCCATTGATCTACAACATATTTGCAATAGTTTAGACTAAGTTTATGACAAATTGAGTTCAAATTAATTAAGTAATTAAACTGGGTGAACTCCCACTCAAAACAACATCCCTCACATTGTTTTAGTGATCACACGAACCAAATCCACTACATCAACACCTATCATCACGAGAGTTGATATAGTTTCAATGGCGAACAATCGTCATGTTCATCATATCTACTATATGATTCATGCTTTACCTTTCGGTGATCCGTGTTCCGAGACCATGTCTGTACATGCTAGGCTCGTCAAGATCAAACCTTAGTTTCCGCATGAGCAAATCTGGCTTGCTCACGTTGTATACACTTGCAGAATCTAACACACCCGATCATCACGTGGTGCTTCGAAACAACAAGCTTTAGCAACGGTGCTAACTAAGGGTGAACACTTTATGACTTGAAATTCATGTGCATGAGGGATCATCTTATAATGCTACCGTCGTCTACTAAGCAATACAAGATCATAAAGGATTAACATCACATGCAATTCAATAATATGTGATATGATATGGCCTTTCTTCTTTGTGCTTCCGATCTCCATCTTCAAGCACAAACATGATCTACATCATCACCGGCATTGCATCAAGGTCAATGACGCTTCTCCATGGTTGTCGTCCACAGGCTTCAACCATTACAACTTCTTTGAATAGACACGCGGGTCTTAACATAAGGAACATTGCATACATCAAATATAATCACAATCATGGCCATATCACATCACTGCACACCCCTGCAAATCAAAGTTAGACGCCTCTACTTTCTTTGCATATTTTACGTGGTTTGGGGCTTTCAATAAGTGTCGTTCTAACTTACGAACAAGAACCACAACATTGATACAAGCATTGTTGATCACCCGTTGTAAATTGGATCTTAACTATGCTAGGAGAAACATGCACCCGCAAAGCCACTTATGCAATACAAGTTGCATGTCAAGCGTGGAGCAAGTCTCATGAATGATGTCATGTAAGGTTAGCCCGGGCCGCTTCATCCCAACATACCGCAATATGCAAAGTACACAAGAAGCAATCGACAATAAAAGCATCAACGCCCACAATGACCATTGTGTTCTACTCGTGCAACAGATCTACATATAGACACGGCTCTGATACCACTGTAGGGGTTCGTAGCATGGAAAACAAAAAATTTCTATCACATACAAACAAACAAGCCAAGATCTATCTACTAGATTGTATCAACGAGTCGATGGAATAACTTACCCTCGAAGATTCCAAAGTGTTTAACGAGAGCGGATTCTCGTGGGTGATGTAGTCGTACTCTTCCCGATCTCAAGATCGTGTAGACGATCCTTCCGCGCTGCGTAAGGCAGCGCTCGCAATCGGTCACACGCGGTACTGACGAAGACCTTCCTCTCCTTGTTCCAAAGAGGCAGCGGAGGTTGTAGCACTCTCCTCTTGATTCCGGAAGACAACTGGCGTGGTACCGGAAGTAGAGGGAGATCCCAGGCTTCGCTTAAGCCGAGCAAGTATGGTGGAGTATGAGAGAGAGCTATTAGTGGTCTAGAGATTAGACACACCAATTAGAAGGCTCTAAACCAGGCTAGAGCAATTAGAAGCTCTAAACCAAAACGGCTCTAAACCGGAGATTAGAGGATAGGAACTTGTGTGTCTAGAGGAGGAGGCCCTGCCTCCTTTTATAGGTGGGAGGCGGCCAAGGGAGGGAGTCCTCCCCAAGTCGGCCTTGGTTGGCGCCCGGCTTGAGGGACTCCTCCCCAAGTCGGTTCCAACCACCTCTTGCTTGTTTCCCAGGTTTCTTGTTTTAGCCGCTTGACTTTTAAACCGCCATTTGACTTTTCTGTTTTAGGATTCAATTTAATACTTTATTTGGAACAGCAAGAACACTTAGTACATGATGCAATCATTCAATATGTAATGACACATTCATGTACCCTCCCCGGAGTGCCGAAATCTGGAACCTTCTAGAACATTCCCGATGAAAACACGGAATCATTCCCGAACTCAAACGGACTTTCCTTATATGAATCTTATTCTCCGGACCATTCGGATCACCGTGATATCCCGGATCCCATCCGAGACTCGAACAACATTCGGTCTCTTTCATAATACCATAACTACTCAAACAACGTCGAATCCTTATGTGTCTCACGGTTCGTGAATTATGCGGACATGATCGAGACACTTCTCCGAACAATAACCAATAGAGGAATCTGAAATTCATATGGCTCTACATATTTCTACGATTAATTTGCGATCGAATGAACCACTTACATATGATACCAATTTCCCTTTGTCTCACGATAGTTTACTTATCCGAGGTTATGATCGTATCTCTGCATACCTAGTTCAACCTCATACCGATAAGTACTCTTTTCTCGTTCCGTGATATGTGATCCCTTGTGAGCAGTCACATGCTTGCAAGATAATTGGATGACATTCCACCGAGAGGGCCCAAAGTATATCTATCCGTCATATGGATGGACAAATCCCACTCTTGATCCATGTGTTTCAACCAATACTTTCCAACAGTCAATGCCACCTTTATAGCCACCCGATTCACGGTGTGGTGTTTGATGTCATCAAAGCATCCATCCGTAAAGGTGATATGCATGATCTCATGGTCGAAGGAATTAGGTTACTATCAGAAAGCATATAGCAATTGAACTATTGAAATGACTTGATCTTTATGCTACGCTTATCTATAGGAGTATGTCCACCATATCATTCTCCTAACGATATGATCTTGTTGTTGATAACATCTCAATGTTCATGATAGGGAAACCACAATCATTAATCAACCAACAAGCTAGTGAAGTATAGAGGCTATACTAGGGACTTCAAATTAAGTTTACAAATCACACAAGTATTAATGTTTCCTTGTTAATACTATTATAGCATGAATGTAAACATTTATCATAAACACAAAGATATAATAATAACTACATTTATTATTGCCTCTAGGGCATATCTCCAACATTGATTTCTATGTTTTGGATGTTGAATATAATGCTTCTTGTCCTATTACTTTGGGAAGACCTTTTCTTAGAACAGTTGGTGTCATCATTGATATGAAAGAAGGCACCATTAATTATCATTTTTCATTCAATAAAGGTATTGAACACTTCCCTATGAGGAGAGAGAAGTTGCTTTTTGCTCCTCCTTTGAAATCAAGGTTTGATGTTAATGCTTCTTCATTTGAAAATACTTGATTCTTCTAGCTTCTTGTGCCTAACTTAAAGGCGTTAAAGAAAAGTACTTGTTAGGAATAATACAAGAGTTTACTTGAGTCTTGGAAGTTATTAATTCATTAATGACCTCTCCTTATCCTTTTTGTTTTGCTTTTTGTGCCAAGAATGACCTCTAATGAGAGGGAAGTAAGATTTGGGGAGTTGCGGTCCCGAAACAGATTTCTGTCCTCCACCAAAAATAATTTTGAGGAGTCTATGTAACTCGGATTGAGCTGAAAATTTACTAAGATATCACCCAGTATGTTAGATAACTTTCGTTAGTTCAACACTTTTTGATTTGAGCAAAACAAAATGTTCAAAAAAATCGGTTTCTACCTGCTGGTATGTTTTGACAGATTTCTGCCATTATTTGCATTTGCTTCTTATTGATTCTTTTTTGAGTTCTCTTTAGGTGAATTGAGATTTTTGAAGGATTTGCTACATTATCTTGTGTTTTTAGTGAAAATCCTTGGGTTCCAAAGCTTTGCCAGATGTCTAATATCTTTTGTTAAACTAATGTTGCTAATGAACATTGTGTGAAGTTTTGTATGAAGGAAAAAAAATCAGGTGCAGAGAGAGAATGATTTAATGAGATGAAGAATGCACAAAAGCTCAAGCTTGGGGATTCCACCCCAGTGTCACCCCAAGAAATATCCAAGAGGTACAAGCGTCAAAGCTTGCGGATGCCCAAGGCATCCCCTTCTTCATCAATAAAAAGCTCAGGTCTGTCTAGACACTTCGTTTTTATTGTTTCGTGCACAGGTTTGTGTTGTTCTTGGAGTGTCTTAGTTTTCTTTTGCTTTTCTTAGTTTGTTTAGTTGTTTTATTAGTTTTTACCCCCCGTTCTCGCTGTGTTGTTGCAAATCAGTTGCTTGGTGTTGGAAAGGAGTAGTAAGTTCTTGCTAGTATGTGCAAGAGGTGCTTGAATTGACTGTGACTTAGACTTTAGCATGACATGCTAGGTGTTGTTTTGACCTTATGCTTAGTGATTATTGTTTTAGCATGACTTGTTTCAAACAATTGGGATTGCTTAGTGTGCCTTGAAAAAATTATGTGTTGTTTTAGCACGCAAAAGCATAGTATTGTGGTTTTCTCCTTTGATGATTTGCTTGGGTTGACTTGGCACATGCTCACACCATCGTATGACTATGACAAGTCACCATAGCCTCTATGATCATTTAGTCCTTGACTTGTAGTACCACTCTATGCTTTGATTAGTAATGCTTTGTCGCTCTGCATGAGTATGGCCATTATTGCTCTCTTAGTTGGTTGCTCCCAGTCTTTTGCTAGCCTCCACTTGTATGAGTAAGGTCTACTCATGCTTCCAACTCCCAAGAAACCAAGTTATTCCAAAGTGTCCACTATAAACTCCTATGCATGGTGTGTTACAACAAAAACTAAATGATCATAGAGGTTAAGGTGATTGGTTCATAGTCATAACATGGTGTGAGCATGTTCCAAGTCAACCCAAACAAAGCATCAAAGGAGAATACCACAATACTATGCTTTTGTATGCTAAAACAACGCATGATTTTTTCAAGGCACATTAAGCAATCCTAATTATTTGGAACAAGTCATGCTACAGCAATAATCACTATGCATAAGGTCAAAACAACACCAAGCATGACATGATAAAGTCTAAGTCACGGTCAAAGCAAGCTCCTCTTGTACTACTCAAGCAAGAAGTTCCTACTACTTTCCAACACCAATCAACTAATTTGAAACAACACAGCAAGAACGGGGGTCCAAACTACTTTATTCAAGCAAACTAAGGAAACTAAAACCAAAAACAAAAACTAAGATGCTCCACGAACAACACAATTGTGCATGAAACAATAAAAACAAAGTGTCTAGAAAGACCTGAGATTTTTATTGATAAAGAAGGGGATGCCTTAGGCGTCCCCAAGCTTTGACGCTTGTACCTTTTGAATATTTCTTGGGTTACACAAATTTATTCAGAAAATTACAGCTCAATCCGACTTACTGAGATGTTACACAAATTTTTACAGTGGAGCACAAAAATCTGTTTCGGGACAGCAATTCCCCAAATCTTACTTCCCTCTCATTAGAGGTTATTCTTGGCACAAAAATAAAATAAAAAGGATAAGGAGTGGTCATTACAGAAGTAATAACTTTCAAGACTCAATAAAACTATTGGGTTATCTCCCAAGAAGTACTTTTCTTTAACACCTTTAAGTTAGGCACAACAAGCAAGAATCAAGTATTTTCAAATGAAGAAGCATTAACATCAAACCTTGCTTTCAAAGGAGGAGAAAAAGGCAACTTATCTCTCCTCATAGGGAATTGTTCAATACCTTTCTTGAATGTAAATTTATATTTAATGGTGCCTTCTTTCATATCAATGATGGCACCAACAGTTCTAAGAAAAGGTATTCCCAAAGTAATATGACAAGAAGCATTTTATTCTCCAAAACATAGAAATCAACAAGGGAATAGGAATTATTAACCATAATAATAATATAATTAACACTTCCCATGAGTTCCTTTTTAGAATTATCATCAAGTGGGACATCCAAATAGCTCTTCCAAAGGTGGCAAATCAAGCATTTCATAAATCTTTCTAGGCATAATAAAGACACTAGAACCAAGGTCACATGAAACTTTGAGATCAAAGTCATTCACTTGCACATTAATGATGGGCTCCCAACTATCTTCTACTTTCATAGGAATAGAGGCTTTGTGTTTCAACTTTTCTTCCTTAATTTTAATAAGAGCATCTGTAATGTGTTTGGTGAAAGCTACATTCATATCACTAGCATTAGGACTTCTAGCAAGCTTTTGTAGGAACATAATCACTTTAGAAATATTGCAACCATCAAGATCAAAATCAAACTTATCATTACTTGTAGTAGATTCATTGGGTTTAGGCATTGTGGTAGGAGGAATAGGGCCTTCTCGTGGTTTATTGGCATCCATATTGGTGGTGGTAATAGTGCACACACTATTGTTTCTAGCACTTTCAGCTTCTCTTTCCCACTTAGCATGTAGTTGAGCTAACACTCTAACATTTTGATCAATAGTAACTTGTATGGCATGAGTAGCAGCAAAGGTACTTTCCAAGTTTTTAGGTTTAGTGTAAAGGTCCTAACCTTTAATAAGGTAGAGATCCTTGTGTTTACAATGCTAGTCCCTGGATCAATAGCTAGCATCCACAGTTAAGATGTAATATCAAGAAACAAAGTTCATAATACAACTTGATAACCAGGAATAAAATAATTCATTGCATCTTGCATAGCTCATTTGGCTATCTCATTACAATGCAGCAGAAATAACTATATAGCATGGAGTCCTTCATCTTCAAAGTGCCACAGGCAATCATGTTGGTTGTAGACTTGTAATCCTCATCAACACACTTCACTAACATCAAACAAACCTGCAACATAATAAGTCACAGCCACAAGGGTCAATACATTTGAATTGTATTGGCAAGTGATACTATGGTATAGTAGTGGTATCTATCATCTATATGCATTTGGCTAAGTGGATTTTAGGCTTGCTTTTCTCAAAATATATTTTCCTTATCATTTGAAAACACTAAGTTTTTGTTTGTGAAAAATCACCCAAGGGATCTACCAATCAAAGATTGAAGATTCTTTAACCCTTGTTCAACCACAAGTTTTTAACTTAGATATTGGGATGAGGAGATTCTTGATAGCTTCCATGTCTTCATGCTCAAATTTTCCATTACCGGGGACACGGCTAAGTACTTAGATTTTAGTCTCGAGAGAGGTGGTGCACTTTCCCCACAAGACTAGACATGCATCGATACAAGATCTTTCAGAAGCCTTCCCTTAGAACAAAATGGACGCGCTCCAATCCTATCACCCCCTACCACAAACTGTCCATCTGGATTAGTTATTGCAACCTAGATGATCCAGGCAGAGCCCATATTGCCAAGTGGCTGCACTTGAAGCTTCTCAACATTTGACATATCAAATATCTTTGTTCCTGGGTGGCATTCCACAAGTGATATACACTAGGGTAAGCCATAAATATGGGCCCTGTGTAACCACTCAACATAACCCATTCAACCATTCCACCCAGGTGATTCATTCACATAGTTGTTTTATTAAACAAAACACAAGTCCTTGACTTAGAAATATTTCATAGCATGACTATAATCCACCCTTGTTTTCTACTAGCTAAGATAAGCATGACAATAGTAGGAATCTTAACTTAGGTAAAATTCTACTAAGGCATCATCTACTAGGATTTCCCATGGCATAGCATACTTAGTAAAATTCCATGCAAGTCTTACTTAGAAATATCACTAATGCATTGTGAAAATAATGGGACAAAAATATGAAGCACCACTTTCCTTTTTGGTAGAGAATATAAGTTCACTCATTGATCTTTCAATAGTCACACTCTTCAAATTTCACTACAATTCAATCAAGGCACAAATTCAATCTAGCATTCAAACAATTCACCACATAAAGTAATAAAAACAAAGCAATGCATGCAAGCATGCAAAAGATTGTTTTATTTGGAAAAGTGTTTTATATTAGGCTATAAACATTCTAAAACATCTATTGGTCATTTATAAAAGTGGCAAGGTCAGTTGGAAACAAGATAGTGAAAATGGCCACTTTAAGTCATTTTTGTTTTGCTAGAAATGGTTTAAATCAAAGTAATAATTTCTAGTGTTTGACAAATATATTTTTTTAAACACAAATGTTAGTGTTTTAAGGTCAAGTGTTTAATATTAAGACCTTTTGCAAAAGGTTTCATCTAAAAATCATTTTTAAATCAAGGCAATATTTTATTTTGTTGGAAATGTCTTTAAACAAAGTAATAATTTTATAGGGTTCACCAAATATATATTTTTAAATCACAAAACTTGGTGTTTAGGATCAGAGAGTTTAAATCAAATCATTTTCCAAAGGTTTTGCTCAAAAAGCATTTTTAAACATAATCAATATTTTTATTTAACTAGAAATGCTTCCATTCAAAGATTTATTTCCTAAGTGTCACAAAATTTAATTTTAAATCCAAATTTTGGTTTTTAGGGTCAGTAGGTTTAAAACAAACCATTTACCAAATATTTTACCCTAAAAACATTTTTAGGATAAATTTTAAAACCAAAATATGCCTACACATGTTTCTGAAAATACAACTAATTTTATAGAAGCAATTTACTAAACAAATGGCATGGTTGGATAGTATTCTTTTTGCTGATTCCAATGATATAAAGTTTTCAAATGTTGGACGTGTGGGTCAAAAGTTATGGAATTTACAAATTCAAACATCTAATAGGATAGTTTCTGTTTTTAAATCGAAACACAGGCCACGCGTCATGTTTCTACTGGATGATACCGTTTCGTGTGGATCGCGTGTTGTGGATTGTTGGATTTAACCAGAATCGTGTGGCACAAAAACGTTCATACCCCTTCGGGTTAAGTCATCTATCCTAGCCAACGGATCAAGATCTAACGGTTGACAGCATTGTGACCTAAGTTGGGCGGCACTGTGACGGTGGCTGGCGGCGAAGCGCTCTGGCAGTGGCGTCGTCGGTGATACAGGAACCGAAAGAAGGAGGGGAAGGGCTCACCGAGTTCACCGTGGCATGAGGAAGCTCAATGTTGCTGTTGTTGTCGAAGGGGTGCTCGAGGACGGCAGGGATTTCTCGCCAAAGTTCCTCACTGGCACGGGCACGCACGGGTCTTGTCGCAGACGAGCCTGCAGATCACGCGTGGATGATTGGAGAGTACCTGGAGGTTCACAGGACACGGGCCAGTAAGATCGTGTGAACCAGCATTTGAGGCACACACTAGGTCAAGTGATAGAGCTCACCGGAGTTGCGGCAGAGGACGATGGCGGTTAGACATTGTCGTTGCCGACATTCAAAAGCGGGCGCGGGCGAGTGGAGACTACGGGTGGATGCGTAGGGAGATGGGGATCATGCTCGTGGGATCTGGGAGGCAAGGGGAGGTGAGGCTTGGCCGTAATTGTGGACGGGGTGTCGTCGGAGCAGCGAGGGTATGAGCTGCGATTCGAGCATCCTGGTGGCTCTCAGGCAATAGAGTCTGAGGGGAAAGGAAGGAAGAGAGGAGGCTCTCAAGTAGGCAGAGGCACGGCGTGGTTAACTTGCGGATTCAATGTCAATTACAGATCGCAATCAACGACAGCAACGGCCGGAGGAAAGAGGGGAGGAATGGTCGCGGGGTTGATGACGATCTAACGGGCAGGGGGTGCTCGTCACGACAGTGAGGGGTTTCAAAGGGGTCAAGTCAGCATCTGCGCGGATTTAGTTGCTGGTAAGAAAACGTTTCGGGGGGGAAGAGGGAGTGGGCTGCGAGTTGGGCCAGATGGGCTAGCTGAGCTGGGCTGGTTTGTTTTCTTATTTTTTCTTTCTAATTCTTTTTCCTTTTTCTTTTCTATTTTTCTATTTTGATTTTTGTTCAAATAATTCAAACATCATTTGAATTCAAATCTTTATCAAACTTTCAGTAGGTTTTTAATCTGCTCATTTATGTAATTAAACAATCCATTTTAGAATATTTATTTTATTCTCTTTATGGTTTGTATTTATTTAAAATAGACATTTTGTCTCTATTCAAATAAGATTTTAAATACGTTTTTAAACTTCTATTTGAATTCCAATTTTTATCAAACCTTTTTCAGTAGGTTTTATTTAGTGCAAATAATTCACTTTGAATTATTTAAAATTATTCTAATATGATTTATTAATCATTTAAATTGGGTAATTGTCTCTATTTAAATCAAATATGGTTTTAATCCCATTTATTATCTTCCCATGATTTAATTAATCATTTCTATTAGGGATTTTGTCTTCATTCAAATGGAATACAATCTGGTTAATGCCATATTATTTTATTTGAATATTCCTTATCCCTTTATTCAATTGGAATATCTTTATTCCATTTGCTCATGGATTTGGCCAAGATTTAATTTGGCTTTTAAATATTCCTTATTTATTTATTTCTTTCCTTATCTTATAAAATTCATATCTTTTTATTTATACATCCAAAATTGGTGATTACAATTTGTATAATTTTATTTAATATTTGTTTATCTTTTTAAACCCCTTTAGGATTATTTTGCTCACAATTTGGTATGGATTTTAGATAGGATCTTTATTAGCTTTAGAAATTATTTCCTTTAACTTATTAAATTCATAAGTTTTTATCCATGGTTCCAAATTGAATGAAATCAATTTATATGGTTTTATAATATTTTTATTTATCATTCTTGATCATTTATGAATGTTTGTTGACCAATTTTTATATGGATCAATTCCATAGTCTTAGAGATATCTTAGAGATGATTTTCTTCTATTAGGGTTTTAGGGTTTTGGTTTAACTTTTCCAAGTGTTTAAATTTCAAGATACATTTATTGATGAATGCATTTCACTTGATTTGAATTTTGTTGGATTCAAATTTTTTTCAAGAAGGTTTTTGATGTTTCCACTTAGAATCAAAAAGTTTCTTTTCACCCTAAATTTCAACAATTATTTATTTTGTTTATTTATTTTTCACATTTCAAAATTTGGAAAATTTTGGGATGTGACGGGCTACCACCCTTAAAATAAATCTCGTCCCGAGATTTGGGAAGGCTAGAGGTTACAAGTTGGCTTCAAAACAACTAGGGTACTACAACCCTTAAAAAGGTTTTCAACTAGATTACATCTTGGCTTACTTGGGATCTTGATGTATCTTCTCTGGGCACTTGTTTGCATAATGGCCTAGCTCTTTTCATTTGAAACACATCACTTGGCTAATATCCTTATTTTCCTTTGGTATCATTGCTTCTTCTTTGTTTCCTTGGTTCTTCTTCTATTTTGGGCAATCACTGGCATAATGTCCCATTTCTTTGCAATTGTAACATTGCACTTGGCTTTTGTCCTTATTCTTCTTTTTGGGTCTATCCAAAGCTAGGAATTCTTATAGTTCATGCTCTTCATATCTCACCTCAAAGGTGGGAAATATTTCTCTCTTCTTGGGTCAGTTACTAGAGATATGATCTTCTTCTCCACAAGAGTAGCAACACTTAGTGGTCACTTTGGATTTTGCCTTCTGAGGCATGGTTCTGACTTTGCCTTCATCCTTCATGGTAGAGGTTGTTCCCTTATGGAGGTTTCCAAACATTTGGTCAATTCCATCTTGCTTCATTTGTTGAACTGTAGGGTAGATGGGGCACTGGATAGGGACATGATCATTTCCTTCACAAAGAAAACAAGTCACTTGAGATGTGGGGCATTATTTAGTTGGATGTTTTTCTTCACAATTAGGGCATTGATCCTCATGCTCTTTGGAAGTGTGTTCCATATCTCCACAAATATTGCAAGCTTGAGTTCCTTATATAATATCATCCTTGACATCATTGTTGTCACAATCTCCTTGGGAAGAGTTGCTTATCATGTTGATCATTTGATTGGTCATACTTTGCAACAATTGGGATTAGGTTTCCAAAAACTTTTGCATGGTTGGGTCTAACTCATTGTTGTTGTCTAAAAACTGAGTTGTCACTTGATTCAATTGGGCTTGGGTTGCTAGAAGCATCTCTTGGTTGTTGTTGTTGTCACCATTCTTGATGTTGGAGTTTCTTGGAGAAGTCGTCTGTTTGGGTTGGATTGGGATTAGAATAGGGAAAATATTTCTAGGAAAGAAGTCTAATCACACATATCACAAGTCACACAAGCAATGTGCAAGCAATCACAAACAAACATTCCATTCAAACAACAAGGTTCAAGCACATTTTTAGGCAACAAAATATTTTTTTTGTTACACCACATAAGTTGGTGGGTTTAATCTAATCACTAGTATGGTGGTACAACTATATGGTTTTGTTGAGATCATTTCCTTCTTCTTAGTTGTTTCCTATTGAACAAAATCATGGTTTCCTTGGAAAAATTCTTGCATCTTATCACAAACTTCAAAGGTTATGATGGTTTCTTCTAGGTTGTGTTTCCTTTGTAGAGGTCCCAACCTTTAATAAGGTAGAGACACCTGTGTTTACAATGCTAGTCCCTGGATCAATAGCTAGCATCCACAGTTAAGATGTAATATCAAGAAACAAAGGTCATAATACAACTTTATAACCAGGAATAAAATAATTCATTACATATTACATAGCTCATTTGGCTATCTCATCCCAAAATTTTCCAAATTTTGTAATGTGAAAAATAAATAAACAAAATAAATATTGTTGAAATTTAGGGTGAAAAGAAACTTTTTGTTTCTAAATGGAAAACTAAAATCCCATCTTGAAAAAACTTTGAATAAAGTTTGAATCCAACTAAATTCAAATCAATAGAAATGCATTCTTCATAAATGCATATGGAAATTTAAACACTTGGAAAATAAACCCAAACCCTAAAAACCCTAATGAGAGAAAAACATTTCCAAGTTATCTCCAAGCCTATGGTTTTGATCCATATAAAAATTTGTCAAACAAACATTTATAAATGATCAAGAATGCCAAATAGAAATATTATAAAACCATAGGAGATGGTTTCACTTAATTTGGATCCATAGATAAAATCTTATGAAATTAATAAGATAAGGAAATTGAATTTCCAAAGCTAATGAAGCACCTATCTAGAAATCCATACCAAATGGTGAGAAAATAGTCCTAAAGGGATTTAAAAGGGATAAACAAATATTAAATAAGATTATACAAATTGGAATCACCAAGTTTGGATCTATAAATAAAAATATATTAATTTTATAAGATAAAGAAATAAATATTAAATGAGGAATATTTAAAGACCAAATTAAATCTTGGCCTAATCCATAAGAAAATGGACCGAATATAAACCAAACCCAAATAAAATAAAAGGATAAAGAAATTTTCCAAAATAAAATGACATTAACCAAATTCTATTTCTATTTGAATAAAGACAAATCCCTAATAAGAATGATTAATTAAATCATGGGAAAATAGTATTTGGAATTTACCCAAGTGGATTAAAAGTCATTTAATTAACTTAAATAGGATCAAAGAAATCTTCTAAATAAAATTTATGGGATTAAACCCATATTTAATTTCATTGGAATAAGGACAAATACCCAATTTTAAATGATTAATAAATTATATTAAAAATATTCCAAATAATTCAAAGTGAATTATGTGACACCCTAATAAATAAATAGATAAACCTAATGAAAAGGTTTTGTAAAAAGATTGGAATTTAAATAAGGTTTGAAAATATATCTTATTTGATTTAACAAAAGGGCCTATTTTAAATAATTATTTTACCCTAAAAAGAATAAAAGAATTATTCTAAATTTGACTTTATAATGTATTGTTAATCAGTATTTGAATATACACAAAGTTCGGATGAAGTTTGAATTCAAAAGAATGTTTAAAATAATTAAACAAAATCAAAATAGAATATTGGAAACAGAAAAAGAAAAATGATTCTGTATAAAAAAATGAAACTAGCCAGCCCAACCAGACTAGGCCCAACTGGCCCAGTAGCCCACTCCCTCTCACCCCGAGCGAACCGTTTTCCACTCAGAAACTCACCCGCATCGCCACTGATTGCCGGACCCCACCTTCCCTCTCCCTCTCTCGCTGACGCCAGGCCCCACTACCACTTCATCATCGTCCTCCCCGCGGTGACCATGCCCTCCCCGGCCGTTGCTGCCGATTGATTGCCGGCGTAATTCGCAGTAAACGCCGCAATTAAACAGCCCCGCGATCACGCGTACATAAGCGCATGCCCTCTCTCTCTCTCTCTCTCTCTCTCTCTCTTTTCCCTCACTCACCGCCTCCCCTCTACCTCCAGGCTGCACGGATTTCTCCACGCGACCCCACTGGCTCCGACGAGTTCCAGTGCAAATTCCGGCGATGTCAGACTGTACCCTGCCCCCGTGTGCACGCGATACTACTCCCCAGACCAGTGCGCATCTACCAGTGGTTCCATCTTGGCTGCGCTTGCCCCAGAGCGTCGGCAAGGACGAACTCTGAACACCGCAGACGCCTGCCACCTCTCCGGCGACCCCTTCCCGTAAGAACAGATCGCCCCTTTCTCTCTACTTGTAAGCCTCATGTTCAGCATCTTCGCACGCACCTAACAGTGTCATTATTTTGCTTTGGCATGGCATGTAACCTCGCCTCCGACAACGACCAGACAGACCCGATGGTGAGCATAACTCCGGCGAGCAATTACGATCGTCCTCGTGCGCCCCCTGCCTCCTCGCGAACACGTTGAGCATTAGTAGCATTCTGCGAACTCGGTGAGCCCCCTCTATCCTCTTCTCGCATCCTGCATCTTCGACAACGACACCGCCGCCAGCGCCGTAAGCGCCCGCTCGAGATATGGCGGGCCCACACCGTTGGATCTTGATCTGACGAGTGTGATTAGATTTAACCCGAAGGGGTATGTATCCACCTGAACCGCACGATTGCACTTTAATCCAACGCATCAGAGAGGCCGATCCAACCGAACCGGTATCGTCCAGTAGAAACACGCCACGTGGCCAGACTGTTTTACAAAAACCAAAAAATGTTCTATTAGTTACTCAAACTTGAAAAATTCATAACTTTCAAACCACATGTCCAAATTTTGCAAATTTTATATCAATGGAATCAGAAATACAAGTACTTTCCAACCATGCACTTTGTGTAGTAAATTGCTTCCGGTAAAATGGTTGTTTTGCAGAAACTTTTGTAGGCATAATTTGAATATGAAATTCTTTCTAAAATTATTTTTGTGATAAAACCTTTGGGAAAATGGATTGTTTGAACCTACTGACCATCTAAACCAACTAGTGGTTTCAAAAACATATTTTGTGAAGCAAAATAATAAATATTTTAATTAAAGCATTTCTAGTCAAATAAAAATGTGGTTTATATGTTAAAATATACTTTTGGAGAAACATATTTGGGAAATGATTTGGATTAAACTCTCTGACCCCAAACACCAAGTTTTTAGAATTAAAAATGTATTTGGTGAACCCTATAAATATTATTGCTTTGCTAAAGGAATTTTCAACCACATAAAATATTGATTTGGTTTAAAAATGGTTTATAGGTAAAATCTTTTGCAAATGGTTTTGCCACTTTTATAAAATGACCAATAGGTGTTTTAGAATGTTAAAAACCTATTATAAACCACTTTTCCAAATAAAACAACCTTTATCATGCTTGCATGCATTTCTTTGTTTCTATTATTTTATGTGATGTTTGCTTGAATGGTATATTGAAATATTGCTTGCTTGATTGAATTTTAGTGATTTGAAGAGTGTGAGTATTGCAAGATCAAGGAGTGAACTAATATTCTGTACCAAAAGGCAAGTGATGCTCCATACTTTTGTCCCATTATTTTCACTATGCATTAGTGATATTTTTAAGTAGGACTTGCATGGAATTTTTGCTAAGTATAAACTATGCCATGGGAAATCCTAGTAGATGAAACCTTAGTAGAAATTTCCTAAGTTAATATTCCTACTACTATCATGATTAGCTTAGCTAGTAGAAAACAAGGGTGGAATATATTCATACTATGGAATATTTCAAAGTCAAGGACTTGTGTTTTGTTTAATTAAAACAACTAAGTGAATGAATCACCTGGGTGGAATGGAAGGAATGGTTTGTGTTGAGTGGTTATACAAGGCCCATTTCTATGGTTTACCTTGTGTATCTCACTTGTGGATGGCCACCCAGGAACAAAGAGATTTGAGATGTCAAATGTTGAGAAGCTTCAAGTGAAGCCACTTGGCATTATGGGCGCTACCTGGATCATATAGGTTGCAATAACTTAGCCAAATGGACAGTTGGTGGTAGGGGTTTGATAGGTTGGAGCGCGTCCATTCTGGTCTAAGGGAAGGCTTCTGAAAGATCTTGTCTTGGTGAAACCAAGTCTTGTGGGGAAAGTGCACCACCTTTGCAGAGTGAAAAATCTAAGTACTTAGCCATGTCCCTGGTAAAGGACAATTTGAGCATCAAGACATGGAAGCTATCAAGAATATCATCATCCCAATTTCTAAGTTAAAACTTTGTGGTTGAACAAAGGTTGAAGGATCACCAATTTCTATTGGGAGATGCCTTGGGTGATTTTGTCAAGCAAAAACTTAGTGTTTTCAAATGATAAGGAAAATCTATTTTGAGCAAAGCAAGCCTAAGCTTCACTTAGCCAAATGAATATAGATGATAGACTCCACTATACTACCATAGTATCACTTGCCAATACAATTCAAATGTATTGACCCTTGTGGCTGTAACTTATTATGTTGCAGGTTTGTTTGATGTTAGTGAAGTGTGATAATTAGGATTACAAGTCTACAACCAACATGTTTGCCTGTGGCACTTTGAAGATGAAGGTTTTACTCAAAAAGCATTTTAAAACATATTCAATACTCTTATTTAACTAGAAATGCTTTAATCCAAGATTTATTCTTCAGCTTCACAAAATTTGTTTTAAATCCAAAAGTTGATTTCTATGGTAAGTAGGTTCAAAAAATCCATTTACCAAAGATTTTACCTTAAAAATATTTCTAGAATAATTTTTATATTCAAATTATGCCTACAGAAGTTTCCGTAAAAACAACCAATTTAACAGAAGCAATTTACTAAACAAAGTACATGGTTGGAAAGGTATTTGTTTTGCTGATTCCATTGATATAGAACTTGTAAAATTTGGACGTGTGGATCAAAAGTTATGCAATTTACAAATTCACACATCTAATAGAAAAGTTTCTGGTTTTAAAACAAACTCCAGGCCACGTGGTGTGTTCTGATTCGTTGGTACCGGTTCGCATGGATCGTCCTACGCGGTGCGTCAGATCTAATGTGCATCGCACGGCTCACAGCACACGATACCTCTTCAGTTAATGAATCTATTGTATCCACTGGATCATCATCCAACAGTTCCTTAGTGGTTTCTAATCCATTCCTAGGGTCATAATCCTACAGGCAACACAGTGCTCTGATACGATCTGTAAGATCCCTCCCTTTATAAAGGTAAGGATCCCTGTGATTGCAATGCTAGTCCCTGGATCAATGCTAGCATCCACAGTTTAAGATGAAGTACACAGAAACAAAGGTCATTATTACATATCATTCCAGAGATAAACATAGTCTTTTACAACTCCATGGCCATAGGCCTAATACAAGAGTTCAAATATATAATAAGATAAATAAGTCTTCATCTTCATGTGCCACAGGCAAGCATATTGAGTGTAGACTCATAATCCCCTAATCATCATCAGAATAACCTGCAACATCACAAGTTACAGCCACAGTGGGTCAATACATTGGAATAGTATTGGCAAGTAATACCTTAGTAGAATATTAGAATCTAGAGACTACATGAATTTGGCTAAGTGTAGCTTAGGCTTTCTTTGCTCAAAATAGGTTTTACCTATTAGTTGAAAACACTAAGTTTTTCTTTGACAAAACTTTCCCCAAGGAATCACCAATGGAAATTGGTGAACCTTCACCCTTGTTCAACCACAAGTTTTAGCTTCGAAAAATTTGGATGAGGAGATTCTTGATAGCTTCCATGTCTTGATGCTCAAGTTGTCCAATACCAGGGACATGGCTAAGTACTTAGATTCTTCCATCTGCAGAGGTTGTGCACTTTCCCCACAAGACTTGATTTTCACCAAGACAGGACCTTTCATAAGCCTTCCCTTAGACCAAATGGATGCGTTCCAACCTATCATCCCACTACCAACAACTGTCCAAATGGCTAAGTTATTGCAACCTATGTGATCCAGGCAGAGCCCATATTTCCATGTGGTTGCACTAGAAGCTTCTTAACATTTGGCATCTCAAATCCCTTTGATCCTGGGTGGCTTTCCACAAGTGAGATACATAAGGTAAACCATAGAAATGGGCCTTGTGTAACCACTCAACACAAACCATTCTTTCCATTCCACCCAGGTGTTTCATTCACTTAGTTGTTTTATTAAGCAAAAACACAAGTCAAAGACTTAGAAATATTTTCACATAGCATGAATATATAACCACCTTTGGTTTCTACTAGCTAGGCTAAGCATGGAAATGGTAAGAATATTAACTTAGAGAAATTTCTAATAATTCTACAACTACTAGGATTTCCCAAGCATAGCATATAGATACTTATCCAAAATATTCATGCAAGTCCTATACAAAATATTTCTAGTGCATAGTTGAAAAATATAGGAATAAAATCATGAAGCACCACTTTCCTTGGTAGTTTGGGGAGTTGCAACAATCTTCACAACCACAATCACTATTAGCACCAAAATCTACACATAAAATAAGGGCACAAAAAATCACATAACAAAATATATACAAACAAAAATATATGAATGCATGCAAATGCCATGTGATGATTTTTCTACACCAAACAAGACAAGTGTACATTACTTAAACATAAACAAGTTCAAGAAACTAAATTTAAACTTTATTTTATCTTTAAAACATTACAATTTCTATACTCAAATTAAGCCTACAAAATTTTCTACAAAAATAACCAATTTTACAGAGGCAAAACATTAAACACATTACATAAACAGATAGGATTTTCTCTCTTGATTCCAATGATATAAAATTTGTAAAATTTGAATGTGTGGATCAAAAGTTATGAATTTTACAAATTTGATTAACTAGTAGATCAAATTTCTGTTTTAATTCTAAACTCAAGCCACGCGAAGCTCTCTGATTCGTCGGTACCGCTTCGCACGGATCGACCAGTGTGGACCCCATGATCTAAATGAAATCGCACGGCCAGGTCTAACTCGTACCCCTTCGTTAAGTGATTCTATCTCACGCGTTAGATATAGATCTAACGGCTCGCGATCAAACGACCAAGGATTGGCGGCACTGGCGACGGTGGCGCGGCGGCGCTCACCGACGCCCGCTGAGGAGGGCTGGGGTGTGGCGTGGCTTACGGACTCAAGGTCACGAGGAAGCTCAACGTGGCGTAGTTTTCGAGGCGCCGCGGACGCAGCGGCGATACCTCGTCGGAGTTCTTTGGCGTCAGGTTCATGCAGACGGCGATGTTGACGGCGTTCGGGATCGCCCTAGCACAAGCCAGTGGTGTTAGCAGTTGCGCAAGGACACGGTGGATCTGATAGCATGCATGCGAGGTCAAGGGGCGCACGGATTTTACCTAACACTACTAGGAAAATGGCTATAGGTAATCAGCACATCCGTGGCTAACATGGTTGAAGTGCCCCACGGCTAAAACAGGCGTGGCTCACCTATGGGAAGTCCCCTACTAGTAACTAGAACAACCGTGGCGCACATGACCATAGTGCGCCACAGATATGTGTGGGCCAAGGCCCTGTTGGCTACACACCAGACATCCGTAGCGCACATAGGGTAGGTGCGCTACGGTTTTTAGTGTCAACCGTGGCGCACATGGAGGGGGTGCGCTACGCCTAAGCGCATGCCCCTCTCTGCTGTGAAACTGCCAGACACATCCGTGGCGCACTATGGCATGTGCGCCACGGATGTTACTAATCCCTGTGGCGCACTAGGGCCGAGTGCGCCACGGATGTGGAAATTTTTTTGGCAGCTCAACTTTATGTGCACATGTGTGATCATCCACCACCCCACACTTCACTTTCCCCTTCTTCTTCCTCCTTAGATCTAGTCGGGATCTTCTCCTTCCCACCTCAATTTCTCCACCCATTCACCATTTTTAGCATGTAGAACTTGCCTTGGATGTTACATAAGTAATAGAGGAAGGTCTCCGGTCTCTCATCTCCTTCTCCGGTCTCGCGCACACCTCTCCTTTCCATCTTTCTCGCGATTGGTCTCTCATCTTGGTAAGTTGTCCATGTAAGGATGTGTTCATGTGTATATGGATGATATGCTCATATGTATGTAGATGATCGATGCTCATGATGTGTGTATGAGAGGATCGATGGTCATATGTGTGTGTATATGGAGAGTATCGATGATGCTCATGCATGTGTGTATGGAGAGGATAATGATATGTTCATGTGTGTATGTATCTCGGTCTCTCTCTCTTGTGTTTGTATGTGAACAAGTTGCCATTTGTTTTGCCAAAATGTTGATTCATTTCCATTTTGGCAAGACTTTGGCATTTCGCAAAGGTCCTAATTTTAGGATAGGTCATGCCGAAATTTTCTATCGACCATTGCATGCATGCATTCATTATGTGGTTCTAATAGACTTATAATTGTACCGTGTACACCGTGCAGGCAAAAATGGTCCGCATAATGAGCGAAGGAATTGTGGCTAGATTTTTGAAATGTGCGACGGCCGACATGATACGAAATAACAATACGGATATAAGATGTCCGTGCAGAAGATGCAAACTCAACTTGGTGATCGACCCAGATTCCGGGAATCTGCAGGCGCACCTGCTCCGCCATGGTTTCATGGATGGACACACTCGTTGGATAAGAGATGATGAAGACGATGGAGATGGTGAAGGTGGCCAACAAGACGATGATCATCATCACGGCGAGAACGGGCGAGATGATGAAGAGTCTCCTGGAGATGGTGAAGGTGCGGAAGCAGACCGGGATGATGATGATCTAGATGCCGGAGGAGCAGACGACGATGGAACAACGTTAGGCTGGGTACGGGACCCTTATGTGCAAGAGCTGCTCCTCAAGCAGACGAGTAACGCCAGGGTTGCTGCTAGAGAGAAAGACAAGCTTGCGCAACTTGAGAAAGACGCGGTTACTCCATTGTATGAAGGATGCAGGCCCGATGATACCCGGTTGAATGTAACGCTCAAGGCTATGGAGATGAAGGCAAAACACAAATTGAGCGATGCAAGCTTCGACGATATGATGGCATTCAGGCACGATCGTCTCCCGGAGGGGAACACATGTCCAACTAGTATCGAGGACGCCAAGAAAATCATCTGTCCTCTCGATCTACCGCACGTTAGATATCATGTATGCATCAACGATTGCATCATTTATCGGGGCGAGGACGCGGAGAAAACCACATGTTCGGTGTGTGGCGTGAGTCGATACAAGAAAGGGAAAAAAACCTCGAAAAGTGGTATGGTACTTTCCTATCACTCCTCGTCTGCAGCGCTATTTCGCGGACCCTAAGGAAGCGAAGCTCATGCGATGGCATGCGGAAAGGAAGAACCCAGGAGATGATGATGATGACCCCGAAAAGGATGAGCTGCTGACGCACCCTTCATATGCTAGCCAGTTGAAAGCATTAGACCTCGAATTCCCAGAATTCGGTGGAGATTCGAGGAACATCAGGCTTGGTGCGAGCACCGATGGACTCAATCCGTTCGGTAGCCAGAGCAGCACGCACAGCACTTGGCCCATGTTTGTATGGATGTACAAACTCCCTCCATGGTTGTGCATGAAGAAGAAGTACATACAAATGAGTATCTAATTCAAGGGCCGAAACAACCTGGTATCGACATCAATCTGTATCTCGGGCTATTGAAAGAGGAGCTAGCCACGATATGGGAATCTAGAGCCAATACTTACGACACCGTCGCACAAGATTATTTCACTATGAGAGCCGCGTTGGTCACTACGGTGCAAGACTATCCAGGTTGCGGGTATATCTCGGGGCAGGTTATCCAAGGATTCTGCGCATGCGTTAGGTGCATGGATAACACAAGCTATCTCCAACTAGAGAAATCCAGGGTCATTGAAAACCGTGTTCATGGCGCACTGGAGATGGCTCGGCAAGAATGATCCATGGAGAAAACGTGGAGACCTGTTCGATGGCAAATCTGAGACCCGAGGAATCCCAGAGCGTAGGATCAGCGAAGAAGTGGAAGAGTTGCTGAAAAACTGGAAAGGTTGTCCTAAGCCTGGAAAGAAGTGAAAGAGGCAACAACAAGACAAGCCGCTGATGAAGGTATGGAAAACAAGGTCTGTTTTCTGGGAGTTGCCATACTGGAAGTTTCTCCGCACGCCTCATAGCCTCGACATCATGCATATCACGAAAAATATGTGCGAGAGTCTGGTCGCCACCATAATCAACATGCCAGATAGGACGAAAGATGGTCCGAAAGCAAGGCACGACCTGATATGCTTGGGTATCCGGAAGGAGCTTCACGGAGGACACACTACTCCTAATGATCAGGAAGATGAAAATGATCATGAGTCAGAGACGACACAAGGTCGTCGGAAGGGTAAAAAGTTCAAGAAGAACGAATATTACTGCCCTCCTTCTTGCTTCACTCTAAGCCAGGATGAGATCAAACAGTTTTTCAAGTGCCTTCTAGGCGTCAAATTTCCTTACAGATACGCGGGCAAGATAAGCAGATACCTAGACGAGGCAAAGCAGAGGTTCAGTGGCATGAAGTCTCACGACTGTGCCATGCTAATGACAGTTACTTCCGGTCGCACTAAGAGGGATAATGGACGAGCACGTCCGTGAAACGTTATTTGGCCTCTGCAAGTTTTTCGACTTCATCTCTAGGAAGTCGAGTGGCGTGAATCAGCTCGGGAGGCTACAAGAGGAGATCGTGGTGATACTATGTGAGCTTGAGGTCTACTTCCCACCCGCATTCTTCGACATTATGGTGCATCTGCTGGTCCATGTCGTGGAGGACATCGTACAACTCGGGCCGATGTTCCTCCGCAGCATGATGGCGTTCGAAAGGATGAACGGACACATCAAAGGATACGTTCGTAACAGGTCCCGTCCAGATGGAAGCATAGCCAAGGGATTTCTGGCCGAAGAGTGCATCTCTTTCTGCACGAATTATCTAGACATCGAGAACCCTGTCGGTCTTCCCATCAACAGGCACCTTGGCAAGCTCGACGGATCTGGTCACCCAGAGGGTCGCCGACATCGCATGCGCATTTCGATTTTGACGCGGACTTTGATCGAGCAAACCTCGTCGCGCTACAGCATTTAGAACTGGTCGATCCTTGGGTACAGAAGCACAAAAGGTTAATCGAGAAGAAGTACAGTGACCGGGGCATATAGAGGACGCAGGGAGAAATAATCAAAGAGCACAACTCAGATTTCACGCGTTGGTTTAGGCAGACGCTCCTTGATAATCCCCCGCGATCGCATTCTTCTGACACGGAAAAGATCATATTCACCTTGTCGCAGGGACCGATGCAAAACCTGGTGACCTATCAGGCGTATGATATCAACGGCTACACATTCTACACGGAGGAAAAGGAAAACAAGTGTGATTATCAGAACTCAGGCGTAACGTCAGATTGTACACCGATGACAACATGAAGGAAAGATTCTACGAAAGAATCGAGGAGATCTGGGAGCTCGGCTACTGTGGAGAAAAGGTGTCGATGTTCCATGTCATATGGGCAAAGAGCATCGAAAGAGAAGACCGGTATTTCACAACCATGGTTATACCCGAAGCAGCCAAATCCAAGGCCGCCGGTGCGAACGTGGTCGCGAAAAATGAACCGTGGGTACTGGCTACCAAAGTGGACCAATGTTTTTTCATTACCGACCCGAGAAAGCCTAGCCGAGTTTTCGTGAGGAGAGGAAAAAGAAACATCATCAGAATGGATGGAGTCACCAACGAGCAAGACTTCGACCAGTACGGCGATCCAAACATTGAATATGACGACGACTACGATGCAACAACATACATCACAAGAAGAAAAAGGACAACCCTACCCAAAAAATGTAGCCCGTTCGAAAGAAGAAACATTAAAGTGTCGGGGCTAAATTATTCAACCGCGACAAAGAAGGGAAAAAAGATTGTAAAACGCTAGCTCAAAAAATATTGTAAAACGTGTGGTCGAAAAAGATTGTAATATTCATGGACAAATTATTATGACATATTTGTATCATGGACAAATTATTATGACATATTTGAATCATATTTAATTTGTACCACTTTTATGACATATATTATCACTTTTGGGCATTTTTGGAATATTTAAAAGTATTTTAAAAAGAAAACAAAACTTTTGTGGCATATATCACAACTTTAGGGCATTTTTTGGAACATTTAAGATTATTTTTAAAATAAAAATAAAAAAGGTGGGCACCAGGATTCGAACCTAGGTGCTCACAAGTTTAGAATAGAGCAGTGGGCAGAACCACTGGGATAGGGCAGTGTTAGTTGTCAATAGGGGTGGTCGCGCCGTCTTATGTGACTAGTCGTACCGAGTTAGGCGTAGAGCACCATGGCCAAGTGCGCTACGGTTCCAGGGTGCGCTACGCCTAACTGGGTAAAATGACTCAACCGTGCCACGCCCGCGCGCCTATCCTCCCCATCTCAGACGACACCGCCTCTCATCCCCAAGTCTGAGCCCCGCCGCCGTGCTCTCGATCCGCCGCCTCTCTAGGAGGAGGAGGAAGAGCCCGAGCCCTGCCAGCTGCCGCCGCTCGAGGAGGAGGTCGTGGAGGAGGAGGCCCATGCGTGTCCGAGGAGGAGGAGTCCATGGAGGAACCCGCCATCGTCCGCCAGCCGCTCTAGGGGGAGGACGTGGAGGAGGAGGAGCCCGAGCCTTGCCAGCCGCCGTCGCTCGAGGAGGATGCGTGGAGGAGGAGGCCCATGCGCGTCCGAGGAGGAGGAGTCCGTGGAGGAGCCTGCCATTGTCCGCCAGCCCTCGTCGTCCTCATCTCAGAGGTGAGCGCCGCCCCTCCCCTCTCTCCTTCTATCCCTCTCTCCTCGAGCAATGGTTAGGGTTAGGCTGCCTCTGCAATGGTTTAGGGTTAGGCTACCTCGAGCAATGGTTAGGGTTAGGCTATTGTACTTTGGTGTTTGCAGAATGTTAGACAAAAATGTGCTAGTGCTTGCAGAATGTTAGACAAAAATGTACTTTGGTGCTTGCAAGCTGCCTCGAGAAAGCATTTGTAATTATTGACAAATGGCATGTATATCTTTGTATATACATACTGCTAGTGACCTGATGAGCGATGGTAGTTAAGTGAAGATGGCATGTATATCTTTATATGTGTAAGACAGAGAAACCAAATGGACCGTTGATGTGCCAATTTGGTCATTTTTTGCGAGTAATTTGGTCATTTAGTCCATGCACAATGCAAATGCTTAGCAAAACACAATGCAATACTGAATTGATGCCACCTCTTTTAATCTCTTGCCTTTGCTTGCTCTTACGAACATATAGTATGTGGATTTAATCTTGTTGTGCTTGCATATATACTATATGTCCACCCTATAAATCCACATACTGTTCAGCATACTATAGATCAATCACTCATAGGGTGGCATCAATTCAGCATTCAGAATCTATAGGGTTGATTCAGTATATATGTCACATACTGATTAATGCCACATATAGTATGTTGATCTATAGGGTTCAGAATCTATAGAATCTATACTGATTAATGCCACATATAGTATGCCACATATAGCATACTGATTCAGAATATATAGAATCTATAGGGTTGATTCAGCATTCAGAATTAATGCCACATATAGTATGTTGATCTATAGGGTTCAGTATATATGTTGAATGGATGCCACCATAGGGTGGACATACTTCCCACCCTATATAGTTTGCTCTATATGTCCACCCTATAGTATGCTGAATTGATGCCACCTCTTTTGACCTTGTTGTGTTGTGCTTCCTCTGCTTGCTGTTGTCCTTGTTGTGCTTGCTCTTCTTCTTAGTCTAGAACATCCACATACTATATGTCCACCCTACTTGTGCTGCTACTAATTCTATGATACTTGAGATGCTACTACTTCTATTATCTGTGTTGCTACTACTATCTGTTCCTTATATCCATCCTAGTGTTGCTCTGGCTACTACTATCTGTGGTGCTACTGTGCTTCTACTACTATCTGTGCTGGGACAATAGCACCTTGAAATTGTGCGTGTGCTTGTATGAAGCACTTTATTATGTCGTGTATGCAGGTTCTTGTATGAAATGAGTCCCGATTTATGCCGGAATGTTGATTAACTTCCGTTTCGGCAGAAAACGGGCACTCCTAGTTTAAGAAAATTAGCAAAGGTCATGCCGGATTTTTCCGTGCATTTAACCAATTATTTTTTTTTTATTAGTGCAAAGATGTGTGACAACGACGAGGCTGGATGTTCTAAGCGCATTAGCGCTGAAGGAGAAATCAGACCTCCGAATAAACAATTGACATTCTAGGAGGCGGCCCAACGACTAGAAGACGATGAAGAATACCATCCTTCGGAGAGCGAGGATGATGATATGGAAGATGCGGAGGAAGAAGCCGAAGGAACGGCAGGTGATGAAACCACTGATGGCGGCGAGGGCACAGGGAGTGGTAGCAATCCTCCTAAGAAGAAGAAGAAGCCGAAGGACCGGCGCCCGAACACGGTCAGCACGGTCAGGGAGGAAATTACCGAAGTGAGCCCAACAGGGGTTCCTTTGGAGCCCGACCTTGTCGTCAAAGGGTACGGTGGGCAAGTGGCGGCGATCACCCGGACAACCATCTCGATCAACACCGAGAATCTCCGGCATAAAGATAATGGCCACTTGCGCACACTCCTCTTTGAGAAGCTGCACGCAAGATACAAGTTCCCGCTAAGTATCGAACACAAATTATCATGGGAACAAGTAAACAAATCCGCCTCACAAAGATGAGCACCGCCGGCCATTGGAGAACCCGGATAAAGAAGAAGATCTATAAAGAAGGCAAAAGTCTCGAGGAGATCCAGAAGATTGACCCGCAGATCACCGAAGATCAGTTGCGGGAGTTCAAGGAGAGGTGTTAATCCGAAAGAGCCCTGGCCAATAGTAATCGGGGAAAGGTGTTGCAGGCGATGAATATAGGTCATCACCATCTCGGATCTGGTGGTTACAGAACCGCGGAGGCCAAATGGTATAAGGAGGACGAAGAGTATAGATCCAAGGGGATAGAAAACCCCTTTGCGAAATTCGAACCCGGGCAGGTTCGGAACTTCATCAGGGCCCGTTACCATGTGGACCCAAAAACCAAACAACTCACCGCAGATCCTACGGTGAAGGAATTCGAGGAAATTGTGGTAAGTATAATCTAATTACCATGGATCAACTCGATTGCAATCTAATCGATGATCTAAACGATTCACATTACTTCTTCCGGGAGGAGGAAATTGTTGCTAGTCATGGATCGGGTTCCTCATCCTAGGGTCGGCGGCCACCGGTGGGATAACCCTTTTAATGAGGCGATGAACCGGGCCAAGAAAATAGATCCGATTCTGAAGAAGTCGTCGGTTGGCCGCCTCGCGGGTAAGAATTGGGTGGATCATTTTGGTCCACCGCCGAGGACGCATGTGGCACCGTCGGGAAGGAGCGAGGAGGAAAACCGCGAGGTTCAAGAACTTAAGGCACAAGTGGCGTGGATCCCGCAGATCGTCCAAGACAACCTGGCAATCACCCTCACGTCCTTCCTGCCTACCTTGGTGGAGTCAATAGCGAACTGGAGTGCGGGTGGTCGAGTAGGGCCGTGCCCGATTCCAAGCATGGTCATCATCCACCCGAACAACAAGGCACCGACGAATCAGGCGAACTACATGTTCGTCACTCCGCCCGCTAGCACCGTGCCGCCGCAAGTGTTGGTGACTCCCCCTGCCATCACCGCGGCGCCGGAGTACATGTTGGTGCCCCCCTGCCATCGTCACGGCGGCACCAGAGCTTCAAGCACCCATTAGTAGGGAGAATACACCGGCGGCCAGCACCGCGCCATCAAGCAGCCCTTCCGTCTCTTGCACGCCCGTCGCCGTATGCGGTGCGTCGACATTAGCCGATCTCGACGCCATCACGGTAAACAAATTTCTTTACCGCCTTTCACGCCATCTATTACTCTTATGGCATCTCTGACGACGTCGTACATGTTTTCCACAAACGGATGTTCCTTGCACTCTCTTATGCTATGTGAACAACGAGCTGAGGGATGTTGCCAAGGGTACCATCGTTCAACCCTTGCAGCGCACGTTCCACTCAAGGCCGATGCCAGATAGCGTGCCTTGGGTTAAAATTAGTCGGGTGCTAAGGGGCTGACGACTGGAACCTCCCATTCAACCCCGAGGCGGATGAAGAAGAGCATTTGTCCTCGTAACTTGCTTGCTTATTCTTGCTATGGCCAAAGAGCATGATCCGTTTGGGGACGGCGGAGGCCATCACGCCATAGACAACAGCACCGCCTGTCGTGGCAGCGACAAGCGGTGGCAAGGCCCCCTTACCGCCCTCGCCGTCACCTCCACGCGGTGGGTCATATGATCATGTTGATGATATGCACATGGCGCAGGATCCGGCCGAGGACGACGAAGATCTGGAATGATCACTTCTTGACTCGGTTTGTAGCGAAGAATACCTAGCTGGTGGACCCACAGAGAAAGCCACTATCACCAAGCGTCTGTTTGGTTCTCAGGAGACGCCTCCAGCTTGCGCCTTTATAGAGCCAATTGATACAACCAACCGACCCTTTATTCTAAGCCCTGACACACTACATAGGGCGGCCGGTGCTCAGATTGCGGTGCTCAGATTTTGTCCTATCTTTTCACAAATGGTTTTGGTCCTTTGTCAAATCTCTTTTCCAAGAATCCCTTGAACTCCTTGGTAGAAACTCAAGTGTTCAAGTCCTTGTCAAAATCTCGTGAGTTCCTTGGTAACCCCAAGTACATCTTGGTAACCCCAAGTGCATCAAGCTTAACAAAATCTCTTTGAATTCCTTGGTAGACACACAAGGGCATCAAGTTTTTATTTTAGAAGTTGGAATGTCGAGATCTCCCATAGTTCAAACTTTAGTTGCTCAGTATTTTCCATAACCGGGGACACGGCTAAGTACTTAGATTTTATTAACTTCTGCAGAAGGAGTACACTTTACCCACATGTCACAAACCCATCCTTTTGCCACCAGGGCTCTTGGATTAGTGCTCACCAAGATGGAGTACTGGCAGATTGAGAATGTGACGAAGTCTTTCCAAAAGGTCCTCCCATACACCATTGCTAGCTTGCCTTCAGCACCCATGAAGCATTCCAGATCCCCATGTCTAGTTAACTGAAGATAGTGCATGGGTCTTCCCAATGTAGTTGACTAAGCCAGAGCCATAATAGCATGTGGTTGCACACGAAAGCCACAATTGGAGAAACATGTTCAATCTCTAAGTTTCCTAGGTGGTTTTCATTTGGAGCACAACACAAAGTGATTGCCATAGACATGGTTCCTTTTGTTGCCACCTTCTCCAATACTTAAAGTATCCTCCACCTAGGTGGTTCATTGAGTCCTTGTTTTATTATGTAAAACACAAGTCCTTTTCTCAACCTTTGTAAAATCTCAACATGTATCTCTTTTCAAAATCTAGCATGGCTAAGCATGTATCAACTAAAATATTTTCACTAAGGAGTGTATAGGGAATCCTATTAGGATTTAGCATAGCATAAGTATAGAAATATCTTTTCATGCATGTTTTCAAAATCCACTAAGTATAATGAAGATAGTAGGACTTTAGATGATAGTGTCACTTGCCTTTTTGGTAGGGAATGATGGTTCACTCCTTGATCTTGCTAGTCTTATACTTTGCTAATTTCACTACAATCAATCAAGCAAGCATAGCATCAAGTAGCATTCCAAACCAATATTCAAACAACATTTCACACACACAAAGCATTGGATTCTAAGTCATGCATGGGAACATGCTTAAGATGGTTTTATTCACAAGGAAGGTCTCCACTAGGCTTATAACTTTGTAAGGTCCAAATTGGTCATTTACCAAAATGGCAAAGTCATTTGCAAATGTGTTTTACCCTTAAACCATTTTCAAAACCTTCCATCATTTTATGTGGTGAAAAATATTTTCTTATCAAAGCAAACTTTATGTTTTTCACCAAATGAGTTGCCATTGCAAAAACTTGGTGTTTTTGGGTTAGTAGGTTTGGTCCAAACCATTTTCTCAAAGTTTTCTTTCCATAAACATTTCCATAATAAAAATCAATAATTTCTATTTGGCTAGAAAATGGCTAAGTCAATTAATCCAACCTAAATTTTACCAAAATCATTTTTAACACCAAGGGTTGTTTCCTAGGGTCAGTAAGGTCACAATCATCCATTTTTCAAAAGTTTTTAATCCAAAATCATTTTCAAACAATTTTTCTAATCCAAATAAGAACCCAAATGGTTCTGTAAAAACAAACAAATTAACAGATATTATTTACTAAACTAATTCCACGGTTGTCTAGGGCTTTCTCTCCGGAATCCAACGACATAAAATTTGTAATTTTTGGACGTGTGGATCCAAAGTTATAAGGGTTTGAAAATCACAATCTGATCTGGTTTCAAATTTTTGTTTTAAACGAATCTGGCCACGCGTCGTGTTTTAACTGGTCAGTACCGGTTCGGTGGGATCGCGGTGTGGCGCGTTGGATCAAATGTGAATCGTGTGGCTCAGATCATCACTTACCCTTCGCTAACTTTCTATCGTATCCGTTAGATCCATCCCACGGTTACTAACACGCCACAAAGTCTCCGCTGGCGGTGGTTAGCGGCGGCGTACGGCCAGGCGATGGTGCTACGGTGGTTCTAGGAAGCGAGGAAGACAGAGGGGGTGCTCACCTTGATCGCGAGGACGAGGTGATGCTCGGGGCGTGGTCTTTTGGTCGAGGGGCGTCCTGGAACAGCAGGGATTGCTCACCGGAGTTGAAGACAACGTCGGGCGGTTCTGTCCGTGGTCGAAGTTGACGTTGTAGATCATGCGGAGGAAAACAGAGGGCGTAGTTAGGTACGCAAGAACGAGGCGAAGACGTTTGCGTGATCGAGAAGACGCGGGGTGGTCAGTGCTTACCGGGGGAGGTCGTCGGAGAGGTTGCAGACGCGGCGGCGTTCGGAAGTTTGACGTAGCCGACGCTCTGCGGCGCCCGCGGTCGAATAGGTGGTACGGGGAGATGTGTCTGGGAGTGGGGAAGTTGCTGGCGTGCTCAGGGAGGCTCGGGGTGGTGTGGAGTCGCCGGAATCGGCACCGGACTTCGTCGGAACAGAGGATGCTCGGGGAGGAAATTGGGGTGGTCTATATGCAAGCGAGGCGTCGAGGGGAAATATAGAGGAGGCATGGGCGTTTCAACTGCGTGATCAAAGCTGGTAACAGTGGTCTCGTTAAAAGCAAATTAAGGCAGCGAAATCATCGGCAGGCGGTGTCGAAGGAGGAGAAGGGGTCGTGGTGAGGAGGAAGAACAAGGAAAGAGGGCCACCGTCGGTGGGAAGAAACGAGGGAAGGTTCCACTGGTCATACTCTGCGCGGGTTCGAATACTAGTGCGAAACGTTTTCTTTCGGGGTGAGGAGCTGGGCTGGTTCCTGGGCCTGTTGGGTTGGGTCTGGTCCAATCCATTTTTTTTTATTCTATAACTTTTCTTTTTCTAATTCTAATTTCTGTTTTGAATTTCAAACAACCAAACAACAATCAAATTGATTCAAACAATTTCCAAATTTCACAACTTTGAACTTGGTTCTGTTTATCAACATACACCAAGTTCCAAAATAAAATAATAATTTTTATTCTTTTTAGAATCCATTCTTTAATTAAATAGAATGGGTCTTTAGTTATTTAACAAAATAGGGTTTGATTTAATTAATAAAATCTCCATTTTAAAATCCAAATATTTTCAAAACCAAATCAGTAGGTTTTATTTGGAAATAAAGAATTATTTAGAAAGCTTGTTTAAAATAAAATAATATTTTTGTTTTAGGGTCCATTAATAATTAAATTGAATGGGCCTTATTTATTAAATCAATTAGGATTGGTTTTATTTGAATTCCAAACCATTTAGTAGGTTTTATTTGAAAATATTAAACACTTGGGAAACTTATTTTTTTTAACAAGACTTGATGGTTTAGCAATAATAGAACCTTTATTAATAAAACTTGGACATCAAATCCTTTTTGTTTTATGTTAAATAAACCTCTATTATTTTAATCACAGTAAAACCCTTTTGTTTCAAAGTCCTGGTCAAGGTTTAATTGGCTTTTATAAAATGTTCTTCATTTATAAATCTACCCTTTTCTTTTGGGAAATCACACTCTTTATTTAAAGATTCAAAATAGTATTTCCAAAATATTTTGTTTTCCTTTATTTAAAATGTTTATCTTTTTAAATACCTTTAGGATTTTATTTAATTCAAATGGGTTTGAAGTTCCAATTGAATTCAAAAAGTTTCTTTTGGCTCTGGAAATCAAACAAAATTTTATTTTTTCATTTATTTTCACATTACAAGATTTGGAAAATCTTGGGATGTGACAGGCTACCACCCTTAAAATAAATCTCGTCCCGAGATTTGGGAAGGTTAGGGTTGCAGGAAAATTCAAAACAACTAGGGTACTACCACCCTAAAAAAATTCAAACAAAAATTACATATTGTCCTTCTTGGGATCCTGGAAAACTTTCTCTAAACAAATAGTTGCATTTGTGTCCTTAGTTTCCATGCTTGACTCATGGGCCAAGGTTGAGTTTCTCCATGGGCTTGTTCAACTTGTTCTTCATCTTTTCTGGACAATTGCTTGCATAATGTCCAGGATTCTTGCAGTTGAAACAATGGATATCTTGGAGTTCTTTACGTTGCTCTTGTGGACAAGTTGCTACATAATGGCCTAACTCTTTGCAGTTGTTGCACCACACTTGGTCAATATCTTTATTCTTCTTGTTCTCTGGGCACTCACTGGAGTAGTGTCCCATTTCCTTACATTTACGACATTGCACAAGGTTCATGTCTGGTCTTGGTTTCTTGGGTTTCTTTGATCCTTTGAATTGGGTTGTCTTGTTTGGAGGTATAAGTGGTCCTTTTCCTTTGCCATCAACATTCTTGGCATACTTGGATCCTTCTTATTTCCTTTGTTCCACCATGGAGTAGATGGGGCATTGGGTAGGGACATGGTCATTTCCTTCACAAAGGTAGCAAGTAGCATGAGAGGTGGGACATTGTCCAACAGGATGATTTTCTTCACAGTTAGGGCATTTACCTTCATGCTCCTTGGAAGTATGATCCTTGTCTCCACAAATAATGCAAGCTGGTGCTCCATCTAGAACAATAATTCTGTCATCCTTGTTGTCAAAGACCCTTTTGGGATAGCTTTCTTCCATGCTGATCATTTGATTAGTTACTTTATGCATCAGTTTGGATTTTTCCTCCAGAAACTTTTGCAGTGTTGGATCTTTATCACTATTGTTGGCTATGAACTGAGCTGTCAGTTGGTTCAACTGGTGTTGGGTTGCTATGAGCTCTTTCATGCAATCAGCTTGGTTGGTGTTGGTGTCAGCAACTTTGGAGTCCTTTGGAGTAGTCATCTGTTTGGGTTGAAGGGAGATTAGAATAGGCAAGATATTTCTAAGGAGTCAATTCTAGTCACACACATCACAATTCAAACAAGCAAAGTGCATGCAATCACAAACCAAACATTTCACTCAAACAATGTTCAAGCACATACTTAGGCAACAAAATACTTTTGTTACACCACATAAGTTGGTGTGTTTGACTTAACTAAATTGTGGTGGTCCATCTATATGGTTCACTTGTGATTTTTCCTTCCTTCGTGATTCTTCTTGTATGAGATCATGGTTTCTTTGAGAAAAACTCCTTGGTTACTAAACTTCAAGTGATGTAGGCTCCTTCTTATTTTGCATTCCCTCAGTGTCTAACTCGTGAGTAAGATTTCCTTGTTTCACTTGTGGTCCATAGTAGTTTCCAAGTTGGAAGTCCTTGGGGAATATGCTGAAGATGTTGAAGTCATTAGAGTTGAAGAAGTTGAAGTCATTAGAGTTGATGATGTCCTTTGAACATGGTGTAGTCTCTGGTCATGGGGTAGGTTTTTCCATCAAGTTGAAATAGAAGATATGTAGAGTTGAAAACAAAATGGTTGAGGAAAGAGTTTACAAGTGTTTTTGTAAATAAGTTTTGGATCAAAATATAACTCCTATTCTTCTAAGGGTTTTTGTCCAATCCTAGGGTTTACAAATCCTACAAGCAACACAATGCTCTGATACCATCTGTAGAGGTCTCAACCTATTAAGGTAGATTCCTCCTGTGTTTTACAATGCTAGTCCCTGGATCAATAGCTAGCATCCACAGTTAAGATGTAATATCAAGAAACAAAGGTCATAATATAAATTTATAACCAGGAATAACAAAATTTTATTACATCATTACATAGCTCATTTGGCTATTACATTACATTGCAGCGGAATAACTATAAGTATGGGTCCTTCATCTTCAAAGTGCCACAGGCAGATGTTGGTTGTAGACTTTGTAGTCCTAATCAATCAATCTTCACTATATAAACAATCAAACCTGCAACATACAAGTTACAGCCACAAGGGTCAATACATTTGAATTGTATTGGCAAGTTTCACTGTTATGTATAATATAGGTGGATCCTATCATTACATGCAAATTTGGCTAAGTAGAGTTTTAGGCTTATTTGCACAAAGCAATATTTTGTCCTATCTTTTCACAAATGGTTTTGGTCCTTTGTCAAATCTCTTTTCCAAGAATCCCTTGAACTCCTTGGTAGAAACTCAAGTGTTCAAGTCCTTGTCAAAATCTCGTGAGTTCCTTGGTAACCCCAAGTACATCTTGGTAACCCCAAGTGCATCAAGCTTAACAAAATCTCTTTGAATTCCTTGGTAGACACACAAGGGCATCAAGTTTTTATTTTAGAAGTTGGAATGTCGAGATCTCCCATAGTTCAAACTTTAGTTGCTCAGTATTGTCCATAACCGGGGACACGGCTAAGTACTTAGATTTTATTAACTTCTGCAGAAGGAGTACACTTTACCCACATGTCACAATCCCATCCTTTTGCCACCAGTGGCCTACTGGATTAGTGCTCACCAAGATGGAGTACTGGCAGATTGAGAATGTGACGAAGTCTTTCCAAAAGGTCCTCCCATACACCATTGCTAGCTTGCCTTCAGCACCCATGAAGCATTCCAGATCCCCATGTCTAGTTAACTGAAGACAGTGCATGGGTCTTCCCAATAGAGTTGACTAAGCCAGAGCCATAATAGCATGTGGTTGCACACGAAAGCCACAATTGTAGAAACATGTTCAATCTCTAAGTTTCCTAGGTGGTTTTCATTTGGAGCACAACACAAAGTGATTGCCATAGACATGGTTCCTTTTGTTGCCACCTCCTCCAAAACTTAAAGTATCCTCCACCTAGGTGGTTCATTGAGTCCTTGTTTTATTATGTAAAACACAAGTCCTTTTCTCAACCTTTGTAAAATCTCAACATGTATCTCTTTTCAAAATCTAGCATGTCTAAGCATGTATCAACTACAATATTTTCACTAAGGAGTGTATAGGAAATCCTATTAGGATTTAGCATAGCATAAGTATAGAAATATCTTTTCATGCATGTTTTCAAAATCCACTAAGTATAATGAAGATAGTAGGACTTTAGATGATAGTGTCACTTGCCTTTTTGGTAGGGAATGATGGTTCACTCCTTGATCTTGCTAGTCTTATACTTTGCTAATTTCACTACAATCAATCAAGCAAGCATAGCATCAAGTAGCATTCCAAACCAATATTCAAACAACATTTCACACACACAAAGCATTGGATTCTAAGTCATGCATGGGAACATGCTTAAGATGGTTTTATTCACAAGGAAGGTCTCCACTAGGCTTATAACTTTGTAAGGTCCAAATTGGTCATTTACCAAAATGGCAAAGTCATTTGCAAATGTGTTTTACCCTTAAACCATTTTCAAAACCTTTCATCATTTTATGTGGTGAAAAATATTTTCTTATCAAAGCAAACTTTATGTTTTTCACCAAATGAGTTGCCATTGCAAAAACTTGGTGTTTTTGGGTTAGTAGGTTTGGTCCAAACCATTTTCTCAAAGTTTTCTTTCCATAATAAAAATCAATAATTTCTATTTGGCTAGAAAATGGCTAAGTCAATTAATCCAACCTAAATTTTACCAAAATCATTTTTACCACCAAGGGTTGGTTCCTAGGGTCAGTAAGGTCATAATCATCCATTTTGCAAAAGTTTTTAATCCAAAATCATTTTCAAACAATTTTTCTAATCCAAATAAGCACACAAATGGTTCTGTAAAAACAAGCAAATTAACAGATATTATTTACTAAACTAATTCCACGGTTGTCTAGGGCTTGTTCTCCTGAATCCAACGACATAAAATTTGTAATTTTTGGACGTGTGGATCCAAAGTTATAAGGGTTTGAAAATCACAATCTGATCTGGTTTCAAATTTTTGTTTTAAACGAATCTGGCCACGCGTCGTGTTTTAACTGGTCAGTACCGGTTCGGGTGGATCGCGGCTGTGGCGCGTTGGATCAAATGTGAATCGTGCGGCTCAGAATCATCACTTACCCCTTCGCTAACTTTCTGTCGTATCCATTAGATAAAGATCCTACGGTTACTAACACGCTTGCCAAAGTCTGGCGGCGCTGGCAGTGGTTAGCGGCGGCGTACGGCCAGGCGGTGGTGCTACGGTGGTTCTAGGAAGCGAGGAAGACAGAGGGGGTGCTCACCTTGATCGCGAGGACGAGGTGATGCTCGGGGCGTGGTCTTTTGGTCGAGGGGCGTCCTGGAACAGCAGGGATTGCTCACCGGAGTTGAAGACAACGTCGGGCGGTTCTGTCCGTGGTCGAAGTTGACGTTGCAGATCATGCGGAGGCAAACAGAGGGCGTAGTTAGGTACGCAAGAACAAGGCGAAGATGTTTGCGTGATCGAGAAGACGTGGGGTGGTCAGTGCTTACCGGGGAAGGTCGTCGGAGAGGTTGCAGACGCGGCGGCGTTCGGAAGTTTGACGTAGCCGACGCTCTAGGGCGCCCGGGGTCGAATGGGTGGTACGGGGAGATGTGTCTGGGAGTGGGGAAGCTGCTGGCGTGCTCAGGGAGGCTCGGGGTTGTGTGGAGTCGCCGGAATCGGCACCGGACTTCGTCGGAACAGAGGATGCTCGGGGAGGAAATTGGGGTGGTCTAAGGCGTGTGAGCGCGAGGCGTCAGAGGGAAAATACAGAGGAGGCATGGGCGTTTCAACCTGCGTGATCAAAGCTGGTAACGGTGGTCGCGTTAAAGCGAATTAAGGACGCGAAATCATCGGCAGGAGCGGTGTCGAAGGAGGGAGAAGGGGTCGTGCGGGTGAGGAGGAAGAACAGTGGAAAGAGGGCCTACCGTGGGTGGGAAGAAACGAGGAAGGTTCCTTGGTCATACTGCGCGGGTTCGAATACTAGTGCTAAACGCTTTTCTTCGGGGTGAGGAGCTGGTTCTGGCCTGGTTGGGTCTGGGTCCAATCCATTTTTTTATTCAGAACTTTTCTTTTCTAATTCTAATTTCTGTTTTGAATTTCAAACAACCAAACAACAATCAAATTGATTCAAACAATCTCCAAATTTCACAACTTTGAACTTGGTTCTGTTTATCAACATACACCAAGTTCCAAAATAAAATAATAATTTTTATTCTTTTTAGAATCCATTCTTTAATTAAATAGAATGGGTCTTTAGTTATTTAATAAAATAGGGTTTGATTTAATTAGTAAAATCTCCATTTTAAAATCCAAATATTTTCAAAACCAAATCAGTAGGTTTTATTTGGAAATAAAGAATTATTTAGAAAGCTTGTTTAAAATAAAATAATATTTTTGTTTTAGGGTCCATTAACAATTAAATTGAATGGGCCTTATTTATTAAATCAATTAGGATTGGTTTTATTTGAATTCCAAACCATTTAGTAGGTTTTATTTGAAAATATTAAACACTTGGGAAACTTATTTTTTTTAACAAGACTTGATGATTTAGCAATAATAGAACCTTTATTAATAAAACTTGGACATCAAATCCTTTTTGTTTTATGTTAAATAAACCTATATTATTTTAATCACAGTAAAACCCTTTTGTTTCAAAGTCCTGGCCAAGGTTTAATTGGCTTTTATAAAATGTTCTTCATTTATAAATCTACCCTTTTCTTTTGGGAAATCACACTCTTTATTTAAAGATTCAAAATAGTATTTCCAAAATATTTTGTTTTCCTTTATTTAAAATGTTTATCTTTTTAAATCCCTTTAGGATTTTATTTAATTCGAATGGGTTTGAAGTTCCAATTGAATTCAAAAAGTTTCTTCTGGCTCTGGAAATGAAACAAAATTTTATTTTTTTCATTTATTTTCACATTACAAAATTTGGAAAATCTTGGGATGTGACAAGTACTTTCTATAAGTGTATCTTCATATGCGACTTTAATTATATATGTTTTTTTAATCATCGGTTAATTATTATTGTCAACTTATAGATGACGTGGTACGTCGTGTACAAGGGACGGGTTCCCGGAGTCTACGATGATTGGAAAGACTGCCAGAGACAAAAATTTCACGCAATAGCTACAAAGGGTACAACACTATGGCGGAGGCGGAATCTAGATACACGCGCTATCTAGCGGGAGTTAGGATAAGGAACCGGATGAAGACCTACACCTTCGTCACGGTGGTGATCATGCTTATCTTCTTTGGTTGTTTATCCCGCGTTTGTGTCTAGCTAGTTTAGATGTCTAGGCGAGCTTCCGAGCTCTAACTTTTTCGATCGACACATGTATTCGCATGTCACCAACTACTTTGTAACTTGATCGAAACAATGTAACTTATACTATGTATTCATTTATGAGACTTATCTATATGTATTTGTTTCAATCTTGTTTTTCAAATTGTGTATTTATATATATAATTGTATATTTTGTATCTGTGTGTGTATATCTTCCTGTAATATTGTATATAATCTGTATTGTATATAATCTTGCTCAGAAATTAAAAAAAAAACAAAAAAACACCTATGGCGCACATGACCTACCTTTTGCGGCGCACTACACCTAAAGCGCACCTCAGAAGCTTAGTGGCGCACTGGGTAGTGCGCCACAGAAGATCCTACGCGTAGCGCACCTGCCCACATAGCCGTGGCGCACTAGCAGGTGCGCTACGCCTATCTCGACATAACCGTGGCGCACCAGGTAGTGCGCCACGACTAGGAGATAGCCGTAGCGCAAGGCCCGTGGCGCACCCCTAGTGTGCCACAGATGATGTTTACAGGTATGCCATGAACAGCCTTTTTCCTAGTAGTGTAAATTGCTCGTCGGAGTTGAGGGGCGGCTTTGGAGTTTGCGGGCGTGAACAAAGACGGCGACCAGGATCACGAGAAGGCAAACCAGGGGTGTCATCAGATGCACAAGGACACGAGGGTCAAGCTCGTTTGAACCAGAAGCAGAGGGGCGGTCGAAGCTCACCGTAATCGCTTGCCGAAGCTCGTCGGGCAGCGGCGGTGCAGTTCGAAATACAGGTAGCCTGGTGGCGAGGTGAGTGTTCTGAGCGAGGTGAAAGATGCGGGGTGAGGAGAGGGTTTTATAGCTGGATCAGGGGCGAGGATCACGCGAGGAAACGCCGGCAATTAAACCTGCTTCAATCGCGGCAGTAATGGAGTTAACGGCAGCGTCGACAGGGTCGTGGGGGGTTGCGTGGTTTGGGACGATGCTCGCGTGGCATTGGGTCCACCAGTCAGCATGCCCGGGGTAAGTCTGTGCCGTGTGAGAGAGAGAGAGAAGAACCCCGGGTGGGATTAGTGGGCTAGGTCTGTTGCTGGGCTGAAAGTCTGGCGCCGGCCTTTTTCCATTTCTTATCTCTTTTTCTTTTTCTAAAATTATTTTTAGGAAACCTTTTCAAATGAATTCAAATGCATTTGAATTCCAAATATTTCTGGACTTTTGTAAAGTGAAACCTTCATATTTTTGGGCATAAAACCAAGCTTCCGTGCTAGACTTGTTTGGTTCCTTTTGAAATTTCAAAATAAACAGTGCCTTAGCACAAGGTTTAAAGAAGATTTGAAAATGGTTTTGAAACCATATTTGTTTTTGGAAATTTTGTCCAAGCCTTGGAACTCATCAAACAATCCAATGAACACACAACAATGGTTTTAAAACAAATATTCTCTCACTATAGAGTAGCATTGGATTCAAAGCTTGTCCACATGAAATAATAGCACCCAAAGTTTCTGTTTCTTTGGAATGACTTTGAAAATGATCCCTAAATGATTATGCATGTATGGATGATATGAAATCCTTGAAAACATGATTTTAGGGATGTTACAAATCTAACCCCCTTAAGGTGAATCTCGCCCTCGAGATTCGGATTGGCTAGCAAATAGGTGAGGGTGGTCTTTCCGAAGATCATCTTCTCTTTCCCATGTTGCTTCTTCTTCAGAATGATAGTCCCATTGAACTTTGCAGAATTTGATAGTCTTAGTCCGAGTAACTCTTTCTGCAGTCTCAAGAATCTTGATAGGATTTTCCTCATAAGTGAAGTCACTCTCCAATTGAACTTCCTCCAAAGGTATAGTATCCTTCAAATAAGTCTCTTCCATCTCTGGATGGCATTTCTTAAGTTGACTTACATGAAACACTTTGTGAATGGCAGACAATGATTCTGGCAATTCAATCTCATAAGCTACTTCTCCTTTATGACTCAAAATCTTGAATGGTCCAACATATCTTGGGGCCAATTTTTCTTTGACTCCAAATCTCTTCACTCCACGAAGTGGTGACACTCTAAGATAAGCTCTATCACCCACTTCATAGGTGACTTCTCTACACTTAGGATCTGCGTAGCTCTTCTGTCGAGACTGTGCTATCTTTAATCTGTCCTTAACTAGCTTGACTTTCTCTTCAGCCTCTTTGATTAGTTCTGGTCCGAACAAATTTCTTTCTCCCACACCATTCCATAGTAATGGGTTGGTACACTTTCTCCCATAGAGAAACTCAAATGGTGCTATCTCAATACTGGCTTGATAGCTGTTATTGTAAGAGAATTCTGCGTAAGGCAGACTTTCATCCCAACTGGCTCCATAGTCTAGGGCACATGCCCTCAACATATCTTCAAGAATCTGGTTGGTCCTTTCTATTTATCCATCAGTCTAAGGATGAAAAGCATTGCTGAACTCCAACCTCGTTCCCAATGACTCATGTAGTTGCCTCCAAAAATGAGTAGTGAATTGAGTTCCCCTATCAGACACAATACTCTTGGGTGCCCCATGCAGGCATACAATCCTACTCATATAGATCTTGGCTAACTTAGCAATTGTATAGGTTGTCTTTACGGGTATGAAATGATCCACTTTAGTTAGGCGATCCACTACTACCCAAATAGAGTCATATCCTGACCTGGTCCTTGGCAATCCGGTGATGAAATCCATGCCAATCTTGTCCCACTTCCAATCAGGAATAGGTAGTGGTTGTAGCAATCCTGTTGGTTTCTGATGTTCCTCTTTCACTCTACTGCATACATCACACAAAGCAATATGTTCAGCGATGTCCTTCTTGAGATTATTCCACCAAAATCTTTCTTTCATATCCATGTAAATTTTGGTGTAACCCGGATGAATGGAATATGGTGAGTTGTGTGCTTCTCGTAAAATCAGTTTCCGAAGCTCCGGATCTTGTGGAACATAGATACGTTTTCCATACCATAAAGTACCCTATTCGTCTTCATGGAATCCTTTGGATTTTCCTTTACCAATCTTTTCCTTGATCTCTTCAATTTCCTTGTCTATCTTTTGGGCTTCTTTGATTTTGTCCAACAAGGTGGGTTGAACATCCAATGACATGAGATGTCCTTCAGGCACAATATCCAATCTGAGATCTCTAAATTGAGCACACAGATCATCTGGTAACTCTCCCTTAGTAAGGCCATTCACAAATACCTTATGGCTTAGAGCATCTGCTACAACATTTGCTTTATCGGGTTGGTATTGCAAACTCAAGTCATAGTCCTTGATGAGTTCTAGCCATCTTCTTTGTCTCATGTTGATTTCTTTCTGGGTGAAGATATACTTCAAACTCTTGTGATCTGTGAACACTTCACATCGTTTTCCCAAAAGATAGTGCCTCCATGTTTTGAGTGCATGGACAATAGAGGCTAACTCTAAATCATGAGTAGGTTAATTTACCTCATGATTTTTGAGTTGTCTCGAGGCATAAGCCACAACTTTCCCTTCTTGCATTAGTACTGCACCCAATCCATGATGAGATGCATCACAATACACTTGGAAATCCTTCTCCAAATCTGGCAAACATAAGACTGGTGATGTCACTGGTCTCTTCTTCAATTCTTGTAAACTGAGTTCACATCCTTTAGACCAAGAAAATTTCTTGTCTTTCTTTAGTAATTATGTCATTGGTTTAGCTACCTTGGAGAAATTTTCAATGAACCTTCTGTAGTATCCTGCCAAGCCAAGGAAACTACGAACCTCTTTCACTGACACTTTTGCGGGATCAACTGCTACACCATCTCCTGACACAACGTTTCCAAGAAATCCAACTTCATTTAACCAAAATTTACACTTGCTGAATTTGGCATACAGCTTATGCTCTCTAAGCTTCTCAAGTATCAAGCGCAAATGTCCTTCATTCTCTTCTTTTCTCTTGGAGTAGATCAGAATGTCATCGATGAATACGACAACGAACTTATCAAGGAACTCCATGAACACCTTGTTCATCATATTCATGAAGTAAGCTGGTGCATTGGTCAAACCAAATTGCATCACGGTGTACTCATACAATCCATACCTAGTGGTGAAAGTTGTCTTAGGTATGTCTTGTTCTCTTATCTTGAGCTGGAAATAACCTGACCGGAGATCAATCTTTGAGAACACACAGGCTCCTTCTAACTAATCAAACAAGTCATTGATTCTAGGCAAAGGGTATTTGTTCTTAATAGTTACCTCATTGAGTGAACGGTAATCTATGCATAACCTTTGACTTCTATCTTTCTTTTCCACAAATAAAACTGGTGCTCCCCAAGATGAAGAACTTGGTTGGATAAATCCTTTCTGCAACTCTCTCCCAGTTGTTTCTTGAGTTCTTTCAACTCATCAACTAACATCGTGTATGGTCTCTTTGCTATTGGTCTGGATCCTGGTAGCAAATCGATCAGAAATTCCACATCTCTATCTGGTGGCATTCCTGGCAATTCTTCCGGAAACACATCCGGATATTCATTCACAATTGGCACACTATCAATGCTAACGCCCTTAAGAGAATTTAGCTTACTCCCTTTTGATTCAAAGTTAGTCTTGAATCTAATCCTTTTGTTTTCTGGAGTTGTGAGTGTGACAGTATGGTTGGCACAATCTAGCACTCCTTTGTGCTTGGCCATCCAGTCCATTCCCAATATGACATCCAATCCTTGGGAATTTAGGATTATCAGATTAACAGGAAACTTATACTTCCCAAACTCTATGACTAGATCATGACATCCCGAGTTCACTATCATTTCTCCGCCAGGAGAACTTACTTTTATAGGACACCCAATAGTTTTTACCGGTAGTTCATTTCTTTCAACAAATGCTCTTGATATGAATGAATGAGATACACCAGTATCAAAGAGAACAAATGCAGGAACAGAATTCAGTTTGAACTTACCAGCAACAGCATCAGGTTCCTCATAGATTTCATCCACATTGATGTGGTTCACTTGTCCCTTTTGGAAAGGTTTGGGCTTGTTGGGTCCTTCAACTTTCTTTTCTGGGCACTCATTTGCATAATTCCCCATATGTTTGCACTTGAAACATTCAACCTGACTAAAATCCTTCTTGACAGGCTGGCTTCCACTACCACTTCCACTTCCATTGTGGTGGTTCTTGTATCCACTCTTGTGATTCTTGTACTTGTCATTGTCATGACTACGGTGATGCTTGTTATCATGATGACGGTTGTGGTTGTGGTGGCTGTTGTATTTTCCATGCTTGTGGGATCCAGAATTCCCATTATCATCATAATGGGAACTCTTGTGAGACGATCCCGAGCTGTGCTTGTCAGAGTGTTTCCTTTTTCTGCTTTCAACCTGTTTCATCTTGTTCTCCAAGATGGCAGCCTTGTCACAAAGAGATTGATAAGTGGGGACATAGGCCACAGCTAACTGCAGGTTCAGTTCATCGTTCAATCCTTCGAGGAACTACTCCTTCCTCTTGGCATCAGTGTCAACTTCATCCGGTGCATATCGCGCAAGATTGTTGAACTCCTCAATATATTCAGCCACGCTGCGGTGGCCCTGATTCAAGTTATGAAATTCCTTCTTCTTCAAACTCGTCACTCCGGATGAGATGTGAGCAGTACGGAAACCATCTTCAAAGATAGCCCATGTCACATCCTCAATGTGAGTGGTGATCTGGAAGTTATCCCACCAAGTAGCTGCTGGTCCTTCCAACAAGTGTTCTGCAAATCTGACTTTCTCCTCATCAGTACAGCCAACAGTTACCAAATCCTTGTTCACTGAGCGTAGCCAATCATTGGCCACCATGGGATCAGTAGTTCCTGAGAACTTTGCTGGCCTTAGTGTTAGGAATCTGGTGAGCATATCAAAACCTGGTGGATTGTTCTGATTGTTGTTGTTGTTATTGTTGTTGTTGTTATTGTTTTTTTTCTGATTCTGCATAAAGGTGGTCATCATCTACATCAGCTGTGTCTGAGCTGTGATCAGCTGCTGCATCTCTGGGGTGACATTGTTGTTGTTCGGGTTGGGGTTGGCACGTCGAGGAGGCATCTGTGGTTTTTCAATAAGGATAAGGATGAGATACCCATAGATGCTTAACATGCACAATACATCACATATACAATGACAAACAAGCATGAAAATAACAAAAGTTCAACAACATAGACAACAAGTTTTGAAAAGTAAATACACCAATAGCAATCCATCCACATGTTGGATGGTCATTGCGACTCAATAATCAAAAGCATGGTAAATAAAAGATAAATGAGTAGTCATCACTACTCCTCTGCATCAACCTCCTCATCAACAAGTGTAAGACCTGCATTCTCCATAGCGGTCTTGTATTCCTCGACATTGGTAGTCAAGGCCTCTACCTTAGCTTTGAGAGCCCTCTTCTGTGAATGAAGTCTCTCAATCACAACCTATTGATGTCGAGCTTGAAGTCCTTGGCCTCTAGTTCTTCAGTCATCTCTCGAATCCTCTTGTTCCTATCTTGGACTCTTTTCTCTTTTCTCTTGAACTTTCTATCCTGACTCTCAAACTTGGCCTCCATTTCCTTGACTATCTCATCTTGCTCCGTGAAGAACTTGTCCTTCTCACGAAGCTGCACCTGGAGTTCGTCATTGCTAAGCATGACGTTGGTCCTATTAGTATCTAGGTGCCTAAGAAGAACCTCTAGGTCCTGGAGGTATAGACGAATCGGCTCGCCTGCTCTCTAGCAGTATCCTCGAAGTCAATGGCCTCACCATCCTCGTCACGTCTACCGAAGGCGTGGAAGTGAGTACCTCTAATCTCCCGAGAGTGTCTCCCTAACAAACTTCCAAGCAAATCTTGCATGACTACTTCTAGGCCTCTCTCCTTGTCATCATGCATGAGCTTGAAAGTGATGGCCTCCGTGGTTGGCTCAGTCTGGCGTCCTGGCTGAGTAACCTTGAAACCCCAAAGGTCCTTCCTCTCGAACTTGGTGAGGGGAAGCATCATGATGCTAGGAAGCGGAAGATTGAGCAACTAGTGAGCTCAATAAGACGAGTGCCAAAACGAGTTCCCTTGAAATCTTCAGCCGTGCTGATAGTAACATTAGGCATCTATTTTATAAGATAGAAAAAGTTAGAATCAACATAGATAGAGAAAATCATAAGACAAAGCATCACAAGCATATTTTTGGAAATCAAACACACAAGTCATGGCATACATAAATCCATTACAAGCATCCAAGGTTCAACACAACTTAGACAAAAAATTTGGAAAGGAAATGATAAGTGTGGTGGTCCAACTAACGAAGTACGTTACAATCCCATCTCACTTGCCAAGTTAGCTAATAGGGCATCCCTAGAGGAAATCTGTCGATCCTGATCACATGACTCTATTGCTAAGTCTATGATGTCCTCTCTTAAACGTTGGTTGGTAGCCTCTAACTCTTGGGTATGATTTTTTTATTCTCTAAGGTCATTTTGGGTGTTAAGCATTCTGCCCTTTAGTCTATCACCAAGCTCCTTGATGGCCTTCCAAGCTGCATCTCTTGCAGAGTCAGAGAATGTGGTGTGCATCACTGAGTTGGTGACCATGCAGAATCCTGATTCCTTTTGGTTGTCTTCCTAGTTTTTATACAAGTGAAGTTGCACCCACCAGTACTCCACTCCTTCATCCATCACGGGGAAACCTTTGTACACAGTCGCACCATGTATTCCCATGGCAACCATGAGGTCCTTGAGAGCCTTGGGGAATTCTGTCTCACACTCCAGAGTCATAGTCATGAGTGGTCCCTTCCTCACGGCTTCGTTGATGGAGTTCATCTACAAATAGAGATGAGAAAGAAGATTATAAAAGCTTACGAGAAGAAAAAGACAAGTTTGGAAGTTGTTGAAAATTTTTCCTTAGTGGTTTCTAATCCATTCCTAGGGTCATAATCCTACAGGCAACACAGTGCTCTGATACCATCTGTAAGATCCCTCCCTTTATAAAGGTAAGGATCCCTATGATTGCAATGCTAGTCCCTGGATCAATGCTAGCCAACAACTGTCCAAATGGCTAAGTTATTGCAACCTATGTGATCCAGGCAGAGCCCATATTTCCATGTGGTTGCACTAGAAGCTTCTTAACATTTGGCATCTCAAATCCCTTTGATCCTGGGTGGCTTTCCACAAGTGAGATACATAAGGTAAACCATAGAAATGGGCCTTGTGTAACCACTCAACACAAACCATTCTTTCCATTCCACCCAGGTGTTTCATTCACTTAGTTGTTTTATTAAGCAAAAACACAAGTCAAAGACTTAGAAATATTTTCACATAGCATGAATATATAACCACCTTTGGTTGCTACTAGCTAGGATAAGCATGGAAATGGTAAGAATATTAACTTAGAGAAATTTCTAATAATTCTACAACTACTAGGATTTCCCAAGCATAGCATATAGATACTTATCCAAAATATTCATGCAAGTCCTATACAAAATATTTCTAGTGCATAGTTGAAAAATATAGGAATAAAATCATGAAGCACCACT